>CM067353.1:21871519-22136519 GCA_034190875.2 Urechis unicinctus | reverse complement strand
GCTGCTTCGCGTCATCACAAACACGTTATAATACAAAACTGCAATAAAACGTTACTGACCGAGGTTTCAATGCAGAGTTGATACGCGGACAAGTGATGGATACGGAGGACTTACATGCTTAGTTAGCCACGTCTCCAATAGTTACAGCTCACTTGAGCGAGATATAGATCTAATTTCTACACGTTCACACCAGTAGGTCGCAGTTGTTGTAATGCCTACTAGTGATTATTAGCACATGGCATGGAGTACATGCAGATTGTGCATGCAGTTAATTGATTGGCACCCCCATATCCCATTTTTGACAATACGCAATTCCATGTGCGTACCCAATGTTAGGGTCTTTCAGTGTCTTTGTCAGTAGGTTTCATAGGTTCATGGTAAGTTATGATATGACTTGAACCGTAGCAGTTGCATGGTAAAAATCAAGCGGAAACAACGCGTATGTCAGATAATTTTTGGACTCAAAGCGGAAAAACTCGACTCGTGAAGTATTCTGCGTAGTAATAATCAGGCTAATGGTCATACGATTGAGCTGTGTACCTAATCCTCGCGTGGCTACTGTGTGGCAGGTACACGCGATCACAATGTGAATGTGAAGATAAGTCATCATATGATGCATTTTGCTATCGTTTGGTTAAATGTCCTATTTATACTAGGGCAGCGAGAATTACCCAACAAAAACTACGATTCGATGACTACAAGCACCAAACGGTCTGCTCATCCTGGCACATTTGTGAAGTTTCCATTAAGTGATATTGATTAACGCATCGTTCTTCATGCATGAGTCATTAAAGGAGAACTTGCTCCGACTCCTGTTACGATGAATAGTCAATCGGCGCATTTCGGGTGTGGTGTCAATATTTGTTGAATAATACAGGTGTATAGGAATGTAAATATGTATTGTGGTCATTAACAACAGTTTATGTGTGTACAATATGTGCTAAAACTCCTTCACCGTTGTACACAAAACTAACTTTCTCTCTATGCATTATTGCCAATTATATCTACTTGATTTGTGCATGTGTTGGTTCACAAACGCAGACAATTTCTTCTGTGCGCTGGGGTTGCTCATTTATGGTAACACATTTATCAATCAACGTCATTTGATCAAATAATCGTATGCTTAAAACGTTCTTGATCTTCGATTGTTGTGTTTCTGATAATAGGTATCGTTGTACATGTTGGTGATATTTATGTTACAGGGAATACGAGTATCCAAACTTCTATTAATGTCGAGTGCTAAAATTCAAGCCTATTTAACACAGCTCTCGGACAATCAATGATGCACCCACTGACTTGTATGCCGCAGACGTTGTAGGATTCGGTGACTTTTATGGCTTGCATTATTATCGAACCCTTAGCGAGCCTTCTTGAAGAGAAGCTTCCTCTCTTATATTATACTTGATAGCCAATGAACAGTTAACAAAAGTTCAAGACGCTCATAGATACGTCAAAATTGCCCATATTCGTTAACCCTTTTTATAAATGCGTCAAAACCTCCTGGGGTTTTGTCTAAGGCCTTGTCAATGGCGATCCGATTCATTTACATAGCATTAGTCTATAGTGACATCGATGTGCTCCGGTTAATATACAGCGCAACGTTTACATGAAGCATCAGGCAATGTGTTTCATGAGACAATAACAACAGTGACTTAAATGACAAACTATATTAGTAGATCGAGGGACCTGCCTTGTGTTTTGTAATATCCAGGCACTGCATAGCCTTTAAAGGATACACATTCAACTTGATAGTTGGCTAACATCCTGTCAACACTTTACCAACATGCAATTTGCGCAACCATGGCGCTCCGCACAGACGCCCAACCGTAGATCAGTGACAGTCTTTAACTGGCCATCGCTTTTTAAACATGTGGTTTTTCATGTCACGCTTTACGAATTGTAGGCTTTGCTAATGGTGAATCGCGGCTGGTCTGACATATTTCGTAATGTTATCGAATGGTTCTCGGTGATGGCGGATGGAGTTTAATCAAACCAATCGTTCCACGACAGAGATCATCGTGCAATGTGTGAGACAATTTTATTCGTTCCCTGCCCACGGAAAGTTGTTCCATGTGTGCGTACCAGACACACGTACCGCTCTGAGATGTGATGCGTGTACATCAACGTTATTCTTGTTTTTAGAGTCTGTACTGCAATTTCAGTTTCTTGTACTTTTGATATGATATTCACCAGCTATGATCGTTTACTTCTGTTCGATCATTGCGGACAAAATCAACAACGATATATATCACGAATAGCAATCACCTCATCAACTCAAATTCGTCAACTGAATTTAATGAAAGATTTAGTGGATTAAACGACGTCTATTTCGTCATTTATACTTGGCTACTATGGCACTGTGTGATTTGTTTTCATGCTTTTTTCGGCATGCAACCAGTTCATGAAGTACCACAGAGATGCTATACAGATTTGGCGTGGAATCAATCCATGGACAACACCTAGTGCGTTATCGTTATGCTGAACCTCCCTAGAAAGATTCTTTCTAGCGGAAAGCAATAAGCAATATGTGAGGAACTTTGCGCTTCCTTTAGTTATCTGTGTCAGAGAAATTAGATTACAGCCATCATGTGTGGCATCAAGCGCCGTACTCTGAACGCACACGAGGATAAAGTAAAGACAGGTATTACCGAGGTAAATAACATCAGGTATTTAAGGATCTGAGATATCGTGTCTAACACAGAGCTATAGGAAAACTGTAAATTATGTTGTTAGTAATCGTCCAGATACTTCGATTAGAGTAAATAGTTGATTCAGTTTGGACCTAGAATCGTATGTTTGGGGATACACTTATAAATGCCTATTCCAATATCTATATGACAAATGGTAATATTTAGGTGTCTTTTTGTAATTGTGGCTATGACCTTTTGTCCAATACATGAAGACTACACAAAGTCAGTGATTGTCTCGAAACTTTTTAATTTCTTAATTGATTACCTAATTATAGTCTGATCATTACAAAACTAACATTCGACGAAAGCTTATTCAATTACCAAGCTTTGATCATTGTCATATGCTATCTGCATTTTCGCCTTTTTGAAAGCGCGTTGAATTAGTAAATATTGGTCCAGTGGTCACAAAACTTGCGCCAGTTGTTGTCATGGACATCACAAATCTATTTCTCAAATTTTATAGATATCGATGCGTTCGCTTTTGAATCAATGTTTGTTACCTTTGTGTTTGTCTCGCGATACAGAACGGAATTTTCAATATATTTTTATAATTATTTTATCAAATTGAAGGTGTTACAGATGTGCAGGATCCATAGGTTTCAATGTGACCTTGATTGTAAATTAAGGTTAATGTCGTCGAGGCAATTTCAGACCATCAATGAATCCATAATAACTTGGCAATTTTGGGGCCGATTTTTACAGTTTTAATATTTCCTGACACTGTTCGCGAATTCTCCCATGCATTCATGGGCCTCTTCTTGCTTCGTTCATTTGCTCCCCAGTATGTGCTCTGACGACTTTTATGCTTTCTCTCATTCGAGCAGATCACAACCAGCTGCCGCTTGAGTTGTGCAGTAAATATGCTGATAGTATGCATAGCAGCTCTCATGCAACCCAGAAAAAGAGTGTTCGACGTTAAGTCGGTTGAACCACATCAATCATTTGTTACGCACTATGCTATGTAGATATGCCATCATTCTTAATAAGGAATTTGTAAATGCGTTGTGTTGATATAAACGTATTGGTTACAGCATTCCTATTGTTGTGAAGCAAAAGCTATAATGATCCAATACATTCTGTCAGGACATGTGGCATTTCTTGCATTTCGACTCTTATCGGAGTCACTATTGCAGATTATCCCGGAAGTTGCATATTCAGGTGCCTATCACAGGAATACACCCAGATGCATTCATTTTTGAATGGCATCATTAGCCTATATACCTGTGACACTGATGCGTTAGCACGTATTGGTTTAGCTTGCAGTGCAATTATAACTGGCAATGTAATTGCACTGATATTGCCTTTTGATGTTGAAAAGATTCATTCCTCAAACTCTCTGTCAGCGTGTTTATCATGTGGTACACCATGTTGAGGCATGTTGCTAAAGCGCGGTCTGTATGTATCTGTCACTTTAGCATCTATTTATACTGGCAAACGCGGAACAATGCAAAATAGTAATGTACATTTGGGGTAAAATATGGCGTTGAATAACGGTATACTTATATATCATTGAGTCACTGAAAGGAATACTGTTAATTTGGTACAAGTGGC
Source organism: Urechis unicinctus (assembly GCA_034190875.2). Taxonomy (NCBI): domain Eukaryota; kingdom Metazoa; phylum Annelida; class Polychaeta; order Xenopneusta; family Urechidae; genus Urechis; species Urechis unicinctus. Next base: position 22,132,278 of record CM067353.1, on the reverse strand, counting down.
ATGGATTCCACTCATATTGTTCTGGCAGCTAATTAATTACCACTTTAAAATCCTGTTTTGATTGTTAAAGCATTTTCATACGCACCCATAGTGACAGAGCGTGATGGAGCACAACAACTTTCTTTTCAATCTAGAACGTTCTGAGTTGAATGTCAGAAATTGTTTAAAGAGGGACCAAAAGAACTACGTGGTTAAAATAGAATTGGCAGGACAGATTAATATGCATTTGAGGGTGCTTGTGAGTTACAGCGAACAACCAGATGGTGACCATGAAGGTGGCTGCGTATGTCCACTACCTGCAATCCGACATGCTTTCATATGTACTAACTTTAATCTAACAATCTATATATCATGCAATGATTGATTTCGACAACCTTTCATTTTACATGCTATTAGATCTGATACCTATTATCAAACATGTCATTGGCTCGTCTACTAATATATAAGGTCGTATACCAATATATATATACCAATATATATATATATATATATATATATATATATATATATATCTATATATATATATATACATATATATATTATATATATATATATTTGTCTATATATATACATATATATATATATATATATATATATATATATATATATATATATATATATATATATATATATATATATATATATATATATATATATATATAGGCGTTGTAACTGATAGCTGGTGAATGTCTAATGGCGACCACTGCTGCGTTAATCTCTTACTTAAAAGAAGCCTTTGGCATTTATGTCTGAACCCCTTCAAGTACTGGTCGTTTACTTTTCAAATCAGTTGCGACGATGTCACGAAATATTTTCGAATATTATTTGTCAGAGTAACTGCTTCTGTAAGTTGGCTGCCTGTGTTATACATCCGCAATAGTTAAAGAAGCAGCCTGTATCGGAAAGTTACTATTGATTCGGTCTTCCCAGTCGCCCAAAACCCGCATTATCCACCCTTTTGTCCTTGCTGGATTTCTTAAACTAAGTACCTCACCTACATGTAATTTAATGTGTATGAACTGATTGTGAATACTCATAGAAAGCATGGTTTATATGTGGCAGTTAACGGAATAGGTTAATATACTTGGATACAGCCTGTCTTGGATCTTGCTTCAAAGTCGAGTTCTTTTTATGTTACAGCCGTCAGCACTAGATATGAAATCAATTAATCGTGCAGCCCCTTTGGCACAAGTCCTTGCCAATGGCGATCTCATTCATTTACATGGCATAAACGTAGATTGACTTTGACGTGTTCCCATAAGCCACACCGCTGTGCTTACATGAGACGCCCAGTGCTCTATTCAACCCAACAGTAATCTAAAAGCGAACTGTGCCATATATTGTTGCACAATTAGAGGCCTTTAGAGCGTCGTGATTCATCGAAATCGTAATGTTATAACTTGGTCAATATCTCCGAACTGTTCAATGTCGTTTATTCCTCTTGATAAACCATGCATTCCGCATCAGTTGATGACGTCAATGCTAGAAGGTCTGTAATACACAATAATTGTGCGTACAATGCAAGAGCATATTAAGTATCCCACTCTGAGGTAAAATGCATCATTACAACGCGGTCCATGTATATCTGTGTAAGTGTATGCCAACAGGCGTTCGCCGATAACGCTCGATTGCATTGATACCCATGAATGCCTGCATCAGTATGGACTATCAGTATACCCATAGCCATCATAATGTTATACAACCCAACTCTGTCCGAGTATTTGATAAAGTCAGCCCGCCATCAGTGGAAGGTGGTTGGGACCATCACCAGGATGAGGTACGATGAATTCCGCATAGTGCTCTACCCAATATTCGGATCTAGAGATATATAAATTAGATTCCTTTGATCTCCACTGGCCGCATGAAGCCAATTCACAAAATAACATTCCATTTCGGGTCGACTTCGAGCCATTTAGCAAAATCAAGCGATTGATTCCGCGTCACTGACGAGTTATCACCATTCTCGTAGAAGGGGTTATGGTGCTTTGGTGATATATATGTCACACAAACAAGATTTGGGTAGTAATTACATACATGCCCTCTTATTAAATTATGTTAAGCAACTGTTGCACATGTCGCATTGCATCTACCTGAGTTAGGATATGAAGCTGAATGAGTTTCAACAGCAAAATCCGCTGCAATGTTTCACCTGCTATAAAGCAGAGCAAAAGCAGCTCCTTGATAAAGAGGAATTAGTACAGTAGATAAAAAAAGCAAATTGAATATTTTAGGATATTCTAGATCAGTTACCATTGGAATAATACACCAGCTCATGGATATTTTCTAACATTTATGTATAAGTGTAAATTATCATGTAAAGAGCACAGTGATGCCTTATATTTCAGTCCAACAGGATTCGATATTTAACACAGTGACTTTAAAATAATGCTGATTATTGTGAGACGCAAATGGCATGATAAATCATTGTAATTCGATAAGATCCAGCATATGGCCCACCCTACATTTGACTTGTAACAAAGAGCACAGCACCATCTGCACTGCCAAACACTTGAGTATTCATACCTAGACCATAGCTAAATGTTGAATTGTTCATCAGCTCCCACATGACGTGGTGTTACTAAGTGGCAGATGAGTCAAGATGAAAGTGAATATCTACATATGCTGCTATGGATAACAGGTCATAAGGGTCATTTCAGCACTGTTATTTTACGTGAACAATAGTCACATGCTTGGCCAATAATGCCACTGTCGCTAGACAGGAAATATAACTGGGCCGACATCAACCGCAAACGAAAACAGGATTCCGCTGCTGATCCAGCATATTACATTGCGAACAATGTTGGGTTTTGTCATTCTACAAGCTTGCCATGTAACATATCGCCCAAATATATTTCATAGTTTATTTCTAAATCTGATTTTAGCGGTATTGACAACTAACAGAGAAACTATAAAGCAATGCACTTTAATAGGACACGACCCATTTAGCCATTGCTCATTAAACAATACAGAGTTGATACAGGGAAAGAATGTAATGTATTAGGGAGGTTAACAACCTTAATATGACCCGGTTAGATAGTGGATTAGGAGGGTAATCAACTGTAATAGGACAAGAATCAACTTACCATTACGCATTAGGAAGTAAAAAGTTGATACAGGAAAGTTGGAAAGTTGGCCCCAATAGCCATTGCTCATTTGGAAATAATTTGTTATCCACTGCTGGGGTGCAGATCAAATTATGTATCTTTGAGTCATGGGGTCGAGGTCACTAATTCCTAATCTGTAATTATATTTATTAGCAGCAATTCCTCTTGCAATCATGACAAATAAATGCACAAACATGTCACACAGATCATTCCCACTCAGACTAACAGATGATCTTAACTTAGTAGGCCATCTACATAAATGTACAAAAACTGCAACAAAAAGCGTAAGGCCATCTCATTTGCAACAAAAGCTATTTGAGCATTCTAGATAACAAGCATACACACATCGTTACTTAGAAATTAAAGTAGTATTACTTGCCTGAAACATGACGTGCTGGCCTGGGATAATATCACTGAAAGCAACTCAAGTGTGCGCTACAAAGGTGCCTCAAGTATTTATGTGGGTTTGTAAATGCATCATATATTTTGAATGTCTTTCCATTATAACACATTGCTTATTATGTCACATTTGAATGTTAACAGTTTTCGATGGCTAACAAGTCAGGATATACCATTGTCAAAGTACTGCGATGCAGGTCCCCACTCAGTGCAAGTCCAAATCACGTCATACAGTCACATCTTCTACTTTATTTTGACAAATATGCTTGTCATATAATCACATTGGCGTATTACTATCAACAGCGCCCTGTCCTGTAGCATCGTAGACTAGATGGCGATGGGTGTTATTCATGCTTTCCATGTGACCAGGCCATTAGCTTTACTATTGCACCGCCGCATTATCGCCCGTATCTGCACAAGGGTCACATGTTTGTCCCACAGCACCATTACTATTGGAGTGAGTGTTACATAGCGCTGACATTTACTGCAATATGGTGTCATCTTTTTTGCCACTCCTTTGTGACGCCACATAACACCAATACAGATGGAAAACTAAATTCATTGTAATGTCATAGTTTATGTATGCATCAAATTGTATGGCCATTAATGTGTATATTTGATAGCTTTTGTTATGGATTACGGATTTGCATATTGGATTTCCTTGTATTGATACTTGCATCGATGTCAATCATAGTCATCATAACGGGAGCAGGGGCGTCAACTGTCTGCTTGTCCTGCCGTTGCAAGCCATATTTGTAAAATCATATTGTCAAATAATATCAAGCAATAATAAATTAATCAATATATGTGGGTCAACATACGTTTTAGTAAATTCTAAAAGACGTATAAACAACAATCGAGCGCTTGAGAGTTAGAGGAGGGTACATGACAATAGAGGAGGGTACATGTCAAAGAGGAGGGTACATGTCAAAAGAGGAGGGTACATGTCAAAAGAGGAGGGTACATGTCAATAGAATGGAAACGTTTTATCATGTTTTGTTTCAAATCATAGCACCACTTTCTCTGAGTTTAAATAGTTTGTGTTACTGACAGTATATAGCATTATGTAAAGGGATAAGCAGATTTGGATTAAAAGTGCAACTTACACGCCCTTTACTGTGTGCGTTCGGCCAAGCGCCCTATTGTTTTTCAGTGTGTTCTATCGACGAAACGGCACACGTTCATGTCCTCGTTCAAAGTCAAGCTGAACAAAGTCAGCTGCTAAGGTAATATCACAATTGTCATATAGCCGGTAAGTACATTTTTGGAGGTGACTGTTAACTAAACATCCGTCACCGACATTATTATTAAAATAGCGACCTTATTAAGCGTATACATTCTTCACGGTTTCACCGGGCGATATATTCTATGCGCCGCAGGATTGGACTGTACCGCATATCAATGTTGAATATACTTTGGCGTGTATGCTTACTCTAACTAATTTTAACGGTGTAGCAAAATTCGTTTAGTCTATAAAGAAATGCGGAGGTCACATCCCCAATAATAAATAGTAAACCAAGAGTATATTTTAAACAAATACAAATTAGCTAAACCATCAATCCGTTTACATTGCGTATATTGTCGGATATTGTATAATAAGCAATTCCACATGACAGACATTGTGGTGTCCAACTGAGATATTGAATTGCCTCAATGCTCTATTGCAGCAGAGTACATGAATGTGAAGCGATACGAATAGACTGTCTGATACTGTCATCGCAGACACTGAGGCTCCATTGAGGTTTGCGATCTGACATTTATCTATGAGCGTCCATTGTTTGCTGTAAAATTGACTTGACCGTATATTTTCTATGAGAGAGTACCAGCTTTATTTCACATAAAGATTGAACTGCCGGTGGTAGCAGACCAATGGGAAGCAATAAATATCAGACGTGACTCGCCAGTTTTTTCCTCCTAAATACTTCCATCTTCCATCCGTCTTGGATTTGGCAGGGGCTTTAGATCTTAGTGGGGGTCATCATAGCCGTTACCATCTACATTTTCATTTTATTTGCAAGACAGCAATCACACTTCTGTTATAAATAGGGTATCTGGGGGTCATTTGACATAAGTATGATATGATTTTGCCATGACAAAGTACTATTCGTCGGCGCTCAGCGACGTCATTCGTTCTCCAATCTATTCCACGTTAAGCGCGCTGTTCAACCACGTTTCATACCTCGGGTCACATACTACCCGGGCTTGATGGTTCAATGCTTAGTCCGTTGCATCTCATCAATCATTTCTTACCCGCCGTGCCATAGATATATGTATCATAAAACTGACTTTCCACTTCTACTTCATCATTCGCAACTTGGGATTGGTATAAAACATCGAAACAAAGGGCCAGCAGACTGCCTTATACTTTTTACAGGTGCAATCTCATCGGTTACAGATTCGTTTTGGGGTGGTGCGAAAACTTCAGTGTCCCTCTGATCCAACAATTCCCGTCGGACCTTATGAATCATCGGCTGAACTCTATCTCTGTTCTGAAATGCCAGTTATATATCTAGCAGACATAAATATGGGGAACCATTGCCTGCAGATGCAAGAGCTGAAACCCAGTTAATCAATGTGATGCAGCTTAATCAAGGAATTATTCGCCGATAGGATAACTGCCCTGTCTATTGCCTGATGACTTACAGCAAAAAATAAGAGATTGTCGTAAATGCTTCGAATTTATCATCTGATGTTTCTGGCGTTTACCCCTGTTATGTTATGTCCCGGTTACCAAGGCAACATTTAACGCAATGTAAATCGTCTTCTACAAGCAGAATAACAATCTATCACGTAGGGGACCCTGCTCCTCTCCCACAGCTACTAAGATGATTGGAAACGAGAAAGTGATAACAGTTTTGCATCTTTCTTACCTGCCTAACATGACATGCATATTAATTTCAAAATGCCATTAACCATTGTTGTCATGTTATTTCAAGTTCAATTGCTTGGATGTGGTACCAAAGCAACGACTATAGATGATAACAGAACATCAAACACGTTTTGGCAAACACTTGAGTAGATGCTATTGCCATCATCTACACTTTGAAATTTAAAGACAAGCTCAGTATAATTGGCAGTCAAATATGTTGACGGGGCAATTCGCAAATGGAACGTTAATTCATATAAATGTGCGAGCATGTGGGTCCATAAGCTGCTCAGTGTACTTGGTGTATTCCAGGAGAAGCATCAGTCTGCGCATGAACCCCAGCCTCTTCATTCACTGGACATTTATAGCAATTTTTCATCGGCCTCTCTGTGAATATTGTGCACCATAATCACAAGCTTGTCTTGGCTGCAATCGCATATTGAGTCATTCTAACAAATTATCCAGAATATCGGCACGTTCAAATGGCTAAATTGTGAAAAAAAATGGCTCCTCTCTTGTCATTGACATATGAACATTCACTGAATTTAATACTGAATGCAAGTGTACGGAACTGAACTAAACGCCCATCCCAGGATTCTTGCTAACTTGCAGTTTGCAATAAAAATACTGCTGTAATTTTGTTCCGTTGCAAATGCAAATCACATTATTTTGTCGGTTACCGCCGCTCAATGTTGAAACCCGTCGCTCATGGAAATTGAAATATTGTATCCGTAAATCAATCCGTTAAATTTATTTCGGTATGCATCAAAGAAATTCAATTGTTTGATTTTGCATGGCGTTCGATATCGCGTTACTACCTATGTGGATGATTTTAACGCGAGGGTCTAATAACTGGGTCCCATGAGATATAGTTATGATCGTATACCACTGCAACGCATACTGGTGACTTGGTGAAAGTGGCATTGGACCCACTCATTCTGTACTAGAAGTTGAATAATTGTTACCAACAAATCTTTTTTCTTGGACTGATGCAGTACGTTTACACGCACCCATAGTGACAGAGATATATTCATATATCACTGAGTCACTGCAATTGATACTGGTAATTTTGTACAAGTGGCATTGACAAATTCATATTGTTCTGGCAGCTTACCACTTTCAAATCCTGATTTGATTGTTACAGCATCTTCATATGCACCAATAGTGACAGAGCATGATGGAACACGAAAACAGCCTTTTCAATCTAGAACGTTCTGAGTTGAAGGTCAGAAATCATTTGATGTGGGACTGAAAGAACTACGAGGTCAAAGTAGAATTGACAGGACGGATCAATGTGCTTCTGACATTGTTTGTGAGTAACAGAGACAATGAAGGTGGCTGCGTATGATAATGAAGGCTAATTTATTGTTGCTTGAGCTATGTGCCTTCACATTGCTACTGAGTGTAACAGGTATGTTGCATCACGATTAAGCAGTTTAGAGCAGCCACCATACTCTGCAATTGTCTTATATCAGCGCCTTTTATTATAATTTAGAATTTAGTGATATTCATACTAACAGAGCTACACATACCTTATATGCGCTTTTCCACAACGATCTAAAAATTGATTGATATTTCATTAGGATTTGTTTCATTGTGACCGAGAGGCTGGTACATCACGTGCTCAAAAAGGAGCGCAACTCGCCCATGTATTGATATATTTTCCGAAAAATAAGCAACCTAAAGCCTCGGTTACGGTAACACCATTGCCGCACTAATTTCGACTATCAATGCTTCAGTGGTGCCTCATGCTTTGATATTCTCTTGGATAGTTACCGCATCTTCTGTTCAGCAACTTTTTAAAGAAGGCTATACATTATGAACTTGGCTGTTCTGACTAAGACATACATACGCAGGTTGGAAGTTTGTGTGATTAGTTATATTAATCTGTAATCACTTAATTTAGTAATAATTTTACGTTATCTGCAATGACATTATGCCTTCTTCTTGTAATTACATCTACTTCCTGTCATCCGACACGTGATGAAGTCCACTAGCTTTTAACCCTCACGTCAGCTTGTAATCTAGCATTTCATTACGTCTACAGCATTTTATCTGCTAAATTCGTGTGTTTGATTAGATAATATGTAGAATACATATGCCTAAAAGTGAACATTCTAAACGTGTTTGCTTCAACTATTGTCGATTTTAATGTAACATTTGTTCATCTATAAGGATCTGCTTTGCTTTGGTTGTGATAAACAATCACTTGATAGAATAATGGCAATGATATGGTTGTAATTACCTGTCTTCAGGGTTATGGTGCAATGCGTTATATTTTAACTTGGAGCAGGTTTATTTCAGAATGAATCCCTCAACTATTAACTGAATAGAAAAGGCTGAGGACGGACTATTTTTGTTTATAACTGGCTGGTTTAGTATATGCCAACGATTCAATTGTAAATATATAGCAAAATACTTGTCGATAAAAGCCCGATGAAGTCTCGTTCGGTCATGAGCATTTGCCCTAAACTAGAATTAAGTTCATTGCAAATAGAACATTTAGCCAGAAAAAGATATATCAAATTTGTCGTCTGTGCTATGGAATCAATGAAACCCAAGTGATAATAGTCTGTTTGATGTTGTTGCAAAACCAAATCTTAGGACTGCATACGTCGACTACTACGAATACATACGCTGTAATCTTAAGTAGTCAGGATGGATTATAGATTCGATCTTTTTGGTTCAACATTGCACACTGTGAGAGCAATTTATGTTTGTGAATCCGACCATAGGTGAAACATAAATATACCAAACAAAATTACACGTAAGTCATACAATGCATTCCACCTAACAGAACATAACAGCAGACAGAGAAACAAACTGCGAATTGCTTGCATGCACAATGGATCGAGCATAGTTCAGGCATCATTGTGGAATCTGGCCACCGAGAAGTAAATTAAATAAATTAATGGCAGATATTGCATCGGAAGATAGTACGCTCAGGAAATGGCATGTCAATTTGAGGTTGAAGCATCAATACTAATTATATACCTCTATGGACAAATTGTATTAAATGCTTATTACATCCTTACGCTTGTTTCATTTTTTACCATTTATTTCCATAAATTCCTACGAGCATTGTTTATCGTGTCGTACACCAGCTACCATCCACATTCTTGCCCACGCTAGTAATATCATCAATGATCAAGTATGAGATGTCAATTTTGAATACACAAATATACACCTGTTATTTTAGACTGTTATTCATATATAAATAATGCATTTGGTCTAAACGTCAGCGAGCAGCATATCTGATGTTTGTTTAACTTTCCTCTGTGCAAATATCGTGCATCGATGTCAGTAAACAAAGACGGTCATATCATCATCGTCATCATCATCTCCCGTGATGTACCTAAAGGCAGCTCTCGTCATCACCGATAGAAACATTTCTCTCCATTGTTAGTTTACCTAACGGAGTGGTCCGGCGTACTGAACTCTCCCTTCTATACAGTCCATTTTCAACCATTTCTTGTGTGCAGTACATAGGGTTACTAAAGCAAGGCGTCTCGTGGGAGCAAGCAACAGTGTGCAGCAATCCCTCGCTATCATAGGTTACAGCACATGTGGATTCGGTCGTAGTGCGAGATGATCGCTGCCTAATCTTCCAACTGAAATAATATAATCTACTGACTCAAAGAGAATAATAGAGTATCAGTTTGGGTGAGACAGGTTCTTCATCAATCATGACTAATTATTTAGTATGGATGTATGCTTTTCGGTCAGTGACAGCTTATTTAGAGCAGTTTACCCACTAAATAACGGGCCACAATGAGAGGGGCACAAATCGACATGGCTAGGATGATCCGATTATCTGCATCAAAAAACAGAATACAATACAAACTCTACAAGGAAAAAATGATTTTCAAGTACATCAATATGTCTCACAATGCCTGCAATCGTATTATTCAATATACGAGATTGTGTCTGGTCCGCAAAAATCATCATGTCTGGTTTAATGTCTGATTAACGTTGAAGAACGCCGTGAAAGCACCTACTGATCTGGTTGCTTGGTGGGACCACTGACGAATTCACTGTAAATACATCAACAACACAAAATCAGTTTATGAATACTTATCTCAAATTGAACAGTAAATGAAAATTATCAAGGATCTGAAATGTATCTACCTTCCGATATGTCGCAAACAAATGGTTGCTCAGTCATGCATGACTCGCTGGTAAGCGAACCATGTTTCGTAGCCAGCATGCAGACCCCATACCCCAAAGACACTTGATTACCTCCAGTGAACCATTTAAGCAAATCCTTTTGGGAAGCCCCTAAATCAGATTAGATGTACGTGGATTAATTCATACTAAATAAATACAACATGTTCACGTACTCTTTGTGAGCGCTTACATTGGACAACAGTTATCACGCTGTCAAAGCTGTCCAGTAACTTACATTTACAGCCAATTGTCTCGTCAGTGCATCTTCCAATGACATCAATGAAACAAGTGATAGGTTGATAGACTTGCAGTACTGGAAGCTTTGTATCCATGGCATCGTATCTCGATGCCCATGAAGCGAGCCATCTAAGATTTTGTAGAGGAATCCATTCATATCAACATCAGGGAAAAGTGACAACCCTTTGTTATCCTCCATTTGCAGTACATATTATTTTAATATGACATATACGGATGAAACAACGAATTACAAATACCTTCTGGGTTGATACACAGTGATGCTAATTTCTGGCTGCAATCATTGGGTATCAGATTAACCGTGCTTCCATTAACCATAATGGTCGCACAGAGGCGTGAGCTGGCAGGCAATCGATGGTTGAATTTCCATGAAGGAAGAGGTGCTGTAGCATTTCCTGTATGCAGAATGCTAGTACAGGACAATTCTTCAGCAGTGCAAATATTTGATGATTGCATATATGTATATAGATATATGCATGCATACATATATACATACGCATAGCATATAAATATGCATGCATGCATGCATACATACATACAAATATACATGCATACATACGCATATATATGCACATATTCATATATATATATATATATATATATATATATATATATATATATATATATATATATATAGATATATATATATACATATATATAGATATATATATATATATATATATATATATATATATATATATATATATAGATATATATAAATATATATATATATATATATATATTATATAAATATATATATACATATATCTATATCTCTCTCTATATTAGATATAATATATATATATCTTAGTATAGATCTCTGAGAGAGGACAGAGGAGAGAGGCATATATATATATAAATATGATATACATATATATATATATATATATATCTATAATATATCTATCCTATATATATATTATATATATATATATCTATCTATATCTCTATATATTTTATCTCTCTATATATATATATATATGTCTAGAGAATATATTTTCGGTCTGCTGGTTTTTTCCATATGAAGTGCTAAATCATATATATAGAGCACATCTATATATATCTCTCTCTATATCTATCTATATCTATATATCTATATCTATCTATATCTCTATATCTCTATATATATATATATATATATATATATATATATACAAAGTATATATATCTATATATATATATATATATATATATATATCTCTCTATCGATATAGGTCAAGCGAGACATATATAATCTCGTTTATCAGTCTCTTTCAGTCAGCTGGTTTTTTCCAAACTAACCCAACAAAGTGAAATGCTAAATCACTATGGTGTTCTTGGTTGCAACAATGTGGCGAAGCACAACGCAGTCTATATCTCTCAATCGACCATACGAAGAAGAGAATCTGCTTGTAAGAACCTGATAAATTTGGTTCTCTCTTGTACATGTCAGGGTTGATATATATGAAACACAAAAAATTTATCAGGTTCTTACAAGCAGATTCTCTTCGGATCATCCTAGCTATGTCAATTTGTGTCCCTCTCATTATGGCCTCATTGCTTGTTGTACCAATATTGATTGGGTATGTGTTTTACAAACTGCTCTAAATAAGCTGTCACTGACGGTTTGATGGTTCAGGCCGCAAAGAACGAAAAGCATGCATCCATACTAAATAATTAGTCATGATTGATGAAGAACCTGTCTCACCCAAACTGACTGATCCTCTATTATTCTCGTTAAGTCGGTTGATTATATCATTTCAGTTGGAAGATTAGGCAGCGATCATCTCGCACTACGACCGAATCCACATGTGCTGTAACCTACGATTGCGAGGGATTGCTGCACAGTGTTGCTTGCTCCCACGAGACGCCTTGCTTTAGTAACCCTATGTACTGCACACAAGAAATGGTTGAAAATGGACTGTATAGAAGAGAGAGTTCAGTGCGCCGGACCACTCCGTTAGGTAACTTAACAATGGAGAGAAATGTTTTTTTTGGTGATGACAAGAGCTCCCTTTAGGTACATCACGGGAGATGATGATGACGATGATGATATGACCGTCTTTGTTTACTGACATCGATGCACGATATTTGCACAGAGGAAAGTTAAGCAAACATCAGATATGCTGTTTACTGATGTACGATGCTCTATGTAGTTTCTCATACGCTGATACCTTTTTCTTGCAATCGAATAAATAAGCCGTGTAGAGACCAAAGGCATTATCTAAATTTGGAAATTCGATAATAATGAAAATAACAAGTGCATAATCATGTATCATGTTTGATCATTGATCTAAGCATTACTAGTAGAGCCTTTGTTAAAAGAACTCGATGATATTAGTAGCGTGTGGATGTGGATGGTAGTTTTTTTCGACAAGTATTTTGCTATATATTTACGATTGAATCGTTGGCATATATTAAACCAGCCTGTTATATACAAAACTAGGCAGAACTAATTGCTGTCCGTCCTTATCCTCTTCGATTCAGTTAACAGTTGAGGGATTCATTCCGAAATAAGCCTGCTCCAAGTTAAAATGTGGCACTACGCATTGCATCGTAATCTTGAAGACAGGTAATTACAACCATATCATTGCCATTATTCTATCAAGTGAGTGTTTATCACAACAAAAGGACAATGACCGTATCTAGCAAAACAGATCCTTATAGATGAGCAAATGTTACATTAAAATCGACAACAAACCTTTAGAATGTTCTCTATTAGGCATATGTAATCTATATATTATCTATTCAAACACAAGAATTTAGCAGATAATATGCTGTAGACGTAATAACATGCTAGATTACAAGCAGACGTGAGAGATAAAAGCTAGTAGACTTCAGGACGAGTCGGATGACAGAAAGTAGACATAATTACAAAAAGGAGGGCTAATGTCATTGCAGATTAAGCAAAACAGTAAAATTATTGCTAAAGTAAGCGATCACAGATTCAAATAACTAATCACACAAATGTCCAACCTGCGTATGCATGTGTTGGTCGAGACAGCCACGTCCGTAATGTCTGACCTTCTTTAAAAAGTTGCTGAACAGAAGAATCGATCACTATCCAAGAGAATATTAAAATATGAAGCATCTCTGAAGCATTGATCGTCAAAATTAGTGAAGCAATGGTGTTACCGTAAACGAAGCTTTAGGTTGCTTATGCTTCGGCAAATATATCAATTAATGCCGGAGACGCGCTCCTATTTGAGCAATTGATGTACCAGCCTCACAATGCAACAAATCTTAATGAAATATCAATAACTTTTTAGCTCAAAGTGGAATAGCGCATATAAGGTCTGTGTAGCTTTGTTAGTGTGAATATCACTCCGTATCTATCTAAATTATGGTAAAAGCCGCTGATATATGACAATTGCAGAGTATGGTGGCTGCTCTAAACTGGTTAATCGTGATGAAACGTAGCAATATGGAGGCACATAGCTCAAGCAACAATAGATAGCCTTCATTATCATACGCAGCCACCTTCATTGTCTCTGTTACTCCCACACATTGTCAGAAGCACATTGATCCGTCCTGCCAATTCTACTTTGACCTCGTAGTTCTTTCAGTCCCACATCAAATGATTTCTGACCTTCAACTCAGAACGTTCTAGATTGAAAAGGCTGTTTTCGTGTTCCATTATGCTCTGTCACTATTGGTGCATATGAAGATGCTGTAACAATCAAATCAGGATTTGAAAGTGGTAATTGATCAGCTGCCAGAACAATATGAATTTGTCAATGCCACTTGTAGAAAATTACCTGTATGAATTGCAGTGACTCAGTGATATATGAATATATCTCTGTCACTATGGGTGAGTGTAAACGTAATGCATCAGTCCAAGAAAAAAGTATTTGTTGGTCACAATAATTCAACTGCTAGTACAGAATGAGTGGGTCCAATGCCACTTTCACCAAGTCACCAGTATGCGTTGCAGTGGTATTCGATCAAAACTATATCTCATGGGTATCAAATTGGTGGCAAATTATATGTGGTTAGTCCCTCGCGTTACAATCATCCACATAGGTAGTAACGCGATATCGAACGCCATGCAAAATCAAACAATTGAATTTCTGTTTTGTATCTCAACACATTTGTCATTGTGAGCAGGTGAAGGTCACTCCAACCAGACAGCGCTTTAAGGACAGAGCCCCCCTGCATAACACAGATGGTTACAATTGTAGAGCTTTAAGCATTCTTGATGCATACCGAAATAAGTTTAACGGATTGATTTACGGATACAATATTTCAATTTCCATGAGCAACGGGTTTAAACATTACGCAGCGGTTACCGAATCTTCATTTGAAGGACAAAATAATGTGTTTTGTTCATAAAAACCCGATATCACGTCGCATTTGCAACGGAACAAAATTAGAGCAGTATTTGTATGGAAAACTGCAAGTTAGCAAGAATCCTGGGTTGGGCGTTTAGTTCAGTTCCGTACACTTGCATTCAGTAATGAATTCAGCGAATGTTCATATGTGAATGACAAGATATGAGCCATTTTTGCACTATTCAGGCACACGAACGTGCCGATATTCTGGATAATTTGTTAGAATGACTCAATATACGATTGCAGCCAAAACAAGCTTAAGATTATGGTGCACACAATTCACAGAGAGGCCGATGAATAAATTCTATAATTGTCCAGTGAATGAAGAGGCTGGGTGTCCATGCGCAGACCGATACTTCTCCTGGAATGCTCCAAGTACACTGAGCTGCTTATGGACCCACATGCTCGCACATTTATATGAATAAACGTTCCCTTTGCTAATTGCCCCGTCAACATGTTTGACTGCCAATTTTACTGAGCTTGGCTTTTAATTGTCAAAGTGTAGGTGGCAATAGCATCTACTCAAGTGCTTGCCAAAACATGTCTGATGTTCTGTTATCATCTATAGTCGTTGCTTTGATACCACATCCAACCAATTGAATAACATAACAACAATGGTTAATGGCATTGTGAAATTAATATGCATGTCATGTTAGGCAGGTAAGACAGATGCAAAACTGTTATCACTTTCTCGTTTCCAATCATCTTAGTAGCCTGTGGGAGAGAAGGCAGGGTCCCCTACGTGATAGATTGTTATTCTGCTTGTAGAAGACGATTTACATTGCGTTAAATGTTGCCTTGGTAACCGGAACATAACATAACAGGGGTAAACGCCAGAAACATCAGATGGTAAATTCGAAGCATTAATCACAATCTCTTATTTTTTGCCGTTAGTCATCAGACAATAGACAGGGCAGTTATCCTATCGGCGAATAACTCCTCGATTAAGCTCCATCACGTTGATTAACTGGGTTACAACTCTTGCATCTGCAGGCAATGGTTCCCCATATTTATGTCTGCTAGATATATAGCCGGTATTTCAGAACAGAGATAGAGTTCCGCCGATGATTCATAAGGTCCGGCAGGAATTATTGGATCAGAGGGACACTGAAGCTTTCGCACCACAAAAATAACGAATCTGTAACCAATGAGTTTGTACCTGCAAAAAGTATAAGGCAGTCTGCTTGCCCTTTGTTTCGATGTTTTATACCAATCCCAAATTGCGAATGATGAAGTAGAAGTGGAAAGTCAGTTTTATGATACATATCTCCATGGCACGGCGGGTAAGAAATGATTGATGAGATGCAACGGACTAAGCATTGAACCATCAAGCCCGGGTAGTATGTGACCTGAGGAATGAAACGTGGTTGAACAGCGCGATTAACGTGGAATAGATTGGAGAACGAATGACGTCGCTGAGCGCCTACGAATAGATCTAAAGCCCCTGCCAAATCCAAGACGGATGGAAATAATTAGGAGGAAAAACCTCGCGTCTGATATTTATTGCTTACCATTCGTCTGCTACCACCGGCAGTTCAATCTTTATGTGAAATAAAGCTGTTACTCTTGCATAGAAAATATACGGTCAAGTCAGTTTTACAGGTAACAATGGACGCTCATAGATAAATGTCAGATCGCAAACCTCAATGGAACCTCAGTGTCTGCGATGACAGTATCAGACAGTCTACTCGTATCGCTTCACGTCCATGTACTCTGCTGCAACAGAGCATTGAGGCAATTCAATATCTCAGTTGGACACCACAACGTCTGTCATGTGGAATTGCTTATTATACAATATCAGTCAATATACGCAATGTAAACGGATTGATGGGTTAGCTAATTTATATTTGTTTAAAATATACTCTTGGTTTACTATTTATTATTGGGGATGTGGCATCCGCATTTCTTTGTAGGCTAAACGGATTTGGCTACACCGTTACAACTATTTAGGGTAAGCATACACGCCAAAATATTTTCTAATTTGATATGCAGAACAATCCAATCCTGCGGCGCATAGAACATATCGCCCGGTGAAACCGTGAAGAATGTATACGCTTATTAAGTTCACTATTTTAGTAATTCTCATATGTCGATGACGGATGTTTACTTAACAGTCACCTCCAAAAATGTACTTACCGGCTATTTGACAATTGTGTTATTACCTAGCAGGTGACTTTGTTCAACTTGACTTTAAATGGCGACATGTACGTGTGCCGTTTCGTAGATAGAACACACTGAATAACGATAGGGGGCTTGGCCAAACGCACTCAGTAAAGGGCGAGTATGTTGTACTTTAAATGTAAATCTGCTTATTCCTTTACATAGTGCTAAATATTGTCAGTAACACAAACTATTTAAGCTGAGAGAATGTGGTGCAATGATTAGAAACAAAACGTGATAAAACGTTTCCATTCTATTTTTAACTAGACGATGTGCGACCAATAGTAGGAAATGGTGGTCAAAATAGCCTGTACCCATGATTCTACAAAAAACAACTGCTCTACAGCATCGTTTTACCTCTAAATAATTCGTAACAAGCATCAGATTGCACTTACATATTCGGATGCTTCGTCTTTACGTGTCGATTCGGTCCATAAACATCACTTTAACATTGCGTCATTCTATTCTTGTGTTGTCAATTATGTCTACAGCACCGCACTTTACATATGTTGGACATGTACCCTCCTCTATTGACATGTACTTCCTCTATTGACATGTACCCTCCTCTCTTGACATGTACCCCCCTCTATTGACATTTACCCTTCTCTACTGACATGTACCCTCCTCTAACTCTCAATCGCTGTATCGATTTGTATATGTTGTTTAGGATTTACTAAAGCGTATGTTGACGCACATATATTGATTAACTTATAATCGCTTGAAATTATTTGACACAATGATTTTACCAATATGGCTAGCAACGGCAGGACATGCAGACAGTTAACGCCCCTGCTCCCGTGAAATAAACCCGGCACATAATGTATTCATAGTGTACTATCTAATGTTAGTTAAATTATGATGACTATGATTGACATCAATGCAAGTATCAATACAAAGAAATCCAATATGCAAATGTAATCCATAACAAAAGCTATCACTGCTACACATTAATGGCCATAAAATTTGATGCATACATAAACTATGACATAACAATGGATTTAGTTTCCCATCTGTATTGGTGTTATGGGGCTTCACAAAGGAGTGTCAAAAAAGATGACACCATATTGCAGTAAATGTCAGCGCTATGTAACACTCACTCCAATAGTAATGGTGCTGTGGGACAAACATGTGACCCTTGTGCAGATACGGGCGATAATGCGGCGGTGCAATAGTAAAGCTAATAGCCTGGTCACAGGGAAAGCATGAATAACACCCATCGCCATCTAGTCTACGATGCTACAGGACAGGGCGCTGTTGATAAATAATACACCAATGTGATTATATGACAAGCATATTTGTCAAAATAAAGTAGAAGATGTGTCTGTATGACGTGATTTGGACGTGCACTGAGTGGGGACCTGCATCACAGTACTTTAACAATGGTTAGCCATCGAAAACAGCGGTTGTTCGAGTATTTGCCTACAAAATAAATTCTTCGCTGTTAACATTCAAATGCTATGTGTTATAATGGAAAGCCAATCAAAATGTATGGTGCAAACCCACATAAATACTTGAGGCACATTTGTAGCGCACACTTGAGATGCTTGCACTGATATTATGCCAAGCCAGCACGTCTTGTTTCAGGCAAGTAACACAACCCAAATTTCTAAGTAACAGTGTGTGTATGCTGGTTATCTAGAATGCTCAAACAGCTTTTGTTGCAAATGAGGTAGCCTTACGCTTTTTGTAGCAGTTTTTCTACATAAATGTAGATGGCCAACTAAGTAAATATCATCTGTGAATCTGAGTGGAAATGATCTGTGGAAATGATCTGTGTGATATGTTAACGCATGTATCTTTGTCATGATTTCAAGAGGAATTGCTGCCGAAACACCAACCCCCCTATCCCATTCCATACTAAAATCAATATATGGTAAAAATTTAAAAACGTGTATTTATCAGTATGTGCAATCATCCTGTGCTTGAACTGCTTGGGTACGGGCCTGAGCACAGTGTTAGATGGCTAAAACAGTCGGTATCGGAAAGCTCAGGAGAAATTATGAAGGATCTGCTCGCAATTGTTGTATTCAATCGGCTGTGAATCATGCTACATAGAAAGCATCGTACAAAAGAAATTCACCAGCTAGTCAGGCAATGAATATCCCAATTACGAAAGAAAAGCCAATGAATGTTATATCATTATCTCAAATAACCTTGGGCCACCAACCGGCGCAAGCAAATAAAATGGTCACATTGACAGCTGACAATACGCACCAAATTCTCAAGCGCGTAATATATCAATAAGAATAACGAAATAACAGGCAGTCATATAATAGCATTTCTGTTCATTTGGGACAAGATGGGAATATTTCAGCATATTCCAGCTCTCTGACCAATCATTTTGCCTCAATTACTCATCCATCTGTGCAATGGTTTTTTTCGGAAAACCAATGCCCAGCTTTTACAATTGGTATGCTTAGCATAGAAGCTCTTTGGTGAAGAGTACGATTTCAGCTTGGGCCCCTTACAGATCACCAAATAATAAAAGAAAAAACACACTTAACGCAAACTGGGCCCACAAATGTACTATGAAACGATTTTGTACCATCGTACCATTATTTGAGTTGCACCTACCGTTTTGTACATGGACATAGACAGATCTTGGAGAAGTTTAATTCAAGCCAAGGACCATTCTGAGGTTAAAATAAAGCACAACAATAGCTAATATCGCCACATGTTGCACGTTGGTTGCCTATTTGGATGATTCAACAATAATTACCCACATGTCGCCATAAAACAGCTGCGTGGTATTCTTTTCATATATATCTTCATTACTACCAAGATCGCTACCTTTGCTTGAAAGACGACGTCGACCAACTGGCAGGGCTATTGGCTTCGCAAAGTAGTGAGAGTTCTAAAATACAGTCACAGAAGAGATGATGACTGGTTTTCAATGAACAGCACTCCAAAACACTTTATAAAGTGAACTCACCAAA
The DNA here is from genome assembly GCA_034190875.2 of Urechis unicinctus. NCBI lineage: Eukaryota > Metazoa > Annelida > Polychaeta > Xenopneusta > Urechidae > Urechis > Urechis unicinctus. The sequence goes on along the minus strand of CM067353.1, from coordinate 22,112,081 downwards.
GGTATTTATGACGCCGCGAGAGATTCAAAACACTCGATTCAAACTAGCCAATGCCTAACCAACGTTGTTAGTATTGCGCAAAACAGCTCATAATGTGATCGGTATTCTATAATCCTACGCACAATGGGACTAAGGATCTATTGAGCCTGTTCGTGCGTATTTCAACACTGATATTGTGTCAGACTAATTTCACACCGTGTCCTCTACAACCGAAAATGCAATACTCCTTGCATATTATTTCTATTGGGACTAATAAAAGTGTAATCCAATATAAATGTGACATCTTTTTCTCTCATAGATGGCACGAAACCTGCTGCAAGATTGTCACATTATCATCACCAAACATTGTTTCTAGCCTTCAGAATGCCTTTACGATATACATAATCATGATGGAGAATACGGTAAGCACGCCGTTCAATTCTCGCTTTATCAAGGTTTATAACACATTCATTAACTCTCCAGTCATCGTGTGGGATAATATCGATCAGAATATGTGATACCTCGTAATATGTAAACAGTTGGAATGTTCGGAGCATCTGTACACCAGATCGTGATAAAGACAAGCTCTTATAATTCTAAATCCACCCAAATGGATATGTATCAGCACTGTTCGTCTAAAAGTACTTATTTCGAGACGGAGATTAAGCTCCTGATGAAGTTCTTCAGTTCCAAAACCTTTACTTTTGAGTCATGTGGGAAGTCACGCCAGACATAATAACGAACGCAAACCGCACATATCTTACCTCCTGCCGTGTTCACCTATGCCCCGTGGAGAAATAGATAGTCTGGAACAACAAGCAAACGCCTGCCCGCAATTTACGAATGAACCTAATTCAATGAACTTTAAATTTACCCTTCGGGGAAAATGAAGGCCGTATAGCCGTATAGCCGTGCAGAACGCAGAAATAGCACCATGCAATTATTAAAATATTAGATATTTGGACTATCGCGCTAGGTGATTAAAGTTAATTACTTATATTCCCGTTTTCAATGGTAATCCGGAACAAACTCGAGACATCATATGTTATGGTGTGTGTCTCTTGTGCTCGTCAGCATTCTCCTATAACGAGGCAATGTAATGTCTCCGGGCGACATGGATTTAGCTTGCACATCAACATTGACGATAGAAGTACTATCATATTGGTCTTGTGTCCACGTATGACATAGCAAAACAACCTTTTGTGTTCTCAGTCTACTGATTCTTCGCAAATATAAGAAGGCGCTGAAATTTGGTGACGCTTATGCAAATTATAAACCAATAGGAATCGAACGTTTACGCGGTTTAAGTTGTAATGTAGTGGGGTTTGTACTTTGTACTGCTTTCAAAGTACAGTTAAACCATACATTTACTAAGAGACATGGTATAAACACTAGATCGATGATTATAACCTGCGCCCACTTAACACTTCAATGAGTTACACTTGTTTATATGCTTCTGCATAGTCTACGTTCTCATCACAATTGGAGGTCCAAGTGACTAAGGGAACCGCATATATATATATATATACTTTATATATTTCCGTTGTTTTTATCCTGCCAAATGTCGGTTATTTATCACCAGAAGCTCATTGTTGATGACCACCATTTGTGGTTGCCGAATTATTTTCTACTACTTGAAATATTAGCTGATACTTTCGCATAATAGTAATCAGTAAAATATTAGATACTGACTCTTTGTCACACTCCTATTCTGAACGCTCATTCTTCCTGTGAACAAGAAAAGCCCTCATTTTGTGTGTATTCAATAATACAGCAAAACCGTGTAGAAGGCATCAAACCCCAATCCAATAGATTAATCATTCATTAGGTGCACAACCGGTGATAACTACTTGTGGTGGCACTAAGTTCTTAACTGGTTTTCCAAATCATATTTCTTTAAAACTTATTCATAATAATGTTGGCTATAGATTTGTGTTTAGAGTTTCCAAAATAATGTTGAGCTCACCCTGCACCCTGAGGCCAGCCGCCAAACAATTGCTAATCCTTGCTCAATATATGTTGAAAATAGCGCAATATTCCGCTGCAGCTATCGTCGTTCATGACAGCCATATAACTATGTTTTATGATGAGCCCACCATGTGACACAGCGACTTCCTGTAACTAGAGAGGAAAATTTAAGCCATCAAAATATCTTATCCAACACAGCAATAGCAAATGGATGTCCCGATACATGTCATAAGCTGGCATAGCGAATCAGTTTATGATTTGGTTAATGAAACACTTAAAATAGAATATAAGTGTCCATTTTGACGAGAAACATGGAAATGTGATATATCATGATATGTTCTGGAGCCTACTATTCTTCTATAGGTGTGTTGTCGCGCTGTTTCTACTGACGAGCCTCAGACGGCTTTAAGAAGCTAAACAAGTTGGATATGAATCTGCATGTATACGCTACCCGATAAACCCGAGGGAATATCATTAACAAAGCGGATACGCTCACTAAAGGGACGTAAATAAACCTCTCTTTACTACCATGTGTGAAGTCACATAAGATATATTATTGAACTGATATCGAGCAATCGGAAATGTAGGCATCCGGGACTTGAAGGCTCTATGATAAAGTTGACACGTGCTAGGGCTGCCATTACTGTGCAATTCGCTGATATTAAAGTATCGAGAGAGAGGTTAGATATAGTTATTGTGGTTACCATGCAACTATTGGTCATAACGACAATGATGTTTTCCTCTGTGGCTTTTACAGTGTTCTCATTGTGCTTAGCTGAAAAGGACTGTATGCGCTGTTCCGCCAATACTCTTAGATGAGCTCGTTTAACACATGGTTCAATGGAGACCAATTTGTGTGAAACTAATACCCCCAAAATAACAAAGTGTAAAAGACGATAACCCAATCAGCAACGAATATTGCGAATGGTGCCTCGCTATTTTGACAATATCCGCCCGCATCGATCTTCTTCTATCACCATCACACAAGTCTTATTGCCCATTTTGCTTTGCGCCTATAGCGTGCAATAGGGGTTTAAAAGGTTTTAATAAAGTTTGTTCCATTACCCCAAGAAGAGATAAATCGATAACCTCTTGGTGTAGTTTTCTTTGGAACAACTCTATGACTGAATTTTGTGTCACTATTGATGGTAGGTCAACTGGGGTTGGCAAAGGTATCTCAGTCGCCTTGATGGATGCATTTATATTCCTTTGGATTACTCCATTGAGACGCCAGCCGTGTTCCACCATGGAACACGTACCTGGAACTTCAATAATATACACACCGGCTGTTAGCGAACCTTTTTGTTCGTTCTCGCACGCACACATAATTGAATAATGATCACCCCAGGTGACAATAATGAAGTCTCCTTGTTGAAGTTCCACGGCTTACAATTCTTCAAAGTAACAGTGCACGACTCGCGCTGTCGCTGGTCTCCCGTAAGCAAGTCCCGTGGACACAGCATCCTTGTGTCGTCGTAAACGGGTCCGGTCCGATACACTACCGGATCCTTTCCGATGCATGCATGTAGCTCGAATATCCCTCCCCTTGTGGTGTCAAATGCGAATTCTCCCAGCGTTTGAATCTTGGCAGTGTAACCGGAACTATTATATGGAAGTGGCCAAATGGAGATGTGTTAATACAAATACTCTACTGAGTTAACCAATGTGAGCTGGGCTCGGTAGATGAGGACATCTTCCTCCCCCAGATGGCTTGTACGGTGATTGTAATACCAGGTGATATCGGATACTGGTCCGTACTGGCGGACATCTCCAAACAGAATTTTCTCTAGCTCATCCCGAGGGAGAAGTTCCTCAGTTAGCCATCCCAACTCTAACGAAGCGCATTGTCGCAAGTATATCTCACGGGCTCGCAGGTGCATATCCCTGTAAAGTTCAACGGCAGCTATCATCCTCTCCAAATGCAGGGCCGATTCTAATCCTCGCACATGGTCCTTTACTTCCTGAGTCTCGGCGATAAAACGGTCGACCTGCACTGTTATGTCGTTGACGACGTCCCCCAATTCCGTGATTTTCTATCTGTTGTCGCGGATTGGCTCGTAAGATTTGTTGACAACAGTGGTGAGAACATCCCCGAAATGGGAGATGTCTTGACGCTCAGTGCGGGCTTTCCGTGTCATCGCCTTGCACTCCTCTACATCTTCTTCCGATGCTGTGCCGAACAAACTTTTGCTAATGTGGCCGATTAAGTCCAATGCTCCTATCTTCTTTCGGGGACGTGGAAGATCCTCGAGTACTGCTAGCCTGTAGTCTCATGATGGTAATGTACTATTGAGGTGGTCGATGGTGGTGAAAGTATCGACAGCATAGCTGAGTTGTCGGGAACTGAACTTGAGTGCTCTCCGCTGTCTACCCTTCGCATTTTCTTAGGTAGACTGTGGCGGGCTGCTGGAGGATCTGGGTTTATAGGGTTTATGGGGGTCGCTGGAGGGTCCTTAGTCAGGCTGACTGCGGAAGGGACTGGGGCGGGGCATCCCATACCGATTTATTTGTCTTATTGGCAATCAGTATTGCATCCGCCCGGCCTGTACAATGGTCGATGATAGTCAGTACATAACGGTTATCATTAGCAGAACGTGCGAACGGGCCAATTAAGTCCATTGGGATAGTACTTATGGGTGATGGTACGTACTCAAAAATACGTTGTATTTAAAAAAATTTACGAGCCAATACATAAAAACAAAGCCAGTTACTATTGACACCTTTTTATCAATTTGCGTGACGATTTATTAACTACAATATTTTTTTTATGAACGTTTGAACGAAGTCGCATATATCAGTATCTACCCCAGGTCTAGCCCCGATCGGACGGTAAAATACATACTTACTCAGACGTCCTGTAGGTTGATGGGGTGCCCTGTGCAGACTATGATTTTATTATGTAGTACTGTAACATATATTATTGCTTATTTTGAATAACAATATAATAATGAATTATTTCAGGGCATAGCATATACTAAAACATTGATGCAGCATGAATTTAATCATCATTAACTCTCCCGCTCTCTCTCTCTCTCTCTATCTCACTCCCTCTCTCTCTCTCTCTCTCTATATATATATATATATATATATATATATATATATATATATATATATATATATATATATATATTTATATATATACCATCCTATTATCGAGATATCATCCCTTCTAATGAGGCACCATCTCAAAACCCAGATGACTCCCCCAATGAAAACGAGGACCGCATAGCAATTGGTCAGTCTTTTCCTTAACTCATGTGGGTCATTTGTATGAATCTTACCAGAAGTAGACTAGCCATATGCTCGTTGTCCGTCTTAGCATTCTTGATCACGTAAATACATCTTTCCAGTGATTGATCACAATCCGTGGCAACGCTGATGAATGTCCAAAACAGATAAAATATCAGCTTTATTTACAGTTTCTACGCTAGATTATAATCGAAAATATTAGCGAAACTGCACACGTAATTACCCCGTCCGCTTATTCATTTTGTAAGCCGGGGATAAGCTTTCATTAGATCAATGAAATATGAATAGAAGCATAAGCAGACCTGAGGTTAATGATGTCATTATTGGATGTATTAATATTTAAGTCAGAGTATGTGCGATTATGTCATTGAACAACTACTTATCACTACTTACCCTACATAGGCACATAGTTATATTGCATTCTAGTTCGATGGCAAAAGTATTTATTCGACTTATATGGAAACATTCGGCTCAACTGTCTCAGACAATTTATTGAATCTGAATTTGACTGGCCAAATTCAGTTAGTCGTTATTCGTGTAAGAAAACGAGGGATTCACTCGTGGGCAATGTCGCGATGCCATTAAATCGATCAAGCTAAGGCTTTAAAGTTTTGTATTTGAAACATGAATTTGGATTTAAATCATCACGCTAAATTTTGTAAATGTTTGTTTATAGCTTCTGGATGAACCATTGACTCCCCGAGGTCCTCTTGTGAAAAGAAGAAAAGATATTTATTTGCTTTACCACGCTGAAGCAGTGAAATTTTTTTAAGGGGTTGTATCAACAAACCCTATATTTTTTTGCATCACCTACCCCAGAGTAAGTGTCGATTTCCTAATATAGCGGTGTTCACTGCAGTATTTGTGGGTTTGAAATGATTTTGGGGAGTTCCAAAGTCTACATGGTGAAGTTTGGGGATATATGCAGCATGTATTAGCACCATATTGGTGTAGACAAGCGGATTTATAGCTCATGGACGTACTCAACAATATATTTATTTCTGGTCACTGTTTTGGTAAAATACGTCAAACATTATAGTACAAATCCATATATCATCATGCTTAATTGACATATAATTCCGACGTAACCAAGTTGTCATATTGAAACATGGCGTTTCAATGCAAAGCTACCACAAACCATTGGTACCAAAAAACACTTCACATTTCACAACTCATACTGCAATCACAGTTTTCCAACAGCTTTGGATTCCGACATGATATCGCAAATCCTTATGTAGCCAATCTTCTTTATCTCACCAATACCCGTCTTTACTTCCTCCTCAAGTGTTTTCAGTAAGCGGCGCTTGATGCCAGACATGATGGCTGCTCTCTTGTTTTCTCTAACACAGATGATAAAAGGAAACCCAAACTTCTTCTTATAATGCTCATTATTTTCATTTAGAATAGATCTTTCATCTTGGGAGATATCGAGAAGACCAGACGTTTTCTGTTCGTATGTCGACTCAGCACTAAGTTGGTTGCTCCTGGCTAATTTTCCGACCAGGTCCGGAATACATCTCAGCATCCCTTCATGAACTGGTTGTACGAAAGGTAGATGAAAAACGGAATCAATAAGAGATTACACATATCACACAGAAGAAAGCCAGTTTGTCATTGAGTATCCTGTTATGATAATAAAGTTCAAGGCACGTCGTACTAGGTTTTATCAGCCCAATTAAACCGCTTCGACCAAACTCCCCCAGCCAATACAGGGAATTGTTCGATTACATTCACAAATACATCTATAAACTGGCTGAAATTCAATGTGTTTACTTCAGCAATATCCACGTTCGCTTTGGTAGACATGATTGAACCCAGGATGTAGATGACCTTCGACGTTTCACTACTTATATGACTTGTGTTATGATATTAATCTGGCTCATCTGACTTTTAAAGCCTTCCCCACTTTTAAATTATCAGCACTACATGTCTACACTATCCCGGGTCAACCTCCGCCCTTAAGATGGGGGTTTGACCCTGGTAAGTAGTCTTGGCTGGTACCTTTCCCATCGGCCAATGACCTTTCGAGTCTACGCCCCATGTGGGCCGCTGCGTCTTGACCTTAGTGAAGGGGGCCGGCTATACCTGAACCAATGAGGTGTCAGCTGATATTGTGGTTCCGGGCGTAATCCAATGCCCGGAACCCGAATAAAAGAGCTGGACTCGCTGGAAATCAAGGAGAGCTACCTAGCGAAGAGACGAAGATATCTGAACAAGATTCTGATCGAGATTCCAGAAAAGCTAATAAGCTAAACTTGAATAAAACAACAAGAACCCTACTCCTGGACTCGTGTTATTTCTCTGGCTAGTCCCCACTCAAGCAACTACAGGCAGCAGCGTTATCCTATAAACGAAGGAGCCGCATAAGTATAATAAGCGAGGAAGTTAAGTATAACACTAGGTTGTAATCGTTCGAGTCACCAAGTAATCTGCAACCCCGACAATTAAACAAAAAGACGAACCAGTACTTAGAGTACTGTTTGGTTGGTACTTTGACCTGTTAATCACGCTTGAGTTACGGTATGGGGCACCGAGTAAGGTAAAAGCATTTTGGTTTTGAGTTGAATGGAATGTGTTTCTATATTCTATTTGCGGACCTTTGAAACAATGTGGGGTGTTATGATGTGCCTTATTTAGGCAGGTTTTCGGTGGTTTTAGCCGAGCGTATATTACAACGGTGGCAGACGACGTCTTTCTTATGCATACATACAATACATTATGATAAATCAGCACTGAGCAATCCTATATGATCATAACGCTAGTAAACCACCTTCGCTGATGGGATGTTTTATAAGTGAGGTACTATTTGCTCTTTCACCGCTGTCACTTAACTGTTATATTTCTTCAACTTCTTGTGTTGCAATGTAATAAATTGCAGTCATATTTTTATAGATCGGCATGTGATTTTTTAATAATAATAATAACAATAGCATTTATTTCGCACACATACAATCGATATTTTATGACGATTGAGTTGAAGTGCAATCATTTAACAAAGCGTGGGGTGCCATCATAATGTGCAAATAAAATTAAGTAGAACATTGATATCTTCGTGCGAAAAATCGGGAATATATTCAAATTCACGGGCCACACAAATTTCTTGTATGGAGTTAACAAAATTCAATCTCTCTTGATCAATGTTCCGTAGACTAAGCTTGCTTAAGATATCATTAAAAGTAATGGTCTAGTCGTAAATCATAGCAGTATTTAGATTAACGATACTCATAATATATCTTATATTATTTGCAACATTCGAATTACTAAAGGCACATAATCAGCTAACCGCCGATACAAGATCATACCTACTATTCAGACTATTTTTAAATTTCATACATCGCAACATTAATTGTTCTTTTAGAGGTAGTCTACCAGCTAATAAAGGAATATACATTGATCTTGTTCTAGGGTGCGCCAACTGCAACATAAGCTTTTAAATGAATTGCTCGAAAGCGTCCATAATGGGGATACATAAAAACTTGTGCAATATTTGTCAAATAGTGAATTACGAACATTTACGCAACACTGACCGAATCTTGACATCAGCATATTAGTTTTCGACACAACATCACCAAATGCAGCATGCATATTCAATTGTTCGGAATTTCTTCCTATATAGGATCCAAGATGGACAGTATGTTCACTAACATTTAATTTAACACTATTCATTTGTAGATTCACATCGCGCTTTTGACAATTAAAAAGCAACAAATTGCTTTTTGATGTGTTAAATATAATATTATATTCTTTAGCAAAATCTTCGCATGTTTTAATCATGGATTTGGCCGCATTCAAAGAAGGAGCAATGAGAGCGACGTCGTCAGCATAACTCAGTGCACTAGCATAACGGTGACCAACATGGCACCCGATTCCCCTTTTAGAGAGCCGTGACAATAGTTCATTGATATATACACCCAAAAAATTGGTGACAAAACCGCCCCTTGTTTGACTCCAATGGAACAATTAAAATTGTCAGAGAAGCTATTGTTCCTCTTAACTCTTAGAGTTTGATGCGTATACATGTTAAGTAGGAGTTTAGCAGTCATAGCACATATACCACGCTCTTGTAACAAACCAAACAATTTCATAACATTAACTCGATCAAACGCTTTGGAAGCATCCAATAATATGACATAACATGGCGAGTCTTCACTGACATAATTATCTATGTGTTGTTGAGTGTGACGGTTTAAATCCAAATTGTGAACTACCCGATTTCAATACATCGCTTTGGTAATCAATAATCACATTATCTAACACTTTCCCTATGATACTACTAAGAGCTACTGATCGATAATAATCACTGCTGTTCAATGATTTCTTTCTGTTCTTAGGAATAGGAACAAGTGTAAATGTAAGCATACCACGTGGCGTATGTGCACAAGCTTACAAGCTGCTTGCCTAACTTGTGAAATGTCGATAGCATGCAAAGAGCCACATGTACCACCAGCACAATTCGAGTGTATATCATGACCCAATGATTTATTAAGGGCATCCATTGCAGACTTACTATAAGACACATTATTGTAAAGTATTTCACAATTGATGCCCCAGTAGTTGATGTAGGTGCTGGCGATGAGATCGGTGTAGTATCAGAGATAGCTATCACCTGCATCAGCGTTGGTGTTTCTTCCTGAGAACGCGACGTCACAACCGATGCGTAGGATTGACGTCTGTGACATTTATCCTCTTCAATGTGTTGCTTTAACTTCTGCATTCCATCTTCCAACTGAGACACACACGTTCACATAGCGATATTCAAAGTTTAACTACAAAATCACATGCCGATCTATAAAAATATGACTGCAATTTATTACACTGTAACACAAGAAGTTGAAGAAATATAACAGTTAACTGACAGCGGTGAAAGAGCAAATAGTACCTCACTTATAAAACATCCCATCATTGAAAGTGGTTTACTAGCGTTATGATCATATAGGATTGATCAGTGCTGATTTATCATAATGTATTGTATGCATGCATAAAAAACACGTCGTCTGCCACCGTTTTAATATACGCTCGGCTAAAACCACCGAAATCCAGCCTAAATAAGGCTAATCATAACACCCCACATTGTTTCAAGAGTCCGCAAATAGAATATAGAAACACATTCCATTCAACTCTAAACCAAAAAGCTTTTACCTTACTCGGTGCCCCATACCGTAACTCAAGCGTAATAAACAGGTCAAAGTACCTACCAAACAGTACTCTAAGTACTGGTTCGTCGTTTTGTTTAATTGTCGGGGTTGCAGATTGCTTGGTGACTCGAACGAATACAACCTAGTCCTATAAGCGGTGAAACGTCAAAGGTCATCTACATCCTGAGTTCAATCATGTCTACCAAAGCGAACGTGGATATTGCTGAAGTAAACACGTTGAATTTCAGCCAGTTTATAGATGTATTTGGGAATGTAATCGAACACTTCCCAGTATTGGCTGGGGGAGTTTGGTCGAAGCGACCGTTCCTCGACCGCGATCACCTGCATCGTGCAATATGCGAGATAATTGATCAGTGTCCCGTCCACAGTAAGTCTTTCGATAGTGATTCACTTTGATAGCCGATTGAATATATACACCTATTGTATATATAGCGAGCGATGATCGAGCGAGCGAGTTAATAAGTGAGAGAGTGTTTTTGTGCGTGCGTTTGTGCGTGTTTATCCACATTATCAAACACCCAATTATTTCTTGAAAATATCTAATTTTCTCAGCCCCCCCCCCCCCCCACCCTACCTCAATCAGACGAGTTGCCCCTCTGTGCTTAGTGACATGTAAGGTTACCAACTTAAAGAGGCTGTTCAGCCCTACAGCGGGCACTCGGGAATCATTGTGTCAATACATTACTACGTTTAAAGCAGACATAAATGATGCCACCTTTATATTGTGCCGCAAAGTTTACTTGATCGAAAATCATGCTGACAAATTTTCAATATTATCATTTGACTAGAAATACTCATTATATACAGGAGAAATCGGTTTTATTTAGCTGTGTCGCTTCATCGATAACGGTGCCTCCCTAAAAGCTTGAACCACACGAATGTTAGCTGTAAATTATTATGCGCTCTTTAACTACCTCGCTATTGATGTGTATACTTCCGCCAAGGTTACAAAATGTAGATTTAATCAGATCACCAACAATTGAAGTTGTGGGGATCATTGCGCAAAATGAGACCAATGAGCAGGAAGGGTAATTTCCGACAACAAAAATGGCAACAGCCGAAGTAATTAAGGATCTATTTTCAGATAATGCAGCGCCGCGTAGCGACTGAATGTCTGAAAAATTAAAACTGTTGGTTTCCATGGTGCGGCTGCCAAGCAGTATGCTAGGCAACCTCGTCGTAAATATGGGGTTGAACAATCTCTTTAATTAAAGTCGACAGAATAATAGCGCATGTGTCTTCAAACGCGACAAATATGGGTCACATCGGTATTTTTATTTCCTTGGGTGATTATCCCGTTGTGTTATTCCAGCATATTTAATCATTAATAACTACCCTATCAGTATTCTGCACTGAAATTAGATACTATCAATCAGACGCGTGTTTTTTCAATCAAGTTGGCTGATATAACCGAATATTATCATAACAGGATACTCAATGACGAACTGGTTTACTTCTGTGTGAAATGTGTAATCTCTTATTGATTCTGTTTTTCTTCTACTTTTCGTACAACCAGTTCATGAAGGGATGCTGAGATGTCATCCGGACCTGGCGGGAAAATTAGCCAGGGACGACCAACTAAGTGCTGAGTCGACAAACGAACAGAAAACGTCTGGTCTTCTCGATATCTCCCAAGATGAAAGATCAATTCTAAATGAAAATAATGAGCATTATAAGGAGAAGTTTGGGTTTCCTTTTATCATCTGTGTTAGAGAAAACAAGAAAGCAGCCATCATGTCTGGCATCAAGCGTCGCTTACTGAAAACACTTGAGGAGGAAGTAAAGACGGGTATTGGTGAGGTAAAGAAGATTGGTTACATAAGGATTTGCGACATCGTGTCGGAATCCAAAGCTGTTGGAAAACTGTGATTGCCGTATGAGTTGTGAAATGTGAAGTGTTTTTTTGGGCACCAGTGGTATTCGGTAGCTTTCCATTGAAACGCTATGATTCAATATGACAACTTGACAAGTTGGGTCCGTCGGCATGATATGTCAATCAAGCATGATAAAATGAGGATTTGTATAATAATGTTTTACGTGTTTTACCAAAACAGTGACCGGAAATAAATATATTGTTGAGTACTTCCATGAGCTATAAATCCGCTTGTCTACATCAATAAGGTGCTAATAAACATGCTGCATATATCCCCAAACTTCACCATGTAAACTCTTTGGAACTCCCCAAAAATCATTTCAAGCCCGAATAAACTGCAGTGAATACTGCTATATTATTAGGAAATTCGACACCTGCTCTGGGGAAGTGACGTAAGTAATAAAGGGTTTGTTGATACAACCCCTTAAAAAGTTTCACTGTTTCAGCGTGATAAAGCAAATATATATATTTTCTTATGTTCACAAGTAGGGCTCGGCAAGGCAATTGTTCTCCTCGGTTTGACGTTTCTAATAATGACTGGTCCGCTTCGGCGTAAATGCCTAATCCAGAAGCTATAAACAAACATTTACAAAATTTAGCGTGGTGATTTGAATCCAACTTCATGTTTCAAAAACAAAACTCTAAATCCTTAGCTTCATCGATTTAATGGCATCGCTTTCATTGCCCACAAGTGAATTCCTCGTTTTCTTACACGAATAACGACTAAGTGAATTTGGCCAGTCAAATTCATATTCAATAAATTGTCTGAGACAGTTGAGCCAAATGATGCCCCTTACCGAAAAACACTGTTTCCAAATAAGTCGAATAAATACATTTGCCATTGATCTAGAATGCAACATAAGTGGTACATGTGCTTATGTAGGGTAAGTATTGATAAATAGTTGTTCAATGACATAATCGCACATACTCTGACTTAAATATTAATACATCCAATAATGGCATCATTAACTTCAGGTCTGCTTATGCTTCTATTCATATTTCATTGATCTAATGAAAGCTTATCCCCGGCTTACAAAATGAATAAGCGGACGGAGTAATTACATGTGCAGTTTCACTAATATTTTCGATTATAATCTAGCGTAGAAACTGTAAATAAAGCTGATATTTTATCTGTTTTGGACATTCATCAGCGTTGCCATGGATTCTGATCATTCACTGGAAAAATGTGTTGACGTGATCAAGAATGCTAAGACGGACAACGAGCATATGGCTAGCCTACTTCTGGTAAGATTCATACAAATGACCATAGCAACGATATTATCGCCCACCTGTCATGCACTCTTGTAGGCAAAGAAACTCCGCCTCTGACAGCTCCGCACTATTTACTACTTTCGATCTCTCACATCCGAGCTGTAGAGGCGAAGCGCCGCCAGTGAAATTACGGAGTTTCCGAAGTCAAAACGACTGATGAACTCCCTAAAAACTTACCAAAGCCCTCCAAGCAAAAAAAATTGTGACAAAATGCAAGATTATATCACAAAATGACACGAGGACTGTTTCTATTACTACAGTTTTGTCTACTTGTTCTGTTTGAGCACTAAAATACGGCACATCATGAAACTTTGTTCAAAAACTCAACATGGCTGACTCCCACAGTGCAACATAATTGTGTTAATTCTCGTTAATTCGCTGAGATATCGCTCATGTTTTGATTCGCACGGTAGCCATGTTGGACAACAATTTTAAAATTGTGTTGGATTTCTTTGATTCTGTTGATTAAAGAGTATGACTGTTGTTGCACTCTTGGCAAAATTGATGGTAAGACATTTATGGATATGAAAATCTATGTTTTTTAAACTGTCCCTTGTCTGCATTGCGAGAAGGAGCAAATTTGCTTATAACGCTCAAGATTCTGCATACGGACCCTCGCCCCTAAGTTGTCATCAGATCATCAAAACACCAGGGGCGAGTTGCCTTGCGTAGCACTCTCGTAACACCAGTCGGACGTCTTGTTGACGTCCTGCATCATCTCTTCCGCGCACATAAACGAATGTTTTTTACTATTTTGATTAATATCCCGATAGATTTTGCAGCTAGAAAACAACATTTATCAAGAGCCTGTGAAAAAATATGTCATTTCGCACCAAAAGCTTATACCCGATTAGCCCTACAACTACAAAACATTACCTGATTACCGTTTGACCGGAGCTAATCCCCGATCGATACGCTTCTCTAAGCACTTAAATCTAGATATCGATTTCCGGACAATCGTGATGCGATGACTACCATTTTGTTAAATACTGCTCTGGCCCTATAACTAGTGCCAATCCAGATCCTTAAATTGGAGCCTCCTGTAATATGAAAGCATGAGTAGTGAATTTGGGACGAAAGTAGCTACATTTGGGCAAGTGGATTTCCTTATCAGGGCAAATACAAATTTATCACACCCAGACAGACAACACTGTAAGCCTGGTTTAAGAGACAGAGCAGTTATTATCTGATCCATAACGAATAAAACCAACAGCTTTTTGCAATAAGAAGCACCTCATTGTAGCCTTGCAACGCGGATTAACTTGTGCATCACCATTCAGCAAGTGAATGTTGTGGCTCCGCTCCATCTAAACTGAGCTCAATATATATGCGGCGTATCTGCTGCTGAGTGGCATTCCATCTCAGTGATTGAATAGAATTCTGAAGTTACGTAAGCAGCCGGCTAAGGTCTAGATGGCGTCTCCAGGGGTGGATACCCAATTCAGTTGTCTGGCTGGGGAGTCGACATTTCCCATGGCACAACCTCGCCTCTGGATTTTTTTGTATGCTGCCACCGTTTGAGGTTGCAGCAGCCTGACGTCCGCGCCTAACCTCATGAATAATTAATCAAATTCATTGGTCAGCGCGACTATGAAAGAATGATCACGCATTGTTAGCTCTATTTGCTTTTAGTATCAACCAGCCAATTACTCATGAACGTCACTAAAAGATTAAACATTGGTGATACACATTTATTACACCCAGTAAGATGACACTGTTAGCTGGGTGTATGAGACTGAGTTGTTATTTGATCCGTAGCGAATAAAATCAACAGCTTTTGCAGTGAGAAACCTGTCATTCAAGCATTGCGACATGGATTAACTGTGTGTCACCGTTAAGCTTATCAATGTCGTCTCGTCGGTCCGTTCTCAGCTACCTCATATTCTACTCAGCTTAACATGTCAGCTATGATGATGGCTTGCTGGGGCATCAACTGTCTGAGAAGAACAGAAGGAACCGACGAGAACCTACGAAAGAGATCACAGGACAAGGAAGTTCAACGAGATGTGGATGCGAGACGATTCGGGAAAGATAAGGAAGCAGAGCTATCGCTTGCCACAAATTATCAAGGTTCCAGGACCCTCAGGTTAAAATTCCTAAGGGTCCCAAACACATTTCTGGGGTCCACAAGAAACTCGAGGGTCCAAATATATGTTTATTGTTAAATGAACACAACACCACAAATGCCTATGTTCAAACATTGCATGCATATTAATTCACTTCCTTTGTTTATCAGTAATAAAGTTCATAGCTGCTTTCTGACAGTCAATGTCCTGAACAGGTGGACCCTCCATCGTGATATGCATCATTATCTCCGGCACTCTTTCTGACAACGAAGCACATTTGCGAGATTTTGTGACATGAAGCAGCTAAGAATAAAATCTCGCCACAGACTCGACGCTACACGAAACGCGCGATCGCCCTGTGATGTCCTTTTATTGAGTTTCGCTAGCACAGTGCCCAGCGCTGCCATGGTAACAAGCCAACTGGGTGAAGTTCAGTTGGTAAAACACGCTGTGAGAATTTAATATAATGATTCTATCTGCATATCTCTTCCCAACAAAACATCTTTCGCCAGATAATTTCAATACTCTGTAACCAAACCTTCTCATCACTATCATCTAGACCACAAGCATGACCCCCAATGTTTTGTACTCACCAGTAAGCATTAAAAAGAATAAAGTATGATTGAATTTGCTTACATTCGTCGAGTAAAGAAAGCGTAACACCCGTACACTGTAGCGCATTTCGCCACTGCATTGGCCTGGCGGGCACAGAGTGAGCTTATCAGAGTGCTCTATTTATTCAAACAAGTCAGGAGACGGAATTTATTTTAGTCTGTAGTTTCAACTTGCACTCGCCAGTTGGGCGACGACTTTTTGTGTTTTCATTTCACCTGCAGAATGTGAGCGTGGTTTCAGCTCAATGGGGCTTATCAAGAGTGACTGGCACTCCATCCTCAATACAACCACCCTAAAAGACCTCGTGATAATAATGCTTCAATCACCGGACATTGATAGCTATGACCGAGGAGGAGCTAAAGGACCTCTAATCTGTGATTTGTTTTATTTAGGTTATTGTATGAGCAGTTGTATTTGAAATGCCATGACCACTTGTCATCTACTTGCTGAGGTTTCAGGTTTTTTTGTTCTGTATATACGTTTTTGTTTGAATAAATTTGACACTCAGGGAGCAGAAAGTCCTTACACATTGTTTGGGCCAATAGTTTTATAGGCGGGCCTGTAATTTTGTTCAGGTACCGGCCCGGGTGGTCGGTAGCTGAAAAAGTTTCAACCCCTGGGTCTCTATTAGACTGGGTGATAAGCTCACCCAGGTCAGTAGGCTATGATGCATCTAACCAAATGCATCAGCATTCAGTGCATTTATCAATTTTTAGTCGGTCCAGTACATTATTGATTCAGGCCAGTGCATCGGGCTGCTTACTGGCCCAACCGGGCTAGTGATATTTTTGGAACTTGTTCAGCCCAGAATATAACTGTACAGAGTTAATCGTTTAGGGAAGACGTAGTCGAGGAGGATGCTATCAAAGCTGTAGAATGTATAAGAGACGTTAGTAGATATGACGGTCGGTAGGAAAAGCAAAATCAACTGATTTCTTTAAGTTGTGGGCTGGTTTGTGTATGCCCCAGGTCCAAACGTTTTCTCACCTTTTTCTCACCTTGTTCCCGTGGCTTCAACACCTCACCCAGGGAAGTGAGTTGTGAAAGTGACAACCGTTTTTGTTACTAGTTTGTTAAAATAACTTGCTATTTTGGGCCAAAAAAACCAGGTCCTAGACTTGGGGACAAGTTATGCAGATTCGCGAGTAAAAACGACGCTAGTTATAGGCGTGGGTTCAACTCGGTGTCTCCAGGTGCCATCATGCAACTTACTGTTGGATTGCAGAATACGTGTTTAGCCTTGACTCCATCACGATGGTAAAGAAGGCATATGTGTGGCAAGACTACCCTCAGAGGCCAAGTTGAATGCGCACCACGCTTTTTGAACTGTCATCTGTTTGAAATAGTCTGGACTGCTCCTGCATGCAACTACCGCCTTGTTGTATAGATATATCGAACATTGTAAGATGTCTACTCAGACGTCCTGTAGGGCTAGCACTCTTGAAGACCAACAGACTACAATCGACCTCTATGTCTGCAGTAGAGAGTCAATGATAGTTAGGTCTGGTTAGTGAGCTAGTGACAGTGAAATAGTTATAGGTCTTCCTCTTTTGCATGATTGTTTAACCTGGAGAATCACATGATGTTGCTCCAATATGAATACAGTGTATACAATGTGTCCTCTTAAAAGTTGCTCTTGCTGGATTTAATTGCCTTTGATGAAATTTCCTATTGAAACTCACTCTACTTGTTAATAAGCATTCATAGATGTACGTTTTGTGTATACATAATGTATGATTGGAACTCTTTTACATACCATTGGCTTCAAAACATTGCAGGACATCAACAAGAAGTCAACCATAGCTGGCACTCTTGCTGTTGTGCCGATGATCTGTGCACAAACCGAAATGAACCATTGGCCCGTGTGTGTGGTGTGGGGGTGGGGGCTGTACATGCCAAATATCTGTAACGAAGGTGACTTTTCGTGGGTAGCCCCAGACAATTTTGGATAACCAAGAAAAGGAGCCTCTGAAAAAGTACAATTAATTTTTTGTTCCAATTAAATACAGTAGGACTTCTTGAGGCCCTATGAAAGTAAGGATGATCAAAGCAGAAATCATATATGTTATTCTTGACAGAGATATAATGCACCATGTCACGGGTTGATGGAATACTGTGGTGTTGCATCACTTTCAACAATGAGGTTGTAATATTGAAATGGTAGTGGAACTCTTCTTATGTTGTCGCCCACTTGGTACAAAATTCCTTACCCTAGACTGAGTGGGCCGATGGCCAGCATTCCCTCCCAGTACAGTTCCATGGTTCAAGAAAACACTGTTAAGCCAACACACATCCTATAGGTCCAAACACAATGCATGTAATCTCGTTGACTGGGGGTATGGGTTTGATGGGGTCAATCATGCTTGTGTAGAGTCAGATTGTGTAACACTATTGCCACGCCAAGCCTTTTCACAAGCATGGGGTAGTTTCTGCAAAAATTATCATCCAGACTCTGATAAAACAATGCTTTTATCCTATCAAAGTCTAATTTATAATACAGCTGAGGGGCCTGATAAATTCCCCCATTCAGAATGGGCTTGGTTATCAGCATATTGACTTCTCAATTTACTGCCCGCCAGTAAATCAGTTTCTTTCCATGTATGTTACCTATACACATTTGGTGTTTTTACTTACTGTAGCCTAGGTCCATTTGTACCATTTGTGCCTCATCAAATGAACCATTACAACATGGTTTCTACTTCCATTGTCATATCAATGTGGAATCATGTTTGTTTCACAGGTCACAAAAATGGTGAAAGCAGAAGATTGTACTGATACAATCCGCACAGAAGTGTTCGATGCATTGGGTTTCGGCTTCGTCAATAGATTACTAAAAACAGGTTTGTCTTCAGTAGCACGTAGATATATTAAATAAATTTTCTATATTTCTTTCATTTTTTTAGATACAATATATGTATGAGTAGGTAACAAGTCAACATAAGATACACATGTTTAATGAGTTGCTTGTTATACTTGTGTGTGAATCTGAGGTTATTATGTTTGTGACCTGCAGATAAAGTGCCAGCTGATTGCCCCAGTAATATGTACAAAGAGGTGGCTGTGGCAGTGCTAGCCAGCTTCTGTTCTCTGCCACACTTGGTGAGTCATTCTGATGGTTTTCTTCCCACTTGTCACTGTTCAGGGAGGAATTACAGGAAATTGAGAGAATGTTTGGCATGAATTCCAGGTGATTTTGTTTCTTGTCACAGGCTTCTCATCCCCAGATGCTGGCCAATCTACCTGTGTTTAATCAAATGATCAGCTCTACCAGGTGGGTTGGTAGTACAAAAAGGAAAATATTGATTGTTTGTGTGAGAAAAATAACAGTTATCCCAAATCACATGGTTAAGTATGATCTGTTCTTTTCCACGTGCCTCTGGTTACCATTGTTATACAAATAATATTTACTATGCTAACTCTCATGTTAAGGTGAATATAAATTTTCATATTGGAAGTTGCATGAAAAATGACCCTGCCATCAAGATCACATACTACATGTCTGTAGTAGGTAGATCAGTGATACTTCCCCTAAATTAGCCTATTTTGTACTGATTTAGATTTAGATTGTCATTGGCCAAAAGGGGAAAGCCAAATTTAATTGGATTCCAGGGAAGTTATGCTCTCAATAGCCATCATAACGTTCACATTTTGTTGCACTCGGTCTAGTGTTGCTTGGTATCAATTCACTGCTTTAAATCCATGGCATTGTTTCCAAAACCCATATATAGGTCACACACCCTTATAACATCTGACACATCTGCCCCATTTTCTTGTGAATTTGTTTCCAGGGAGGACAGTACTGAGGATGGAAGTGAAGCATCTGAAGTGCCTTCTGATAGGAGCATTATAGATACTGTTTATGAGTGTTTAACATGTATAGCCTTGCAGCCAGGAGGCTGCGAAGGCATGGCTCAACATTCAACTGTCACTGCCTACTGTAAAGCCATCAGCAAGCAAATATATGGTAAGATGTTGCCTTTGCTGTTGGTGCATTGATGATTACCGTATTTACTCACCTACAGGCCACACGTGTATATATCACACAACCCACTGATTTAGTCACAAGATGTGGGATTTTGAATGTACAAATGAATGCACTATCATCTTGTTCGTGTTTTACGTCCAGGTAAAGACAGATCCTTGGAGCTGCTGCTCCATGTAATAAATACTCTGGGTCCTGTGGCCTGGCATGGTAACACAGATGGACTGCAACTCATTCTCAATCACTTGTCAAAGCAGTTTCTTGAAGAACAGGTAATGCGGTATCAATGATTTGGATTCAAAGTCAATGTAAGCCACCAGTTTCAATTCCATCTGTGTGCCAACTCATTGTAAGAGAGAGTTGTATAGGACACGGGTAGAACTTCACATGTGTTTGTGTGTAGGGAAGTCAGAAGTTTGAGATTAGTCACAAGCTGAGCTGCATTCTATCTCAGACTGGAAAGGTTAGTGGTCACTGTGTTTCTCAGATATGTAAATCAAGCCCATCAGGTTAAACAGCCCCTATTTCACATCATGTCCACTCACTGATTGGTCCATCTTCAAGGCACTTGAAATTTGAGATTGATTGAGAGATGTACTGTAATGTTACGACCAGGAGCACCTGGAGGGTCTAGAGGACCAGACGTGGACAGCTGCTGTACGTGATGGCCTGGCCAGTATCCTGCAGAGCCGTATAGGTGAGTCACCTGTCAGGTGAGACAGACTCGTAGGTGGTATCAGAAGGGTAAGGAATTCAGTTACCCATGTCTCTCAACTACTTGAAGTTTAAAATCCTAACTTGTTATTTTAGAAACTTTCAGTCGAGTGGTCACAATGATGTTCAGTTGTTCTATGAAATATGTGATTAAATTTAATTGAATGTTTCTCTTCATTGCATCATACAATAATGCTGTGTATCCATAATACTAATACCACAACACCTGATGTTTTCTCTCATCAAGCCAGTGCGCAGAGAGATCCAGCCCTGAGACTTGCTTCTGTCATCATCCATCATTTGGGTATGGACTGGGCTCTTGGTACTGGGGAGAATGCCTGTAAATTCATTCTCCTTCTCTCTCACCTGGCCTGTATTGAGGTGCGCATGACACTGGAAGATAACAGCCTACAACAGGTGACAGTTATACATGGGGAATGATTGTAGATGTAGCGTAAGATATTGCATTAACTTGTCGATGTCATGTAATCATTTAGATTGAATGTTAGCATAATCTTTTTTTATTTGTATTCTGTTGGTTCTCTGTGAATTTAAGATTGCAAGAACACAAAATCATGTCAGTCATCTTGATTAATGTTTTATTTCCCCCATTAAAATCACTTTGACAGTAACGATATACTGTTTGTGATTGGCATTACTTGATGTTTATATAAGTAAATCACAAGATTATTGGTAAAGCTTACCCACTTAAAGGGATCTGCTGTTCATATACCTGTATCACATCCTAAGTTGTCCTACCTGTGATTCATCAACCTCTGCTCATCTGTAATCAGTGCTGCTGTTTTCTCGCCTGTGACTTATGTATATGCGCTTGCAGGTGATAGAGCATTCAGGTGTGCTATCTTCTTGCTACTCTCTACTAGAGAACATCATTGCCTACATGACACTTGGGTCCTCGTTACACCTGGATGAGCGACAGGTAACACAGCTACATTCAGCCATGGTGGGCGCTTTCAATGCTGTTACGCATTTCCTCCTCACCGTGCAAGAAGAATACATGGACAAGGTAGGTGTAATACTTCTATTCATATGTGAAGTGTCTGAACAGGCCTGAGTAAGGTGAGATGAAGTAAAGGTGTGATTAGTATCAAAGATGCATTAGGTCCTGAGCTTGGATTGGGCGGCATCTTCATAATTGATGATCAGGTGTGATCATCATTTGTCTGTGGTCCTGGGAAGAGGTCAGCCAGGCTGGAGGGGGGAGGTAAGGGTAGGGTGTGGGATGAGCCAGGTAGCTTATCTACACTAGTATGCAAGGGAGAGATGCAATGAGAGAGTGAAGAATGTTACATCAACAAGGGACATGTTACATAATAGCGAGTAGTTGAGCCAGTAGGGATATTGCAATATGTTATGCCATTACACAGTATTGAATTGACAGACAACTGTTTATGTACAAATGGATCAGTGTGGTACATAGAAACTGGCGAGCTTTGCTTGATGGATCTGTTTTTTGGTCGCAAATTTTGACAACAGTGGCAGGGAAAGTTGCAATCGATTATCACCATATCTAGCCCAGCATTCCTAAGAAGACCAAGCTTTTATTATAGTAGATAATGAGCCAATCACGTATTAGGCCTGTCTAGCAGGTTGTCAATTGATTCAATCTTCAGCTGCTGGTCGAGGCAATTAATCTTCCTTATTGAAGCTGATATATGTTTGGAATTTATCTTCCAAAGCATGTATGAGCATTTATATATATATATATATATATATATATATATATATATATATATATATATATATATATATATATATATATATATATATATATATATATATATATGTATATGTATATATATATATATATATATATATATATATATATATATATATATATATATATATTATATATATATATATAGTATGTAAATATATGTATAAATGTATATGTATATATGTATATATATATATATGTATATATATATATATATATATATATATATATATATATATATATATATATATATATATATATATATATGTATGTGTTTTTATATATGTTTATATATATTTATATATCTATCTATAAATATATATATATACTCGGTATATATTAAGACTGATGTTATCATGGTAACGATAAACTTGTTTTTGTTGTTCTCAGAGAAGAGAGCCTGTTGTAATAGCTGCTGTCAGAGTGCTCGGCTCGTGGATAGCTGAAGAAACGCTGGCGTTGAGTCAAGAGATTAACTCTCTATTACCCTTCCTTGTTTTAGTCAGGTACATCTGGGTGTATATGATGGATTGTCAAAGCCATTTTACTGTATGATTGCTCTTTCTTACTGCATACATATATTGCCAAACTATAAAGTATTTTTCGATGAATACCTGCAGTTTATGAATCGATTATCAATTCAGGTGAAATCAACAAGAGCTGATTACATTGACCTTGACATAATCCGAAAGTCTATTATGTTTATGCTATCATTTGCAATACTTGTGTCTGTTATTCAGCAAGGATACTTACCAGATGTCCAAAGCAAATGTCATGAACCCTGTTGTTCCACCCACTTCCCAACTCCGCACAGTGTGTATCACTGACAGTAAGATTGCCCACACACAGCCAACCTGTGACACAGATCTACCAGAATCCAACCCAAGCAATATTGTTAGCCAAAACGGGGATACATCAGAAACTTCTGCAGTTGTAAAGTCAGTGACTTTTGCCTCAGACGGCAGTGGGTCGATGCTGAAGACGCAGAAGCAGCCTGATGCTACGTACTCTGATGTACTCAAGTTCCTGCTGCCTGGTCTATGTCATCTGACAGCAGAGGATAAGTCACGCGAGGTGTTGTTGGAGGCTGGGTTACTGGACCTGTTAGGGGAATATCTGCTTCACCTGGCTGAGGTTGTCAGTGGACGGGGTGTGGATGCAGGGGCTGCTGAGGTGAGGAGAGGAGAGGGGATGATGATGACAGGGTATTAATGTAACTTCTAACATCTAGCTGGTGTCTTATAATGTATGGTATTCTTGGAGAAAGATAACACAATACTCAGGAGACAAGCACCAAGCTGTTCATTTCATGTTATTGAGTGGAATGTGCTTCATTGAGATCAGCCAGGTGAACTGGCATGTTTCTTTGATTTGGCCAATTTCTTCTTTCAGGTTGCTATGACAACACTTTGTGGGGTGTTTATGAATTTGGTTCTCTTGGAGAAGTCATTGATGTCTGTGAGCCCTGTGGCAGAGGATGTACTCAAGTTCGTAATTGATACAGTTCCTACATATGGTGAGTGGGGCGCCTCATGATGCTGTGTTTTGTTGTGGCTGTTTATGTGAAGAGGGTTGGTCTGTGAACTCTAATAATGAATTGTACATCATGATCCTCTGTCAATGTGTTGTTACCAATTGGCCGGATTTCATATTGGGACGTAACATTGCCACCAATGTGCTGGTTATCTTACCCACTGACCGTATCATGAGCTATTAAGGTGGAAGGTCCTAAAATCAACAGGCACTTCAATACATAGGCCATCATTTACAGTAATTCATTGTGCTAACACACACCCCAGGGATGTATTGGCCAGCATCTCCTGATTTGAGCTAATTTCTACAGTTTACTAGCATTATGAGTTTGCTAATATCTGGGATGATTTGATAGCATTGTGTGATTTAAGCTTGATGATATATGGGCTATTTGCTAGGCTGCTGTCATTTGGGTTAAATCTGGGCCATTTGTAAGCATTTAAGCTATATAACGAGTATATATAGGCCATTTCCTTGCATTTCGACATTTGAGCATGATTGATTCTGGGCTATGTGCTAGCATTGTGTGATCTATGCTAGGTAATATCTGTGCCCTTTGCATGTTTTTTATAATATGAGCTAGATAATATCTGGGTTATTTGCATGTATTTCTTAATATGATCTAGATGATATCTGGAGTATTTGCTAGCATTGTGTCATTAAACACCAGTGTGTTACAGATCCATCTGACACAGAACACATCATACTGCTATACAACCTCACCGTCCTTGGCTTCATGCTCATCAGGGACCTCATTCACAAACTCGGTGGTTACTATTTCTGTGTTCAAATAATGCATCTGTCATTCTGTACCTCCTCTTCAGGCCCAACTCATTACTTCTGGGTATTCAAGTGGCACTCTCCCTTGTGTATTTCGTTAAAACCTGGAAAGATTGAATTAAATTAGATTAATATCGCAGGGTGCTGTTAATAGTATGGCCTCCCTCATGTAGTGAGGTGACATTTGTGAAAATTGGATTGTTTAAGCTAAGTGGTATGCTGTTGCCACTATTCTGCACGTTATGATTTACATCCCAATCATACTGGTTCTCATCACATTAGTATATAGTGAGACAGCTAACAGGTCATATGCCTTCCAGTCATGTGTTGTGGTGTTGATATTGCTTGTTTTGGCTTTTTTATTATGTGTATACAGATGAGCTGGAGGGGGGATGTAATCTGCTGGTATGTGGTGGGGTTACTCTCCTCAGCAATGTCCACATTAAAATAGACCAATCTGGCACAGACCTGCCTCCTAAACTGAGCATCGCTGATCACCTGGAGCCTGTGTGGCCTCACTTGGCTGAGCTCTGGTTCCTCGGCATGCAGAGTGAGTCAGAGTTTACAGGGGTCAGGCAGGGGTCAATGAATAATGCCCTCAAGTGCATGCATTATGAGTGGATTGATGTAGGACCATTGGTATAAACAACAGAACTCTGGTCACCAGGTGTCAGGTTCTATTGTCATCATGTCACGATCGTAACGTTATGATTGTTGCAGCATTAGCCCACTTGGTACAGTTGTACCCACCGACTGCTCAGGCTGTACTCAAATCTGGCTGGATTCCTAAACTCATCAAGCTGCAGCTGGATGTTAAAGGTAGCTTGGCAGGCAGTCAACTGTTATGCATTAAATATACTATTGGAGTTATCTACTGGAAGCAAACTTAATGTATGGAGCTTATATAAATTATTTGAAACTATGCAACACTGATTTTTTCTTTATGTGTGGCATATAAAAAACAAAATTGGTCAGTACGTTTTCTTGCTGTGGTTGGCTTCTGCTATTAAGTACATTGTAATGTGTTTGAAACTGTGTCTTGTTTGACCTCATTGCGTTTCTGTCGTGTCAGGTCATGGCGTTGATATGGAGACAGCGGTGAGTTACAGGGCATTGCTATTTGAGATGGCTCGGTCTTCAGACAGAGGTCGGTCTGTAATCTGCAAGTCTGGTAGTCTGTCCATGGCCAAGTAGGTTGAAAATACCACTTACCACTTCTTTAAACATTATACAATGATGCCATTATATTCGTTATTTTTTATACACTTTTGTCATTTTTACACAAGCCGACCACGATTTTGGCATTGCGGGTTAAGTAATTAATTTATTTGTCATACATATTCTGTATATATTTAAAAGCATGTAATCCTTCCTCTTCATCTAGATTCTATCAGTTCCATGACCTTGTGAAGACACTGGAATCATAGATGGCAGTCACCATCTATTGTTACAGAACAAGCTCACCATGACGTGACCAATGTCAGGGAAGGTCATGTATGTTATACATGGTGTGCAGTGTCACCAGACCCACTGGGGACCTTGGCGTGGAATCTCATCTGCTCTCCAAACCATGACATGCTTTGTCAGGTGATAATATAGAGGGAATGAGGGGTCGTATCAGTGAACACTGGTGCAGGGGTGGTGTCACAGAGACTCCAGGTGATGGTGATGATATCATTCATCTCAGTCTCTCACATCCCTTACCCTGTGTAAGCTATTCACCAAGAACTCTCTGTCTTGGATGCATTGGTTGTGTGTGTAAGTGTGCAAGTGTCATGGAGAGTGTTGGAAATAAATTGAGATGAATTTGTAAGCTGACTTTTTACTTTGTGTTTGGTGAGTCAGATACAAAACTGATTATGTTAATTATCATTCAAAGAATATTTAGGTGATGTACGACAGAAAAATGAATAAGACACATTCCTCGCCAAATCTGTCTGGTGGCTTGTCATGGGCCACGTGCTACCTGAGTAAATCCTAACATGTTGAAATAGACGACAAGGACGAGTTCATCCAGTCCGTTATGATTAAGCATGACTTATGCATTATGATGTCTATTACATCTATCTATCTAGCTTTGTTGGTCTGATATTTTAATTAATAATATATATATTGGATTTACCAACGCTTTTGGTGGCTTACAAAGAATATTACATCAACATTTCATGATCAGTCTACAATGCGTTAGCGCTATTTAAACTGGAAGTCTAGATGGAAAATGAATGTTACATTGTTGAACATCTGAATTTTACAGTAAACCACGCTGAGCATGGACATGTTGATATCAATAGCTATTGACTTGTCAGGTTGTCCGATGGAGTGTTATCTTTTTAATCACTACTAATATGTTTGTTTTATAAGACGAAATATATATTCAGCTCAATTCTCCCACGTGCTGATGACTTGTACCCACAGGGATTCGTATCAGAGGGTAGGTTGAAGATAGAAAGATATACATTATCGATCTATGACCCCCGACAGATAGTAGGTTGAAAAGAGAAAGATTAATATAATCGATCAATGACCCCAGGTTCTACAGAACATACATATTTTAGTAGTACCCAGGGTCATAGATCCCCCCACCCCCAAAAACTAACTTAAAATATATTAACATGTTTAATACTAGTTCCATTTGGGAGACGATGTACAAATGCACCTGTAATTTTATATCTATTCAAAGTTGGATGCTTTACTTATGCATTTGCGCGTAGCATTTGAAAGAAAATGATTTTGCCTTTTGTTTTAGCTCTGTCATTCACAAAGATCTATATACAGGACAGTGGTGGATGAAGATCGATATAAAGATATAGACTCATTTCGGATCTGGAATGTTACATTCATTCCCTCTTGTACGAAAACGATGTTTATATTTGCATTTGACATAGACGCGTACAACAAGACGACAAAATCTATGCCCTGCTTCCTCTCGATTTATGCTGGTATTAGCTATGCACAGTAAAGACTCAAGCGGTAACAAATACTACATCTCCGCAATTTCCGCGACCGCCCCTTAGTAACGCTCGTCCTGGTGTTTAATCAAATAGACGACAACCGACAGTCGGCCACTAAAACTGATAGATCGAAATCAAATTGTAGCAGATCACACAAACGTTCTTAAAGCGAATTATTTGGTCCGTGTGGTGTGAAGGTCCGACAGGGAACTATGTCGACTGGTGTGTGGAGCAGATAAAACCCTGGAATTGATTGGCACGTATTTGATATAGCCCGCTCGGCGTAAATGGTAATGGTGTTAGCATAATTTGTCAGACTATTGAATGATGAATCAGCACTTATATGTCTCGGCAAGCATCAACTGAGTTTCGCGTCGTCCATATAAAGGGTTACGTTGAGTGCTCCTCGTCATCGTTTTAGTAATGTGGGTTTAACCACTAGTGTCACTCTCAGAATTTGGCGCAACTCACGCAATACCTCCTATTTTATTTGTGTTCCCCAGTAACTGAGTAAGGCGCTAAACGCTTTATTACCACCAAAAAATCTAGCGATTAGCGAAACACTCAGTCAATGGTTTGCTTGAAATGTCAAATTAGGTAGAATGAGTATATATTGAGCTGAATTTGTAAATTTATTTTTTACTTAATGTACGTTGCATAAGGTACAATCCCATTGGGGGGGGAGGTTCACTTAAGTGTACAGAGGTAGTATATTTGTGCCGCGCGACGTAAGTAATAACATCTTTTTTTGGACCTCTCGACTTGTACGACGGGTTTTTAACATTATGCACGCTCTTCGTTATTGTAAAGTTTTACTCACTGTCTGTAGTTGCTGGAGTGGGGACTATCAGAGAATGAAATCAACGCGAGTCCTGGAGTAGATGCTTATTTGGTTTATTAAATTTCAACAATGAAGCTCCCTGGAATCTCGCGGTCCGAATCGTTTCTCTGACTAGGTGATCTCTTTTCTGACTGACCCATCTGTGGACCTTATAAAGGGTCCACATGATAGGCCAGGCTAAAACAATCCCCACGTGACACGACGAGTCCACTTGGAGGGTGAACTCGCTTGCTGTGAGGATTGTGAAATCAGGGTTACACCCCTCCCAAAGAGTGGTGTGATGTAACCCGGGCTCTCGTGCTGACAATTAAAGGGGGAGGCTTTTTAAGAACGTGTGAGCCAAAATAGTATTATAACAGTACAATACACATTGTGGTAGTTAACTGAACTAGTTTGTGAATATAAAGGTGACATAAGACATATCAGTCAGGAATATGACACATATCTCACCATGACTGTTAGGTTGTCATGGGCAACGCGATACTTTTGATGTGTGGAGTAAATGCTAGACAACAAGACAAAGAGAAGAAGGATTTGATCCGGATCGGAAGAGTCCGTTATGATGATAGCTTTCAGAATGCATCATGATATCTCAAGGTGACAACTCATTTGCGCGTCTGGATGGCAAACGACCGTTACATGATTGATCATACCGATCCAACTGTTAATTACTGTTGTGACGGCTTTTAAGTTCACACGAACGTTCTTAAAGCCAACAATTTAGCCAATTAATTTAGCCAGTCTGGCTCGTACTTCCGACCGGGAACTGTCTCGACTGGTGTGTGGGGATAAATCACTGGAATGGATTGCCACGTATTTGATACAGCCCCAGTGGCCACAACACATGGAATCCACGTGGAAATCATGTGTATTTTTGGTGAAGTAGTAGATCCACGAACTTTCACGTGATATCCACGTGGATTCAACGAGTATTTAATCACGTGGATTCAACGAGTATTTAATCACGTGGAATAGATGTGTCAAAACACGTGGAAAAAACGGAGTATTTTAGGACCCATATGTAAATTATTATTTATATATTCTATTTTTCGGTTTATACCAGAAATATGGGCATATGTTAACCTGACAGCCCCAGCTAGGCATGTGCTAGATATGACAAGATATAGTGGGTTTCACAACTTTTGGTGCTATCGATCGATGAGCTCTGGGGATGATGATGGCTTGTGGCTTTTAACTGCTTGGTTACTATCGTGACTCGGGTCTACTTGAATAATGAGTCAAAATTCAGGTGAGATACTCTCCAGACGTAGGCGAGGCTCGAACCCCTGACCTGCTGGTCCGTGGTGATGACCCGGCCGGGGGTTGAGAGCGCTGTCATGGGCCTCATCGAGCTCTTGAGAAACCGCTTAGTTTCGTACCAATTTATTTTGCATAATTATGATCAATATCGAAAAATACACGATACACTGTATAAATTATTATTATTGAAGACGAGATTTTATGCGTCATACTGAACTAGTAAGATTTGATTTAGAGAAGTAAAGCAAATACGAAACTAATTCCAACTTTGTTCGTAACATTCGATTGGCGCGATTTGCTGCAGTTTTGGAAAGTTGAGAATTCATTAGCTATATTTTTGACAGTTTCTAAGTTTACAAGTGAGCGTATTTAAATGTTATCATTTAAATGAAAATAAGTTTACTCAAGTGGTTTTACAAAAAACTGCTTGCTGTATATAATTTGTTCATGGCTTATAATTTTATGCTCATTGGTGCTTGAAACCTATTGTATATCCCACAGGCTATTGAATGATGTTTTAGTAATCATATGTGTTGCGCTCAGCTCCTACCTGTGAAAACATGATGTATAATCAATACATCACGGTGACGTTTGCTGTGGTTTTCCCCATTCAGATGATACATTGTCTGTTTTCTGGAATTCACCGCGGTTCGCTTTCAAGGCAAATGGCACCGGTTGTGCTTGGTATGAAATGTTGGTAAAAGTCTCTTTTATGGATGCCCATATAAGATGGCTGGATCGTTGCATTGTCAGAGATACGTGTATCGTAATGCTTCAGTCACATTTGCGCCGGTCGACTTTTTTGCCGTGAGTATGGTCACATTAGATACAGGCATCGCACGGCACCCGCAAACAATTTGCCGGATTAAATCAAACGGACATCTGAAGGATACCGTAGGGAGCCCATAAGACTATCGCACCGACACCGCAAGACTATCAGACGATGGTCGGCCTGTCGTACGGTAGCTGGAAGATGTTCGTGCGCCAGCCGGTCGTGTGACGGGTGGGATACGTACGGGATACGTACGTAGATGAACGCCAGGAAGATTGTCAGGGTCTGTCTCTATAATGTCATGTAGGTACGCAATCCGGTCCTCCGGAATGCTGACCTTGACCGCGAGGATGACAATGGGCAAGTTGTCTCTGGTGCATGGAAGGACGCTGGATATCTCCAGGAGATGGCATAGGCGGGTCGTGCGATTCGGGCTGATAATTGTCCCAGACATAAAAGTTTGCAATCTCTAATAAATTTGCGCATCTCTAATCTTGAGCATCCTGGTTCAGACTCTGACCTCGTTGCAACCTCTTGACTTTAACCTGTAATTTATTTTCATACTATGACCATATTGAGCATTCTGGTTCAGACTTTGACCTTTTTTCAGCCTCAGTAATATCACGTTCCATCATTTATTACATTCACAATAGCATGAATATATACTTATCAAAAACATATACAGAGTGTGTAAATCTATACACATCTATTCAGCTATACACTTTATAAACGTATCCTCAATGGGCGCAAATCTACACAGCTGAGCACTATTTAAAAGTATCCTCAATAGGTGCAGATCAACACAAAAAGTTTGGTTTTCTGAGGAACATGCTGAGCAGTTGCTGGCAACTTCGACTTAGCAATGCGTGTGCCCCTTTCCATCCGAGACACCAGGTTTGAGGAGTCTATATCATGTCCCAAATCTGGAGTCTCCGGATGTCATTGAGTTCAATGACGTCCGGTAGGCGGGGCATGTGAAGGTTCGTCACATACTGCAGGTTGGGGTCGGTTGCTGCCAAGATCCCACTGGGCTGATGGGGCTGGAGCAGACTGACAGCGGGATGGGGCGTTCACGTCACCTGGAGCTGCACTACACAACACAAAACATGCATAAATTTTAATATCAAGTATTAATTTAAAATAATAAACACTGAAAATGTAAAGTGCTATGTATAATGATAATGCAAACTACAAACTCTTGTTACATTCCCTGTCTGCATAATTATGAGGAACAATGCATTCTTACCTGTGCTCCTACGAGTAGGGAAGATAGTGGTCAAGATGAACTGCCCTTGAGACCAGTCCATCTGAGTCTGTGGCTGAAGCTGAGATTGTAGAGGCTGTAGAGGTTGAAGCTGTGGCTGAAGATGTGGCGGTGGCTGAACGTATGGCTGAAGCCGCTGAAGGTGTGGCTGAAACACTGTGGCGGAGGCTGAAGGAGCATGTAAAATTGTACAAATCCCAAGATGACCGAATGATGCAACCGGGAGCCGTAAGATAATCTTACGATATCCTTGTGGTACACTTACGGGAGACTACCGGGAAGGTTCCGATGAGTGTGGGTTTGAAAACCGGCAACTTATATCTCCACGCTAAAAGCTACCGGTTACTCATCTGATAGAGGGTGATAACCTCCCTCCTTGCCGGCTGATTTTGACCGGGCGCCTTTTAGGAACGCAAATGTGACTGAAGCATAATACAATGTTAGCGTCTCTATTCACAGGGTACTCGTCAGTAGGTCTGGTTCATTTATCAGTATGATACATTGAGACACAGTGTGAGACTATTAGTGATCATGCTTATGTACACACATAAACTGCCTACTGGGCCCAAGTAGTGTTGTCTGTGTGAAATGCTGTAATACAATGCTATTCGCAATGCCATTCAGTATTTGTCCATTAATTGGTGTTCTGAATAGCTTTGAGTCTCATTGCTGGCCGCCTTTTGTGCACCAGCAGAAGCATTTCCACCATCGAGTCAATGTTACTAAACTCATTGCTTCCTCCTGATATAACTTGCCTGGTCAGCTGGTAAATCCTCTTTGAACGATGCTTTACATACAGCATGATCGAGCGATTCAATACTAAGCGCATTTTAAATATTTGATTATATTTTTACCTCTATCGTCCCTAAACGTGATTTCACAAGGTTAATGACCAGCACCGACGATAGAATAATGTGATTAAGTAAGGCGTCTATCAATAAAAAGTGGTTATGTACCCTGTTAGTACGAAACCCTATTTGGCTATTTGTGGTCGTTTCCATACAGCTATATCAAAGATAATGCCGTCCTAAGGGGGGTGTGGGGACTGGGCTGGACAAAATGTATTGCTTCGAAATGAACGCAGTCATATTTCCAAACAATCGAACAAACTAACAAGGATTTTTCTGCATATATCAATGAAGATCTTGTCATATGGAGACGGTCGAGTACTGCAGTGATGGATGATGATGGATGTGAACAGATGATTGTAAAGGACCAACACAGCAGCTGGAATATCTATTACATATCCACTCGTTGTAAGAATCCAATATAACTCGAATATACCAATATTCGTACGGAAGGATGCTAATTTACTTCCATGTTGCTGAGGCGAAGGTAATAACTCTGCGCTGCTGTCAAAGCGAGATAACCTGTATGGTGCTGTCCATTGAGCGGGAACTCTCAGCAGGCCATGATTATCCACGTTTAAACGCAATCATATGCACGACAGCCGACAGACACTGACAGATACTGACAGATTAACACCAATGTTATGAACGACAGCCGACAGGCACTGACAGATACTGACAGATTAACACCAATGTTATGAACGACAGCGACAGGCACTGACAGATACTGACAGATTAACACCAATGTTTGGCTGCATTAAGTGTGCCCATACACCTAATGTTTCCGATTAGTTGTTGGTGCGCAGTCGTCTGACAGGGAACAATCAGAAACAATGGTCGAGGGGATGATAAATCAGCGGAACTGAGTTTGCACGGAGATGATAAAGCGTGTCATTTAGGCGATGGCGTGTCATTCATTTATAGGACTATATAATGGTAACTCTTCAATGTAGGCTGGTAACTTTAAGGTTTTATCTGCATCAATTACCTGAAAATTCAATGTTTTGCTTTATGTCATTCTATATTAGACAGAGGCAGTGTTTTGCGCTTTACCAGTAGTCGCTGTCCCTTACTTGAAATATTCAGTATTTTCTTTCAGGAATGTTGTGTGAATCTCTCAGTCAACGATGCTATGTTTGTACCCATTGCACTCATGTAAGGCAACTATATTATAAATCCGACGTGGTATTCGCGTTGTTGTAAAATATTCGGTGAGACGTTTTTGACGGTCCTAAGCATCTACACTTTTGCTATTCTCACAATGCTGGCACGAACGTTGGTAAGTAAGTGATTTTGCAAGCAGTTAAACGCTCGTGAATTGTCAGAAGCGTTACCTTGAGGTTGAGGGGATTGGAGGGTATCATGTCTTAAGAGTAGTCCGATGATACAAATCATTTACACCTTTCAAAACTTCTAAGATGCATGTATCCATAAACTTTGCATACACACAAGATGGTGGAACTTCTGTTTGTCACATCATTCATTATTACGGCTTTCCTTTCCTGTCTTTAAGATGAGACTTAAATTATATTAATCGGATACAAATTTGTGTATAAGTTATGTAGCAATAAGAAATATTACTTAAATGTTTTCATCGATCACATCCCTGGCTGGTGGTATCTCTCTTTGTGTGATTTATCCTTTTGCTTCGAACAAAGAGAATCTGCCGTTCCAAGGAAGGAGCGTTTGATATGAGGCAGGCATTGTACCATATATCACTAAAGACACTGTGAGACATCACAAACAAGATCTATCATACTGATGCAATATTCAAAGGACGTTACAAAAATCACAGTAATTCACTTGGGAAGTGGCCGCATAGGCTATTGAGTGATAATATTGAGTTGACTGTGTGGTGCCGGCTTTGTCAAACAGCCTTGTCTTGAAAAATCATAAAATCCCTGACTGGAGGATGTCCGCTCTTATGAGATGAGTGATGCGTTAATTTGTTTAGATGCTGGATGTAAGAATTGAAACAAGACCATTGTTTGTTATCAGACGTCCGTGAGTTTGGCAATCGGTGTAGGATGATATATCTTAAAACCTGGCAGCGTTATGCTGTTGTCATGGATATTAATGCATTATACTTGCAACTCAAGAAACTGTATTGTTTCCATGACCTAATTACAGTTGGGTTACCCCCAGGGGCCATCTTCTAATCACCCTTTGTGCGGCATGCTAAACACTAGTGTGGCATGTGATGTTGTTGTTTTATATTCCCTAGTTAGTTAATACAGGATTGTTGTTTGCGCTTCAGTTTATCGATAATACTGTCATCATATTTGTAGAAACATATTTGGGTGGCAGCAGACGAGTATTGAATGATACAAAGAGAATACTTGACTAGATAGCAGGACACGTCCTGAATATCATTCTCCTCTATATATCTGAACACATTGTGTACCCTTAATCATAAATAAAGAGGGAATAATCAACAGTTTGACCACATTACTGTACGTTGTGATACGAACAGCCTGGTATTGATGTGTATGATCGAGATTATAAAGCAATTTAACAATAATGGCATTTCAGATGTTGTCCCTCGTACAATGTGACAGTCGCCATGTTCCCATTGAAATAATGATATAACCACCACTAGAACAGAGATTTTAGCCGGTTGATAGACACACTTTTTAAATGAGAACATATGCTTGAATTTGTAAAGAGAGCTATGTAGCTTTTAATATTGAGGGTCATGTGGCGATATGAGCCTCATATGTTGCTTTGGAATAATGGTTGCATATTTTGGCCAACGGGTATGCACATTTTTATCCTTAATCAATAATCTTACAGTTTCACTGCAACAATGGTAATCGTTGACTTTTTTAAATGCAATAAACTGTGCTCAGCTACCAGCTACCCTTTAAATACCTAAACACTGTTTACTCATAAGACATTGGGTGCAATGCAATAAACAACCGCCAGCAGACTGTCGCTAATATGGTGGAAAGACATGGGATAATCACGGCGTATAGGCACACTGAACAATTACGCAAGAGCTTCGTAGCTGCTTGTTTAGATAGGACGTAGGACCCGAAGCATTGTCGAACATGATTGCGAGGGTTATTAGAAGGGACGCATAGCGATGATTCAATAATTGTGTGAAATTATTGGATAATACGGGATCAAGTTTTCTTCACATATCAATTGTGGTTTTCACAAAATACTATTGTATCAACAGTATAGAGGTTTTGCACTCCCAGATTATGCAAAGACCCTACTTATGTTAATACATTGTTATAAAGCAATAATGCGTGGATGCTGCTTGTATCGATATCGGTTGGCCAACTTACACTCAACTGTGTGTGAACTATAAACAATGAGGTATATGAGAAGATGCATTTTTGATACTCTGTTTCACGTTTTGTGTAGTTGCTCAAATGACACAATAGTAATCTTTTTAACCTTGATAAAAGCTTACCATCGATAATTCCTCTATGTTGGCGCTTCAAAAACGTCCGCAGAATATAGGTTAATGTTACATTTTTATGAAAATGAGCAGCCATCGGATCTAGTATTGATATGACCACGATGACATGATTCAACTGCCCTTCTCCGAAATCACCTGGTTATAAGTGATAAAGAATGATCAAAGGAAATATCGCCCAGAGGTGGGCCGACATAGTCATTGATTGCTTCGAAATGAAAGAATCATATTCTTTCGTAATAAAACAGAATATCAATGATGTTTCCGCATATGTGCTTGTGAAGGTTCTTTCTGAAATGGTGGTGACATGTGTTATGAAATAACCAGGGGTATTGCCGCGCCAGATGATAATATAAGTCATATTGTGATATGACCACAAATGCTGGTTAGCAATAATGAATGTCTTTTTCTATGTTTTTTCCGATTCACGGTTTTGTCAACTGGCGACGGTTATGTAATAAAATACTTTCCATCCAACGCGTGCAGTAGATCGAACTGCTCTGCGATGATTGGTGATGATAGATTAAGACGGATGATAGTAATATACCCACACAGCTGTTGAAATACAGCGATGACATATCAAGTTGTTGTGTGAGTCCAATATAACGAAAGTATTGCAACTTTGCTTTCGTGTTGCAGAAGCATACAATACGAAGGCGATTACCCAGTGACGCTGCCAAAGTGCGTCACTCTGTATGATGCTGTCCATGGAGCTAAATACCTCAAAAGACCCCGCGTACCTATGCTCATGCATTATCATATGAACGACAGCCGACAGATTGTGACGGATACTGATAGATTGACGCTAGTGTTTGGCTGCATTAAATGCCCTATACACCTTATGTTTCCGGAAAATATACGCTAGTGGTGCACAGACGTTCGATAAGAAACCATGGCCTTCAGAAACAGAGGTCGAAGAGAAAATTAACGTTGTAACTGATTCTGCACGGAGATGATATATTGCGCCATTCGGGCAATTGTTGATGGTGTATTATAAGTTTGTAAGGCTATGTAATATTATTATCTCGTTTGCATAGGATGGTAAATATTGCAGTGTTATCCGCATCATCCAAAGATTCAATGTTTTGCTTGATGTTATTTTTTGCATTTTTCTCTGCTGATGTTACCGTTCGCTGTCGGCATTTTGTTGCCTTCTTCCCATGCGACCTATGTTCGTTTGCTAAAAGACGGAATCTCTCAGTCGGCAATGCGGATGACCAATGTTTTTTTCCATTTGTATAGTATACGGTGAGACGTTATTCACAGTCCTAAGCGTTCAGTATTCTCGCCATGCCGTATGAAAGCAGTGGGTTATATAAACATGTAAATGCTCGTAAATCGTCTGTGGCTTGTCCTGGACAGGGTGGTGGGTTGAGGGATGGAGGGGATACCTGGTCATTATTTATCTCACTATACAAGACGTCTACGTAAGCTGAAAATCCTAAGATGGATGAACCTATAACTTATCAATACATGACTAGAGAGTAAATCACTATTACTAAATACATCGGAGCCATGTTATCTAATTGGAAGGGGCGCCAGGTAAACTGCTTTTTAGATTGCCATCTGGTAGTTAAATGATGTATTACTGTAGCCTTAATTGAGATTTCAAGCAGGGCACCATTATTTACATAAAAACATTGCGTACCCTTGAATCATAATTATTGATTGAATCGTTAGTAGTTTACCACATAGGTGTATGTTGATATAAATATTGCCTGGTTTTGATTAGTCTGATCGAGCCAAATACATTCATTTTGACGACGACAACTGAATCACTGATTATAGCAAGTTTGATGAAACAGCACGCAGATGAAAGCATATTGGTCAACAAGAAATAAGCACCATGCATCTATTTATGCTGAGATTTGACTGTGGTATGATGGGTGTATATTTGTCAGGAGTTGAGCAAACAATGCTTTCTGATGTGAGCCTTCAAGCTCACAATATTTCGTCATGCAATTAATTTGGCCTGTGTGGTCGTCTGATCTGGGAACCGTGTTGAAAAGTGATGGCCCCAAACTTAGTGAGTCGCATTGTTAGCTGTTATAGTGTCAACCTTGTTGCAAAACTAACGGCTCCCTTTGTCGTCATTTAGATGGCCTGGTAAGCTCCTCTTTGTGTGACAACTTCCATGCAGTAGCATTAATGCTATACAAGACTGCATGCAAGTTAATTTTTTACCCGACCGATTAGTCGATATTATTACTCTACCTGATGTTCACCTCTATCGCCTCTACACGTGATTCTCACAAGATTAATAACCAGTTACGACTAGAGATTGTAAGTAAGGGGCCTGCCTATTACCAATACAAGGTTGTTATGCACGCTGTTTGTTTGCTGGGCTATTAGTGGTCGTACCCAAACAGATTTATCATAGCAAATGTGGCGGGGGCTTGCATGTTTGGTGACAACAACGTTAACTGATTTGAAATGAACGCAGTGTTATTCCCTAATAATCACATAAGGAAGGCGCGTTAATTGTTAAAATGCTGGATGTTAGAATTGAAACGATACGGACGAATAATTGTTGGCAAGCAGGTGTAATGACAATGAACTGCATGCTGTGGTTATAATTTACCATTAATTGGATTTGTAGTTGCCTAGTAAGAGGAATTCAAATGTGTAAGTGTAGAAGAAGATTCTGATTAACGACCTTGAACGCAAATAAGAAAGCTGCATTGCTTTCTGGACAGCATTACGTCTGCGTTATCAGCCAGGGCCTCTCTTCCAATCTCGTTTCATGCCTGCAGGGCAAGCACTAATAATGTTGCTTATACTCTAATTACATAATTCTGGATAATGGTGGACTTTTTATATATGTTTGTAAAGGAGACTGTCATCATATTTGTAGAAACATCATTGGATGGAAGCATTAAGAAGAGCATTTGATGGTACTATTAAAACAATCTAGATAGCAATGTCGGATGTCGAACAAGACACAGTGTCAAAATGGATAAATGACCTGAGCCAATTCAACACCTAATGAACGCAGGCCGACGATTTGATGATTGTGTGAAAATTATTGGACAGTATTGGACAAGTTTCCGTTCAGTTATTGGCCTCTCACTTTCATATCATCGTTAAAATATCAAATAGAAAAGGTATTTTTGTCAGTATGTGTTCATCACATAGAGCACGCAATATGGTACATAACAACTCAATTGAGATGCAACCGTCGGATTCCTACCTGTTTGCGCATTGATGTATAAAAGTCTAATTGTATGAGAGTATAGACAGCTCTGTCGAACTTCTACACGTGTTTCTAGCAATGTAGATGCTTTTCCAAATATTTATCAGAGGAATGCATTCTACAACGGAAAGGGAATCAACTGTGTGACGTTTAAGACACAGATACGAAAATGTTACAGAGTCTCCTTTGCCGCGGTGAGATGATTTCGTCACATGTGCTGTAAAGTGTGGTTCACAATTGTGAAGTCATTCGAAAATATGATTT
Source organism: Urechis unicinctus (assembly GCA_034190875.2). Taxonomy (NCBI): domain Eukaryota; kingdom Metazoa; phylum Annelida; class Polychaeta; order Xenopneusta; family Urechidae; genus Urechis; species Urechis unicinctus. Next base: position 22,072,336 of record CM067353.1, on the reverse strand, counting down.
ATTTCAAAATTATGCTGAAGGAGTATCTGACCTAATATGATGCATAAGTATTTACAATTATTATCATAAATAATTCTGAAATTGAATTCGAAAGACTTTCATGGTTGCTAAACTGAAGGGATCATAACCTCTCGTTTACTTGACAGCACATAAATAGCAATCGCTAAAATCGTAGCAACTGAAAAATTACCAATGTTTATAATTCCTGGGTTGATTAAAGGAATACTGCATAGTTTAATATGCTTCGGCAAAATAATCAATGGACATACCACACGCACCTTGTTACAGCAATGGCCGTTCCAAACACGTTGAAATGTCAATTTTGATAAAACAAATTCATATATATCCTTGACCTCTAAAACCTGATGTGCTGCTGCGGCGTTTGGATTTTGTTTACCATTGAACCAAACTGGCGTGGTATATTTACGAGTATACTGGTTATGAGAGATGCCAACTTAAGCGTGACTTCATACATTGTACTAACCTGAAAATATAGACGCGATGGTTCATCTCCAAATGTTATGTTACTTCCTGGGATATATCAGTATGCGGATGTGCGCATTTCAAATTTGTTGAACATCACTGTGTAGTCCGAGACTCGTTCGAGAATGCAGAAAGACCATCCCCTAATTAAATACGAGTGAACACCTGAGAATATCATATAATATTTCCCATTAAACAAACCAGTGATCGACATATGGCTGTTGTGTTTCAATAAGTAGTTTGACGTCACTCAAACCCAGAGCAGTTCCCGTGGATATGGACAATTATATCTGTTTTGGTATTCATCAAGTAATAAACATTTTTGATTTGAGATGCCATTTAACGGCAAGTGTTGTGTGGGACCCGTTTGTTCTTGCTGTGTGTGATATTTGATTGGCTGAATTTTCTATCCCTTATTGAAGGAAGTGACAGTGTCCGACGACGGTTCATGATGCAATGTTGCTATAAGGATGTCATAAACGACCCCGAATAGCCGCGGGGCACTATGTTTGATATCCCATGCAGGGAATCGCAATATATAGCGATATCTTACACAGATATGGCGACATTTGGAAAATTACTGTGGATGAATAGATAGGAACTGAAAGGTGATGACAACTATCGGGTTACTGTTTTGTCAACGTACAGAATATTGACAGTTAATCTATTGTTCGCCTTCACATTGACCTTTGGACGACCAGAGAGTTTGAGAATTCTGCTTGCCCTTATACATATCATGATCTCTGCACAAAGTTCAACTTGCACAATGATACCTATTTCGATAGAATCGTTTTATAATAGTTATTAGCGCCAAGTTGGTGCTATGTGAGTTATTTATATTGTACTAATTTGATACTAACAGGCTGGTGATACTTTTTATTAGCGTAGTTCTTTTCCACTTCTGATTGTTCTCTTAGTGAAGTGAATTCACTTTTTACGTTTTATGTCAATTCAAGAACTTGTCGATTGAAAATGATTTAATTATAAACGTCTGAATGCCTGTTGCACTACTCAGTGGTCTTAGTGAAGTGGATATAATCCAACAGCGATGGCAGAAGAAGCTGGATGTAGATGTATTATTAGCATAAAGCCATGAAGAGTTTTAAATATTTATTTATGTAATTAACGAATGAAAAATCGCTCAAACTGTTTACGCACTCTGTTGATAGAAGTGCTTTCTGGACAATCGTCAATGATGTATAGATTATTTGTAAGACTGTAATTTCGACAAATGGCTCCTGATAATTTTTCAACACATTGATGGTCAACCCCTTATTGACAAACTTAGCTGAATGTTTATAGATTCATCCAAGGCATGTTTATCTATCATTTGACGTCATTGTCAAGCTGTGATTTTGTCCAAGGTTATCTGCCGGGTTAACGATTTTGGAACAATATAATTGTCCTTTACAGACCAATGAACACACATCGTCTGCCACAGAAAAGGAATTTCCATTTTCGCTGAGGGTCAGTTGTTGACCCTGTCAAGTTCCCTGTCCAACAGCTATAGGCGCTTTGCAATCAATACAAAATGGATAGTAAGACTTATGTGACGGTGATGGATGAAGATCGATGCGGGCGGATATTGTCAAAATAGCGCAACACCATTTGCAATATTTATTGCTGATTGGGTTATCATCTTTTACACTTTCACACAAGTTGGTCTCCCCTGAACCATGTGTTATACTAGCTCATCAAAGATAATTGGCGGAGCAGCGCATACATTCCTTTTCAGTTAAGCGCAGTGAGAACACACACTATCTCAGTAAAAGCCATAGTGGAATAACATGTTGTCGTTATGACCAATAGTTGCACGGAACCACAATAACTATATCTAACACATCTCTCGATACTTTAATCTCAGTGAATGGCACTGCAATGGTAGATCCAGCACGTGGCAACTTTATCATACAGCCTTCAAGTCCCGGATGCCAACTTCAGAACCTTTCCGATTGCGCAATATCCCTTCTTTATTATATCTTATGTGACGTCACATATGGCAGTAAAGAGAGGCGTATTTACGTCTCTGTTGTGAGCGTTTCCGCTCGGTTAACGATATTCACCCGGGTTTATCGGGAAGCGTATGCATGCAGATTCATATCGAACTTGTTTAGCTTCGTAAATTTATCTGAGGCTCGTCAGTAGAAACAGCGCGACAACACACCTATAGAAGAATAGTAGGCTCAAGAACATATCATGATATATCACATTTCCAAGTTGCAGGTTAATAGCATACATTGTTTGTTCAAATAGCATAAAGTTACTCAAACCAAGAGGCATTCCAAAGGTTCGCTTTGAAATGGACACTCATATTCTATTGATAGTGTTTCATTAACCAAATCATAAAACATCTGATTCGCTATGCCAGCTTATGACATGTATCGGGACATCCCTTTGCTATTGCTGTGTTGGATAAGATATTTTGATTGCTTGTGACGGCTGTGTCCCATGGCGGCCTATCATAAAACATAGTTATATGGCTGTCATAAGCGACGAAAGCTGTTGCGGGATATTGCGCTATTTTCAACACATATTGAGCTAGGATTAGCAATTGTTTGGCGGCTGGCCTCAGGGTTTAAGGTGAGCTCAGCAGTATTGTGCAAACTCTAAACAAGAAGCTATAGCCAGCATTATTATGAATAAGTTTTTAAGAAATATGATTTGAAACCAGTTAAGAACCAAGTGTCACCACAAGTTATTGTCCACATAATTAATGATTAATCTATTTGATAAGGGTTTGATGCCTACTAAACGGTTTTGGTGTATCATTGAATACACCCATCATGAGGGTTTCTCTTGTATACAGGAAGAATAGGCGTTCAGCATAGAAGTGTGACAAAGAGTTCACATATTTTTCAGAAAACTAATATGCGAAAGTATCAGGTAATATTTCAAGTTGTAGAAAATAATTCGGCAAACTCTGTTTCAGTACATCCATCTGTAGTAGTGGCGACGATTTGAATCGCAACACAACACAAATGGTGGTCATCAATGATGAGCTTCTGGTGATAAATAACCGACAGTTGGCAGGATAAACATATGAAGTTATATATATATGCGGTTCCCTTAGTCACTTGAACCTCCAACTGTGATGAGAACGTACACTATACAGAAGCATATAAACAAGTGAAACTCATTGAAGTGTTCAGTGGGCGCAGGTTATAATCATCGATCTAGTGTTTATACCATGTCTCTTAGTGAATGTATGGTTTAACTGTACTTTGAAAACAGCACAAAGTAGAAACCCCACTACATTACAACTTAAATCGCGTCAACGTTGGAGTTCCATAGGTTTATAATTTGATAAGCGTCACCAAATTTCAGCGCCTTCTTATGTTTGCAAAGTATCAGTAGACTGAGAACACAAAAGGTTGTTTGGATATGTCATACACCGACAAATGACCAATATGATAGTAGTTCTGTCGTCAGTGTTGATGTGCAAGCCGCAACCATGTCACTCGGAGACATTACATTTCCTCATTAACAGTAGCATATTGACGAGCATAAGAGACACACATGGTAACATATGATGTCTCGAGTATGTCCCGGATTACCATTGAAAACGGGAATATACGTAATTAAACTTAAATCACCTAGCACGATAGTCCCACTTTCTAATATTCAAATAATTGCATGGTGCTATTTCTGCGTGCTATACAAATCGGAGGCTACACGGCCCTGATTTTCCCCGCAGACTGGGTAATCTTAAAGTTCATTGAATTAGCTTCATTCGTAAATTGCGGACAAGCGTTTGCTTGTTGTTCCAGCCTATCTATTTCTCCACGGGGCATAGGTGAACACGGCACGAGGTAAGATATGTGCGGTTTGCGTTCGTTATCATGTCTGGCGTGACTTCCAACGTGACACAAAAGTAAAGGTTTTGGAACTGAAGAACTTCATCAGGAGCTTAATCTCGGTCTCGAAATTAGTACTATTACTCAATTGTCTTAATACCCGCTGGCACAGCAGCAAGACGAACAGTGCTGATACATATCCATTGGGGTGGATTTAGAATTGTAAGAGCTTGTCTTTAAATAGGGAATACCACCTTCTTTATCACTGTCTGCTGATCTGGTCTACAGATGCTCCGAACATTCCAACTGTTTACAATTTACGTGGTATCTATATTCTGATCGGTATATCGCACACGCTGACTGGAGTTAATTTAGATTTTGTAAACCTTGTATAGCGAGTTGTCTTTAAATATTCTTCATCATTCTTTATCACTGTTATCACTGTCGATCTGATCTGGTCTACAGATGCTCCGAACATTCCAACTGTTTACAATTTACGTGGTATCATATATTCTGATCGGTATTATCGCACATGCTGACTGGAGAGTTAATGATATAGCGAGTGTAGAACGGCGTGCTTACCGTATTCTTCATCATGATGGCATTCTTCTGAAGGCTAGAAACAATGTTTTGTAATGATAATGTGACAATCTTGCAGCAGGTTTGGTGCCATCTATGAGAGAAAAAGATGTCACATTCATATTGGGTTACACTTTTTATTAGTCCCATTAGAAATGATATGCAAGTATTGCGTCTTCAATTGTGGGGGACACGATGTGAAATTAGTCTGACACAATATCAGTGATGAAATACGCACTAGCAGGCTGAATAGATCCTTTATCCCAGTGTGCGTAGGATTATAGATTACCGATCACATTATGGGCTGTTTTGCGCAATACTTACAACGTTGGTAAGGCATTGACTGGTTTGATTCCAGTGTTTTGAGTCTCGCGCGGCCTCATAAATCCCTTTGGTGAGTTCACTTTTTAAAGTGTTTTGGAGTGCTGTCCGTTGAAAACCAGCCATCATCTCATCTGTGACTGCATTTTAATACTCTCCCTTCTTTGCGAAGCCAATAGCTTTGCCAGTTGGTCGAGGACGTCTTTCAAGCAACAGTGGCGATCTTGGTAGTAAAGAAGATATATATGGAAAGGATACTACACAGCTGTTTTATGGCGATATTTGGGTAATTATTGTTGAATCAGCCAAATAGTCTACCAACGTACAACATGTGGCGACATTAGCTATTGTTGTGCTTTATTTTAACCTCATAATCGTCATGGGTCTGAATTCAACTTCTCTTCCAAGATCTGTCTAAGTCCCTGTACAAAGCGGTAGGTGCAAGTCACATAATTGTACAATGATACAAAATCGTTTCATAGTACATTTGTGGGCCCAGTTGGCACTAAGTGTGCGTTTTTCTTTTATTCTTCGGTGATCTAAAAGGGGCCCAACATCGTACTCATCACAATAGAGCTGCTATGCTTTGCATACCAATTGTAAATACTGGGCATTGGTTTTCCGAAAAAATTGCACAGATGGTTGAGAAATTGAGGCAAAATGATTTGTTAGAGAGCTGTAATATGCTGAAATATTCCCATCTGTGTCCCAAATGCACAGAAATGCTATTATATGACTACCTGCTATTTCGTTATTCGCATTGATATATTGCGCGTTTGAGAATTTAGTGCGTATTGTCAGCTGTCAATGTGACCATTTTATTTGCTTGCGCCTGTTGGTGGCCCAAGGTTATTTGAGTTAATGATATAACATGCATTTGCTTTGCTTGCGTAATTGGGATATTCATTGCCTGACTAGCCGGTGAATTTCTTTTGTACGATGCTTTCTATGTAGCATGATTCACAGCCGATTCAACAATTGCGAGCAGATCCTTCATAATTTCTACCGAGCTTTCCGATGTCGACAGTTGTAGCAATCTAACACTGTGCTCAGGCCCGTACCCAAGCAGGTCAAGCACAGGAAATACACGTGAAATTATTTTTTAAATGCTTACCATGTGTTGATTATAGTATGGAATGGGGTAGGGGGGTTGATGTTTCGGAACCCCTGAAACACCCTCTGGGTAAGTGCCTGGCGCTAATATTCCTACAATGGTCTTGCAATACTTTTAGCGTTACCCCAGCGGGCACTCCGCGTATTCTATCGAGTCAAACAGCACCCGTTGTGCTTGCTATGAATGGAGGTGAAACTCCCTTTTAGGATGTCAATATGAAACAGCTGGATCATTGGTATTGACAAAGATGTATGCTTAATAATACAATGCTATAAACGGTGTCTCAATGCACGGGGTACTCTACATTGATAGACAACAATTCGTGTTGAATTATTTACAAGGTTGACTGAGACACAGTGTTCGACCATTTGTTATTTATGTTATAGCACACATAAATTACGTGGTCTAGGCATGGTGCTGGAATCTGATGCTTTTGTTATTGGCATTCCATATTTGTCCATTTTATAGACGAGTTCGCAATCGCTTTAGTTCACATTGTTCGTGTTCACCTTGGCTTCCTTCATGGTAATCTAAATTACCTGGTTAGCTGGAGAATCCTCTTTGTGTGATGTTTTACGTGCTGCGTAATAATGTTATACAAGGCTAATACATGCACTAAAATTATTTATCAGACCCATAAGTCGACATTATGAAACTACCTGATGTTCACCCTTATTGTCATCAAACGTGATTCTCACAAGGTTAATGACCTGTACCGACTAGAGATTGGTGTGATTAAGTAAGGGGCTTGTAAGTAAAGTTTGTTATGCACGCTCTTTCTCTTACTGTTAGTGGTCGTACCCAAACAGCTTTATCAAAGAAAATTTTGACCTTAGCGGGGCTGACATGGTCGATGGCAGAATTGATTGCTTTGAAATGAACGTTGTCACATTTGTTAATTATCGAACAGACTGACAAGGATGCTTCCGCGTATGAAAATGACTTGTGACGGTTTCTCTCTGATATTGTCGTGACGTACGCAGGATTAATGTCGCGCAAAATGATACACTGAGTACTCTGGTTGGCGATAATTAATGTATATTCTAGTGTTTTTAGTCTATTGATGATGTTGTCAACTGGCGACGGTTGCGTACTGAAATATCTCTGTAAATGTATGACTCAGTGCGTAAGATCTCACCGCGCTGTGAAGATGGATGAAGATAGATGTTGACGGGTGATCGTGAAGGACCAACACTGCATTTGTACCGATTACACACCAATTTGTTATAAGAATCAAATATAACTGATATATTGGTGGGAAAGATGTCATGATGTAGAGGCATTTGGCATGATAGCAATGATCTTGTGCCTTTGTCAGAGCGCGTTACTCTGTTTGATACTGTCCATGGGGCTGGATACCTCAACACACCCGGTGATTAAGCGTAATCAGATGAACGACAGACAGCAGACAACGACGGATGCTGACTGATTAACGCGAATGTTTGGCTCCATTAAGCGCCTTATGCACCTTGTGTTTCCTGAAGCGATTAACTGGTGGGACGTACACGTCTGATAAGAAACAAAGGTAATCAGGAAAAGTGGTTGAGTGGAAGATAAATTGCTGGAACTGATTCTGCGCGTCGATAATATATTGCGCCATTTAGGCAATTTTTCATGGTGTATAATTCATTTGTAGTGCTATATATAGTAACTCGTCAAAGTAGCCTGGTAAGTATTAAAATGTTATTTGTGTCATTGGCAGTGCTGCGCGCGTCACCAATAGTCGTTGTTCCCTACTTTACTGTTCAGTATTTCCCTGACGATATAACCAACGTGCGTAAATTGATTTTTGTACAAGCAGTTAAACGCTCGTAAATTGTTGGGGGAAGGGGGGGGGGGGGGGTGGTATCATTTCTTTCTTACATTTATCTCATGATGCAAGACATATGCACCAGTAAAACAAACTGGATGGATCTGTAACTTTTAATCACTCATGATGATAGAGTTAACAACTGTTATTGAATACTTCGGAGTGATGTCATCTGATCGGAGATGAAGGCAAATTGCTGTTCAGATTGTATATGGTAGTTACATTATTTATTATTGTGGTGTTTCTCGCAATGGGTCTTTGGGACGAAATTTAACCTGGTATCAATTGGTTAATTGATGTACGATAGCGACCTGATAACAATAACATGCGACTGTATATGTTATTCAGATAAGAAGTCCTTATCGATCCCATATCTAGTTGATGGTAACTCACACATTGTGTTATTGATTTATCATAAAAAATGAAGAAAATCTGCCCATCTGCTCGGGTTATGACATCTCAAGTATAACATTGAGCAGATGTGTGCATATCCAATTTGTTGATCACTGTAGAGTTGTGCGAGGCTCGTTCGTGGAAGCAGAGCGACGATACCCCAATTAAGTAGTAGTAAGCTCCGGCGAATATCATATCATATATCCCAAGCCATTCACACCGGATATAGACGCATGACCTAAGTGCTTCATATAGCAGATTGAAGTCACCCAAACCTGTAGGTGTTTATCGAGATGGAGTTTTATATCTGTTCTACTGTTGTATAAGGGGCACGTTAGTGGTGTCATTTCTAACCAGTGGAATATTAGGATACATCAATACTTACGCTGATCGACCATGACGAATAAGAAGTTATACCTCTTTGAATGTTTTGGTCAATTAACCAGCTAGCTACTCCTTTATTGTGCACAAATCAAGGCAGCGGGTTGCGGAAGAGCTATCCACAGAACAGTGATGGATGAGGACGGATTGATATACACATCACACTTCCAGTTATTATAGCTCTTCAAAGTATGATTTATTCACCATTCCTCCTAGCAGGGTTGTTCTTCCCAAAGTGGAGGTTTATCTTTGCATTTGACATGGAAGCTAATAACAAGACAATAAGAATCGTTCCCAGTTATCAACGCGATTCATGCTGATATTCGATATTGGCAGTCTGGCCACACCTGCATAACGCTTGTCCAGGTGGTTAATCAAGGGAATGACGTAGGACAGTCGGCCACTTACACTTATCGATCGGCATATAATTGTGGCAGCCTTCAAGCTCACAATATTTCGTCATGCAATTAATTTTGCCCGTATGGTCGTCTGACCTGGGAACCGTGTTGAAAGGTGTGCGGGGACGATAAATCGCTTCAATGGATTGGCACATATTTGATATAGCGCTGTGTCTGTGTGCGAAAGTTAATGGTTTTACACAATTTGTACCTCTATAGGCTATACAACGATACATCATGACAAATAGGTTGGCAAATATCGGATGCGTTCGGCCTCAACCATTGAGAGAGTCAGGATGGTGTGCTACATGTTACGTTAAAGCTAGCATAGGTTGTCCGCATACCGGCAGTTTCTCTGAGAGGGAAGCATCCCATGCTACAGCCCCTGTTGTGCTTGAAAGCTCGAAAGTGCCAATACAGATGGTCCCAAGCTAAGAGAAATTCGCATTGCTAGCTGACATAGTATCAACCTATTGGCAAAGCGAACGGCTCCCTTTGTCATCATTTAGATGGCCTGGTAAGCTGGTCAATTCTTCTTTGTGTGATAACTTCAATGCAGTACCATTAATGCTATACAGGACTGCATACAAGTTAATTATTTACCCGACCCATTAGTCGATATTATTACTCCACCTGATGTTCACCTGATGTTCACCTCTCTAAACGTGATTCTCCCAACCTGTTACGACTAGAGATTGTGATTAATTAAGGGGCTTGCCTATTGCCAATACAAGGTTGTTATGCACGCTGGTTGTTTGCTGGCTATTAGCGGTCGCACCTAAACAGTTTTATCATAGTAAATGTCGTCCTCATAAAGAATGAGGGGGTGGGGGGGAGCTGGTATGATCAGTAACAAAGTTAACTGATTTGAAATGAACGAAGTCATATTCCCGTATAATCACATATGGGTGGTGCTTTAATTGTGAAAATGCTGGATGTAATTATTGAAACGATACTGACGAATAATTGTTAGCAAGCAGGTGTAATGACAAGGAACTGCATGCTGTAATTTTACCATGTATTGGATGCGCAGCTGCCTAGTAAGAGGAATTCAAATGTGTAAGTGTAGAGGAAGATTCTGATTAACGAACTTGAACGCAAATACAAAATCTGCATTCCTTTCTGGCCAGCATTACGTCTGCGTTATCAGCCAGGGCCTTTATCCCAATCTCGTTTCATGTCTGCAGGCCAAGCACTAGCGAGACATATAATAAAGTCGTTTTTACTCTAATTTCATAATTGTGGATAATGGTGCACTTTGGATATATGTTCGTGAAGGAGACTGTCATCATATTCATGGAAACATCATTGAGTGCAGCATTAAGAAGAGCATTTGATGAGCCAATTAAAACCATCTAGATAGCAATGTCGGATGTCGAACAAGACACATTGTCAAGTATCGATAAATCACTTGAGCCAATTCTATACCCAATGAACGCAGGCCGACGATTTGATGATTGTGTGAAAATCATTGGACAGTCTTGGATAAGTTTCCCTTCAGATATTGGCCTCTCACTTTCAGGGTTAAAACATCAACGGTATGGGCATTGTTTACTTTCAAGGTATTTCTGTTCATCACATAGAGCAAGCAATATGGTACATAACAACGCAATTGAGATGCAACCGTCGGAATCCTACATCGTTACGCAGTGATGTATAAAATTCTTATTGTATTAGAGTATAGACAGACTTCTACACGTGTAACTAGCAATGTAGATGCTTCCCCAAACATTTTTCAGTGCAATGCATTCTACAACGGAAACGGGAATCTACTGTGTGACGGTTAAGACAGTGACGAAAATGTTACAGATTAAGTCTCATTTGCCTCGGTGAGAAGATTTCGTCATATTCGCTGCAAAGTGTGGTGCACAATTTTGAAGTCATTCGAAAATATCATTTAATTCAGAATCAAGCTGAAGAGCCAATGACTCAACATCTATCTGACCTGATATGATGCATTAGTATCTACAATTATTATCATAAATAACTCGGAATAAATTGAATTCGAAAGCCTTTCATTGGTGCTAAACTGAAGGAACCCTAACCTACTCGTTTACTTGACGATGGTTCATCTCCAAAGTTTTACTTTTAAATATCAGTATGCGGGTGTGCGCATTTCAAATTGGTTGAACATCCATGTGAAGTCCGAGACACGTTCTAGAATGCAGAACGACAATCCCCCAAATTCATACGAGTAAACTCCCGAGAATATCACATCATATTTCCCATAAGGCAAGCCAGTGATCGACACATGATTGTTGCGTTCCAATAAGTAGTTTGACGTCACTCAAACCCAGAGCAGTCTCCGTCGATATGGGCATTTATATCTTTTCTACAGTTTTTGTATCTATAGAGTGTACCCATTTTTGATTCGACATGCCAGTAAACGGCCAGTTTTGTGGGACCCGTTTGTTCTTGCTGTGTGTGATAAGATATTTGATTGATTTTCCATCCCTTATTAAAGGAAGTGACAGTGTCCGACGACGGCTCATGATTCAATGTTGCTATAAGGATGGCATAAACGACCCCGAATAGCCGCGGGGTACTACATTAAATATCTCAAGCAGGGAATCGCAATATATAGGGATATCGTATATAGATATGGCGACATTTGGGAAGTTATTGTGGATGAATTAATGGGAACTGAAAGATGAAGGCAATTATCATGTTACTGTTTCGTTAACGTGCAGATTATTGACAGTTAATCTATTTTTTTAATTCAAATTGACCTTTTGACGACCATAAATTTTGGGAATTCTGCTTGCTCTTATATATATCATGATCTCTGTACAAAGTACAACTTGCACAATGATACCTATTTCTATGGAATCGTTTTATAATAGTTACTAGCGCCAAGTTGGCGCTATGTGAGTTATTTCCATTGTAATATTTTGGTACTAACAGGCTGGTGATGCTCTTTATTAGTGCTGTTTCTTTCCACTTCCGGATTGTGATCATAATTAAATATTTAAGTGATAAACGGTTATAAAATATGCTCCAGTCAGTGAGGTACTCTCCAGTAATTTGTGGAATGTGACCATTATTTTCTCGAGCATTTCACATATTTAGTTGAAAGAAGACAAGAAAACTACTTGGTTCACTAAAGAACTGAAAATGGGGTCATTTGCTAAGAAAGCCATCTTAATTGAATAATTTGTGATCCTGTTGATAAATATGCTGATATCCCCATCTCGTCCTCGAGTGAACAGTGCCACTATTATGTGAATGATCATTTCCTGGCTAATCGTATGAAAAGTTGGTGTTTGTTGTTCGAATTGAGGAGTTTTTTGAAACCGCACTATCTCGGATTTTTAGCTGTCAATGTGACTATTTTCAAACAAATGAAGACACCTTTATACCTTTTTGTAGATAGTGGTCCATGGACCTTCTGGTTATAATAAAAGATGCATTGCTTCTGTCGTCAGGATATTCGTTGCCCGACTAGCAGGTGTATCCTCTTCGCACGATGATTTAGAGGAAGCCTGGCTTATTCAAACACTATCAAAGCAGACCCGGTAAAACGGATAAAATAGGTCTATAATCCTCGTCTTTGTCATTTTATGAGGTTGATGACCGATATCAATAAAAAGAATGTTGTGACTTAGTAGGGCTTATATCAATAAACTCTTACCTACATGGGCACCGTATTAGTGCTATATGAATCTTGTTACAGCGGTCGTATCAACCAGAATAGCTTTTTCATAGAACAAGACATCAGCACACTAATTATAATTGGTTACAGATTTCTGTGAAATAGTCGAAACTTTTTTTTTTAGCTAGCTAACACACTGATGTGGAGTTTCGGCATATGTTAATGTGTCTCATGTATATTTAGTGAACGCTTGTTTCTGAAATGAAGATTTACGTTTTATGTCAATTCAAGAACTTTTCGATTGAAAATGCTTTAATAGTAAACTTCTGAACGCCTGTTGTACTACTCAGTGGTCTTAGTGAAGTAGATTTAATCCAACAGCGATGACAGAGGATGCTGGATGTAGATGTATTATAAGCATTTAGCCATGAAGAGATTGAAATATTCATTCAAGTAATTAACGAATGAAATCGCTCGAGCAGTTTACGCAAACTGCTGATACAAGTGCTTTCTGGACCATCGTCAATGATGTATAGCTAATTTGTAAGACTGTAATTTCGACAAATGACTCCTTATAATGTTTCAACACATTGATGGTCAACACCTAATTGACAAACCTGGCTGAATGTTTATAGGTTCATCATTGCATGTTTCATCGATCATTTGACGTCATTGTCAAGCTGTGGTTTTGTCCAAGGTTATGGGCGATTCATCTGCCGGGTTAACGATTTTGGAACAATAGAATTGTCTTTTTCAGACCAATGAACGACACATCGAATATCATGGAAAAAGAATTTCCATTTACGTTGAGGGTCAGTTGTTGACCCTGTCAAGATCCCTGTCCAATAGCTATAGGCGCTTTGCAATCAATGCAAAATTGGCGGTAAGACTTAAGTGACGGTGATGGATGTAGATCGATGCGAGCGGATATTGTGAAAAAAGTGCAACACCATTTGCAATATTTGTTGCTGAATGGATTATCATCTTTTACACTTTGCTATTTGGGTTGTATTTGTTTCACACAAATTGGTCTCCATTGAACCATGTGTTATACTAGCTCATCTAAGCGGAACAACGCATACATTCCTTTTTAGTTAAGCACAGTGAGAACACACACTATCTCAGTAAAAGCCATAGTGGAATAACATGATTGTCGTTATGACCAATAGTTGCACGGAACCACAATAACTATATCTAACACATCTCTCGATACTTAAATCTCAGTGAATGGCACTGCAATGGTAGATCCAGCACGTGGCAACTTTATCATACAGCCTTCAAGTCCCGGATGCCAACTTCAGAACCTTTCCGATTGCGCAATATCCCTTCTTTATTATATCTTATGTGACGTCACATATGGCAGTAAAGAGAGGCGTATTTACGTCCCTGTAGTGAGTGTTTCCGCTCGGTTAATGATATTCACCCGGGTTTATCGGGAAGCGTATACATGCAGATTCATATCGAACTTGTTTAGCTTCGTAAAGTTATCTGAGGCTCGTCAGTAGAAACAGCGCGACAACACACCTATAGAAGAATAGTAGGCTCCAGAACATATCATGATATATCACATTTCCTGGTCGCAGGTTAATAGCATACATTGTTTGTTCAAATAGCATAAAGTTACTCAAACCAAGAGGCATTCCAAAGGTTAGCTATGAAATGGACACTCATATTCTATTGATAGTGTTTCATTAACCAAATCATAAAACATCTGATTCGCTATGCCAGCTTATGACATGTATCGGGACATCCCTTTGCTATTGCTGTGTTGGATAAGATATTTTGATTGCCTGTGACGGCTGTGTCCCATGGCGGCCTATCATAAAACATAGTTACATGGCTGTCATCGACGAAAGCTATTGCGGGATATTGCGCTATTTTCAACACATATTGAGCTAGGATTAGCAATTGTTTGGCGGCTGGCCTCAGGGTGTAAGGTGAGCTCAACAGTATTGTGTAAACTCTAAACACGAAGCTATAGCCAGCATTATTATGATTAAGTTTTTAAGAAATATGATTTGAAACCAGTTAAGAACCAAGTGTCACAACAAGTTATTGTCCACATAATGAATGATTAATCTATTTGATAAGGGTTTGATGCCTACTAAACGGTTTTGGTGTATCATTGAATACACCCATCATGAGGGTTTCTCGTATACATAGGAAAAATAGGCGTTCAGCATAGAAATGTGACAAAGAGTTCACATATTTTTCAGAATACTAATATGCGAAAGTATCAGGTAATATTTCAAGTGTTAGAAAATAATTCGGCAAACTCTGTTTCAGTACATCCATTTGTAGTAGTGGCGACGATTTGAATCGCAACACAACACAAATGGTGGTCATCAATGGTGAGCTTCTGGTGATAAATAACCGACAGTTGTCCGGATAAACATATTAAGTTATATATATATGCGGTTCCCTTAGTCACTTGGACCTCCAATTGTGATGAGAACGTACACTCTACAGAAGCATATAAACAAGTGAAACTCATTGAAGTGTTCAGTGGGCGCAGGTTATAATCATCGATCTAGTGTTTATACCATCTCTCTTAGTAAATGTATGGTTTAACTTAACTTGAAAGCAGCACAAAGTAGAAACCCCACTACATTACAACTTAAATAGCGTCAACGTTGGAGTTCCATAGGTTTATAATTTGCATAAGCGTCACCAAATTTCAGCGCCTTCTTATGTTTGCAAAGTATCAGTAGACTGAGAACACAAAAGGTTGTTTGGATATGTCATACACCGACAAATGACCAATATGATAGTAGTTCTGTCGTCAGTGTTGATGTGCAAGCCGCAACCATGTCACTCGGAGACATTACATTCCCTCATTAACAATAGCATATTGACGAGCATAAGAGACACACATAGTAACATATGATGTCTCGAGTATGTCCCGGATTACCATTGAAAACGGGAATATACGTAATTAAACTTAAATCACCTAGCACGATAGTCCCCCTATCTAATATTCAAATAATTGCATGGTGCTATTTCTGCGTGCTATACAAATCGGAGGCTACACGGCCCTCATTTTCTCCGAAGACTGGGTAATCTTAAAGTTCATTGAATTAGCTTCATTCGTAAATTGCGGACAAGCGTTTTCTTATTGTTCTAGCCTATCTATTTCTCCACGGGCATAGGTGAACACGACACGAGGTAAGATATGTGCGGTTTGCGTTCGTTATCATGTCTGGCGTGACTTCCCATGTGACACAAAAGTAGAGGTTTTCGAACTGAAGAACTTCATCAGGAGCTTAATCTCGGTCTCGAAATTAGTAGTATTATTCAAATTGTATTAATACCCTCTTATACAGCAGCAAGACAAACAGTGCTGATACATATCCATTTGTCTTTAAATAGGGAATACCACCTTCTTTATCACTGTCTGCTGATCTGGTCTACAGATGCTCCGAACATTCCAACTGTTTACAATTTACGTGGTATCATATATTCTGATCGGTATTATCGCACACGCTGACTGGAGAGTTAATGATTTTGTTGTAAACCTTGATATAGCGAGAGTTGAACGGCGTGCTTACCGTATTCTTCATCATGATTATGTATATCGTAATGGCATTCTGAAGGCTAGAGACAATGTTTGGTGATGATAATGTGACAATCTTGCAGCAGGTTTGGTGCCATCTATGAGAGAAAATGATGCCACATTCATAATGGGTTACACTCTTTATTCCATTAGAAATAATAAGCAAGGAGTATTGCGTCATCAATTGTGGGGGACACGATGTGAAATTAGTCTGACACAATATCAGTGATGAAATACGCACTTGCAGGCTGAATAGATCCTTAATTCCAGTGTGCGTAGGATTATAGATCACCGATCACATTATGGGCTGTTTTGCTCAATACTTACAACGTTGGTAAGGCATCGACTGGTTTGATTCCAGTGTTTTGAGTCTCGCGCGGCCTCATAAATCCCTTTGGTGAGTTCACTTTGTAAAGTGTTTTGGAGTGCTGTCCGTTGAAAACCAGCCATCATCTCTTCTGTGACTGTATTTTAGAACTCTCCCACCTTTGCGAAGCCAATAGCTTTGCCAGTTGGTCGAGGTCGTCTTACAAGCAACAGTAGCGATCGTGGTAGTAAAGAAGATATTTATATGGAAAAGATACTACACAGCTGTTGTATGGCGATATTTGGGTAATTATTGTTGAATCAGCCAAATAGTCTACCAACGTACAACATGTGGCGATATTAGCTATTGTTGTGCTTTAGTTTATCCTCATACTGGTCCTGGGCTTGAATTAAACTTCTCCATGATCTGTCTATGTCCCTGTACAAAGCGGTAGGTGCAAGTCACATAATTGTGCAATGATAGAAAATTGTTTCATAGTACATTTGCGGGCCCAGTTTGCGCTAAGTGTGCATTTTCATTTTATTCTTCGGTGATCTAAAAGGGGCCCAAGCCGACATCGTACTCACCACGAAAGAGCTTCTATGCTAAGCATACCAATTGTAAAAGCTGAAAATTGCACAGATGGTTGAGTAATTGAGGCAAAATGATTTGTTAGAGAGCTGTAATATGCTGAAATATTCCCATCTTGTCCCAAATGAACAGAAATGCTATAATATGACTGCCTGTTATTTCGTTATTCTTATTGATATATTGCGCGCTTGAGAATTTGGTGCGTATTGTCAGCTGTCAATGTGACCATTTTATTTGCTTGCGCCGGTTGGTGGCCCAAGGTTATTTGAGTTAATGATATAGCATGCATTTGCTTTGCTTTCGTAATTGGGATATTCATTGCCTGACTAGCCGGTGAATTTCTTTTGTACGATGCTTTCTATGTAGCATGATTCACAGCCGATTCAACAATTGCGAGCAGATCCTTCATAATTTCTCCCGAGCTTTCCGATGTCGACAGTTGTAGCAATCTAACACTGTGCTTAGGCCCGTACCCAAGCAGTTCAAGCACAGGATGATTGAGACCTTCTTTTTGCACATACTGATAAATACACGTGAAATTATTTTTTTAATTCTTACCATGTATTGATTATAGTATGGAATGGGGTAGGGGGTTGATGTTTCGGAACCCCTGAAACACCCTCTGGGCAAGTGCTTGGCGCTAATATTCCTACAATGGTCTTGCAATACTTCTAGCGTTACCCCAGCAAGCGCTCCGCGTATTCTATCGAGTCAAACAGCACCCGTTGTGCTTGCTATGAATGGAGGTGAAACTCCCTTTTAGGGATGTCAATATGAAACAGCTGGATCGTGGTATTGACAAAGATGTATGCTTAATAATACAATGCTATAAACGGTGTCTCAATGCACGGGGTACTCTACAGTGATAGACAACAATTCGTGTTGAATTATTTACAAGGTTGACTGAGACACAGTGTTCGACCATTTGTTATTTATGTTATAGCACACATAAATTACGTGGTCTAGGCATGGTGCTGGAATCTGATGCTTTTGTTATTGGCATTCCATATTTGTCCATTTTATAGACGAGTTCGCAGTCGCTTGGGTTCGCATTGTTCGTGTTCACCTTGGCTTCCTTCACGGTGATCTAAATTACCTGGTTAGCTGGAGAATCCTCTTTGTGTGATGTTTTACGTGCTGCGTAATAATGTTATACAAGGCTTATACATGCACTTAAATTATTTATCAGACCCATAAGTCGACATTATGAAACTACCTGATGTTCACCCTTATTGTCATCAAACGTGATTCTCACAAGGTTAATGACCTGTACCGACTAGAGATTGGTGTGATTAAGTAAGGGGCTTGTAAGTAAAGTTTGTTATGCGCGCTCTTTCTCTTGCTGTAAGTGGTCGTACCCAAACAGCTTTATCAAAGAAAATATTGTCCTTAGCGGGGCTGACATGGTCGGTGGCAGAATTGATTGCTTTGAAATGAACGTTGCCACATTTCTTAATAATCGAACAGACTGACAAGGATGCTTCCGCGTATGAAAATGACTTGTGACGGTTTCTCTCTGATATTGTCGTGACGTAGTCAGGATTAATGTCGCGCAAAATGATTCACTGAGTACTCTGGTTGGCGATAATTAATGTATATTCTAGTGTTTTTAGTCTATTGATGATGTTGTCAACTGGCGACGGTTGCGTACTGAAATATCTCTGTAAATGTATGACTCAGTGCGTAAGATCTCACCGCGCTGTGAAGATGGATGAAGATAGATGTTGACGGGTGATCGTGAAGGACCAACACTGCATTTGTACCGATTACACACCAATTTGTTATAAGAATCAAATATAACTGATATATTGGTGGGAAAGATGTCATGATGTAGAGGCATTTGGCATGATAGCAATGATCTTGTGCCTTTGTCAGAGCGCGTTACTCTGTTTGATACTGTCCATGGGGCTGAATACCTCAACACACCCGGTGATTAAGCGTAATCAGATGAACGACAGACAGCAGACAACGACGGATGCTGACTGATTAACGCGAATGTTTGGCTCCATTAAGCGCCTTATGCACCTTGTGTTTCCTGAAGCGATTAACTGGTGGGACGTACACGTCTGATAAGAAACAAAGGCAATCAGGAAAAGTGGTTGAGTGGAAGATAAATTGCTGGAACTGATTCTGCGCGTCGATAATATATTGCGCCATTTAGGCAATTTTTCATGGTGTATAATTCATTTGTAGTGCTCTATATAGTAACTCGTCAAAGACGCCTGGTAAGTATTAAAATGCTATTTGTGTCATTGGCAGTGCTGTGCGCTTCACCAATAGTCGTTGTTCTTTACTTTACTGTTCAGTATTTCCCTGATGATATTACGAATGTCTGCGTAAATTGATTTAGTACAAGCAGTTAAACGCTCGTAAATTGTTGGGGGAAGGGGGGGGGGGTCTGATATCATTTCTTACATTTATCTCATGATGCAAGACATATGCACCAGTAAAACAAACTGGATGGATCTGTAACTTTTACTTCGGAGTGATGTCATCTGACCGGAGATGAAGGCAAATTGCTGTTCAGATTGTTTATTGTAGTCACATTATTGATTATTGTGGTGTTTCTCGCAATGGGTCTTTGGGACGAAATTTAACCTGCTCTCAATTGGTTAATTGATGTACGATAGCGACCTGATAACAATAACTTGCGACTGTATATGTTATTCAGATAAGAAGTCCTTATCGATCCCATATCTAGTTGATGGTAACTCACACATTGTGTTATTGATTTATCATAAAAAATGAAGAAAATCTGCCCATCTGCTCGGGTTATGACATCTCAAGTATAACATTGAGCAGATGTGTGCATATCCAATTTGTTGATCACTGTAGAGTTGTGCGAGGCTCGTTCGTGGAAGCAGAGCGACGATACCCCAATTAAGTAGTAGTAAGCTCCGGCGAATATCATATCATATATACCAAGCCATTCACACCGATATAGACGCATGACCTAAGTGCATTCATATAGCAGATTGAAGTCACCCAAACCTGTAGGTGTTTATCGAGATGGAGTTTTATATCTGTTCTACTGTTGTATAAGGGGCAAGTTAGTGGTGTCATTTCTAACCAGTGGAATATTAGGATACATCAATACTTACGCTGATCGACCATGACGAATAAGAAGTTATACCTCTTTGAATGTTTTTGGTCAATTAACCAGCTAGCTACTCCTTTATTGTGCACAAATCAAGGCAGCGGGTTGCGGAAGAGCTATCCACAGAACAGTGATGGATGAGGACGGATTGATATACACATCACACTTCCAGTTATTATAGCTCTTCAAAGTATGATTTATTCACCATTCCTCCTAGCAGGGTTGTTCTTCCCAAAGTGGAGGTATATCTTTGCATTTGACATGGAAGCTAATAACAAGACAATAAGAATCGTTCCCAGTTATCAACGCGATTCATGCTGATATTCGATATTGGCAGTCTGGCCACACATGCAAAACGCTTGTTCAGGTGGTTAATCAAGGGAATGACGTAGGACAGTCGGCCACTTACACTTATCGATCGGCATATAATTGTGGCAGCCTTCAAGCTCACAATATTTCGTCATGCAATTAATTTTGCCCGTATGGTCGTCTGACCTGGGAACCGTGTTGAAAGGTGTGCGGGGACGATAAATCGCTTCAATGGATTGGCACATATTTGATATAGCGCTGTCTGTGCGAAAGTTAATGGTTTTACACAATTTGTACCTCTATAGGCTATACAACGATACATCATGACAATAGGGTTGGCAAATATCGGATGCGTTCGGCCTCAACCATTGAGAGAGTCAGGATGGTGTGCTACATGTTACGTTAAAGCTAGCATAGGTTGTCCGCATACCGGCAGTTTCTCTGAGAGGGAAGCATCCCATGCTACAGCCCCTGTTGTGCTTGAAAGCTCGAAAGTGCCAATACAGATGGTCCCAAGCTTAGAGAAATTCGCATTGCTAGCTGACATAGTATCAACCTATTGGCAAAGCCAACGGCTCCCTTTGTCATCATTTAGATGGCCTGGTAAGCTGGTCAATTCTTCTTTGTGTGATAACTTCAATGCAGTACCATTAATGCTATACAGGACTGCATACAAGTTAATTATTTACCCGACCCATTAGTCGATATTATTACTCCACCTGATGTTCACCTCTATCGTCCCTAAACGTGATTCTCCCAAGATTGACAACCTGTTACGACTAGAGATTGTGATTAAGTAAGGGGCTTGCCTATTGCCAATACAAGGTTGTTATGCACGCTGGTTGTTTGCTGGCTATTAGCGGTCGTACCTAAACAGTTTTATCATAGTAAATGTCGTCCTCATAAAGAATGAGGGGGCGGGGGGGGGGGGGGGGGGGGGGGTATGGGGGGTCAGTAACAAAGTTAACTGATTTGAAATGAACGAAGTCATATTCCCGTATAATCACATATGGGTGGTGCTTTAATTGTGAAAATGCTGGATGTAATTATTGAAACGATACTGAAGAATAATTGTTGGCAAGCAGGTGTAATGACAATGAACTGCATGCTGTAATTTTACCATGTATTGGATGCGCAGCTGCCTAGTAAGAGGAATTCAAATGTGTAAGTGTAGAGGAAGATTCTGATTAACGAACTTGAACGCAAATACAAAATCTGCATTCCTTTCTGGACAGCATTACGTCTGCCTTATCAGCCAAGGCCTCTCTTCCAATCACGTTTCATGTCTGCAGGCCAAGCACTAGCGAGACATATAATAATGTTGTTTATACTCTAATTACATAATTGTGGATAATGGTGCACTTTGATATATGTTCGTAAAGGAGACTGTCATCATATTCGTGGAGACATCATTGAGTGCAGCATTAAGAAGAGCATTTGATGAGCCAATTAAAACCATCTAGATAGCAATGTCGGATGTCGGACAAGACACATTGTCAAGTATCGATAAATCACTTGAGCCAATTCTACACCCAATGAACGCAGGCCGACGATTTGATGATTGTGTGAAAATCATTGGACAGTCTTGGATAAGTTTCCCTTCAGTTATTGGCCTCTCACTTTCAGGGTTAAAATATCAACGGTATGGGCATTGTTTACTTTCAAGGTATTTCTGTTCATCACATAGAGCAAGCAATTTGGTACATAACAACGCAATTGAGATGCAACCGTCGGAATCCTACATCGTTACGCAGTGATGTATAAAATTCTTATTGTATTAGAGTATAGACAGACTTCTACACGTGTAACTAGCAATGTAGATGCTTCCCCAAACATTTTTCAGTGCAATGCATTCTGCAACGGAAACGGGAATCTACTGTGTGACGGTTAAGACAGTGACGAAAATGTTACAGATTAAGTCTCATTTGCCTCGGTGAGAATATTTCGTCATATTCGCTGCAAAGTGTGGTGCACAATTTTGAAGTCATTCGAAAATATCATTTATTTCAAAATCAAGCTGACGAGCCAATGTCTCAACATCTGTCTGACCTGATATGATGCATCAGTATCTATAATTATCACATTAATAATTCGGAAATTGAATTCGAAAGCCTATCATTGGTGCTAAACTGATGAGACCCTAACCGCCTCGTTCACTTGACGATGGTTCATCTCAAAAGTTTTACTTTTAAATATCAGTATGCGGATGTACGCATTTCAAATTGTTTGAACATCCCTGTAAAGTCCGAGACACGTTCGAGAATGCAGAACGACAATCCCCAATAAAATACGAGTAAACTCCCGAGGAAATCATATATTTCCCATAAGGCAAGCCAGTGATCGACACATGGTTGTTGCGTTCCAATAGGTAGTTTGACGTCACTCAAACCCAGAGCAGTCTCCGTCGATATGGGCATTTATATCTTTTCTACAGTTTTTGTATCCATAGAGTGTATCCATTTTTGATTCGACATGCCAGTTAACGGCCAGTTTTGTGGGACCCGTTTGTTCTTGCTGTGTGTGATAAGATATTTGATTGCCTGAAATTTCCATCCCTTATTAAAGGAAGTGACAGTGTCCGACGTCTGTTCATGATGCAATGTTGCTATAAGGATGTCATAAATGACCCCGAATAGCCGCGGGGTACTACATTAAATATCTCAAGCAGGGAATCGCAATATATAGGGATATCCTGGCGACATTTCGGAAATCATTGTGGATGAATAAATAGGAACTGAAAGGTGATGGCAACTATCAGGTTACTGTTTCGTTAACGTGCAGATTATTGACAGTTAATCTATTTTTTGGATACACATTGACCTTTTGACGACCATAGATTTTACATATCACGATCTCTGTACAAAGTACAACTTGCACAATGATACCTATTTCTATAGAATCGTTTAATAATAGTTATTAGCGCCAAGTTGGCGCTATGTGAGTTACTTCCATTGTAATATTTTGGTACTAATAGGCTGGTGATGCTCTTTATTAGTGTTGTTCTTTTCCACTTCCGGATTGTGATCATAATTAAATATTTACGTCACGTGATAAACGGTTATAAAATATGCTTCAGTCAGTGAGGTACTCTCCAGTAATTTGTGGAATGTGACCATTATTTTCTCGAGCATTTCACATAGATAGTTGAAAGAAGACAAGAACACTACTTGGCGAAGAAAGCCATCTTAATTGAATAATTTGTGATCCTGTTGATAATATGCTGATATCCCCATCTCGTCCTCGAGTTGAACAGTGCCGATAAATATGTGAATGATCATTTCTGGTCCTCGTATGAAAAGTTGGTGTTTGTTGTTCGAATTGAGGAGTTTTTTGAAACCGCACTATCTGGGATTTTCAGCTGTCAATGTGACCATTTTCAAACAAATGAAGACACCTTTATTCCTTGCAGATAGTGGTCCATGGACCTTCTGGTTGATAATAAAAGATGCATTGCTTCTGTCGTCAGGATATTCATTGCCCGACTAGCAGGTGTATCCCCGCCGGACGATGATTTACAGGAAGCCTGGCTTATTCACACATTATCAACACACACCAGGTAAACGGATAAAATAGGTCTATAATCCTCGTCTTTGTCATTTTATGAGGTTGATGACCGATATCAATAAAAATAATGTTGTGACTTAGTAGGGCTTATACCAATGAAATCTTACCTACATGGGCACCGTATTAGTGCTATATGAATATTGTTACAGCGGTCGTATCAACCAAGATAACCTTTTCATAGAAAAAGACATCAGCATACTAATTATAATTGGTTTCAGATTGCTGTGAAAGAGTCTAATCTATTTTTTTGTAGCTAGCTAACACACTGAATTGGAGTTTCGGCATATGTTAATGAGTCTCATATATATTTAGTGAACGCTTGTTTCTGAAATGAAGATTTACTTTTTACGTTTTATGTCAATTCAAGAACTTTTCGATTGAAAATGCTTTAATAGTAAACCTCTGAACGCCTGTTGTACTACTCAGTGGTCTTAGTGAAGTAGATTTAATCCAACAGCGATGGCAGAGGAAGCTGGATGTAGATATATTATAAGCATGTAATTAACGAATGAATCGCTCGAGCAGTTTACGCTGATATAAGTGCTTTCTGGACCATCGTCAACAAATGAGTCCCGATAATGTTTCAACACATTGATGGTCAACACCTAATTGACAAACCTAGCTGAATGTTTATAGGTTCATCCAATGCATGTTTCATCGATCATTTGATGTCATTATCAACCTGTGGTTTTGTCCAAGGTTATGGGCGATCCATCTGCCGGGTTAACGATTTTGCAACAATAGAATTGTCTTTTTCAGACCAATGAACACACATCGACTATCATGGAAAAAGAATTTCCATTTACGTTGAGGGTCAGTTGTTGACCCTGTCAAGTTCCCTGTCCAACAGCTATAGGCGCTTTGCAATCAATGCAAAAAGATAGTAAGACTTAAGTGACGGCGATGGATGAAGATCGATGCGAGCGGATATTGTCAAAATAGCGCAACACCATTTGCAATATTTATTGCCGATTGGGTTATCATCTTTTACACTTTGTTATTTTGGGGGTATTGTTTCACACAAAATTGGTCTCCATTGAACCATGTGTTATACTAGCTTATCTAAGAGTATTGGCGGAACAACGTTTTCACTCCTTTTCAGTTAAGCACTGTGAGAACACACACTATCAGTAAAAGCCATAGTGAAATAACATGATTGTCGTTATGACCAATAGTTGCACGGAACCACAATAACTATATCTAACACATCTCTCGATACTTTAATCTCAGTGAATGGCACAGTAATGGTAGATCCAGCGCGTGGCAACTTTATCATACAGCCTTCAAGTCCCGGATGCCAACTTCAGAACCTTTCTGATTGCGCGATATCCCTTCTTTATTATATCTTATGTGACGTCACACATGGCAGTAAAGAGAGGTTTATTTACGTCCCTGTTGTAAGCGTATGCGCTCGGTTAATGATATTCCGTCGAGTTTATCGGGAAGCTTATGCATGGAGATTCATATCGAACTTGTTTAGCTTCGTAAAGTTATCTGAGGCTCGTCAGTAGAAACAGCGCGACAACACACCTATAGAAGAATAGTAGGCTCCAGAACATATCATGATATATCACATTTCCAAGTTGCAGATTAACAGCATACATCGTTTGTTCAAATTGTATAAAGTTACTCAAACCAAGAGACATTCCAAAGGTTCTCGTCAAAATGGACACTCATATTCTATTGATAGTGTTTCATTAACCAAATCATATACTATCTGATTCGTTATGCCAGCTAATGACAGGTTTTGGGACATCCATTTGCTATTGCTGTGTTGGATAAGATATTTTGATTGCCTAAATTTTCCTCTCTAGTTACAGGAAGTCGCTGTGTCACATGGTGGGCTCATCATAAAACATAGTTATATGGCTGTTATAAAAGACGATAGCTGCTGCGGGATATTGCGCTATTTGCAACACATATTGAGATAGGATTAGCAATTGTTTGGCGGCTGGCCTCAGGGTGCAGGCTGAGCTCAACAGTATCAATCGCCAACACGAATCAATCGCCAACATTATTATGATTAAGTCTTAAAGAAATATGATTTGAAACCAGTTAAAAACCTAGTGACACCACCAGTAGTTATCACCGGTTGTCCACCTAACGAATGATTAATCTATTTGATTGGGGTTTGATGCCTACTAAAGGGTTTTGCTGTATTATTGAAATACACACAACATGAGGGTTTCTCTTTTACACAGTTCATAGACCTTCAGAATAGAGGTGTGAACAAGAGTCAACATCTTTGATATTTTACTGAATACTAATATGCAAAAGTATCAGCTAATATTTTAAAAGGTATAAAAACTGATTCGGCAACCTCTGTCTCATTACATCTGTAGTATTGGCGACAATTTGAATCGCAAACATAATACAAATGGTGATCATCATCATGAGCTTCTTCTGGTGATAAATAACCGACAGTTACTCAATTGATAAAAACAACGGAAATGTATGAAGTTATATATCTACGCGGTTCCCTTAGTAACTTGGACCTCCAATTATGATGAGAACGTAGACTATACAGAAGCATATAAACAAGTGAAACACTCATTGTGTGTTAAGTAGGCACAGGTTATAACCATCGATCTATTGTTTATACCATGTCTCTTAGTAAATGTACGGTTTAACTGTACTTTGAAAGCAGTACAAAGTACAAACCCCACTACATTACAACTTAAACCGCGTGTATAATTTGCATAAGCGTCACAGAATTACAGCGCCTTCTTATATTTGCGAAGTATCAGTAGACTGAGAACACAAAGGGTTGTTTGGCTATTTTATGACCAAGTGTGACCGTGTTTGAGGGGCGAGAGATTAGACTGGTTGACTCTGGCACTGTATGTTTCAGAAGCTGCTTGTAGTAAATACTCGACACTTGATTTTTAGGTTCTATTTGAAATATATTCGTCTCCGCTGACTGGCACGCTCTTTCTATATATTTTCTATGCGTGTCACCCTCTGTCTCGGCGTGCGGTTTTCGTATATTCTCTCTTATTGTTGTGTTATGTTGTGTGTGCCGGATGCTGTCGTATTGATGGTGAAAGATGGGGTTGGCTTGATGTCGTGAGCTGTGAATAACTAATCGGGTGCTTGGGGTCATTCGGACTGACATGCAATTATCAAGAGCTTTTAATTGGAGATCAAACAGGTCTATGTTAATTGTTATGGGAATTGATGAGATTCAAATGTTTACATGAAAGGGTTAAACTTGCTAAACCGGGACTATATAAGTTGGAAACTGACCCGTTGGGAGCATTAACTTCATGATTGTAAAGTTGCATGTAAATTGTAAGCCAATCAATCTGGTACGAGTGAAAGAGGTGAATTTCATTTGCCTAAATTGGTTTAGATTTCATGTCCCAAGTGCCCGAAACATATGTAAATCTGACACAAACCAATAGGGGGGATGTAGAGATGGTGGGTCAGTACGTAGTTCGTAAATGTATGCGTGTATGTATGCGTTTGTTGGGGGGTTAAAATGTCATACACGGACAAAAGACCAAGTAGTTCAATCGTCAATGTTGATGTGCAAGCCACAACCATGTCACTCGGAGACATCACCTTGCCTCATTAGCAGTATCATGTTGACGAGCATTAGAGACACACATCATAACATATGATGTCGGTGAGCAGGAAGGGAGAGATGGTACTCGGTTCAGATAGTCGCAATATCTAAAATTTCAAATAATTGCATGGGCTTTCTGCGTGCTATACAAGATGGTGGAGAAATATACGGCCATTGATTTTCCCCGAGAGCTGGGTAATCTTAAAGTTCATTGCATTAGGTTCATTCGTAAATTGCGGACGACCCAAATGCATATTGTTCCTATATATGACTACCTGCTATTTCGTTATTCTTATTGATATATGCGCGATTGAGAATTTGGTGCGGATTGTCAGCTTTATATTTTAATTGCGCGGTTGGTGGCCCAAGGACACTTGAGTTAATGATATAACATGCATTTGCTTGCTTCCGTAATTGGGATATTCATTGCCTGACTAACTGGTAAATATTTTTGTACGATGCT
Organism: Urechis unicinctus; assembly: GCA_034190875.2. Classification (NCBI taxonomy): domain Eukaryota; kingdom Metazoa; phylum Annelida; class Polychaeta; order Xenopneusta; family Urechidae; genus Urechis; species Urechis unicinctus. Next base: position 22,044,019 of record CM067353.1, on the reverse strand, counting down.
TTCTATGTAGCATGATTCACAGTTGCGAACAGGTCCTTCATAATTGCCGAGCTTTTCGATATCGACTTTTCACCTATCTACCACTGTGCCCAGGCCCGTGTCCAGGATTGTCGAAAGGGAGCAGATGCAGAATATTATAAGACAGTGGGTTCAAGCAGGCCAAGAACAGGATGATTGTGAGGTCTTTTTGCACTAGGAAATACACGTGAAATTAAAATACAAATGTAGTTTTTCACTTTTAACATGTATTGATTTTAGTAAGGAATGGGGTTGGGGGGCTGATGTTTCTGAACCCCTGAAGTACCCCTTTGGTAATTGCCTGACGCTGATATTCCTAAAATGGTCGTGCAATACTTCTAGTGTTACCCAGCAGGCGCTCCGCGTATTCTATCAAGTCAAATGGAACCCGTTGTGCTTGCTATGAATGGAAGTGAAACTTCCTTTTAGGGATGTCAATATGAAACAGCTGGATCGTGGTATTGTCATAGATGTATGCCTAATATTACAGTGCTATATAAGGCGTCTCCATTCACGGGGTACTCTACAAATGATAGACAACAAAGTAATTCTTGTTGAATTATTAACAAAGTTGGCGGAGACACAGTGTGGGCCCATTTGTGATCATGCTAACATGCACTTATAAATTACGTGGTCTAGGCATGGTGCTGGAATCTGATGCTTTTGTTACTGGCATTCCATATTTGTCCATTTTATAGACGAGTTCGCAGTCGCTTGGGTTCGCATTGTTCGTGTTCACCTTGGCTTCCTTCACGGTGATCTAAATTACCTGGTTAGCTGGAGAATCCTCTTTGTGTGATGTTTTACGTGCTGCGTAATAATGTTATACAAGGCTTATACATGCACTTAAATTATTTATCAGACCCATAAGTCGACATTATGAAAACTACCTGATGTTCACCCTTATTGTCATCAAACGTGATTCTCACAAGGTTAATGACCTGTACCGACTAGAGATTGGTGTGATTAAGTAAGGGGCTTGTAAGTAAAGTTTGTTATGCACGCTCTTTCTCTTACTGTTAGTGGTCGTACCCAAACAGCTTTATCAAAGAAAATTTTGAACTTAGCGGGGCTGACATGGTCGATGGCAGAATTGATTGCTTTGAAATGAACGTTGTCACATTTCCTAAAAATCGAACAGACTGACAAGGATGCATCCGCGTATGAAAATGACGGTTTCTCTCTGATATTGTCGTGACGTACGCAGGATTAATGTCGCGCAAAATGATACACTGAGTACTCTGGTTGGCGATAATTAATGTATATTCTAGTGTTTTTAGTCTATTGATGATGTTGTCAACTGGCGACGGTTGCGTACTGAAATATCTCTGTAAATGTATGTATGCGTAAGATCTCACCGCGCTGTGAAGATGGATGAAGATAGATGTTGACGGGTGATCGTGAAGGACCAATACTGCATTTGTACCGATTACACACCAATTTGTTATAAGAATCAAATATAACTGATATATTGGTGGGAAAGATGTCATGATGTAGAGGCATTTGGCATGATAGCAATGATCTTGTGCCTTTGTCAGAGCGCGTTACTCTGTTTGATACTGTCCATGGGGCTGAATACCTCAACACACCCGGTGATTAAGCGTAATCAGATGAACGACAGACAGCAGACAACGACGGATGCTGACTGATTAACGCGAATGTTTGGCTCCATTAAGCGCCTTATGCACCTTGTGTTTCCTGAAGCGATTAACTGGTGGGACGTACACGTCTGATAAGAAACAAAGGCAATCAGGAAAAGTGGTTGAGTGGAAGATAAATTGCTGGAACTGATTCTGCGCGTCGATAATATATTGCGCCATTTAGGCAATTTTTCATGGTGTATAATTCATTTGCAGTGCTATATATAGTAACTCGTCAAAGTCGCCTGGTAAGTATTAAAATGTTATTTGTGTCATTGGCAGTGCTGCGCGCGTCACCAATAGTCGTTGTTCCCTACTTTACTGTTCAGTATTTCCCTGACGATATAACCAACGTCTGCGTAAATTGGTTTTGTACAAGCAGTTATACGCTCGTAAATTGTTGGGGGAAGGGGGGGGGGGGGGTCTGGTATCATTTCTTACATTTATCTCATGATGCAAGACATATGCACCAGTAAAACAAACTGGATGGATCTGTAACTTTTAATCACTCATGATGATAGAGTTAACAACTGTTATTGAATACTTCGGAGTGATGTCATCTGACCGGAGATGAAGGCAAATTGCTGTTCAGTTTGTATATGGTAGTCACATTATTTATTATTGTGGATTTCTCGCAATGGGTCTTTGGGACGAAATTTAACCTGCTATCAATTGGTTAATTGATGTACGATAGCGACCTGATAACAATAACATGCGACTGTATATGTTATTCAGATAAGAAGTCATTATCGATCCCATATCTAGTTGATGGTAACTCACATATTGTGTTATTGATTTATCATACAAAATGAAGAAAATCTGCCCATCTGCTCGGGTTATGACATCTCAAATATAACATTGAGCAGATGTGTGGATATCCAATTTGTTGATCACTGTAGAGTTGTGCGAGGCTCGTTCGTGGAAGCAGAGCGACGATACCCCAATTAAGTAGTAGTAAGCTCCGGCGAATATCATATCATATATCCCAAGCCATTCACACCAGATATAGACGCATGACCTAAGTGCATCATATAGCAGATTGAAGTCACCCAAACCTGTAGGTGTTTATCGAGATGGAGTTTTATATCTGTTCTACTGTTCTATAAGGGGCAAGTTAGTGGTGTCATTTCTCACCAGTGGAATATTAGGATACATCAACACTTACGCTGATCGACCATGACGAATAAGAAGTTATACCTCTTTGAATGTTTTTGGTCATTTAACCAGCTAGCTACTCCTTTATTGTGCACAAATCAAGGCAGCGGGTGCGGAAGAGCTATCCACAGAACAGTGATGGATGAGGACGGATTGATATACACATCACACTTCCAGTTATTATAGCTCTTCAAAGTATGATTTATTCACCATTCCTCCTAGCAGGGTTGTTCTTCCCAAAGTGGAGGTTTATCTTTGCATTTGACATGGAAGCTAATAACAAGACAATAAGAATCGTTCCCAGTTATCAACGCGATTCATGCTGATATTCGATATTGGCAGTCTGGCCACACCTGCATAACGCTTGTCCAGGTGGTTAATCAAGGGAATGACGTAGGACAGTCGGCCACTTACTCTTATCGATCGGCATATAATTGTGGCAGCCTTCAAGCTCACAATATTTCGTCATGCAATTAATTTTGCCCGTATGGTCGTCTGACCTGGGAACCGTGTTGAAAGGTGTGCGGGGACGATAAATCGCTTCAATGGATTGGCACATATTTGATATAGCGCTGTCTGTGCGAAAGTTAATGGTTTTACACAATTTGTACCTCTATAGGCTATACAACGATACATCATGACAAATAGGTTGGCAAATATCGGATGCGTTCGGCCTCAACCATTGAGAGAGTCAGGATGGTGTGCTACATGTTACGTTAAAGCTAGCATAGGTTGTCCGCATACCGGCAGTTTCTCTGAGAGGGAAGCATCCCATGCTACAGCCCCTGTTGTGCTTGAAAGCTCGAAAGTGCCAATACAGATGGTGCCAAGCTTAGAGAAATTCGCATTGCTAGCTGACATAGTATCAACCTATTGGCAAAGCCAACGGCTCCCTTTGTCATCATTTAGATGGCCTGGTAAGCTGGTCAATTCTTCTTTGTGTGATAACTTCAATGCAGTACCATTAATGCTATACAGGACTGCATACAAGTTAATTATTTACCCGACCCATTAGTCGATATTATTACTCCACCTGATGTTCACCTCTATCGTCTCTAAACGTGATTCTCCCAAGATTGATAACCTGTTAGAGATTGTGATTAAGTAAGGGGCTTGCCTATTGCCAATACAAGGTTGTTATGCACGCTGGTTGTTTGCTGGCTATTACAAAATCTGCATTCCTTTCTGGACAGCATTACGTATGCCTTATCAGCCAAGGCCTCTCTTCCAATCACGTTTCATGTCCGCAGGCCAAGCACTAGCGAGACATATAATAATGTTGTTTATACTCTAATTACATAATTGTGGATAATGGTGCACATTGGATATATGTTCGTAAAGGAGACTGGCATCATATTCGTGGAAACATTGAGTGCAGCATTAAGAAGAGCATTTGATGAGCCAATTAAAACCATCTAGATAGCAATGTCGGATGTCGGACAAGACACATTGTCAAGTATCGATAAATCACTTGAGCCAATTCTACACCCAATGAACGCAGGCCGACGATTTGATGATTGTGTGAAAATCATTGGACAGTCTTGGATAAGTTTCCCTTCATATATTGGCCTCTCAATTTCAGGGTTAAAACATCAACGGTATGGGCATTGTTTACTTTCAAGGTATTTCTGTTCTTCACATAGAGCAAGCAATTTGGTACATAACAACTCAATTGAGATGCAACCGTCGGAATCCTACATCGTTACGCAGTGATGTATATAAATTCTTATTGTATTAGAGTATAGACAGACTTCTACACGTGTAACTAGCAATGTAGATGCTTCCCCAAACATTTTTCAGTGCAATGCATTCTACAACGGAAACGGGGGAATCTACTGTGTGTGACGGTTAAGAAGTGACAGTGACGAAAATGTTACAGATTAAGTCTCATTTGCCTCTGTGAGAAGATTTCTTCATATTCGCTGCAAAGTGTGGTGCACGATTTTGAAGTCATTCAAAAATATCATTTATTTCAAAATCAAGCTGACGAGCCAATGTCTCAACATCTATCTGACCTGATATGATGCATCAGTATCTATAATTATCACATTAATAATTCGGAAATTGAATTCGAAAGCCTTTCATTGGTGCTAAACTGATGAGACCCTAAACTCCTCGTTTACTTGACGATGGTTCATCTCAAAAGTTTTACTTTTAAATATCAGTATGCGGATGTGCGCATTTGAAATTGTTTGAACATCCCTGTAAAGTCCGAGACACGTTCGAGAATGCAGAACGTCAATCCCCAACAAAATACGAGTAAACTCCCGAGGAAATCATATCATATTTCCCATAAGGCAAGCCAGTGATCGACACATGGTTGTTGCGTTCCAATAGGTAGTTTGACGTCACTCAAACCCAGAGCAGTCTCCGTCGATATTGGCATTTATATCTTTTCTACAGTTTTTGTATCCATAGAGTGTATCCATTTTTGATTCGACATGCCAGTTAACGGCCAGTTTTGTGGGACCCGTTTGTTCTTGCTGTGTGTGATAAGATATTTGATTGCCTGAAATTTCCATCCCTTATTAAAGGAAGTGACAGTGTCCGACGACTGTTCATGATTCAACGTTGCTATAAGGATGTCATAAATGACCCCGAATAGCCGCGGGGTACTACATTAAATATCTCAAGCAGGGAATCGCAATATATAGGATATCCTGGCGACATTTGGAAATCATTGTGGATGAATAAATAGGAACTGAAAGGTGATGGCAACTATCAGGTTACTGTTTCGTTAACGTGCAGATTATTGACAGTTAATCTATTTTTTGGATACACATTGACCTTTTGACGACCATAGATTTTACATATCACGATCTCTGTACAAAGTACAACTTACACAATGATACCTATTTCTATAGAATCGTTTAATAATAGTTATTAGCGCCAAGTTGGCGCTATGTGAGTTACTTCCATTGTAATATTTTGGTACTAATAGGCTGGTGATGCTCTTTATTAGTGTTGTTCTTTTCCACTTCCGGATTGTGATCATAATTAAATATTTACGTCACGTGATAAACGGTTATAAAATATGCTTCAGTCAGTGAGGTACTCTCCAGTAATTTGTGGAATGTGACCATTATTTTCTCGAGCATTTCACATAGATAGAAGACAAGAACACTACTTGGTTCACAAAAGAACTGAAAATATGGACATTTGCGAAGAAAGCCATCTTAATTGAATAATTTGTGATCCTGTTGATAAATATGCTGATATCCCCATCTCGTCCTCGTATGAAAAGTTGGTGTTTGTTGTTCGAATTGAGGAGTTTTTAGAAACCGCACTATCTGGGATTTTCAGCTGTCAATGTGACCATTTTCAAACAAATGAAGACACCTTTATTCCTTGCAGATAGTGGTCCATGGACCTTCTGGTTGATAATAAAAGATGCATTGCTTCTGTCGTCAGGATATTCATTGCCCGACTAGCAGGTGTATCCCCGCCGGACGATGATTTACAGGAAGCCTGGCTTATTCACACATTATCAACACACACCAGGTAAACGGATAAAATAGGTCTATAATCCTCGTCTTTGTCATTTTATGAGGTTGATGACCGATATCAATAAAAATAATATTGTGACTTAGTAGGGGGCTTATACCAATGAAATCTTACCTACATGGGCACCGTATTAGTGCTATATGAATATTGTTACAGCGGTCGTATCAACCAAGATAACCTTTTCATAGAAAAAGACATCAGCATACTAATTATAATTGGTTTCAGATTGCTGTGAAAGGTCTAATCTATTTTTTTGTAGCTAGCTAACACACTGAATTGGAGTTTCGGCATATGCTAATGTGTCTCATGTATATTTAGTGAACGCTTGTTTCTGAAATGAAGATTTACTTTTTAAGTTTTATGTCAATTCAAGAACTTTTCGATTGCAAATGCTTTAATTGTAAACGTCTGAACGCCTGTTGTACTACTCAGTGGTCTTAGTGAAGTAGATTTAATCCAACAGCAATGACAGAGGAAGCTGGATGTAGATGTATTATAAGCATATAGCCATGGAGAGTTTGAAATATTCATTCATGTAATTAACGAATGAATCGCTCGGGCAGTTTAAGCACACTGCTGATATAAGTGCTTTCTGGACCATCGTCAGCAAATGAGTCCTGATAATATTTCAACACATTGATGGTCAACACCTAATTGACAAACCTAGCTGAATGTTTATAGGTTCATCCAATGCATGTTTCATCGATCATTTGACGTCATTGTCAACCTGTGGTTTTGTCCAAGGATATGGGCGATCCATCTGTCGGGTTAACGATTTTGCAACAATAGAATTGACTTTTTCAGACCAATGAACACACATCGACTATCATGGAAAAAGAATTTCCATTAACGTTGAGGGTCAGTTGTTGACTTTGTCAAGTTCCCTGTCCAACAGCTATAGGCGCTTTGCAATCAATGCAAAATGGATAGTAAGATTTAAGTGACGGCGATGGATGAGGATCGATGCGAGCGGATATTGTCAAAATAGCGCAACACCATTTGCAATATTTATTGCTGATTGGGTTATCATCTTTTACACTTTGTTATTTTGGGGGTATTGTTTCACACAAATTGGTCTCCATTGAACCATGTGTTATACTAGCTTATCTAAGAGTATTGGCGGAACAACGCATACACTCCTTTTCAGTTAAGCACTGTGAGAACACACACTATCTCAGTAAAAGCCATAGTGGAATAACATGATTGTCGTTATGACAAATAGTTGTACGGGAACCACAATAACTATATCTAACACATCTCTCGATACTTTAATCTCAGTGAATGGCACAGCAATGGTAGATCCACCACGTGGCAACTTTATCATACAGCCTTCAAGTCCCGGATGCCAACTTCAGAACCTTTCCGATTTCGCAATATCCCTTCTTTAATATATCTTATGTGACGTCACACATGGCAGTAAAGAGAGGTTTATTTACGTCCCTGTAGTGAGCGTATCCGCTCGGTTAATGATATTCCGTCGAGTTTATCGGGAAGCGTATGCATGGAGATTCATATCCAACTTGTTTAGCTTCGTAAAGTTATCTGAGGCTCGTCAGTAGGAACAGCGCGACAACACACCTATAGAAGAATAATAGGCTCCAGAACATATCATGATATATCACATTTCCAAGTTGCAGATTAATAGCCTACATCGTTTGTTCAAATTGTATAAAGTTACTCAAACCAAGAGACATTCCAAAGGTTTTCGTCAAAATGGACACTCATATTCTATTGATAGTGTTTCATTAACCAAATCATATACTATCTGATTCGTTATGCCAGCTAATGACAGGTTTTGGGACATCCATTTGCTATTGCTGTGTTGGATAAGATATTTTGATTGCCTAAATTTTCCTCATTAGTTACAGGAAGTCGCTGTGTCACATGGTGGGCTCATCACAAAACATAGTTATATGGCTGTTATAAAAGACGAAAGCTGCTGCGGGATATTGCGCTATTTGCAACACATATTGAGCTAGGATTATCAATTGTTTGGCGGCTGGCCTCAGGGTGCAGGCTGAGCTCAATTTATTTTGAAACACGAATCAATCGCCAACATAATTATGATTAAGTCTTAAAGAAATATGATTTGAAACCAGTTAAGAACCTAGTGACACCACCAGTAGTTATCACCGGTTGTCCACCTAACGAATGATTAATCTATTTGATTGGGGTTTGATGCCTAATAAAGGGTTTTGCTGTATTATTGAATACACACAACATGAGGGTTTCTCTTTTACACAGGAAGCATAGACCTTCAGAATAGAGGTGTGAACAAGAGTCAACATCTGATATTTTACTGAATACTAATATGCAAAAGTATCAGCTAATATTTTAAAAGGTATAAACTGATTCGGCAATCTCTGTTTCATTACATCTGTAGTATTGGCGACAATTTGAATCGCAACATAATACAAATGGTGATCATCAATGGTGAGCTTCTGGTGATAAATAACCGACAGTTGTCCGGATAAAAACAACGGAAATGTATGAAGTTATATATCTACGCGGTTCCCTTAGTAACTTGGACCTCCAATTATGATGAGAACGTAGACTATACAGAAGCATATAAACAAGTGAAACACTCATTGTGTGTTAAGTGGGCACAGGTTATAACCATCGATCTATTGTTTATACCATGTCTCTTAGTAAATGTACGGTTTAACTGTACTTTGAAAGCAGCACAAAGTACAAACCCCACTACATTACAACTTAAACCGCGTGTATAATTTGCATAAGCGTCACAGAATTACAGCGCCTTCTTATATTTGCGAAGTATCAGTAGACTGAGAACACAAAGGGTTGTTTGGCTATTTTATGACCAAGTGTGACCGTGTTTGAGTCGGGGATTGTGATGAGGGGCGAGAGATTAGACTGGTTGACTCTGGCACTGTATGTTTCAGAAGCTGCTTGTAGTAAATACTCGACACTTGATTTTTAGGTTCTATTTGAAATATATTCGTCTCCGCTGACTGGCACGCTCTTTCTATATATTTTCTATGCGTGTCACCCTCTGTCTCGGTGTGCGGTTTCCGTATATTCTCTCTTATTGTTGTGTTATGTTGTGTGTGCCGGATGCTGTCGTATTGATAGTGAAAGATGGGGTTGGCTTGATGTGGTGAGCTGTGAATAACTAATCGGGTGCTTGGGGTCATTCGGACTGACTTGCAATTATCAAGAGCTTTTAATTGGAGATCAAACGGGTCTATGTTAATTGTTATGGGAATTGATGAGATTCAAATGTTTACATGAAAGGGTTAAACTTGCTAAACCGGGACTATATAAGTTGGAAACTGACCCGTTGGGAGCATTAACTTCAAATGATTGTAAAGTTGTATGTAAATTGTACAACAATCAATCTGGTACGAGTGAAAAGAGGTGAATTTCATTTGCCTAAATTGGTTTAGATTTCATGTCCCAAGTGCCCGAAAAGCTGTAAATCTGACACAAACCAATAGGGGGGATGTAGAGATGGTGGGTGTACGTGTTCGTAAATGTATGCGTGTATGTATGCGTTTGTTGGGGGGTGAAAATGTCATACACGGACAAAAGACCAAGTAGTTCAATCGTCAATGTTGATGTGCAAGCCACAACCATGTCACTCGGAGACATAACCTTGCCTCATTAGCAGTATCATGTTGACGAGCATTAGAGACACACATCATAACATATGATGTCTCGAGCAGGAATGAGAGATGGGTGTCTCGGTTCAGATAGTCGCAATATCTAAAATTTCAATAATTGCATGGTGCTAATTCTGCGTGCTATACAAATTGGAGGCTATACGGCCATTATTTTCCCCGAAGACTGGGTAATCTTAAAGTTCATTGCATTAGGTTCATTCGTAAATTGCGGACGACCGTTTGCATATTGTTCCTATAACATGACTACCTGCTATTTCGTCATTCTTACTGATTAATTGCGCGATTGAGAATTTGGTGCGGATTGTCAGCTTTTATTTGCGCCGGTTGGTGGCCCAAGGACACTTGAGTTAATGATATAACATGCATTTGCGTTGCTTCCGTAATTGGGATATTCTTTGCCTGACTAACTGGTAAATATTTTGTACGATGCTTTCTATGTAGCATGATTCACAGTTGCGAACAGGTCCTTCATAATACCTACCGAGCTTTTCGATATCAACTATTTCACCTATCTACCACTGTGCTCAGGCTCGTGTCCAGGATTGGTCGAAATGGGAGCAGATGCAGAATATTATAAGACAGTGGGTTCAAGCAGGCCAAGAACAGGATGATTGTGACCCTCTTTTTACACATACTAATAAATACACGCGAAATTAAAATACAAATGTAGTTTTTCACTTTTTAACATATATTGATTTTAGTACGGAATGGGGTTGGGGGGTTGATGTTTCTGAACCCCTGAAGTACCCCTTTGGTAATTGCCTGACGCTGATATTCCTAAAATGGTCGTGCAATACTTCTAGTGTTACCCAGCAGGCGCTCCGCGTATTCTATCAAGTCAAATGGAACCCATTGTGCTTGCTATGAATGGAGGTGAAACGTCCTTTTAGGGATGTCAATATTAAACAGCTGGAATCATGGTATTGTCATAGATGTATGCCTAATATTACAGTGCTATAAAAGGCGTCTCAATGCACAGGGTACTCTACAATGATAGACGACAAAGTAATTCTTGTTGAATTATTAACAAAGTTGGCGGAGACACAGTGTGGGCCCATTTGTGATCATGCTAACATGCACTTATAAATTACGTGGTTTAGGCATGGTGCTGGAATCTGATGCTTTTGTTATTGGCATTCCATGTTTGTTCATTTTATAGACGAGTTTGCAGTCGTTTGGGTTCGCATTGTTCGTGTTCACCTTGGCTTCCTTCATGGTAATCTAAATTACCTGGTTAGCTTGAGAATCCTCTTTGTGCGATGTTTTTACGTGCTGCGTTATAATGTTATACAAGGCTCATACATGCACTTGAATTATTTATCAGACCAATAAGTCGACATTATGAATCTACCTTCGTCATTTAGACAATTGTTCATGGTATATAATTCATTTGTAGTGCTATATATAGTAACTCGTCAAAGTGGCCTGGTTACTATTTAAATGTTATTTGTATCATTGGCACTGCTGCGCCCTCTCGTATCATTTCTTATATTTATCTCATGATGCAAGACATTTACACCAGTCAAAAAAAAACTGGATGGATCTGTAACTTTTAATCACTCATGATGACGTCAACAACAATTATTGAATACTTGGGAGTGATGTCATCCTATCGGAGATGAAGGCAAACTAGTGTTCAGATTGTATATGGTAGTTACATTATTGATTATTGTGGCGTTTCTCGCAATGGGTCTTTGGGACGAAAATTAACCTGCTATCAATCGGTTAATTGATGTACGATAGCAACCTGATAACAATAACTTGCTACTGCATATGTTATCCAGATAAGAAGTCCTTATCGATCCCATATCTAGTTGATGGTAACTCACACATTGTGTAATTCGTTTATCGGACAAAATTAAAGAAAATCTGACGTCTATCTTAATGACGGAAAGTTTGTTATCAAGCAGACATTGTTTCATACATTGCAAACGAATCATTTTCTAGAGACACTGAAAGTCTTAGCAAACAGAACATATCATACTGATGCAATACACAAAGGATTTTATATCACTCACAGTAGTTTACTAAGGGAAGGACAAGAGTGCTGAAATGAAGCTGATCGTTTTGGTGCAGAATTTTGAAGCACAATCGTCCTGCACTCTCATATTAATCTGCCTTGACGCTTATGTAATAAATATAGCTTAAATTATGAACTATCTGAAAGTAAATACTTAGGCAAAAGTTTTAGAATAATATATCTTGTAAACTTCTTGATCTATGCTATTGCCATGGGAAGTTTGCATCTAAATTGAACATAATGATTCTGATTGGTAGCCTTGAATTCAAAACACTTGAATAAAGAAGCTTGATTGCTATTTATTACTTTCTAAGTGTTTTGGTGGAACAGCAGCACAAAAATCATCATTGGTGAGGTACCTTGCCCTTATGACTGGTAACGGAAAGACAGAGGGACTGAATCAGTACAGGTGAAGCTGATCTCGGCGTTTCCATTTGCCCAGGCTTCTGCATATTTGCTCCTGGCTGTGGCACATTCAACAACACAAATGTGATGACATGTGGTAGTCATTTGAAGATATAATCGAACTATGTATCTCAATATAGAATAGTAGATGTAATGATTTAGCAACCATTTGAGCAGATATGAGACCTAAGTATCTAATCTTCTTATCTTGTGTACCCAACAATTTTGAAATCAAATACAAAAGCATTTTAGGATTGCTGATCCGAAAGGATCACAGCCTCTGATACACTGGGCAACACATCTTCGTCAAAGGAGGGAGCACATCTGTCGGGGTTATGACATAATCTCAAGTACAGCAGTGTGCAGATGTGTGAATATCCAATTTGTTGATCACTGTAGAGTTGTCTAGGTTCATTCGTGGATGCAGAGCGACGATACCCCAAATAAGTAGTAGTAAGCTCCGGAGAATATCATAACACATATCCCATCAAACAAGTCATTCACACCACAGATAGACACATTACCTAAGTTCTCCATATAGCAACTTAAAGTCACCCAAACCTGTAGGTGTTCATCGAGATGACTTCTATATCGGTTCTACAGTTCTTTATTTATTACGACATAAACAATTCTGATTCGACATTCCCGTCAGCGACATTGACAGCAAGACCCGCTTGTTCTTGCTGTGTGCGATAAGATATTTTGATTGCCTGAATATTTCATCCCCCGTTAGAGACAACGACCGTGTCCGACGACGGGTTAATCATGAAAATATGTAATATGGATGTCATGAACGACCCCAAATAGCCGTGGGGTACCACGATATGTTCAATTCATATCAAGCAGGGAATAGCTTTAGACATGGATATCTTCTGACTGTTCGATGATCTTCAAAGATTGAGAGAATCGAGCTAATACGATGCTGTCCTTAACACGAACGCTATATGATGATGCATTATTGAATGTAATATTGGTAAGCAAAATTTAAATGACGAAGAACCGTTAAGTACGGATGTCAATATCTGCGGATGTAGTTAACACTAACAAAATGCATTCAAAGAGTTAACATTCCATGCTTCATCATCATTCTTTTCCAGTTAAATTAATATTAATTTAAAAACGCGATATCCATAATTTAAACGACTGCATTGCGAGGCATAGAAAGATATTTTTGTTTAGTAAAGATTAGTGCCACGTTTATGTCTGATTAAGGTTCACGGTGCAAAATCTTAATTTAATATAAATACGGAGTCACACGTATGTTGCATGAGGCTGTTTGCCTCATTGAAGCTGTACATCTTACATATTTGCTGGTATTTTAATGACTTTATTTCCGGTCTCTGATTACCCAGATCACCTGGTTTACCTTCAAGTTAAATATATATCCAATTAATCGTAGGTATTGTTTTGCACTATCCCTTACATTGAAATGTCAGAATGCTGGCAAACCGCAATGGATGTTGACGGCATTCTTCACCAAGAGTCTGTGTCTTGTAATAGCATTCTGAAGGTGAGACAATATTTTGTGATAATAATGTGAAAATGTTAGAGGGGTTGTTTCATTTAATGAGGAGAAGAATTATTACATTCGTATACGATAACATATTTAAAATTCGTTTCATTATAAAATAGGAGCAAATATTATTGCACATTCAATAATGCAATAATGCATTAAAACAAGGTTAGAACAGGGGAATAGTCAATTGGTAGAGACCATCTTCCCAGCAACAATGACGATCTGGGACATGGTTATTGTGGAACGGACTCTGTGCTGAGCTGTGATATGGTGACATCTAGGTAATTATTGTGATTAAATAAATTATAGATATAAGATGATGAATCGGCAAAATAGGCTGACACCAATTGGATATTCCTATGGCAACTTCCAAAATCTATTATATTGCTTCATTAACCTTTTGATGATCAGATATTGTAAATAAAGCAAGCTTCAATACCCTCCATGGTCCATACTCATAGCACTTGAAACAACTTGCACAATGATACCTGTTGCGATAAAATTTGCGCCAATTTGGGGTTATGTGCGTTATTTTGATTGCAATGGTTTGATTATCATGGGTTAGTGAAGCTCTGTTTTTACCTTTGTTCATTTCAGCTGATTTGGATTGCTATTAGTTAAGTTCGTCACACGATACGTGGGGTATAAAAGATGCTCCAGTTTGCGAGACGTTCCTGTGAAATTTTTACTACATTTGCTGATTTTCTACTGTCAATTTGACCATTCAAAGGGCTCAGTTTTACTAAGAGGGCTCACTCGCACCTACGCCCAAGAATAAGTTTAGCCTGTGCCACCTGTGGAGAGCGTGGGGATTTTCATAGCTCTCTTCTCTGACCACTTTAGGGCGCGGTTGCCTGTACCAATTAGAAGACTCAGTGTCTTCCACATCAAAGGTCAGACGCCGAGCCCAGAGACGTAGGATCAACAGTTCCACATGCTTTTATGATTTTATGGTAGCGCCACCTGACGACAGCTATGTGTTTGACTCATTTGCGTATTCGCCACACAGCTGCTCGGCTTAGACCTTCCATCCAATGATACGAGATGCTATGCCTCAGCCACTGGGAAATTTATTTGCCTAACTAGCTGGTGAATTCCATCTGTACTATGCTTTAAAATTGGCATGACCATCCTTAAAATGGCTTATGCACACAAAAGTATGATTATTGACCATGGAAAATGGATGAAGTAGGTCCATAATCCTCGTCCTTTTCACTTTACAAGAAAATCGACGGAAGAATTTTGTGACTTAGTATGTCTATTAACCTCACCTATTTTGTTGTCGATTCAGACACATGCTGACAGAACACTACTTGTTTTTCACGATATATGCATGTTCGGTTGTCTTTTCTCAGTGTCATGCTGCGACCATGTATATATCGAGGTCATCACAGCAATAGCAATTAACATACGAGTATCAATTCATCGAGTGAGGAATAGATATCAAGATGGTGAAAGTAGACTGATGTGCACGAATGTCCTATAGTGAAGTTAATGGCAGCTGCTGGCAAGCTTATACGATGCCTCGGATGATTTGAACCAGAATTCAAAACTTTGGTTCAGTAAAGAGAATAATGCAAATGACTCATAATGAAAACATCTATGCTCCATTGATGAACTGGAATTGAAAAACATCACAAATGAAGGTCATCAATAATGAGGTTGTGGTAACAAATATCCGTTAATTACACACAAGCTAAGCGATGGTCGATTAATATATCAGTCGATTTGACTCATAACTACCATACGAACGTGAAGTGAACCCATACGGGTTAAATAAATGAAAAAATATTTCAATAAATAGGTTTTCGATGTCAAATGTACCGGTGGTTAACAAAAATAAGTACTTCCACTTATATGATGCCCCGGATATTCATAATTAAATACTGTGGCACAGTAAGGAGATAAATGCAAATGACTCACAATGAAAACACCTTTGCGCGGTTAAAGAGATCTCTTCCTAATCGAAATAGCCATGCAGATTCCCTTGTGAGCCAAATGAGTTTATGATATTAAATCATATTATTTTGTTCCAATCTTTGCGTACAGAAGTATATCGTCTCCCAAATTCTACTTTGTCAGTAGCCATTTTGAGAATATCCCAAGCTACCAGGGTTGTTTTACTATTTGACACATAGGAATAAGACATTTCTCTGTGTAGCGACTTATATTGCAAAATCAACATAAACTTGAATGTTGATGCAAAAATCTAAACATTGTGTGGTGTATGCCTGTTTAAGAACGTTTCATTACATCATCAGGCGTGGTATTATCAATTAAGTAACCACACAAGTAGTCCTTGAGCATGTGCATTTGCGTGCAGCTTAGCACAACGATTACAGTTTGATTATCTTCAGAGACATACGTCATAGTATAGTATATGTCGATTATAGACAGTCAATATTCACTTCGGAAGCTATTATGTTGACGGTATGGGGGTGGAATAGCGTCGATCGAACAGATAAAGATGTGGGTGCCCCTTTTAACTAAATACAGTAAAATATCTGGCTTTACTGAAATGGCTACGATTGTGCCCCTCCCTGGAACCAATACATATTGAGAATTATATTATTCCTTACAACCACGTTCCTCAAGTACATTCATTTCAGACAATTTCGAGAGTCGATAGTTCTTAGCGATGGATAGGTCTGTAGAATGCTTTGTCAGTAGTGGCGCCACGACGTATTTCGTGAACGTTAAAGGCAGTATTCTACATTGAATCAACATCGGGAAAATAACACACAACTGATTGACATCATTCAGTTCTCTGAGTTGATTTTTCCGAATTACATCCACTATTTTATCGATTTACCATTGTGCTTAGGCCGGCATACAGAATTGGTCGAAGTGCGGGCAGATTCAGAGTGATATAAAAAGGTGGGTCCAAGTAATTGAAGAAAAGGGATAATTGTGCTTCTTCTTTCTGTACAAATGGTATTTACACGTGAAAGTAAAATTTAAATATTCTTTTTTTTTTACATTTTACTATATATTGAATTTAGTATGGAATGGGGTTGGCTGTTCCGGAAACCCTGAAATACTCCTGGATAAATGCTTAAATGGTCGTGCAGTTCTTTTATTGTTCCCATAGCAGGCACTCTGGGTATTCTAATGGCACCCGTTGTGCTTCCTATGAATGGTGGTGAAACACCCTTTTAGGAATGTCAATATCAAGCAGCTGATGTGTGCCTAGTAATGCAGTGCAACAACAGGGGTCTCAATTCACAGTGGTAGACCACAAAGTAAGTCTTGTTGAATTATAACCTTGGTTGATTGAAACACAGTGTGGCAATTGTCAGTAGAATGTTGTAATGCACCCTGTTTCTCTGGCTATTACAGGTCGTTTCCGTACAGCTTCATCAAAGCAAATGTTGGTGGTGGCTTACATTGTCGTTGTCCGAATAGAATGTTTTGAAATGAAAGTAGTCATATTTCCTGATAAACGAACAAACTGACAAGAAATGATTTGTGAACGATCCTTTCTGATATTGCCGTGAAGTACTTCACAATATACGCAGGGTTATTGTCGCGTTAAATGATACTTTGAGCCATATTGCCACATGACTACTTAGGCTGTTGACAATAAATAAAGGAGACATACATCGGCTGATATTTTACGATTACGTATATCCAGTCGTAATAAGTATTAAACTTAAATAGATATAAATAGAGAGAGATAGATATATATATATATATATATATATATATATGTATATATATATATATATATATATATATATATATATATATATATATATATATATGTTGTCAATATACAACCATACTTTTCGATGACAAAATTTTGAAGTACATTTTTACTATCATCATTTTTTCAATTATTAATTCGGCATATCTTAAATAATATAATTAAACGTTTAGTGCAATTTAAAATCTTTTTATCACTTAATGATCCCGATATATACTTTTGGTCCTCTAAAGGTCGTCCACGAATGGTCAAGATTCTATTTTATACGTATAAATCCAACGTATCGTGCGCATATAGTTCCAGACTCCAGGGGCTCCGCTACGCTTCTCGCCCTAGAGTCTACGAAAAGATAAGGTCTTAAACTGGCGCGTCCGAATATTCATTAGACACGTTCGTTAATCTTCGTGACCAATCAACGCAAAGGTTGTGACCCGAATTGACCTTAATTGCGCGTGTCTGGCTTGTGATACGCACCCTCGGTTCTATGTGACGTCATGGACATTGTAGTGGTCTGCTTCCAATGAGCACACATTGAATGTCTTCTGGAATTATGGGGCGTCTCAAAAGTTCAAATTGACACCACAACAAGCGCTTTAATCGCTTAGCTGCACGATAGTATGTTTACGTAATAGTCAGTTAAAAAGAATCAGTTGTGTGTCTGCTTCTCTCGCCGACTGTGTGATTAACGGTGCCTCTCAACGTGAAACAACAAATCGGAGTGTTGTAGAATGTGTGCCCGGCTCATAAAAATCACTCGTCCGGATGGATAAGTTCTTCGGAACTTGTAGAACTAACCAATGAGAGACAACGACTCAAAAGTACCCAAAAGTGACCGAGAGACACGGCTTGTGATTGGAGCATCCCAAATTTGGGATGCCTGTCCATATCAATACATCCCCTAGGCTATTTGGGATGCCTGTCCAGTTCAATACATTAAGGTCCCCTACAAACCTGAAGGCGAGACTATTGAATATCAGTAACATGTAAACAGCGCCCGCAGCCATCAGGCTAGGCGACCTTGACTAGTGCGCATATATATTTGCGGATTTTGCGGATTACAGAAATTTTAAAATTATTTTCCGTCATCATTGATAAGAATTATGATATTTTGGTTGTAGATATGATCATCATGAGCTAGTGCCTGTGTAAGCGAACTCATGTTTAAATATCATTTTGACCATTTTGGCCAAAGTATATATGGTTGTAAGGAAGATATTGAGGTTATCAGGTAATGTCAACGAATGATTAGTTGTTAAAAATTAATTTCGTCAAAAAATTCAAAATTCAAAGAAATCATTCGTATAAGATTATCTTTGTACGTTATTAAGACTAGACTATCATATTAAAATGGTAAAACCAAAATATTTTTAAACAATTTGGAAGAACAATTGCATTGACATAGTAGTTTATCAAGTGGACATAGTAGTTTATCCTTTCGTGGACCCAAGTCCACGAAAGGATAGCGGTTTGTCCACTTAAGGTTGCGTTCGTGCTAATATATATATATACAAATATATTTATATATGTTCATGCCGCATAAGCACATGACGCGACGGAAACAATCCGGTATCTTTGTCGTGGCGGGTTTATCTGTATTATACTGTCAATGGGGCAGGACATCTCAGCAGAACCAGCTTTACACGATTAATGGTTATCATATGATCGACAGCCAACAGAAAGTGGCGGATGCTGATTGATTAATACGAATGAGTGGCTGCATCAAGTGTCAATCACCGTGTGTTTCTAGAAGCGATTAACTTGTGGTGAAACAATGAACACTATAAACAGAGCTTGAGGAATCAGTAAATACATGCAGCTGATTCTGCGCGGAGATGATATTTTGCGCCATTTTGGCAATTGTTAGTGTTGTAAAACGCATTTGCAAGGCTATACGATAATAACTTCTCAACGTAGGCTTGTAACTATTTGGTTGTTATCTGCATAACGTTGTTTCCTCGTGAGTCGTGGTCCTCTACTTTGCTGACGTCCCCGTTCTGTGTGTCTGCATGATTTTGCCAACTTCACACGCATCCTATGCTCCTTCACAAAAGGTTATTGATTGTAGTGGTTGCTGCGATCCAATGAGCACACTTGAATGTCATCTTGAATATTGGGGCGTTTCTCACGGTAAAGTTCTATACGTTCATTATTCTCACAATGCTTCCAAGCATGTCTGTATAAAGTGGATTTATACATACAGTTAAACGCCCGTAAATCGTCGATTGCTTTTTTAATTTCGTAAATTTTGCTCATTGTAAAAGACGTTAATAACTGTTGTTTAAATACTTCAGTAGGATATTATCTATTTGGAACAGAAGCAAGGCAAACCGCTGTTCAGATTGTTATATGTCAGTTACATTATGTATTATTGTGGCGTCAAAAGTCTTTGGGACGAAATTTAGATTAAGATTAGTTGGATTATTCATGTACGATATCGACCCGATAGTATCATATTGCAACTGCATAAAATTTGCAGCGTCGCAGCTATTTTCGATCCAATGTCTGGCTGGTGGTAACTCAAACTGTGTGATATTTATGTCAGACAATGGTAAAGAGAATCTAACGCCTATCTTAAAGTCGGAAAGTTTGTTTGTTACCAAGCAGATATTGCGACATGTACTGCAAACGGGTACTGAAACTGTGTGATAGCGGGTTATGTCATATAAGACATTGAAAGTCTGTGAAAACGGATCTTATCATACGGAATCATTGATAAGAATTACGATATTTTGTGTT
The DNA here is from genome assembly GCA_034190875.2 of Urechis unicinctus. NCBI lineage: Eukaryota > Metazoa > Annelida > Polychaeta > Xenopneusta > Urechidae > Urechis > Urechis unicinctus. The sequence continues at coordinate 22,023,675 of CM067353.1, read as the reverse complement.
ATACCTGATAGAGTATGATCATCATGCAATGTCATGACAAAAACGACGACGCAACTTTTGTACGCCTGAATCTTCACAAAACCCTATCGATATTGATATATTTAGAGATATAGAGTATATATGGGGAGTAAGAGAGAGATAGAGATATATCAGGAGAGAATAGAGAGATATGAGAGATCCTATGCTAGATAAAATTTAGATTTATACATAAAATTAGAGATTCATAAAAATATATCTATATATATTATCTATGTATAATATATATAATATACACTAGAAACTATATATTAATATATAGATATATATATATAATATAAATATAGATATATATACATATGATATATATATTGTAGATATCTTATATATAGAGATCTATATACATATATATCACACAGAGTATATATATATACATATAAATAGAGATATATACATATATATATATGTATATATATATATATATATATATATATATATATATTTATATATATACACAAATAATATACATATACAGAGAGATACATATGTATAATATATATACGTACATATATATATAAATATTTATATAGGGTTATATATAGGGTTATATGAAACAATGAACATATACTTATTTACATATATATATATATATATATACATATATATAATACAAATATATATATTTATATGTATACCTTTACATCTATCATAAGTGCTGTTGAGAGGTATAATTATATATATATATATATATATATATATATATTTTTATATATATATATGTATAAATGTTTATATATACATATTTATATAACATAAATATATTTATACATTGTTATATTTATGTATATATATATTTTATACAGTATGTCAAAAGCTAACCCAATTATCGTTAGAGCCGAAATAGCCTTTAATACGTCCAGTATCATCCTAACTAATATGGAAAGTTAATTAAGAAATGTGTATGTAGCACCTGTCTTAGCAGGAGTTAAAAAATTCGAACAAATCCTGCGTATTATTTGCCCATTTAAGCTGGGAAAATCTACCCATATATAGCCGTAATTACGTCATGCAATATGAGAATATATTGAATGTTCAAATGAATCACCTACTATTCTTGGTTACATCTGTAGCTCTAAATATAATCCTGTTGCGGTGAGACGGCATTGTAAGTATATATCATACACCAAAAAAAGTCTTATTTGTATGATCGTTTTCGTTCCCAGAATCCATTGGGCTTAGCTGGTTTATAGGGGTCATTTGAGATAATATGCAATAAAGTTGGCGATATGCCTTCTTTTATATAGCTTGTGAGACTTCACACATGACAGGAAAGTGAAGTTTATTTACGTTCCAGTAGAGATCGCATCCACTGGTAGCGTATGCATGCAGATGCACAGCTGTGTTCATTTGCCCGGAACTCGTTAGTAGAAACAAAGCAATAACACACCTATATGGGAAGAGTAGGCTACATACAATCTCATATCACATTTTCCAAGGCCAGTCGCTGATGTAAAACATACATTGTTGTTCAAATAACATAAAGCTACTCGAACTCAGAGGAATTCCCACGGTTATCGTCAAAGTGGACATTCATATTCTGTTGATAGTGTTTCAAAAGCCAAACAATAAGGCATCTGATTATTTATGCCCGCTTAGGACATGTATTGGGAAATCTATTCGCTTTTGTTGATATTTGCATCGCCTGCATTATCCTATCTTGTTCCGGAAGGCACTGTGTCCCATGCGGGCTCATCATGAATGTTATGAGGTGGTCATAAACGACGAAACCTGCTGCGGGACATTATGCTACTTTCAGTGCATATTGGGAAAGGCAGTCATTAATATGATCCGCAAATGCCGCATTAACACAAGCATGTTGATATTTTACTGAATGCTAATATGTGAAAGTTTTGGTAAATATTTTCATTTTGGAAAAAGACGCGCCCAGAATTGCTTCATTAAATCTGTCAGAGTAACGAAGAGTTAAATCACAACACAACATTAGTGGTCATCACTAATGAGCTTGTGAGGACAAATAACCATAAAACACACACAGGCCAACTTTCACATGGAACACACTGTCGATATATTAGTAAGTCGGACAATTTACTAGCTAACTTAAGTAAGCTGATCCCATATGCGTTATAGAATGAAACGAGCATCTGTAAAACAAGCATCTATATATGTCAAATATAGCCGTTCATTGACAATAATATCCAGGATCAAAGCAGAAGTACTTCCGAACAAGCGATTCATTTCCTATTTCCATAGTGCATCACATTGCCAAGTTCAGCTCGAACATGTGAACATTATAGTGAGCTGCTTGATTAATATATATCCCCAAGAATTAAACCTGACGCTATGTCAATTGCAGAAGGTGCCCCATTTATATGATGCCTAGGATGATTTGAACAAGATATCCACACTTGGGCGGGGTGAATAAAATAATGCAAATAATGAAAACATAGTTGCTCGTATAAGAAGATCTCTGCTTTTATCATATCTCTTAGTAAATATTTAACTTTACTTTGAAGGCATTACAACTTGAATCGCGTCAACGTTGGATTACTATAGGTTTACAATTTGCATAAGCATCTTCGAATTTTAGCACTCTCTTATTGATGCTAAGTGTCTGTAGACTGAGAACATTAATAGACAAAAGACCGAGATTAGAGTAGTTGAATCGTCAAATTTTATATGCATGTCACAACCATGTCACTTTGATACGCAACAGTGCTACAGTACACAATGTTTCCAATAAACGACAGAAAGGCAGTTAATTAAATGATCCGCAAATGTCTAATTAACAAAAGCATGTTGACGACTATAAGAGACACCCATCATAATATATGATGTCTAGAGGAACAGTCTTCGAGCATGAATGAGAGAAGTGTTTTCAGTTTTTGTTCAGGAATGGATCAAACGTTGCGGATTATAATTGCAAGCGGGAATATCCGTAAATCATCTAGCGCAATAGTCCCAATATATAATATTTGTATGGTGTTAATTCTGGGTGCTGTACAAATAGGAGACTATACGGCTTGTAAATTCATTCCATTATGTTCATTCGTAAAGTACAAACGAGCGCTGGAATATTGTACCAGGATGCATTTGTCCACATGGGCATATGTTAACCTCAATACGTAAGTATAGATGTATGAGTTAGTTAAGACACGAAGCCTGGAGGTATGCAGGTTGCGTTCGTTAATATGCTGCAATATTCCAATCTGTGCCCAAAATGCACAGGGATGCTGTCATATCACTACCTACTTTTTCGTTATTCTTATTAATATATTGCGCATTTGTGAATTTGGTGCAGATCGTCAGGTACCATTGTTTTTTAACTTGCACCACTTATATCGGAATACTAATTGCCTTACTAGCTGGTGAATTCCTTCTGTACAATGCTTTCTATGTGGCATGATAATACTATAAAAGGCTTACGCACACATTATCATTCTAAACAGATATACATGTCCCTGTTACTTATTAGGTTTTCGACTTATGTGTAACTAAAGAACGTTCAAACCTAGCAGGATTTTCAATGATGAAACCTTCCTAGCATGCGTGCAAAATACATCTGGCTCACAGAAGTCGCGCCAACACACATAGCTACGCCTTAGAACATGCCGCCATCTATCCGTGATGCTTAATCATTACAAAATAATTGTCTGGGCATGAGCATATCTAATTTCTGATGTAAGCTAACATACTTTCAGTAATTTTCCAGCATATCTTTGCGTCCTTTGAATTATTTTTTTACTCGCTTGATTGTTAAGTAAAGGCGTTTCTTTGAATGGTGTTTGGCAATCGGAGTATATGTCAGTTAGGGACGCTATAATATTCAAGTAGTCTTTTGCTTTACTCAATGCTCTAGATGGCAGAAGTTGAAGGATGTAGTATGATGATTGTAATAACGCCATGCAGTGTTTGAAATATGGGTTACCCAGCTATTGATTATAAAATCGGACTTTGATATAATTAATCATACAGCTGGACTTGGTCAAAAATGTCAATTTTCATGTTTGATGTATAATCAACTAAAAATAAATCATTTATCCTTTGGCGGCGTGACCAAGTATTGCACTATGGAAAGCTGCCCACGGAATCGGATAAAACAGCAGACGCACTCTTCTTACCTGTAGTTATTATCTGTAATCAATTATATGACAGCGATGAATACTTGGTGGATAGATGCAAATGCTTAGTCTTATGCGTTACCCAAGGAATATATCCTGAAGCAATTTATTAGGATGGTGTAACGAGGGAATTTCGCCAGAAATAGTGACAATATGAAAATAGCTCCTTGGAGTGATAAAACGATGGAGCGGATTTTGCACAGTGCTGAAATGTGGCGCCCTCTGGGCAATTGTCGCCTAATGAATAATAAATGTATGTGATTGGGGTTTAAAAATGTTAATAGTCGGTGCTTGTGACAACAATACCAGTCCAAGGGCCAGTGGTGGTTTGAGTCATGAATATAACGTTACATTTTGTATTCCCTTATTGATAACGTTCACAAACTGTGGCAAGTCACATCATTAAAGCACCGTCACTTTATTAAGTTATTTGTTTGTATGGTTGTATTTGTCAGCTGGACTTATGTGAAAGTAGACTATATAGAAGTAAGTCTTCCAAATTACTAAAACAAAGTAAATAACATCAAAGTTATATCGCGTCTCCTTGTAAGGGTGGGGAGTAGTAAATCAGGGGTTTTGCTATACTTTGGTAGCAATGCAAAGTATAAAGATATGAAAACTTGTATTGTGTTTACTTCGGATTAGTAGTTGCACACATATCGTTATGCGCTGACGTATTTTTATTAACTATCGGTGCACGGAAAGTCTCATATGTAGCACCTGATATTGTGGAAATACTGCAATGTTTAACATTGATGCTTAAATATAAACATAGCTCGGTGAATGCCAGTTTCAACATCATTTCGTCATATTATTACAAAAGCAATATTACCCAGTAAATAATCCACATAAAAAATCTGCAAACAATCGTTGAGAATGTTCGGGGTAGGATAGATAGGTGTTGGTGCATATACAGATGCATATACCATTGCATGTCTGGTTTATAAATAAAATGTGATCAGATACACTACTACGTTGTGCACGAACATCTGTGCCTGGCGAACATTAGTCTATTAGAGGTGCTATAATGTAAATAGAAATCGTTAAATATCTCGGATTTTATGAATCGATATGTGAAGCAGCCTTTAAATCATTTGTTTAACTATGGTGCCAAACTGATACGAGATCAAGGATAACATTTTATTGACAGAAGTACTTCAACGGGATCTCAGCCATAAATTTATGTATCAATGTTGTGGTGCACGCCGAAGCAATGTCACATACAGACATTGTTGTACTACGGTGCCATCACCCGGTCATCATTTGTCCCACGTTTGACATGCATCCAATCTATATGATAGCGGACAGTCTTTAACATGAGCGATAGTTTGGTATTTGTATCAACGATCGGCAAATGCCTCATCCACCATTTTACCGATCAACCGTTGTGCTCAGGCCCGTATCCAGGATTGGTCGGAATGAGGGCAGATTTAGAATTTTAAAAAACAGTGGGGTGAAGCAGAAATGATTGTGCTCCTTCTTCCTGCACATATTTAACATTATTTTTAAATTTTTTATCCTAAATTGATTTTAATATGAAATGGAATTTGGGATGGGGTCGTGGACGCCCTGAAACGCCCCCTAGGTAAGTGCCTGGCACTAATATTCCTACAACAGTCGTGCAGTACTTCTAGTGTTCCTCTAGCAGGCGCTTCGTGTATTGTACCAAGTCACTCTGCGTATTGTACCAAGTCACTCTGCGCATTCTATTAAGTCAAATGGCACCCGTTGTGTTTGCTATGAATGGCGGTAGAACTCCCTTTTAGGGATATCAATATTGAACAGCTGGATCGCGGTATTGTCACAGATGTGTGCCTCACAATACGGGGTTATAAACGGCGTCTCAATTCGTGGGGTAGACTACAAAGTATGTTCGGTTGAATTATTAAAAAAAATGATTGATACACAGTGTCCGACCATTTGTGATCATGCTTACATACACACAGCAGTTATGTGGTCTAGATGTACTGTGGGATGCTTTTGTTATTCGCGCTCCATATTTGTCCATTTTATGGAGTTCGCAATCGCTTTGGTTTGCATTGTTAGTGTCTACCATGGCTTCCTTCCTCGTGATCTAAATTACCCGGCTAGCTGAGGAATCTTCTTTGTGCGATGTTTTATATGCTGCATGATGATGTCATACAAGGTTTATACATGCACTTGAATTATTTACCAGGCCCATTAGTCGACATTATTACTCCACCTGATGTTTACCTCTATCGTCCCCATACGTGATTCTCACAAGGTTAATGACCTAAACCGACTAGAGATTGGTGCTATTAAGTAATGCGCTTGTCAGTAAAAGGTTGTTATGCGCGCTGTTTCTCTGGCTATTAGTGGTTGTATCGAAACAGCTTCATCAAAGACATGGTCGTTGGCGGAATTGATTGCTTTGAAATGAACGTAGTCAATTTCCTAATAATCGAACAGACTGACGAGGATGCTTACGCGTATGAAAATGACCTGTGACGGATTTTTTTCGGATAGTTTCGTTATGTACAAGACACGCCTGGTTATTGTAGCGCTGAATGATACATTGAGTCATATTACGATATGACTGCTAGGTCTGGTTGGCAATAATAATATTCCGGTTACATGCACGTGTGGCAGATCACACCGCGCTGTGAAGATGGATGAAGATCTATACAGACGAATAAATTGTAAAGGACCCATGCAGCCGTTTAAATACCGATTACATATCCATCGTTAAAGCTTGATACCCTGTTTGGTGCCGTCCGTGGTGCTGTATACCGCAACTGACCCGGTTTAACCACGACCGAGCGTAGTCAAATGAACGACAGACGGATGGTTAGTGACGGATGATGACTGATTAACGCGAATGTTTGGCCACATTAAGTGCCCTATGCACCTAATGCTTCCTGAAGCGATCAGCTGACGTTGGATAGGAAACAATGGTAATCAAAAACAGTGGTTGAGGGGTAGATAAATGCTGGAACTGATTCTACGAGGAGATGATATATTGCGCAATTTGGGTAGTTGTTCATATTGCATAATTCAGCTGTAAGGCTATATAATATTAACTCGTCAAAGCAGGCTGGCAACTATTTGAATGTTATCTTGGTCATCGGCAGTGTTTGGAGCTTCCCCGATAGTCGATGTTTCCTACTTTGCTGTTCAGTTTTTCCACAATGCTGTCACGAACGCCTGTGAAGATTGGACTTACACATGCTTTTTTTCGGGGGAAGATTGAGTGGGGGTTGGGTGTCTCGTATCATTTCTTACATTTATTTTTTTTACATTTATATGGAGGACATTTACGCCAGTCAAAATAGGATGGATCTATAACTTTTAATCCTACATGATGACATGGTGACATTGTTACATACATTTTACACATATGTGCACGACGTCACTGACGATGACATTATTCCATTGAATGCATATCATCAAATGACGAGAGTGGTGCAAATCGAAAGTAACAACAACTTCTCTGTCCACTTGTCCGATAGAGCAATCACACAATGTATTAGGTACCACCAACCAGGTTTTGCATCGATAATGACAACTATGCTGCATTTCATATACAGTCACAACCTCTGATACACTGGGCAACACATCTCGGGTTATGATATATTCTCAAGTATAACAATGTGTGCATATCAAGTTTGTTGATCACTGTAGGGTTGTGGATGAAGAGCGACGATACCTCAATGAATTAGTAGTAAGCTCCGGAGAATATCATATCATATATTCCATTAGACAAGCAATTCACACCAGAGATAGACACATAACGTAAGTGCTCCATATAGCAGCTTGAAGTCACCCAAATCTGTAAGTGTTCGTCGAGATGGACATTTATACCTGTTCTATTGTTCTCAATTCATAAAGACATAATTCTCATTTGGCATGCCAGTTAACGACATCAACGGAAAGACCCGTTAGTCGTTGCTGTGTGTGATAAGATATTTTGATTGCCTTAAGTTTCCTCCACCAGTAAGAGAAAGCGACTTTGTCCGACGACGGTTCCATCATGAAAGGATGTTATATGGGTGTCATAAACGACCCCGAGTAGGGTTGGTACGTTATTTTCAATATGTATAATGCAGAGAATAGCTACAAACATTGATATCTTCCGGCCTTCAGGTGATCTTCAAAGATTGAGGGAAACAAGCTGTTACGATGCTGTCCTTAAGAAGATAGCAGTATTATGATGCAAACCAATAATTATCCCCGTTGCAAGTATTGAACGTAATATTATTAAACAAAATCTCATTGACGATGATTCCGTTTAGTATGGATGTCGCTTTTGATGAACGTGATTAAACAAACAGTACATATTCAAAAAATATCCTTGCTTCATTACCATTTGCATTCAGTTGAATAAATATCTACTATAAGACATTCTAAAACGCCAAACCGTCGTTCTAGATTTTATTTGTGAGTAAAAGCGCATGGAGAGAATTGTAATGTAAACGACATCCCCGTGAACGGGTGGATAGCTAAACATAATATCAACCACATCATAATACCAATACAGTTGAAAACCCTGATGTAGTAGAAAGTTGAATGCGACGTTTTATTAGACTGAATAAGCGTCAAAATGAAATGAAATACTTACCACATGATTCTATCACAGGTGCGAACATGGCCTCAAATGGCTTTTATAACTATCCGTAAGCACCACTTTCGCGAGAAAACAAATTAAACATTTGATGATATGCATTTAATGGCCACATTTCATGGCATAATGTCATTGTTGGTGACGTCGTGTACCTTGATGTCAAATGTAAAGAACTGGATTTATAGCGATCTACAAAGGAGAAAGCTACACAGATCTTGTTTTATATCATCTCATAACCCCTCTATATATCCCTGATTCAAGCAACTGCAAAAAAAGGCAAAAAAATATATTTTTGTTAAATGTAGATTAATACCATGCTTTTGTTCACGGTGCAAAAGAGTACTTTAATATCAAAATGGAGTCGCAACTTTGTTTAATGAGGCTCTTTACCCCATTTAGGCTGTACGTTTAACATATTTGCTGTTGTGTTCGAGAGTTACTTGAATCGTGGTCGATGATTGCCTAGATTACTTCCGACTGATCTGGCTTACCGATTGATTGAGACTTTCAACTTACACATATATCCAATTTATCTATTTCTTACACTGATAGGGCAATTGCATTCTTAAGATTAGACACAATGTTTTGTGATGATAATGTGACAGTGCTACAGGTGTCGTTCCATCTTGTGAGGGGGAAAGATATCACATGCGTATACGATTGCATATTTAACATTCATCTCAGAAATACTGTAGTTATATTGCACCTTCAACTGTGTGGGGACAAAATATGACCCAGTCACGTTGAAAAGTGTGTCTGTTTAAATAGCAGTGTGCAATAGCGTACCAGGTACAGGCGTTCAAAGTACCCTCAGATTACTCTTATGGAATTAAAACAGTCGATTGGTTGAGACCATTTTCTAGGCAACAGTAACGATCCTGGACAAGGTTATCATGGAACGGATTCTACTCTGAGATGTCATATGGTAAGATCTAGGTAATTATTGTGATTGAATAAATAATAGATATAAGATGATAAATTAGCAAAATAGGCGGACGCCAATCGGATATTGTATTGCTTCAATAGACTTTTGATGATTAGAGTTTGTAAATTAAGAGAACTTCCATTTGGTTTTCTGGTCAGGTTTATGCTGATAAGTCCATATGTACCTCAAGTGTACAGTAAAATTATTACGTGAATAACTATTTCTTTGATCTTCGCATTAATAGATATTTGTTTTCCAAATTTAAACCACATTTTCTGATGTTCTGCTATCAATTTGACTATTCATAAGAAAATGCAGACACTTTTACCCCCAGCAGACAGCAACCCTCAGTCCAAAGAGCTCAGTTACGCTAAGAGGGCTCACTCTCGCCTCCGCCCAAGAAAATGTGTAAGCACGCAACCTGTGGGAAGCGTGGGGATTTTGACTCAACGTCTTCAACATTAGCAACCAGACACCGAGCCCAGAGAAGTTGGATCAGCAGTTCCAATTCCTTTTATGGTAGCGCTACCTGACGACAATAATGTGTTTCCGTTTTTGCATATTCACCACACAGCTATTCGGCTTAGACCTTCCATCCAGTGATGTAAGATCAATGTTTCAACAACTGAGAAATATATTGCCTAACTAGCTGGCAAATCCCACCTATACGCTTCTTGACAGTTGCCATGATCATCTTATATAGGTCTTATGCACACAATATTATTACTATTAACCATGGAAAACGGACGAAGTATGTCCATAATCCTCGTTATTTTTCACCGGATAAAAATATAGACAGAAGATTGTTGCGACTAATTAGGGCTTAGACCATAGGAGTTTTAAATTATTTTGATATTATGATGCGTATCGCGCTTTTAAATTATTTATGGTGAATATTCATTAAACCGAATGAAAATGGTGATGGAGCATGGATTGTCATCTCTTTTAATACATTTTGTTTGTGTTAACAGCATTCACCGAAATCGACATTTTAAATGGAATCATCGCCTATGAGATTTTTTAACCAATATAGCGTTAATCATTAATGGTTTGTGCCTTTATGTTGCTATCTTGTTCCGGACACCATCGTGATGGCCCGATTCCCTCAACCTTTCAGGATTACCCAGCAGTCTAAAGATATCTGTATTTATTGCGATTAACCGCTTGATATGCATTGAGCATAACGCAGTACCCTACGGCTATTCCGGATCGCTTATGACATCCATATAACAACGTTACATGATGAGGCTCTTGTCGGACACAGTCGCTTTCTCTACCTAAGAGAGGGAAATTCAGGCAATCAAAGTATATCATTTCGAACAACAGGACAAAACGGATCTTGCTGTTTATGTCGCTAACTGGCATGTCGAATCAGGCATAAAGTACAGTAGAACAGATATAAATGTCCATCTCGACGGAAACCTTGGAAACACCTAAGGGTTTGAGTGAATTAAAGCTGCAATATGGAGCACTTAAGGCATGTGTCGATCGCTGATGTGAATGGTTTGGATAATTGGAAATATGATATGATATTTTCTGGCACTTACTACAACTTAATTGGGATATCGTCGCTCTGCATCCACGAACGAGCAATTGACAACTCTAAAGTGTTCAACAAATTGGACCTGCAAACATCCGCACATTGTTATACTTGAAAATATGTCATAACCCGAGCAGATGTGGTCCCTTCTTTCTTGAAGATGTGTTGCTCATTGCATTAGATGTTGTGGTGCTTTCAGCCCAGCAGTGCTAAAATACTTTTGTATTTGATTTCGCGAGATAGAAAGTTTAAATACTGACGCATCTCATCCCCTCATATGGGTGCTTAATCATTTTACCTACTATTTATTTTGAGGTAGATAATCCAATAATATTTTCGAACGGCCAACACACGCCATCACATTTTTCTGCTGTATATGCCACAGTCTGGAATTCATGTGCAAAAGACTAGGCAACGGAGATCAGCTTCACCTGCACTGCGTCAGTCCCTGTGTCTTGAACGTCATACATTTAAAGGCACAATCAGTCACACGTAAATGCAAGATACCTCCCCAATGATGATTTTTGTTGCTGGTCGAACATAACTCTTATATAGAAATTGATAGCAATGCAGCCTATTTATTCACGATATTTTTGAGAGCAAGAATCTTCATATTCAAGTCAAATGCAAATTGCCATGGCTATAGCATAAATCTAGCAGATTTCCTGATATATCATCCTAACACTTTAAAATCCAATACACCAGGCAACTCTGCATACAGTTAAAAGTAAAATAATAACTACAGTGTTAAGTTCATTGTCATTAAACCTGATTGACAACACTCAAGTATTTTTCTGATTTGATAATTACTTCCAGTATGTTCACAATTAACGGCATAAAAGAGCGTCCAGGCGGGGTAATACGAGAATTCGGGACGATCAGGCTGTACAAATCTACACCGAACCGATTTGCTTCATTTCAGCACTCCCTAGTCATTTCTGTATAACGTTCTCGGCATATTGTATGAGTATGATCCGTTCTGTTTGCACGGACTTTCAGTGTCTTTAGCAAATGACCCGTTCGCTATGTATGTCACTATGTCTGCTTCATAACAACATTTCCGTCACTAAGATAGACGTCGATCCTCTTTACTCTTGTCTGATAAAGCGATCACACAAAGTGTGAGCTACCATCAACCAGGTATGGAATGGATATTGACATCTACCATGCATATCATATACGGCCGAAAGTTGTTGTTATCAGGTCGCTATTGTCCCTCTATTAACCAGATCATCTCAATTAATTTCAAAAGGCACATTGCGAGAAAAACCGCCTTGCTTCAGCTCCGATTAGATCACTCTGAAGTATTCAGTAGCAGTTGTTACAGATTCATCCAGTTCTGACTGGAGTCAGTGTCTTGTATAATGAGATACATGTAAGAAATCATACGGGACCCCCATTACCCAGTCACCGTCAAGCTTCCGATTTAAGAGCGTTGAATTGTTTGTACAATCTACACAGACATTCGTGACAGCATTGTGGTAATACTGAACAGCATAGTAAGGAACAAATGACGCAATATATCATCTCCGCATGGAATCAATCCCACCGATTTATCTCTCCCTCAACCACTGTTCCTGATTGCCATTGTTTCTTATCTGCGTACCACAAGCTTATCGCTTGTGGAAACGCAAGTGTATAGGGCACTTGGTGCGGCCAAACATTCGCGCAAATCCGTCAGTATGCGTCACTACCTGTTGTCCGTCGATCATTTGATTATGCTCAATCGTGGTTAAACAGGGTCTGGTGAGGTATCCGGCCCGATGGACATCATCAAACAGAGATACTCGCACTGACAACGGCATGGGATCATTGACTTCATGTCAAATGCCACAACAGCATGGAGAAAATTCCCACCAAAATATCAGTTATATTCACAGGGGTATTATAGTGTGGAAACGTCTCCAGTTGAAAAGATCATGATTTACTAATAACACTGGAATTTACCTTAATTATTACCAAAAAGCGTAAGTAGTCATATGTTAATATGACTCAATGTATCATTTAGCGTGACAACAACCCTGCATTTCTTGTACATCACTACAATACCAGAAAGAGAGTTATTTTCAAACTCGGAATGGTGCCTTTCACTTTCACGAAAAGCATTGTAGTGCCATTACATCTTTTCGATTGAGCTTTCCTCTGAGAGGACTTTCGTCAACTGCATGTAATCCTTAATCTTTGGCAGTAGAAATTTAACAACTGATATAAGGATGGTTGCAAATCGTGATTTATGAAATCCGCCATATTGAATGATTGCTATTCATTATATACAATCCCATATAGACTTATCACTACCAGGCATAGATTATCGTGCGCAAAGCAATTATGTTGTTAACAAAACTCATCTCTGCTTCCAGAATCTTGTAAACGATTGCTTGCCGATTTAAAAGGTGGATTATTTAATGGCTTGTGTTTTTGATAATATGATTGGATGTTGCTAAAACTGGCACTGGACGAGTTATGTTTAGATTGAAGAAACGATAACTAGTAACAATACGAATGCACTTAATTTCGATGATATTTGTGTTAACTATTAGCCCACAAGAGTTCGAAGTCAACGCAATTCAAGCAATATAACAGGTCGCTTTGCTTTGTATTGTTTCCAAAGCATAGTAAACCCCCATAATTACTAAGTTACCTATTCAAGAAGACATGATATACACAAAGGATTGATGGATATCTTACCTGCATCTGGATAGCACTTCAATATAATTTACTGTTGTGTCAGTGCTTTGGAACGTATGCTTCTGTATAGCCTACTTTCAATGATATCTTTTCAGCAAACTAAATGTGGTTAACAGTGGTCGTGTCAACCTAAATATCGTCGCCCATGAAAATGCCATCAGTGCGATTTTTAAGCATGATTGCCTCGAAATGGGTGCAACTACTTTCCGTTGTAAACCACAGACCTGTATCGATGTATCGGCGTATAGGTTTTAAATTTGTTACCATTGGAGCTTGTTTCTTAAAAAAGGTTTTCCGTCGAATGTGTTGGTCAATTAGAGTTCTGTCAATTGGGGATGTTTTAATACTGGAAAAGCCTAGATTTAATCACATTGCGATGACTGAGAAATATACATATAGTTTGAAGAATGACATATAGCAATGTAGTGTTTGAAATATTCATCGCATGCACATGTGCTATGTAATCCGAATATAATTAACACCATTGATACGCTGTTTCTAAGTTGAAGCACGATCAATCTGTCGAGTTAACGGCTATAAAATAATATCGATATGCCTTTTAGACCTTGTCAACCCTATTGCTGATCGACTATAACAATTAGTCATCTATCTTAACGTCGGGGGTCAATTGTCGACCCCGTCAAGTAAGGATGTGCTCCTTCCCCCATATCTACAGGCGCTGTCTAATCGTTGCAATATCGGATGAAAATAGATGCATGACGTTGATGGATGAAGATTGTTGGTGCAGATGTTGAGATTTAGAACCATGTCATTTGTAACCATAGGATTATCATTTACAATATGATATTGCAGGCGTAAATCTTTACACAGACTGGGTCATAGTAAAGCCATAGGCTATTCTCACTCTTCATAGGCTCTCGTTGAAACGACACATATATTATCTTGCAATAGTGTCAAGCGCGAACATACGCTAGCACCCTGTTCATTTATACAGAGCTTATTTATGTGTTGTGATGTAGCTGTCTGGACAATGACATGAGGCATGAACATCTCTGCGTACATCGAGGAATCTGTAGTGTTTTCTTAACTAGGTACGTCATATTTCCTAGATTCATGTTCAAAACGTTAATGGTTTGATTTTAGTTTTAAAGTTTCAAACAAAATATTGATGGCACTTAAGCTGTATCTCACAGCCAAGGCATTTGCCCGTTTTAGTGACATTCTGGAAATTTACTTGGCAACCAATTATGTCAATTATTATGGGTTTGTTTTATTGGAATGAGACATATGGCATCGATCTTTTACTGTTTTAATTGTGCTCAATGCGTTGCTTCAAAGTGGTAAATGTGATAGCGATAATGAAGCATAACGGACGTCATCTATCACGCCACACGGCAGTTCTTATGCCCTTCTTAAAGTACTAATTATAATGAAGGGAATACTAGCTTCAGGATTACAGCTAGACGGGAGAAGGCGGCGATTTGGTGATTATCTATCTAACACTGAGTCCAGCCTAGTAACCATGCAGGTCAAGCACAGGATGATTGAGATCTTCTTTCTACACATACTGAAAAATACACGTGAAATTATTGTTTTAAAGTTTTACCATATGTTGATTTTAGTATTAGTGACGATTTGTTATTGATATTGTCGTGACGTACAAAGATACACAGTGTTATTGTCGCGCAAAATGATACACTGAGTACGCTGGTTGGCAATAATTAATGTCTATTCCAGTGTTTTAATCTATTCGTGATGTTGTCGACTGGCGACGGTTGCGTACTGTAATACCTCTGTGAATGTATAACTTGTGCGATACATTTCACCGAGCTGTGAAGATGAAGATAGATGTTGACGGGTGAATGCGAAGGACCTACACAGTAGTGGTATCGATAACATATCCATTTGTTCTAAGAATCAAATATAACTGATATATTGGTGGGAATGATGTCATGATGTAAAGGCATTTGGCATAATAGCAATGATCTTGTGCCTTTGTCAGAGCACGTGTGATACTGTCCATGGGACTGGATACCTCAACAGACCCAATGATTAAGTGTAATCAGATGAACGACAGACAACAGACATCGACCGATGCAGACTGATTAACGCGAATGTTTGGCTCCATTAAGCGCCTTATGCACCTTGTTTTCCTGAAGCGATTAACAGGTGGGACGTACACGTCTGATAAGAAACAAAGGCAATCAGGAAAAGTGGTTGAGTGGAAGATAAATTGCTGGAACTGATTCTGCGCGTTGATAATATATTGAGCCATTTAGGCAATTCATTGTATATAATTCATGGTGTTTAATTCATTTGTAGTGCTATCTATAGTAACTCGTCAAAGTGGCCTGGTAACAATTTAAATGCTATTTGCGTCATTGGCAGTGCTGTGCGCTTCACCAATAGTCGTTGTTCTTTATTTACTCTTCAGTATTTATCTGAGGCTATAGCGAGCGTCTGTGTGGGGGGGGTCTTGAATCATGTCTTACATTTATCATCAGCATGCAAAACATTTACACCCGGTCACAACTGGATGGATCTGTAACTTTTAATCACTCATGATGATGGAGTTAACTGTTATTGAATACTTCGGTGGAATGTCATCTAATCGGAGTTGAAGGCAAACTGCTGTTCAGATTGTATATGGTAGTTACATAATTAATTATTGTGGCGTTTCTTTTCAATGGGTTTTTTTGGGACGAAATTTAAGCTGCGATCAATTGGTTAATTGATGTACCATAGCGACCTGATAACAACAACTTGTGATTGCACATGATATGCAGCTGCGAAGTCATTATCGATCCCATATCTTGTTGGTGGTAACTCATACATTGTGTTATTGCTCTTTCAGACAAAAATAAGGAAAATTTGATGTCTATCGTAATGACGGAAAGTTTGTTATCAAGCAGACATTGTTTCATACATTGCAAACGAATCATTTGCTAAAGACACTGAAAGTCTTTGCAAACAGAACTTATCATACTGATGCAATACACAAAGGATTTTATATCAATCACAGTAGTTTACAAAGGTAAACACTGATCGGTTTAGTGCAGATGTTTTAAACCCGATCGTCCTGCATTCTGATATTAACCTGCCTTGACGCGTATGTAACGAATATAGCTTAAATTGTGAACAATCTGAATGTAAATACTCGAGTGTTGGCAATCAGGTGTAATAACAGTGAACTTAAAAATGTGATTATTATATTACTGCTAATGAATGCCTGGTTTATGGAATTTCAAAGTGTTAGGATAAAATATCGTGTTAACTGCGACGATACCCCAAATTAGTAGCAGTAAGCACCGGAGAATATCATATCACATATCCCATTAAACAAGCCATTTCACACCAGATATAGACACATGACCTAAGTGCTCAATATATCACCTTGAAGTCACCCAAACCTGTAGGTGTTCATCGAGATCGTCAATATCTGCGGATGTAGTTAACACTAACAAAAAAATGCATTCAAAGAGTTAACATTCCATGCTTCATCATCATTCTTTTCAGTTAAATTAACTTAAACGACTGCATTGAGAGGCATAGAAAGATTTTTGTTCAGTAAAGATAAGTGCCATGTTTATGTCTGATTACGGTTTACGGTGCAAAATCTCACTTTAATATAGATATGGAGTCACACGTATGTTGCATGAGGCTGTTTGCCTTATTGAAGCTGTACGTCTTACATATTTGCTGGTATGTTAATGAGTTACTTTATTCCCGGTCGCTGATTACCCAGATCACCTGGTTTCCCTTCAAGTTAAATATATATCCAATTAATCGTAGGTGTTGTTTTGCACTATCCCTTACATTGAAAGGTCAGAATGTTGGCAAACCGCAATGGATGCAAGGAGAATTAAACAGCGCATTTTTACGGCATTCTTCACCAAGAGTCTGTGTCTTGTAATAGCATTCTGAAGGTGAGACACAATATTTTGTGATGATAATGTGATAATGTTACATGGGTTGTTTCATTTAATGAGGGGAAGAATTATTACATGCGTATACGATAACACATTTAAAATTCGTTTCATTATAAAATAGGAGCAAATAGTATTGCACATTCAATAATGCAATAATGCATTAAAACAAGGTTAGAACAGGGGAATAGTCAATTGGTAGAGACCATCTTCCCAGCAACAATGACGATCTTAGCCATGGTTATTATGGAACGGATTCTGTTCTGAGATGTGATATGGTGACATCTAGGTAATTATTGTGATTAAATAAATTATAGATATAATATGATGAATCGGCAAAATAGGCTGACACCAATTGGATATTCCTATGGCAACTTCCAAAATCTATTATATTAACTACATTTGCTGATATTCTACTGTCAATTTGACCATTCAGAAAAATACAGACAGTGGCTTTTAGTCCAAAGGGCTCAGTTATACTAAGAGGGCTCACTCGCACATACGCCCAAGAATAAGTATAACCGGTGCCACCTGTGGGGAGCGTGGGGATTTTTTAAAGCTCTCTTCTCTGACCAATTTACGCGCGGGTGCCTGTACAAAAATAGAAGACTTAGTGTCTTCAACATCAAAAGTCAGACGCCTATCCTATAGACTTACGATTAACAGTCCAACATGCTTGTATAATTTTATGGTAGCGCCACCTGACGACAGCTGTTTGATTCAATTGCGTATTCGCCACACAGCTGCTCGGCTTAGACCATCCATGCAATGATACGAGATGCAATGCTTCAGCCACCTGGAAATTTATTTGCCTAACTAGTTGGTGAATTCCATCTGTACTATGCTTCAAAGTTGGCATAACCATCCTAAAATGGCTTATGCACACAATAGTATAATTAATGACTATGGAAAACGGATGAAGTAGGTCCCATAATCCTCGTCCTTTTCACTTTACTAGAAAATCGACGGAACAATGTTGTGACTTAGTGGGGCTTATGTCTATTAACCTCACCGCATGTACGCCTTATTAGCAAAATAGTAAAAGTAAAAGCTATCAGCGAACTGCCATTATAAGTGCTAAACAGCTAATAGCCAAGCAGACCAACGACAAGTTTTATTACCTCGTTGGTGTTACAGAATTACCCACCTATTTTGCTGTCGATTCTGACACATGCTGACACATTGTTGTTCACGAAATATGCATGTTCGATTGAGTTTCAGGTGATCATTGTTGAAAGTGATAATGTAGTTTTGAATAAGATAATGTTTCATGTTCTTATCGCCAGCCGAAAGATATATTTGCGATAACTTTCCAAGTTTACCGGTGATATTCGCGTCATAAATACAAGTGTACAGGACGGTATCCCAGAGAGCCTCAGAAACTTTCGATGTAAATATGGCGATTAGAATATAGGCAAAATCAATAGCTGATCAGTACTGTCGCTTTTTCCCCAAGTTTCGTTGTTTTGTTTCATGATTCGGTGTGACATTTGTACAACGATGATTGTTTGTGGCATTCTGAAGGTTAGACACAATGTTTTGTGATGATAATATGCTTGGTTACAGGTGTCGTTCCATCTTGTGAGGGGGAAATATATCACATTGGTATACGATTGCACATTAAACATTCATCTCGGAAATACTGTAGGATCAAGGTATATTCTACCTTCAACTGTGGCGGGGGGGGGGGGGGGGGGGTAGATATGACCCAGTC
Organism: Urechis unicinctus; assembly: GCA_034190875.2. Lineage (NCBI taxonomy): Eukaryota > Metazoa > Annelida > Polychaeta > Xenopneusta > Urechidae > Urechis > Urechis unicinctus. The sequence goes on along the minus strand of CM067353.1, from coordinate 22,004,224 downwards.
ATATAGCAGTGAGCAATAGAACTAGGTTAATGCCAGGCACAGGCGTTCAAGTACTCTCAGTTAACTCTTAAGGGATTAGAACAGTCGATTGGTTGAGACCATCTTCTTGGCAACAATAACGATCTTGGACAAGGTATATATGAAAACGTATTTTGCTCTGAGCTGTGATATGGTAAGACCTAGGGAATTATTGTGATTGAATGCTATCAACAAATATCAGGTAATGAATCAGCAATAAAGGCTGACACCAATGGGGTATTGCTATATCAACGTCCACAATCTGTTGTACTGCTTCATTAAACTTTGATGATCAGATATTGTAAATTAAGAGTGCTTCCATTACGCCATGGTGCCTGCTTAAAGCATTTGATATAACCTGAACAATGATACCTGTTTCAATCAAATCGTTTGATAATAGTTATTTGCGTCAAGTTGGGGTTATGTATGTTATTTAGATTGGAGTGTTTTGATAAACATGGGTTAATGATTTTGTTCATTTCATCTGATTTGGATTGCTATTACATACTTCACACGATACGTGGGGTATAAAGGCTTTCCAGTGTTCGAGGCATTTTAGTGAATCTGCGGGTGAAAATATAGACATTTACACACAGTGTCATCTGAATGTAATTACCTTTGATGAATGTGCGACCATTTGTTTTTCTGGTCATTTATATGTTGATAACCCCATATGTACCTCAAGTGTACAGTAACATTTTTACGTGAATAATTATTTCTTTGATAGTTGCATCAATAGATAAATTTAAGCTACATTTGCAATTTTCTGCTGTCAATTTGACTATTTACAAAACAATGCAGACAATATTGAAAATATAATATGATATTCCCTGAAGCTTACTACAACGTTATTGGCTATCGTCGCTCTGCATCCACAAACGAGCCTTTAACAACTCCACAATGTTCAACAAATTGGACCTGCAAACATTCGCACATTGTTATACTTGAAATTATGTCATAACCCAAGCAGATGGGCTCCCTTCTTTGATGAAGATGTGTTGCTCATTGCACTAGATGTTGTGATGCTTTCAGTCCAGCAATGCTAAACTACTTTTGTATTTGATTTCGCAAGAAAGAAAGTTTAAATACTGATGCATCACAGTTCTCGGCATATTGCATCAGTATGATCCGTTCTGTTTGCACAGACTTTCAGTATCTTTAGCAAATGACCCGTTTGCTATGTATGTCACAATGTCTGCTTCATAACAATGTTTCCGTCATTAAGATAGACGTCCGATTATCTTTACTCTTGTCTGATAATGAGATCACACATATTGTGAGTTACCATCAACCAGAAATGAAATGGATGTTGACATCTACCCTGCATATCATATACAGCCGAAATGTGTTGTTATCAGGTCGCTATTGTCCCTCAATTAACCAGTTCATCTCAATTGATTTCAAAAGACACATTTCGAGAAACACCGCAATTATAAATAATGTAACTACCACACTATCTGAACAGCGGTTTGCCTTGCTTCACCTCCGATTAGATCACTCTGAAGTATTCAATAGCAATTGATACAGATTCATCCAGTTCTGACTGGAGTCAATGTCTCGTATAATGAGATACATGTAAGAAATCATACGGGACCTCCAATACCCATTCACCGTCCACCCCCGATTTAAGAGCGTTGAACTGTTTGTACAATCTACACAGACATTTGTTACAGCATTGTGGTAATACTGAACAGCATAGTAAGGAACAAATGGCGCAATATATCATCACCGTATAGAATCAATCCCAGCGATTTATCTTTCCCTCAACCACTGTTCCTGATTGCCATTGTTTCTTATCTGCGTACCACCAGCTAATCGCTTGTGGAAACGCAAGTGTATAGGGCACTTAGTGCGGCCAAACATTCGCGCAAATCCGTCAGTATCCGTCACTGCCTGTTGTCCGTCGATCATTTGATTATGCTCAATCGTGGTTAAACAAGGTCTGGTGAGGTATCCGGCCCGATGGACATCATCAAACAGAGATACTCGCACTGACAACGGTATGGGACCATTGTCTTCATGTCAAATGCCTCAACAGCATGGCGAAAATTCCCACCAAAATATCAGTTATATTCACAGAGTTATTATAGTGTGGAAACGTCTCCAGTTGAAAAGATCATGATTTACTAATAACACTGGAATTTACATTAATTATTACCAAAAGGCGTAAGTAGTTATATGTTTATATGACTCAATGTTTCATTTAGCGTGACAACAACCCTGCATATCTTGTACATCACTACAATACCAGAAAGAGAGTTATTTTCAAACTCGGAATACAGGTCGCAATGTTTAGTGGTGTGTTATGTTTACATAGTGTCTTCAATACCGAATGATGCCTTTCACTTTCACGAAAAGCATTGTGGTGCCATTCCATCTTTTCGATTAAGCTTTCCTCTGAGAGGACTTTCGTCAACTGAATGTAATCCTTAATCTTTGGCAGTAGAAATTTAACAACTGATATAAGGATGGTTGCAAATCGTGATTAATGAAATCCGCCATATTGAATGATTGCTATTCATTGTATAAAATTCCATATAGACTTATCACTACCAGGCATAAATTATCGTGCGCAAAGCAATTATGTTGTTAACAAAACTAATCTCTGCCATCCAGAATCTTGTAAACGATTGCTTGCCGATTTAATGGGTGGATTATTTAATGGCTTGTGTTTTCGATAATTCGATTGGATGTTTCTAAAACTGGCACTGGACGAGCTATGTTTAGATTTAAGAACCGATAACTAGTAACAATACGAATGCACTTAATTTCGATGATATTTGTGTTAACTATTATCCAACAAGAGTTCGCAAGTCAACGCAATTCAAGCAATATAACAGGTCGCATTGCTTTGTATTGTTTCCAAAGCATAGTAAACCCCCATAGTTACTAAGTTACCTATCCAAGAAGACATGATATAAACAAAGGATAGATGGATATCTTACCTGCATCTGGATAGCACTTTAATATAATTTACTGTTGCGTCAGTGCTTTGGAACGTATGCTTCTGTGTAGCCTACTTTCAATGATATCTTTTCAGCAAACCAGATGTGGTTAACAGTGGTCGTGTCAACCTAAATATCGTCGCCCATGAAAATGCCATCAGTGCGATTTTTAAGCATGATTGCCTCGAAATGGGTCCAACTACTTTCCGTTGTAAACCACAGACCTGTATCGATGTATCGGCGTATAGGTTTTAAATTTGTTACCATTGGAGCTTGTTTCTTAAATAAAGGTTTTCCGTCGAATGTTTTGGTCAATTACAGTTCTGTCAATTGGGGATGTTTTAATACTGGAAAAGCCTAGATTTAATCACATTGCAATGACCGAGGAAGATATATATTTAGTTTGAAGAATGAAATAGCAATGTAGTGTTTGAAATATTCATCACATGCACATGTGCTATGTAATCCGAATATAATTCACACCATTGATACGCTGTTTCTAAGTTGAAGCACGATCCATATGCCGAGGTAACGGCTATAAAATAATATCGATATGCATTTTAGACCTTGTCAACCCTATTGCTGATCGACTATAACAATTAGTCATCTATCTGAACGTCGGGGGTTAATTGTCGACCCCGTCATATAAGGATGTGCTCCTTCCCCCATATCTACAGGCGCAGTCTAATCGGTGCAATATCGGATGAAAATAGATGCATGACGTTGACGGATGAAGATTGTTGGGGCAGATGTTGAGATTTAGAACCATGTCATTCGCAACTATAGGATTATCATTTACAATATTGAAGGCGTAAATCTTTACACAAACTGGGTCATCGTAAAGCCATATGCTATTCTCCCTCTTTATTGGCTCTCGTTGAAACGACACATTTATTATCTTGCAATAGTGTCAAGTGCGAACATACATCTGTAGCTAGCACCCTGTTCATTTATACAGAGCTTATTTATGTGTTGTGATGTAGTTGTCTGGACAATGACATAAGACATGAACATCACTACGTACATCGAGGAATCTGTGTTTCTTAACTACGTACGTCATATTTCCAAGATTCATGTTCAAAACGTTAGTGGTTTGAATTTAGTTTTAAAGTTTCAAACAAAATAATGACGGCACTTAAGCTGTATCTCACACCCATGGCATTTGCCCGTTTTAGTGACATTCTGGAAATTTATTTGACAACCAATTATGTCAATTTTATGGGTTTGTTTTATTGGAATGAGATATATGGCATCGATCTTTTACTGTTTTAATTGTGCTCAATGCGTTGCTTCAAAGTGGTAAATGAGATCGCGATAATGAAGCATAACGGACGTCATCTATCACGCCACACGGCAGTTCTTATGCCCTTCTTAAAGTACTAATGAAGGGAATACTAGCTTCAGGATTACAGCTAGACGGGAGAAGGCGGCGATTTGGTGATTAGCTATCTAACACTGAGTCCAGCCTAGTAACCATGCAGGTCAAGCACAGGATGATTGAGATCTTCTTTCTACACATACTGAAAAATACACGTGAAATTATTGTTTTAAAGTTTTACCATATGTTGATTTTAGTATTAGTGACGATTTGTTATTGATATTGTCGTGACGTACAAAGATACACAGTGTTATTGTCGCGCAAAATGATACACTGAGTACGCTGGTTGGCAATAATTAATGTCTATTCCAGTGTTTTAATCTATTCGTGATGTTGTCGACTGGCGACGGTTGCGTACTGTAATACCTCTGTGAATGTATAACTTGTGCGATACATTTCACCGAGCTGTGAAGATGGATGAAGATAGATGTTGACGGGTGAATGCGAAGGACCTACACAGTAGTGGTATCGATAACATATCCATTTGTTCTAAGAATCAAATATAACTGATATATTGGTGGGAATGATGTCATGATGTAAAGGCATTTGGCATAATAGCAATGATCTTGTGCCTTTGTCAGAGCACGTGTGATACTGTCCATGGGACTGGATACCTCAACAGACCCAATGATTAAGTGTAATCAGATGAACGACAGACAACAGACATCGACCGATGCAGACTGATTAACGCGAATGTTTGGCTCCATTAAGCGCCTTATGCACCTTGTTTTCCTGAAGCGATTAACAGGTGGGACGTACACGTCTGATAAGAAACAAAGGCAATCAGGAAAAGTGGTTGAGTGGAAGATAAATTGCTGGAACTGATTCTGCGCGTTGATAATATATTGAGCCATTTAGGCAATTCATTGTATATAATTCATGGTGTTTAATTCATTTGTAGTGCTATCTATAGTAACTCGTCAAAGTGGCCTGGTAACAATTTAAATGCTATTTGCGTCATTGGCAGTGCTGTGCGCTTCACCAATAGTCGTTGTTCTTTATTTACTCTTCAGTATTTATCTGAGGCTATAGCGAGCGTCTGTGTGGGGGGTCTTGAATCATGTCTTACATTTATATCAGCATGCAAAACATTTACACCGGTCACAACTGGATGGATCTGTAACTTTTAATCACTCATGATGATGGAGTTAACTGTTATTGAATACTTCGGTGGAATGTCATCTAATCGGAGTTGAAGGCAAACTGCTGTTCAGATTGTATATGGTAGTTACATAATTAATTATTGTGGCGTTTCTTTCAATGGGTTTTTGGGACGAAATTTAAGCTGCGATCAATTGGTTAATTGATGTACCATAGCGACCTGATAACAACAACTTGTGATTGCACATGATATGCAGCTGCGAAGTCATTATCGATCCCATATCTTGTTGGTGGTAACTCATACATTGTGTTATTGCTCTTTCAGACAAAAATAAGGAAAATTTGATGTCTATCGTAATGACGGAAAGTTTGTTATCAAGCAGACATTGTTTCATACATTGCAAACGAATCATTTGCTAAAGACACTGAAAGTCTTTGCAAACAGAACTTATCATACTGATGCAATACACAAAGGATTTTATATCAATCACAGTAGTTTACAAAGGTAAACACTGATCGGTTTAGTGCAGATGTTTTAAACCCGATCGTCCTGCATTCTGATATTAACCTGCCTTGACGCGTATGTAACGAATATAGCTTAAATTGTGAACAATCTGAATGTAAATACTCGAGTGTTGGCAATCAGGTGTAATAACAGTGAACTTAAAAATGTGATTATTATATTATTACTGCTAATGAATGCCTGGTTTATGGAATTTCAAAGTGTTAGGATAAAATATCGTGTTAACTGCGACGATACCCCAAAATTAGTAGCAGTAAGCACCGGAGAATATCATATCACATATCCCATTAAACAAGCCATTCACACCAGATATAGACACATGACCTAAGTGCTCAATATATCACCTTGAAGTCACCCAAACCTGTAGGTGTTCATCGAGATCGTCAATATCTGCGGATGTAGTTAACACTAACAAAATGCATTCAAAGAGTTAACATTCCATGCTTCATCATCATTCTTTTCCAGTTAAATTAACTTAAACGACTGCATTGAGAGGCATAGAAAGATTTTTGTTCAGTAAAGATAAGTGCCATGTTTATGTCTGATTACGGTTTACGGTGCAAAATCTCACTTTAATATAGATATGGAGTCACACGTATGTTGCATGAGGCTGTTTGCCTTATTGAAGCTGTACGTCTTACATATTTGCTGGTATGTTAATGAGTTACTTTATTCCCGGTCGCTGATTACCCAGATCACCTGGTTTCCCTTCAAGTTAAATATATATCCAATTAATCGTAGGTGTTGTTTTGCACTATCCCCTTACATTGAAAGGTCAGAATGTTGGCAAACCGCAATGGATGCAAGGAGAATTAAACAGCGCATTTTTACGGCATTCTTCACCAAGAGTCTGTGTCTTGTAATAGCATTCTGAAGGTGAGACACAATATTTTGTGATGATAATGTGATAATGTTACATGGGTTGTTTCATTTAATGAGGGGAAGAATTATTACATGCGTATACGATAACACATTTAAAATTCGTTTCATTATAAAATAGGAGCAAATAGTATTGCACATTCAATAATGCAATAATGCATTAAAACAAGGTTAGAACAGGGGGGAATAGTCAATTGGTAGAGACCATCTTCCCAGCAACAATGACGATCTTAGCCATGGTTATTATGGAACGGATTCTGTTCTGAGATGTGATATGGTGACATCTAGGTAATTATTGTGATTAAATAAATTATAGATATAATATGATGAATCGGCAAAATAGGCTGACACCAATTGGATATTCCTATGGCAACTTCCAAAATCTATTATATTAACTACATTTGCTGATATTCTACTGTCAATTTGACCATTCAGAAAAATACAGACAGTGGCTTTTAGTCCAAAGGGCTCAGTTATACTAAGAGGGCTCACTCGCACATACGCCCAAGAATAAGTATAACCGGTGCCACCTGTGGGGAGCGTGGGGATTTTTTAAAGCTCTCTTCTCTGACCAATTTACGCGCGGTTGCCTGTACAAATTAGAAGACTTAGTGTCTTCAACATCAAAAGTCAGACGCCTATCCTATAGACTTACGATTAACAGTCCAACATGCTTGTATAATTTTATGGTAGCGCCACCTGACGACAGCTGTTTGATTCAATTGCGTATTCGCCACACAGCTGCTCGGCTTAGACCATCCATGCAATGATACGAGATGCAATGCTTCAGCCACCTGGAAATTTATTTGCCTAACTAGTTGGTGAATTCCATCTGTACTATGCTTCAAAGTTGGCATAACCATCCTAAAATGGCTTATGCACACAATAGTATAATTAATGACTATGGAAAACGGATGAAGTAGGTCCATAATCCTCGTCCTTTTCACTTTACTAGAAAATCGACGGAACAATGTTGTGACTTAGTGGGGCTTATGTCTATTAACCTCACCGCATGTACGCCTTATTAGCAAAATAGTAAAAGTAAAAGCTATCAGCGAACTGCCATTATAAGTGCTAAACAGCTAATAGCCAAGCAGACCAACGACAAGTTTTATTACCTCGTTGGTGTTACAGAATTACCCACCTATTTTGCTGTCGATTCTGACACATGCTGACACATTGTTGTTCACGAAATATGCATGTTCGATTGAGTTTCAGGTGATCATTGTTGAAAGTGATAATGTAGTTTTGAATAAGATAATGTTTCATGTTCTTATCGCCAGCCGAAAGATATATTTGCGATAACTTTCCAAGTTTACCGGTGATATTCGCGTCATAAATACAAGTGTACAGGACGGTATCCCAGAGAGCCTCAGAAACTTTCGATGTAAATATGGCGATTAGAATATAGGCAAAATCAATAGCTGATCAGTACTGTCGCTTTTTCCCCAAGTTTCGTTGTTTTGTTTCATGATTCGGTGTGACATTTGTACAACGATGATTGTTTGTGGCTTTTTATATATATCTCTTACAGATCAATAAGCACAAATACTAGTGTTATTTGGCTATCAGGGATAATGAATCAATCTCCATTATTGTTGTGGTTTAATTGTCGACCATGGAAAGTTCCTAGTCAAATAGCCTTAGGCGTTTTGCAATCAATGTAAATCATGTTTTCGGCGGTGATGGATAGAGATCGTCTGGGGCGGATGCTGCAAAAATAGCACCATACCTTTTGCAATATTTGTATTCGATTGCATTATTTTAAGATTTACCACATACTATGTGAGTAGGCGTGTACTTGAACCATGTATTATTCCAGATCACCAACGGTAATCAGTGAAACGACCTATACATTCCATGTCAATCAATAACAGTGAGAACTGTAAGAGTAAAGTAATGATGGAATAAAAACAATTATGCTATGGAAAAAGTGCTATAGACCACAATACAAATATCTTTTCTCTCTTTATACGCAATAATTCTAGAGAATAGCCCATTTCAATGTTATCCTATATCATCCTGCTTCCGGATGACTCTTTGCCTACTTCAGATCTTTGTCTTTAGAATTTGGTGATATACTTATTCACGGGAGCGGTCTAGACTGCTATTGTGAAAAGATCAAACGTTATGCCTTTTAAATATGGCATAGGTTAATAAGTAGAACTGAGGTAAGTGGTGGGGCAGAAACCAAGTCGTGCTTCTGGTACACCAACCACACAATGACAGGTTATATATCAAACGCCTGTAGCTGTTACCTGTTACATGAAGAAGCACAGTTTTATGGAATCCGAGTACGGCATACTTAATGACATTCTGCAATGACTTAGGGCGAACAATATCCAATGACAAAATTACAGAGGGGCAACATAAACCAACAAAGCTATGAGATACTTCAAGGCTTGTTGAGACCGGTCAACAATTCAATGGTTGTTGGGGAGAAGAGCATCGAACTTTAATTTTATAAGTTGTGCCACATCAAAGTCTTCATAAAAGCTGTTTGATAATCATGAATATACCACGAATGTCACCATTCATATAACATGGCAGTTCTTACGTTCTTATTGAATTACGCTATTTAATCATGCTGAAAAAAAGAAAATATTGCAATTTGGGAAGAGGACCATTCAGACAACATCATGTATGTGAGTATACTAACGACTATATTTGTCTTTTCTCTGTCTCATGCTGCGACCATATATGTGTCAGATGTCATCACGGCAAGAGCCATTAACATACGAGAATCAATTCATCGAGTGAGGAAGACTTATAGATGTTAGAATGGTGAAAGTAGACTTATGTGCTCGAATGACCTATAGAGAAGTTAATGGCAACTGGTGGCCCACTAACATGATGCCGCGGATGATTTGAACCAGAATTTAAAACTTTTGGTTCAGTAAAGAGAACAGTGCAAATGACTCAAACTGAAAGCATCTTTGCTCAATTGAGGAACTGGAATTGAAACACATCACAAATGAAGGTCATCAATAATGAGGTTGTGTAAACAAATATCCGTTTAATATATCAGTCGATTTGACACATAACACCATACAACGTGAAGTTTCCCATACAGGTTATATAAATGTCAACATGAATATATGGGTTTTCGATGTCAAATGTATTTGTTGACAAAAAAAACTAAAGTACTTCTGAACTATTGTACTTATTTATTTTTATGATAAAACCCATTATTGATGGATAGCTGTAGATTTGCACAAAGTTCAGCTTGAACATATGAACATTGTGATGTGTCGCATTGTTACCACAGATCGGCAGAGTAATTTCTGTAATGAAGTCAATGGCAGCGGATGTTCCACTTATATGATGCCCCGGATAATCATAATTAAATACTGTGGCACAGTAAGGAGAAAAATGCAAATGACTCACAATGAAAACACCTTTGCTCGGTTAAAGAGATCTCTTCCTAATCGAAATAGCCATGTAGATTCCCTTGTGCGCCAAATTAGTTCATGATATTAAATCATATTATTTTGTTCCAATCTGTGTGTACAGAAGTATATCGACTCCCATATTCTACTTTGTTGGTAGCCATTTTGAGAATATCCCAAGCTACCAGGGTTGTTTTACTATTTGAAACATAGGAATAAGACAATTCTCCGTGTAGTGCCGTAAACTTAAACGTTGATGCAAAAATCTAAACATTGAGCAAGTGCATTTGCGTGCAGCTTAGCACAACGATAACAGTTTGATTATCTTTAGAGATATACGTCATAGTATAGTATATGTCGATTATAGACTGTCAATATTCACTTCGGAAGCATACGATATATACACGTGAATGTAGAATATAAATATCCTTTTTTCACATGATACTATATATTGATTTTAGTATGGAATGGGGTTGTGTGTACCGGGAACCCTGAAATACTCCTAGGTAAATGCTTAAATGGTCGTGCAGTTCTTTTATTGTTCCCCTAACAGCCACTCTGTGTATTATGTTAAGTCCAATGGAACCCGTTGTGCTTGCTATGAATGGCGGTGAAACACCCTTTTAGGGATGATAATATCAAGAAGCTGATATTGTCACAGACGTGTAATAGTAATACGGTGCCACAAAAGGCGTCTCAATTCACAGTGATAGACTACAAAGTAAGCTTTGTTGAATTATAACCTTGGTTGATTGAAACACTGTGTGGCGCTTGTCAGTAGAAGGTTGTAATGCACCCTGTTTATCTGGCTATTACAGAACATTTCCATACAGCTTCATCAAAGCAAATGTTGTGGGTGGCTTACATTGTCGTTGTCCGAATAGAAAGTTTTGTAATGAACGCAGTCATATTTCCTGATAAACGAACACACTGACAAGAAATGATTTTTGAACGATCCTTTCTGATATTGTCGTGATGTACTTCAAAATACGAAGGGTTAGGGTTATTGTTGCGTTAAATGATACTTTGAGCCATATTGCAACATACATACTTAGGCTGGTTGACAAAAATGACAAAAATTAATGGAGCCATACATAGGTTGATATTTTGATTACTGTCCAGTCGTAATAAGAGTTAAAGTTAAAACGGGTGATATATAGATATATATATATATATATATATATATATATATATATATATATACATATATATATATATATATATATATATATATATATATATATATATATATATATATATAGTACATATAATTATATATATTTATATATATACATATATATAATACAAAAAAATATGTATACCTTTGCATAACATCGAGAGGTATATATTTATATATATATATATATATATATATATATATATATATATATATATATATATATATGTTATATTACATATGTAACATATATATATTTATTTTATATTTATACAGTATGACAAATGTTTACCCAAATATCGTTAGAGGCGTTATAGCCTTTAATACTTCTCGTATCATCCGCACTAATATGGAAAGTTAATTAATAAATGTATACGTAGCACCTGTCTTAGCAGCAGTTCAAGAATTCGAACAAAACCAGCGTATTATTTGCCCATTTTAGCTGGGAAAATCAACCCATATCTATCCATAATTACGTCATGCAATATGAGAATATATTGAATGTTCAAATGAATCGCCTACTATTCTTGGTTACATCTGTAGCTCTAAATATAATCCTGATGCGGTGAGACGGCATTGTAAGTATACATCATACACCAAAATAAGTTCTGTTTGTATGATCGTTTTCGTTCCCAGAATCCATTGGGCATTCGTTAGTAGAAACAGAGCAATAACACACCTATATGGAAAGAATAGGCTACATACAATCTCATATCACTTTTTCCAAGGCCAGTCGCTAATGTAAAACCGACATTGTTGTTCAAATAACATAAGGCTACTCGAACTCAGAGGAATTCCCACGGTTATCGTCAAAATGGACATTCATATTCTGTTGATAGTGTTTCAAAAGCCAAACAATAAGGCATCTGATTAGTTATGCCCGCTTAGGACATGCATTCAGGAATCAATTCACTTTTGTTGATATTTGTAATTACCCTATCTTTTTCCGGAAGGCACTGTGTCCCATGGCAGGCTCATCATGAATGTTATGAAGTGGTCTTGAACGACGAAACCTGCTGCGGTACATTATGCTACTTTCAGTGCATATTGGGAAAGGCAGTCATTGAAATGATCCGCAAATGCCTCATTAACAAAAGCATGTTGATAATTTACTGAATGCTAATATGTGAAAATTTCGGTAAATATTTCATCTTGGAAAAAAACTCGCCCAGAATTGCTTCATTAAATCTGTCAGAGTAATGAAGAGTTAAATCACAACACAACACAAATGGTGGTCATCACTAATGAGCTTGTGAGGACAAATAACCATAAAACACACACAGGCCAACTTTCACATGGAACACACTGTCGATATATTAGTAAGTCGGACAATTTACTAGCTAACTTAAGTAAGCTGATCCCATATGCGTTATAGAATGAAATCTGATCTGTAAAACGAGCATCTATGTATGTCAAATATAGCCGTTCATTGACAATAATATCAGGATCAAAGCAGAAGTACTTCCGAACAAGCGATTCATTTCCTATTTCCATAGTGCATCACATTGCCAAGTCCAGCTTGAAAATATGAACATTATAGTGAGCTGCTTGATTAGCATATATCCCCAAGAATTAAACCTGACGCTATGTAAATTGCAGCAGGTGTCCCATTTAAATGATGCCTGTGATGATGATTGAACAAGATATCCACACTTGGGCGGGATAGTCAAAATAATGCCAATAATGAAAACATAGTTGCTCGTATAAGAAGATCTCTGCTTTTACCATATCTCTTAGTGTATGTTTAACTTTACTTTGAAAGCAGTACAAAGTAGAAAATCTATCATATTACAACTTGAATCGCGTCAACGTTGGATTACTATAGGTTTACAATTTGTTTAAGCATCTTCGAATTTAAGCTCTTTCTTATTGATGCAAAGTGTCTGTAGACTGAGAACATTAATGACAAAAGACCGAGATTAGAGTAGTTGAATCGTCACATTTTATATGCATGTCACAACCATGTCACTTTGATACGCAACAGTGCTACAGTGCCCAATTTTTCGGATAAATGACAGAAAGGCAGTCATTAAAATGATCCGCAAATGTCTCATTAACAAATGCATATAAGAGACACCCATTATAATATATGATGTCTAGAGGAACAGTCTACGAGCATAAATGAGAGAAGTGTTTTCAGTTTTTGTTCAGGAATGGATCAAACGTTCCACATTATCATTGCAATTGGAAATATCCGTAAATCATCTAGCGCAATAGTCCCAATATATAATATTTGTATGGTGTTAATTCTGGGTGTTGTACAAATAGGAGACTATGGGCCCTCGTTTTCCCCATACAAAACACTAGGTGATCTGTAAATTCATTGCACTATGTGCGTTCGTAAAGTACAAACGAGCGCTGGCATATTGTACCAGGATGCATTTGTCCACAAGGCATATGTTAACCTCAATACGTAAGTATAGATGTATGAGTTAGTTAAGACGAAAGGCTGGAGGTATGCAGGTCGCGTTCGTAAATATGCTGCAATATTCCAATCTGTGCCCCAAATGTGCAGTGATGTTGTCATATGACTACCTCTTTTTTTCGTTATTCGTATAAATATATTGCGCATTTGTGAATTTGGTGCAGATCGTCAGGTACCATTGTTTTTTTAACTTGCACCACTTACATCGGAATACTAATTGCCTAACTAGCTGGTGAATTCCTTCTGTACTATGCTTTCTATGTGGCATGATAAACCTATAAAAGGCTTACGCACACATTATCATTCTAAACAGATAGATTGAGTGCTGTAGGTTGATATATATGTCCCTGTTACTTATTAGGTTTTCAACTTATGTGTAACTAAAGAACGTTCAAACCTAGCAGGATGTTTAATGATGAAACCTTCTTAGCATGCGTGTAAAATACATCTGGCTCACAGAAGTCGCGCCAACCCACATAGCTACGCCTTAGAACATGCCGTCATCAATCCGTGATGCTTAATCATTAAAAATAATTGTCTGGGCATGAGCATATCTAATTTCCGATGTAAGCTAAGATACTTTCATTAATGTGCCAGCATATGTTTTGAATTATGTTTTTACTCGCTTGATTGTTAAGTAAAGGCGTTTCTTAGAATGGTGTTTGGCAATCGGAGTATATGTCAGTTAGGGACGCTATAATATTCAAGTAGTCTTTTGCTTTACTCAATTTTCTAGATGGCAGAAGTTGAAGGATGTAGTATGATGATTGTAATATAGCCATGCAGTGTTTATAATATCGGTTACCTAGCTATGGATTATAAAATCTCACAGCTGGACTTGGTCAAAAATGTCAATTTTCATGTCTGATGCATAATCAGCGAAAAATAAATCCTTTGGCGGCATGACCAAGTATTGCACTATGGAAAGCTGCCCACGGAATCGGATAAAACAGCAGACGCACTCTTCTTACCTGTAGTTATTATCTGTAATCAATTATATGACAGCGATGAATACTTGGTGGATAGATGCAAATGCTTAGTCGAGATGTATGCGCTACCCAAGGAATATATCCTGAAGCAATTTATTAGGATGGTGTAACGAGGGTATTTCGCCAGAAATAGTGACAATATGAAAATAGCTCCTTGGAGTGATAAAACGATGGAGCGGATTTTGCACAGTGCTGAAATGTGGCGCCCTCTGGGCAATTGTCGCCTAATGAATAATAAATGTATGTGATCGGGGTTTAAAAATGTTAATAGTCGGTGCTTGTGACAACAATACCAGTCCAAGGGTCAGTGGTGGTTTGAGTCATGAATTTAACGTTACATTTTGTATTCCCTTATTGATAACGTTCACAAACTGTGGCATGTCACAGCATTAAAGCACCGTCACTTTATTAAGTTATTTGTTTGTATGGTTGTATTTGTCAGCTGAACTTATGTGAAAGTAGACTCTATAGAAATATGTCTTCCAAATTACTAAAACAAAGTAAATAACATCAAAGTTATATCGCGTCTCCTTGTAAGGGTGGGGAGTAGTAAATCAGGGGTTTTGCTATACCTTGGTAGCAATGCAAAGTATAAAGATATGAAAACTTGTATTGTGTTTACTTCGTATTTGTAGTTGCACACATATCGTTATGCGCTGACGTATTTTTATTAACTATCGGTGGACGGAAAGTCTCATATGCAGCACCTGATATTGTGGAAATACTGCAATGTTTAACATTGATGCTTAAATATAAACATAGCTCGGTGAATGCCAGTTTCAACATCATTTCGTCATATTATTACAAAAGCAATATTACCCAGTAAATAATCCACATAAACAATCTGCAAACAATCGTTGAGAATGTTTGGGATAGGATAGATAGGTGTTGGTGCATATACAGATGCATATATCATTGCATGTCTGGTTTATAAATAAAATATGATCAGATACACAACTACGATGTGCACGAAAATTTGTGCCTGGTGCACATTAGTCAATTAAAGATGCTATAATGTAAATAGAAATCGTTAATTATCTTGGATGTTATGAATCGATATGTGAAGCAGCCTTTAAATCATTTGTTTAATTAAGGTGCCAAACTGATACGAGATTAAGCATTACATTCAGTTGACAGAAGTACTTCAAGAGGAAAGCAGCCATAGATTAATGTATCAATGTTGAGGTGCACGCCGAAGCAATGTCACATAGAGACATTGTTGTACTACAATACCATCACCCAGTAACCATTTGTCCCACGTTTGACATGCATCCAATCTATATGATAGCGGACAGTCTTTGATATGAGCGATAGTTTGGCATTTGTAGCAATGATCGGCAAATGCCTCATTAACGGTAACAGTAAGACGAGCATAATAGACACGCATAATGGCGTATTATGTTTAGAGGGTCGATTATAGACTGTCATTATTCACTTTATAGCTATGAAGTCAATGGTATGGAGGGCGGAATTGCGCCTAACGAACAGGTGAAGATGGAAGTACCCAGTTAAACTGATTTCTGTAAGACATCATGCTTTTATCAAAAGGCTATGATTATGATCCTCCCTGGAATAAATACATACTGAGAATAATTATTTTACTGGTAACCACGTTCCTCAAGTACATCTATTTCTAACCTTTAAGACAACATGATTGAAACAACAACGGGTCGATAGTTCATAGCGATGGACGGGTCCGAGGAAGGCTTTGTCAGGAGTGGCACTACGATGCCTTTCGTGAACGGTAAAGGCACTATTCCATATTAAAGACATAATACACAGCTGATTGACGAATAATTCACAGCCGACTGCATTTTTCAATTACAAAGCTTTCCTCCATAATATCCGCCGAGCGTTCCGATTGATTATTACGGATTACATTCCACCATTTTACCGAGCAACCGTTGTGTTCAGGCCCGTATCCAGGATTAGTCGAAATGAGGGCAGATTTAGAATTATATAAAACTGTGAAGCAGGAATGGTTGTGCTCCTTGTTTCTGCACATAAAAACAATTACATCAATGTTTTAAATTTTTTATCCTAAATTGATTTTAATATAAAATGGAATTGGGGGTGGGGTCCTGGAACCCCTGAAATGCCTCTTAGGTAAGTGCCTGGCACTAATATCCTTACAACAGTCGTGCAGTATTTCTAGTGTTCGTCTAGCAGGCGCTCCGTGTATTGTACCAAGTCACTATGCGTATTGCACCAAGTCACTCTGCGCATTCTATTAAGTCAAATGGCACCCGTTGTGTTTGCTATGAATGGCGGTAAAACTCCCTTTTAGGGATATCAATATTGAACAGCTGCATCGCGGTATTGTCACAGATGTGTGCCTCACAATGCGGGGTTATAAACGGCGTCTCAATTCGTGGGGTACTCTACAGTGATAGACTACAAAGTAAGTCCGGTTGAATTATTAAAACAAATGATTGAGACACAGTGTCCGACCATTTGTGATCATGCTTACATACACACAGAAGTTATGTGGTCTAGATGTACTGTGGGATGCTTTTGTTATTGGCGCTCCATATTTGTCCATTTTATGGAGTTCGCAATCGCTTTGGTTTGCATTGTTAGTGTCTACCATGGCTTCCTTCATCGTGATCTAAATTACCCGGCTAGCTGAGGAATCTTCTTTGTGCGATGTTTTATATGCTGCATGATGATGTCATACAAGGTTTATACATGCACTTGAATTATTTACCAGGCCCATTAGTCGACATTATTACTCCACCTGATGTTTACCTCTATCGTCCCCATACGTGATTCTCACAAGGTTAATGACCTAAACCGACTAAAGATTGGTGCTATTAAGTAATGCGCTTGTCAGTAAAAGGTTGTTATGCACGCTGTTTCTCTGGCTATTAGTGGTCGTATCGAAACAGCTTCATCAAAGACAACGTTGCCCTAAGGGGGGCTGTCATGGCCTTTGGCGGAATTGATTGCTTTGAAATGAACGTAGTCACATTTTCTAATAATCAAACAGACTGACGAGGATGCTTACGCGTATGAAAATGACTTGTGACGTGTTTTTTTCTTGATGTACAAGACACGCCTGGTTATTGTCGCGCTGAATGATACATTGAGTCATATTAACGTATGACTGCTAAGTCTGGTTGGCAATAATGATATTCCGGTTACATGCACGTGTGGTAGATCACACCGCGCTGTGAAGATGGATGAAGATCTATACCGACGAATTATTGTAAAGGACCCATGCAGCCGTTGAAATACCGATTATATATCCATCGTTAAAGCTTGATACCCTGTTTGGTGCCGTCCGTGGTGCGGTATACCGCAACTGACCCGGTTAAACCACGACTGAGTGTTATCAAATGAACGACAGACGGATGGGTAGTGACGGATGATGACTGATTAACGCGAATGTTTGGCCACATTAGGTGCTCTATGCACCTTGCGTTTCCTGAAGCGATCAGCTGATGTCGGCTAAGTAACAATAGCGATCAAAAACAGTGGTGAAGGGTAAGATAAAAGCTGGAACTCATTCTACGAGGAGATGATATATTGCGCAATTTGAGTAGTTGTTCATATTGCATAATTTAGCTGTAAGGCTTTATAATATTAACTCGTTTAAGCAGACTGGTAACTATTTGAATGCTATATCGGTGATCGGCAGTGTATTGCGCTTCGTCAACTGTCGTTGTTCTCTACTTTGCTGTTCAGAGTTTACATTTATATACAAGACATTTACGCTAGTCAAAATAGAATGGATCTGTAACATTTAATCCTTCATGATGACATGATGACATTGTTAAATACATTTACACTAATCTGCACGACGTCACTGACGATGACATTATGCCATGCAATGTGGCAATTCAATGCATATCATCAAATGTTACATTTGTTTGCACGAGAGTGGTGCAAATCGAAAGTAACAACAACTTGTGACGTCAGGTTCTCTGCACACTTATCCGATAGAGCAATCACACAATGTATTAGGTACTACCAACCAGATTTTGCATTGATAATGACATCTATGCTACACATCATATACAGTCACAACCTCTGATACACTGGGCAACACATCTCGGGTTCTGACATATTCTAAAGTATAACAATGTGTGCACATCCAGTTTGTTGAATATTGTAGGGTTGTGGATGAAGAGCGACGATACCCAAATGAAGTAGTAAGCTCCGGAGAATATCATATCACATATCCCATTAACCTAGCCCTACAAGACATCTTACTCTGTCTGAAAACGACGCAATGTTAAAAATTGTGAGATCGATACAAAACACCATACATACCCAAATGATGGAGCTTTAGAATGCAATTATGTTCACTGACAATTTTATTCCTTTGTGGTGGGGGATTTCATCCATGGTAATTAGTAATAGTTCGATCAATTCGGAAGTGGTAGAAAGTCCGAAACACAGGAACATGTTTGTTTTCAAGCTCAAGACCACGTACATCGCGCATGCTCAGAATAGTCTGACCCATCGACGACTATTGCTTTCTGCGTCTTAACTCGATAAGATACAGCATATTGTATTCAAAGTGCTTCGTATGCTTAACAGGGAGGCAATGCGGATGAGGCGGCGGGAAATCGCGGGAAATCACGCGACCCAATATTTTCCAAAATGACGGTCATCGTATCGCGATTTTTCGGAAATGATATATAGACGCATTTCTTAAAGAATAGCGTCAATCGGGGTAGTCATTTTGGTAGTCTATCACTTTTATTCTAAAGCTCTTGATATATGTTGTTTTCTTGATGCGTGATGCAGCACTTTAGCCAAACGCATGTTTTGATATACGCCCAAAATGTTGAAGCAGAACGGTATTTATTTATATTACCGTTCGTCTGGAGCTACCATTAGCCAGGCCATTCATACCAGAGACAGACACATGACGTAAGTGCTCCATATAGCAGCTTAAATTCTGCCAAATCTGTAAGTGCTCGTCATTTATACCTGTTCTAATTTTCTCAATTCATAAAGACATAATTTTCATTCGACATGCCAGTAAACGACATCAAAAGAAAGACCCGTTTGTTCTTGCTGTGTGTGATAAGATATTTTGATGGCCCTAAGTTTTCTCCACCAGTAAGAGTAAGCGACTGTGTCCGACGACGGTTCCATCATGAAAAGATGTTATAATGGTGTCATAAACGACCCCGAATAGGGTTGGTAGGTTATGTTCAATATGTTTAATGCAGAGAATAGCTATAGACATGGATATCTTCCGGCTATCAGGTGATCATCAACGGCTGAGGGAAACGAGCTGTTCCGATGTTGTCCTTAACAAGATAGCTGTATTATGATTCAAACCAATAATTATCCTCGCTGCAAGTACTGAACGTAATATTATTAAACAAAATCTGATTGACGATGATTCCGTTCAGTATAGATGTCGCTTTTGATGAACGTTGCTAAGCAACCAGTATATATTCAAAGAGTCAACAATCCTTGCTTCATCACCATTAGCATTCAGCTGAATTAATATTTACTATAAGACATTCTAAAACGCGAAACCGTTGTTCTAAATTTCATTTGTGAGTAAAAGCGCATGGAGAGAATTGTAATGTAAATGACATCCCCGTGAATAGGTGGATAGCTAAACATCATATCAACCAGGTCATAATACCAGTATAGTTGAAAACCCTGATGTAGTAGAAAGTTGAATGTGACGTTTTATTTATTAGACTGAATAAGGGTCAAAATGAAATGAAATGCTTGCCACATTTCAACACCGTGATTTTATCACAAGAGCGAACATGGCTTCAACGTGCTTTTATAACTTTTCATATGCACCACTCTCGTTAGAAAAAAAATACAACATTTGATGATATGCATTAAATAGCCACATTGCATGGCACAATATCATAGTCAGTGACGTCGTGCACATTGATGTCGAATTAAAGAACTGAAATTATAGCGACACAGATCTTGTTTAATATCATTTCATAACCCCTCTATATATCCCTAAATAAATCAACTGCAAAGAAAGGCAAAGAAATATATTTTTGTTAGATAAAGATTAATACAATGCTTATGTCTGATTACGGTTCAAGGCGCAAAAGCTCACTTGAATATCAAAATGGAGTATGTTAAATCCTCATTGAGGCTGTACGTGTAACAGGTTTGCTGGTGTGTTCAAGAGTTACTTGATTCGTGTTCGCTGATTGCCTAGACCACCCCCGAATGATCTGGTTTACCGATTGTTTGAGACTTTCAACTTTAACATGTATCCAATTTATCGTAAGTTCTCGTCCTTACACTGACAGGGCAATGGCATTCTGAAGGTTAGACACAATGTTTTGTGATATTAATATGCTTGGTTACAGGTGTCGTTCCATCTTGTGAGGGGGAAATATATCACATTCGTATACGATTGCACATTTAACATTCATCTCGGAAATACTGTAGGATCAAGGTATATTCTACCTTCAACTGTGGCGGGGGGGGGGTAGATATGACCCAGTCATATAGCAGTGTGCAATAGAACTAGGTTAATGTCAGGCACAGGCGTTCAAGTACCCTTAGTTAACTCTTAAGGGATTAGAACAGTCGATTGGTTGAGACCATCTTCTTGGCAACAATCACGATCTTGGACAAGGTATATATGAAACGTATTTTGCTCTGAGCTGTGATATGGTAAGATCTAGGGAATTACTGTGATTGAATGCTATCAACAAATATCAGGTAATGAATCAGCAATAAAGGCTGACACCAATGGGGTATTGCTATATCAACGTCCACAATCTATTGTACTGCTTCATTACACTTTGATGATCAGTTATTGTAAATTAAGAGTGCTTCCATTACGCAATGGTGCCTGCTTAAAGCATTTGATATAACCTGAACAATGATACCTGTTTCAATCAAATCGTTGGATAATAGTTATTTGCGCCAAGTTGGGATTTTGTATGTTATTTCGATTGGAGTATTTTGATAATCATGGGTTAAAGATTTAGTTCATTTCATAAAGGCGCTCCAATTTGCGAGGCATTTTAGTGAATTTGCGGGAGAAAATATAGACATTTGCACACAGTGTCAACTGAATGTAATTACCTTTGATGAATGTGCGACCATTTGTTTTTCTGGTCATTTATATGTTGATAACCCCATGTGTACAGTAACATTTTTACGTGAATAATTATTTCTTCGATCGTTGCATCAATCGATATTTTTTTCTAAATTTAAGCTACATTTGCTAATTTTCTGCTGTCAATTAGATTATTTACAAGAAAATGCAGACAATCTGACCCCCAGCAGATAGTGGCCTTCAGTCCAAAGAGCTCAGTTACGCTAAGAGGGCTCACCCTGCCACCTGTGGGAATCTTGGGGTTTTTTTACTCTCATGGTCTTCAACATTAGCGACCAGACGCCGAGACCCAAGACGTTTGAACAGCAGTTCCATATGCATTTATGACTTTATGGTGGCGCCACCTGATGACAGTAATGTGTTTCCGTTTTTGCGTATTCATCACACAGCTGCTCGGCTTAGACCTTCCAACCAATCATATGAGATGCATTGCTTCAGCCACTGGGAAATGTATTGCCTTACTAGCTGACTAATCCCATCTATACACTGCTTGACAGTTGACTTGATCATCTTAGTAGGTCTTATGCACACAATATTATTAGTATTGACCATGGAAAAACGGACGAAGTAGGTCCATGATCCTCGTTCTTTTTCACCGACAGAAGATTGTTGTGACGCTTTAGGGCTTGGATCATCGGAGTTTCAACTTATTCTGATATTATGATGAATATTTATTAAACTGATTAAAATGGTGATGGAGCATGGAATGTCATATCTTTGAATACATTTTGAATGCGTTATTCACATTCACCAAATTCGACATCAGTTTTATACGGAATCACTGAGTCAATGAGATTTTGCTCACCAATGTAACGTTCATTATTAATAATTTGAGTCATCATATTGCTATCTTGTTCAGGACAACATCGTGATTTGCAGATCACCCAGCAGTCTTAAGATAGCATATCTATTGCAATTCCCCGCCTGATATGCATTGAGTATAACGTAGTACCCCACGGATCGCTTATGACATCCATATAACAACTTACATGATGAGGCTCTTGACGGACACAGTCGCTTTCTGCACCTAAGAGAGGGAAATTCAGGCAATCAAAGTATCTCATCACACGCAACAGGACCAAACGGGTCTTGCTGTTAAGTCATGTGTCAATCACTGATGTGAAAAGTTTGGATAATTGAAATATTATATGATATTCCCTGAAACTTACTACAAAGAAATAGGGTATCGTCGCTCTGCATCCACAAACGAGCCTTTGACAACTCCACAATGTTCAACAAATTTGACCTGCTTACATCCGCACATTATTATACTTGAAAATATGTCATATCCCGAGCAGATGTGGTCCCTTCTTTCTTGAAGATGTGTTGTTCATTACACTAGATGTTGTGATGCTTTCAGTCCAGCAATGCTAAACTACTTTTGTATTTGATTTCGCAAGAAAGAAAGCTTAAATACTGATGCATCACAGTTCTCGGCATATTGCATCAGTATGATCCCTTCTGTTTGCACAGACTTTCAGTATCTTTAGCAAATGACCCGTTTGCTATGTATGTCACAATGCCTGCTTCACAACAAAGTTTCCGTCATTAAGATAGACGTCCGATCATCTTTACTCTTGTCTGATAAAGAGATCACACATAGTGTGAGTTACCATCAACCCGAAATGGAATGGATATTGACATCTACCCTGCATATCATATACAGCCGAAAGTTGTTATCAGGTCGCTATTGTACCTCAATTAACCAGTTCATCTCAAATGATTTCAAAAGACACAATGCGAGAAACACCGCACGTTTCAATAATGTAACTACCACACTATCTGAACAGCGGTTTGCCTTGCTTCACCTCCGATTAGATCGCTCTGAAGTATTCAATAGCAATTGATACAGATTCATCCAGTTCTGACTGGAGTCAATGTCTTGTATAATGAGATACATGTAAGAAATCATACGGGACCCCCATTACCCATTCACCGTCCACTCCCCGATTTAAGAGCGTTGAACTGTTTGTACAATCTACACAGACATTCGTGACAGCATTGTGGTAATACTGAACAGCATAGTAAGGAACAAATGGCGCAATATATCATCTCCGCATAGAATCAATCCCAGCGATTTATCTTTCCCTCAACCGCTGTTCCTGATTGCCATTGTTTCTTATCTGCGTACCACCAGCTAATCGCTTGTGGAAACGCAAGTGTATAGGGAACTTAGTGAGGTCAAACATTCGCGCAAATCCGTCAGTATCCGTCACTGCCTGTTGTCCGTCGATCATTTGATTATGCTCAATCGTGGTTAAACAAGGTCTGGTGAGGTATCCGCCCGATGGACATCATCAAACAGAGATACTCGCACTGACAACGGCATGGGATCATTGCCTTCATGTCAAATGTCTCAACAGCATGGAGAAAATTCCCACCAAAATATCAGTTATATTCACAGAGGTATTATAGTGCGGAAACGCCTCCAGTTGAAAAGATCATGATTTACTAATAACACTGGAATTTACCTTAATTATTACCAAAAGGCGTAAGTAGTAATATGTTTATATGACTCAAAGTATCATTTAGCGTGACAATAACCCTGCATATCTTGTACATCACTACAATACCAGAAAGAGAGTTATTTTCAAACTCGGAATGGTGCCTTTCACTATCACGAAAAGCATTGTAGTGCCATTCCATCTTTTCGATTAAGCTTTCCTCTGAGAGGACTTTCGTCAACTGAATGTAATCCTTAATCTTTGGCAGTAGAAATTTAACAACTGATATAAGGATGGTTGCAAATCGTGATTTATGAAATCCGCCATATTGAATGATTGCTTTTCATTGTATAAAATTCCATATAGACTTATCACTACCAGGCATAGATTATCGTGCGCAAAGCAATTATGTTGTTAACAAAACTCATCTCTGCCATCCAGAATCTTGTAAACGATTGCTTGCCGATTTAATGGGTGGATTATTTAATGGCTTGTGTTTTTGATAATATGATTGGATGTTGCTAAAACTGGCACTGGACGAGCTATGTTTAGATTGAGAACCGATAACTAGTAACAATACGAATGCACTTAATTTCGATTATATTTGTGTTAACTATTAGCCCACAAGAGTTCGAAGTCAACGCAATTCAAGCAATATAAGAGGTCGCTTTGCTTTGTATTGTTTCCAAAGCATAGTAAACCCCCATAGTTACTAAGTTACCTATTCAAGAAGACATGATATAAACACAGGATTGATGGATATCTTACCTGCATCTGGACAGCACTTCAATATAATTCACTGTTGCGTCAGTGCTTTGGAACGTATGCTTCTGTATAGCCTACTTTCTATGATGTCTTTTCAGCAAACCAGATCTGGTTAACAGTGGTCGTGTCAACCTAAATATCGTCGCCCATGAAAATGTCATCAGTGCGATGATCAAGCATGATTGCCTCGAAATGGGTGCAACTACTTTCCGTTGTAAACTATAGACCTGTATCAATTTTTCGGCGTATAGCTTTTAAATTTGTTACCATTGGAGCTTGTTTCTTAAATAAAGGTTTTCCGTCGAATGCGTTGGTCAATTAGAGTTCTGTCAATTGGGGATGTTTTAATACTAGAATAGACTAGATTTAATCACATTGCGATGGCCGAGGAAGATACATATAGTTTGAAGAATGAAATAGCAATGTAGTGTTTGAAATATTCATCGCATGCACATGTGCTATGGAATCCTAGTATAATTCACACCATTGATACGCTGTTTGTAAGTTGCAGCACAATCAATCTGTCGAGGTAACGGCCTTGATTGGCAGAGCTGACCACTCGACCCTGGCTATAAAGTGGCTATTGTTAAAGTTTCAAACAAAATATTGATGCACTCAAGCTGTATCTCACAGTCATGACATTTGCCCGTTTTAGTGACATTCTGGAAATTTATTTGGCAACCAATTATGTCAATTATTATGGGTTTGTTTTATTGGAATGAGACATATGGCATCGATCTTTTACTTTTTTAATTGTGCTCAATGCGTTGCATCAAAGTGGTAAATGTGATAGCGATAATGAAGCATAACGGACGTCATCTAACACGCCCCACGCAGTTCTTATGTCCTTCTTGAAGTACTCAATGAATTCGTTACGAAGGGAATACTAGCTTAAGGATTACAGCTAGACGAGAGAAGGCGGCGATTGGGGGAAGTGTCTAGATTGATGTGCATGGAAGCCGAGCAACCTTTAAATGCAACACGAGAGCTGAATACAAACCGGTGCTAAACATTGAAACATACAACGAGTCAACTAACCAGTTGTCGCATTTGACAAATGTTCTATGGATTATCTACCACAGTAACATGCTTTTCCAAACGTTAAATCTGCGATTCACTTTATTTAATAAAGGACATCCCACGTCAAGCATGTTTAAATTGAAGCGCCTGAAATAAAATGCCTTAATTGTTACATGCTGTGCATCATTGATCGAATAATATTGATGGTTATTTTGAAAAACATGAAATAACACGAACCTAGGTATTCGTCCAGATAGTCATGTACATTCTTTTGATCTTATTCCATTTACCAAACCAATGATTATCCCATTCAATTTGGCTATCAATGACTAGTATATGGAAAACACTTTGTTTTCCCGATATTTGATAGGATATTTTAATTGCCCGAGTGTCAATCGCCTAGTCAATGGACAAGACGGTGCTCCGTGAAGGACACACCATGAAGTGTAGTTATATTGTTGTCATATACGACGTACGCTGCTGCGAGAAGTCATCCATAATCAGTGCAAATCGAGCCGTTTATAGCAATATATGTGGTTGGCTTCAGACTGAAGGATGAACTCACAAACAGGGAAATGAACTCCAAACACGACTTTTAACCAACATCATTACGATTAAGCTTCTACACAAGCTTAAGCTTGTAAACAATCTGATAGAAAAACAGTGCAGCACCCCATGCGATGCCACTACTAGGAATATTCGTCGATCATCCCTACCAAATTATTGATTATCGGGCTTCGATATCAATAAAGTGATAACAATCGCTGCTTGTTTTAAGAATACCAGTCCGAGTGTGTGATGAATCAGTGAGAACACTCAGCACGCATACGTAATTTAAGTTCAATGCAAAGGCGATAAAAGTCAAATGAATCGAGTATCTGACCGCATCTGTCCCCAGAAATAATTGGCGTAATGGATTGACGAATGATTGAAGTTTAACATATTACCATTTATTGAAATACATTTCAGTTTATATTTCAGGCTTGGGAAAGCAATTCGGCAACAGATATTTCATGGCATCCGTCATGGTTAGGACGATGTGAAACGAAGCACAGCACAAATGGTAGTCAACAATAAGAGATTGTACCAATTAACACAAAAAACAAATATACGCCAAACTCAGAGCAGTCGATCACCCACTTAATATATCAGTTGGCTTGACACATTACAGGCTTAATCCCGTCTTTTGTTCCCATAAGCTGTTAAATGTAGCCATTCGTTGATAATAATGATAAAATAAGAGCAAATAAACCACTGAACTAGTGATTTATTATCTTCATTACCGCACGGACGTATTTCCGTGATGCACATCATTGCATGTAAGATAGCTCCTGCCTTTCACTAAGTTCAGCTCGAACACATGATCATTGCAATGAGTCGCTTGACACGCATTCATCGCTATAAATAATATGATGCTGTGGATGAGTTCAATGCTTAAGCACAGTAGAGAGCACAATGCGAATCGCCCTATTATCTGATTATGAAAACACCAATGCTCGAATGAGGAGATCTCGCTTAATCTCATTCGCCATATGGGTCTCCTTGTCAGTGAAGTGAGCTGATGATAATGAATTATGAAGTTTTGTTCTAATGCTCACATACACAAAATATAGTTTACTCAATTTACTGTTGCATTCGGGCAAACCGCGTGGAGATGCTCCTAAGCCTAACGCTGCTTTGATTCGATTTCCGTACTCATTGGTAGATAACATTCAACGCTTGCTTGAGTAACTGTCAGGTTCAGCGTCAATTCATTAAGTCATTTATTTCTGCGTTTGCCATCGTTAGCTAGAATATAGGCTATACATAGCAATATGTTCCCCCAAAAAACACCAAAAAAGTGACATTCATTGAAGGGTTATCCTAGTGCCGGTCAGAAAGGCTAGATATCGTGTTTATACCATGGATGTTTGGGGGTATAACTTGGTAAATGTGTAGTTTAGATTAGATTAGGCGTCATGAAGTGGAAATCCCGTTATATGACAACTTGAATGACGTATCTAAGGATTCTTCCAGAGTAATAATTTACATAAATCTCAACGAAAGTGCAGCGCATTTGTAATTTCACTAAGTATTTGTGGACCGTAAACTTGTTTGGTTGCTTAAACCTGTCATACATGAAAGCAAGACCGAATTGACAGCCCTAAATATAGCATATTATGTCGAAATGAACAAAGACGTACAAATATAGCACGGGACATGTAGGGTTTCACAGCATTCCATTATAACATAACAAACGAATCTTTATCAATCAAATAATCCAACTCGGAAATCGGTTTGCAAACGCTATGAAGGTAGTGGTCAGGTAATATTAATGTACAGTTTGTAGCATGTTCTTGTAACATTACGTGTTCGGCTTCTTAATGGAATATGATACATTGCTTAATTGCCTTGTCGACGATGATTTGTGCCTTGTGCTCTTCAGTGTAATGGGGATTATAAACGATGCATGACATTACAAGATATTCCGAATTTTTATGATTATATAAATATACAAGAACCATCCTTGATCATTGAACAATTCTTATTCTTATTACACCATATAGTATCCATTGGATGTTCATACAGCTTCGTGAATAGCTTCCATCACTTTGGCATTTGTGGCAGTAATCGGCAAATATTGTATAAGTTTATCGAAAATTAGAGCCAAACATCATAATGTATGACGAGAGTGAGATGTTCTGTGTGTATGTGGGAAGGGCGTATTCATGGAACTGACAAACTGTATACCTTGGTGAATGTATAGATCGTGTCCCCAGAACCGAGTGATTCAACTGTCATTATAGACTGATAATATATACGCTGGAAAATATGATGTCAACGGTAGTGGGGCTTAGTTCCAGCGTAAAGGATTCGAATGATCATAGCGTACGGGAATTTACATTAGTTCTCGTACAGCTTGCACAGTCATCCCGTCATTACATATCGATACCTATTTGGTGCTACTTCTGTGTGATGTACATATTCAAATAGCTTGAACGGCCTGTGAGGACAAGATTTGTATGATGCACCAGGCAAAGCTTTGCAGCTCTGGGCGTAGGTGATCCTCTATACGTGTGTACATATATATGAATATATATATAAAAAAACATATTTAAATATATATATAGATATATATATATATATATATATATATATATATATATATAATCATATGTAATACATTATTCATATATATATATATTTATATATATAGATATATATATATAGAGATATATATATATATATATAGATATATATATATATATATATCTATATATATATATATATCTATAGAGATATATCTATATATCTCTCTCTATCTATATATATATCTCTATATATATCTATATATCTATCTCTCTATCTCTCTCTCTCTATCTATCTCTATCTCTATCTCTATCTCTATATATATATATATCTATATATATATATATATCTCTACGTTGTGCCAGATGTGGGGTATAGTTTTGAGACCTACGTGTAGGGTACTGTATCAGACCAAACTGCGGGGTACATAGCTATATATAAATAGTGGGGTATTTATATAAAATATATATACCCCAGAGCGAGCGCACTAAATACCCCACAGCACGTGAACTATGTAACATGTACATACCCCAGAAATTGGGCATGTTAGTATATAACCGAGAGCAAGCACAAAATATATCGGGTGTAGGTGATCCTCTATACGTGTGTACATACGTGTGTGTATATATAAATATAGATGTATGTTTATATATATATATATATATAGATATATATATATATATATATATATATATATATATATATATATATATATATATATATATATATATATATATATATATATCTATATATATATATGTATATATATATATATATATACATCCCTATGTTTTCTATTTATATATATATATGTAAATATATATATATATATAAAATATATAGATACATATTTACATATATCTATATATATAAATATATATATATATATATATATATATATATATATATATATTTATTTATATGTCTATATATATATATATGGTTATAGAAATATATATATATATGGTTATAGAAATATATATATATATATATATCTATATATATATATATATATGCTTATATATATGCTTATATATATATGCATATATCAGGGAGAAACCTAGGTCATTTGAGGATGAATGATATTAAATAAATCTCAAGATACCACTGAGCCAAATATTTACATACAGCGAATAGGTTACTTTGGCGCTCGATAAATCCCGAATGAATTATATCAACTGACTGACATATTGTCTCTGAAATTGTTTGTCTTAAGCATTGTATTCTGTTCCAGAGCGCAAAAACAAGGAATAGGTTTCCTGTTTTGTGTTAAGTCAACAATGACTTGATAATTAAATGTTGCAAGCCTTAATGGATATAGAGTTCAAGTCGGTTATATATTGATCGCTTTGAATCTGGTTTTTATAGTCTCTCAATGCGTCATAAATCCCTGTAGTGAGTTCACTTTATAAATGACACCTCTACAGAACATTCCGGAGGTTAGAGAAGGTGACCCCTTCTGAGACAGTGTATTAGTACTCCCGTTTTGTTTCTGCAGGGAAGAGCTTCTCCATTTGGTTGAGGCCGTCTTCCTAGCACCAATGAGGTGCTGTTGATTGTGCGGAAGATAAATATTGAACGAATTCTACATTGAGCTGTTAAATAGGCGACATTTAGGTCATTTTTGTTGGTGAATGGATAAGGACAATACGGTTATGAATGAGCCAGAAACGCTATCAGTGACCAGAATGTGGCTTGTATCTATTTCGCTTTACGTGGTAACGGGCTTTAATTATGCTTGCTCCAATATCTGTTAGTATAACCGTGCAATCAGTGATACTCGCACAATGACTCAAACTGCGATAAAATCGTTTAAACTAAGTATGTGCTCCACTTAGGTGATATGTGCGGTATTTCGAATGTAATGGTCTAGCGACTATAAGTTGATGAAGCCTCTTTTAACATTGATCCTATAAACTAATGGATTGTGTATATAACGTGATTCGGGCGTTTGAAATATGTTTGTTCATTTGTGAAGGCTGCGAGACAATCACTGATGCTTGATTAATGACAAGAAAGCAACTTGGTTTGTTTTGAGAGATGAACAGGCGGATATACCCTTCGTACACTTTGTGTACAGTAACATCGTTGGGTTTTTACCTATTTCTTTGTAATTCGTATTGATATATTGTGTTTGTCAATGGAAGAGTTCACATCTGTCATCCAAAGTGCTGATTTTTAGCTGCTATTGTGACCATATCGGACCTTGATTAATGATATACGATGCTTAACTTCCATTGCCGGGATATCATTGCATGATAGGCTGGTGAATTCCCTCTGAACCATGTTTTACCTGTTGCATGATAATTCTGTGATTTGTTGTGGTCAGTAAGAGTTTTGTTTATTTGGAATGTTACAATACTAAAATGGCCTACTCCACACGAATTAGGATAAATCACATTACAATGATCGAGGGATGGAGTTTATAATTGAGATATAGCCATGTAGCGTTTGAAACATTTATCACGTACCTATATATTGTATAGTACAATTAGAAGGCTTGACAAGCATGCCAATTTGATGATAATCGAAATGTGCCTTTCGGAATACACCCAATCAACACAATTGTTAATCGACTTTAAAGTGTTAAGAATCTCTCGTAACGTCTAGGGTCGATTGGCAACCCCGTCAATTTAGCATGCTGTCGCTCTTTCAATAGATGTAGGTGCTATATCGATAAAACATGTGCGATATTGATGGATGAAGATTGATAGGGGCTGATGAGGAAAAACTGTGCCATACAATTCGCAATATGTTTAGATGATTGAGTTATTATACGATCGTGCACCATATGTTATGACATGCGTGAAGTTTTTACGCAAACTGGGTCTCCATTTACTCACATGTTATTCTCGTTAATCCAAGGTATTCGGTCAAACGCCATATTTGATGACAAAATGCGAACATAACTATCACAGTATTAGTGAAGCAGTTAACAAATTAATTGATTGATGTCATGGCAAATACCGGGCTTACAATACCTTACCCGCCACCTGATACTTCAATTCAGCGAATGGCATGGTAATGGTAGCCCTAGCATGTGTCGACGTAGTCATTCATTATCTTAGTTCCCGATATCTTATTTGTAAAGTTTGGGTGGCGGGGTTGTGGTTGAACTATATAACACTTGTAAAGTCACAGTATACACATCGAGAACAAACTATACAAAGCGACGGACTGTAATATGCCAGTTGTTTTTCAATATTTCATATCAGTCTCGGTGATGACTTGATCATATGAAGCGTATGTGGTTACTTCCATTACTTAATATATTTGTATCGATCTCGGCGTTCGCTTGATCACAACGCGTGCCCCCCCCCCCCCCCCCCCCCCCTGTGAAGTTTTACTATGCTCATTTGTTTTTCGCCGTATGGACAAGACATGGGGGTGAGCATCCATTAATTAAGTAATCTATAGTGTTTGTATAGCAATAACGTCATGCTTTCCAGATTCAAGGCTTGAATTTGGTTCTAGTTTCTTGCCCCAATGGTAGACGTGAGTGATATTAAAGTTGGCCACGATCGGTATCGTTAATTACAAAATTGTGGGTTGTGGTAGTGAAGCACTCTGAGGAATATAGCACGTGCGTCATCCATCATATCATACGGATGTTCTTATGCCCTTATTAAAGGAAACTATGAAGTCGCTTGGAAAGATGCAAGTCGTGAGAAAGTTCTTTAACATTGAAGCAGAACAAATACATTCAGAGAGTAAAGTTGTGACTGGATGTGTGAAGTAGCTTTATTGGCTCAAATGTTACAGACACATACCAATGTCAATATATGATCACGTTATTGTTAGAGTTGATATATTACTTATACAACATTCAACCAATCATTACTAATGATTACACATACTTACCTTCTTGATTGAGCGGCAATAAACACTGGCGTTTGCAGTCAGTTTACTTAACGCTTATTTATATTGGCAAGTATGGTCTGGGTGCATCATTAGTTACCCTTTCCTGCTATTTAAGCTTGATACTCGATACATACAGTCAGAATTTTAATGTTTTGGTACCAGAAACAGTTAATCTGTGTTAAGTGGGATGGTGAATCGTCTCGATATTTTACTGTATCTAATGGCGTTCGACAAGGTGGAATTGTATCCTCTAAATTATTTAATGTGTATGTCGATGATCTTTCAAGTCTGTTGTTGAAATCCTGCACCGGGTGTTATATTAATGATACTTGTATTAACCATGTATTTTATGCGGACGATCTATGTCTGATGTCGCCAAGTACCAATGGTCTGCAAAAACTTCTGGACCTTTTTTCTCGATTCGGAGCTCAACATAATATAGTGTTCAATCCATTGAAATCTTTGGGCATTGTGACTCAACCAAAGACCCGCAAACTGTTCTGCCCATTGGTATCGTTGAATGATATGCAATTGCAGTATGTTGAACAATGGAAATATTCAGGGCTTATGGTAAATGCAAATTCCAATGATGACGATGACATGCTGAGGCAAATGATCTCCTAACAAGTTAGGTTTATATGGTCGGTCAAACAGTCTTAAACAAATTTCTCCCAATGCTCATTGCATGTAAAACTTAAAATTTTTCAAACCTACTGCAGCATACTTTATTGTCCATATCTATGGGTTAATTATACACAAAAATCGCTTAATAAAGTTAGAGTTGCTAATAATAACATGTACCGAAATATTTTGGGTGTATCAAAAAGAGACAGTGCCAGTCATATGTTCGCCTCAACCAGTATCTCAGGATTTCATGCATATTTAACAATATCGACCACTGCATTTATAAGGAGGATAGAACTCTCCAATAACTTATTAATAAAATCTTTGAATGATTGTTACATGGTACGGTCTGGTGCCATATGGACCCATTGGTACCGTATTTTATATGCACCACATTGAACGCTTACTAACATGCATGTCTTGTTTACTATGGGCCCGGTGCCTGAAATGAACTATTATTATTTATTATTATCATTATTAGTTGACACTGTGTGTAATGCAATAATCGACAGCCGACAGACAGCGACAGCGATTAACCAAACAGTATATTATAAGCTTCATAGCTCTATTAGTTGAGCCCGGGTGTCGGACCATAAACATTGTCCAACATGTTTGGGGGTATCGTAACAAACCAAGTAAATCATAATGTTGACTCGCTATGACTCAAACGGGTCGTTGCGTTATGTGTGTCGATATGCCAATACATCGTAAATGTCAGGGATTTTCTTGAATGTTCGTTGTATTTTGCATGTATATATATATATATATAGACGCCCCGAGAATAGAAGCTGGTGAGTTGAGAATCGACCAGTTGGTCGATTATTAAATTGTGATCGAACAGTTTGTGAAGCCAATCTAGAAGCTGCGGGAGGAAAAATTGATCCAAGGAGCCAATTATATACAGACTAGACGCATGTCTACGATTTAATTTTGGTGCCGAGGGTTTGGGTTAGGCATAACACACTAGTGCTCGTGTGCTGTAAAGCTCCATACTTACTTACTTGGAGGGTATTTCTGCCATTTATTGTTAATCATAAATATTTATAGCTATAAACTCGAGGTGTACTCAAAGACATGTTATTTGGTCCTCAGTCACTCGTTATTGTTATTTTCTTGGTGATAATATAAGTGAGATGTTTTCAGGTCTAATTGTATAAGGGTATAGAGCGCTTTGCATTACCTTTATATGTTTATTTAGCTACACAGACTAATGTCCAGTGCGCATATGCTCAAACTTCTGCGCGAACTTCTGCGCGACGCATTTTGTGACGAAAAGCAGACATCGAAGCTAAGCTCAACATTCAGACACATATCGAGTCAAATAATTCAATTGACGTTTTTAACAAGAATCTTGTGGATAATTTAATTTGCAGTATAAAAGTACACGAATATGTTGAACACCTGTCTTGGTTACTAATATAGCATGTACGGTAAGTTGGGATGGCGCTGTTAACGAAACAACTCAGCATCAATTCTACTGTTTTTAGCTGATGCTGTAAACAACATATGCGGCACCGTTTACTGCAGCGGTGTTTGATTGTTCGTTTTCGTCCCCAATCTGGCGTGATATATTTCCCTTTACAAGGGATTGCTAAAGATAAGAGGCAATGAGGTGTGCGGGATTCCCTCTTTCATATATCTTGCGTGACTTCACACATGACAGTGAAGTGAAAGTTATTTTACAATAGAACTAATCATCGAGATTTATTCACGTCCCAGATGGGAACACTTCCGCGTGGCTTATGAAATTCCTCAGGGTTTATCGCGAAGCGGATGTATGCAGATGCAAATCAAATTATTTTACCTTCCTAAAGCTGTCAGACGCTCTTCAGTGGAAACAGAGCGACAGCGCATCTATAACTGAGAAGTGGGCCCAAGACGATATTGTATTAAAAGGCAAACGATTCACGCCACTGACAGATCAATTGTAGGCACTGTTCCTTCAAACATTACGAAGTAACTCGAGCGCAGAGAAACCCCAAGGTTTTGGTTCAGATGTTTATTCACAGTTTTTTCGATAGTATTTCATTTACGAATATCCGATTTAGTATGCTAACAATGGCTATTATTGGTAGTTCAATTTATTGATGCTATACTTGTTAGGAGATCCTAATTGCCTGAACTTCCCTCACCTAGTTAAAGTAAGCGACGATGCCCCTTTAAATGGGTGTTACATATTTAAATGGGTGTTACATATGACATTGTCTACTGTGGGACATCACCCCATGATCAGTGCATGTGGAGCCGTTGACAGCATTACATGTGGTTGGCTTCAGATTGTCTGACGAACTCCAAACACGACTCTATAACCAACATCATTGCGATTAATGTTATAACACTACAATATTATTAAAACCAGATACGTTCTCATATCAAGGCCTCTACTAGAGAGCTTTACATATCATGCCATTTGAAAAATCCGCCTGGCATTATGATCCACAAACTCCACTGAACATGTGAGAACGTAAAATAATTATTCTGGGTCTATTGTTGAATAAATTGATACATCCAATATTCATATAGTAACATTGCAACTCATTAAATCCATTGGAGTTCATCGGAATTATAAATAAATTATAAATTATAATTCATCATGATAACTTTAATGTGCTGAATGTATGATAAATATGTGTATAAGATAATACAATCACTGTACAATCATATAATTATACAATCCGATGCATTC
Organism: Urechis unicinctus; assembly: GCA_034190875.2. Classification (NCBI taxonomy): domain Eukaryota; kingdom Metazoa; phylum Annelida; class Polychaeta; order Xenopneusta; family Urechidae; genus Urechis; species Urechis unicinctus. The sequence goes on along the minus strand of CM067353.1, from coordinate 21,967,856 downwards.
AAGTGTGACGTTTAGGAGTACAGCGTTAAGTTTCATATGCTTGAACTGGTTGGCCAACAACATTTCTGACACAATGGAAAAGCAAAGACAAAGGCTATATAAATGAAATAAGTATCTGATGGCTTTTGCTATATTAATCAAGCATAATTATCTTGTAAAAGTTACCATGTTCCACAATAAACTGTGCCATGTATTAGTAATTGAGGGTAAATAGTATGGTTCGTGTCATTTGGAATGGATGTCGTTTTTATTGTGTGTGTGTCATTGAATACATAAAACTTGATGACTTCTTGTACTCAAACGAAAGGACTGACTAATGACGATTTGAATCAAAACACAACACAAATGATGGTTACCAATGTGAGCTTGTAATAACAAATAACAGAACAACACACACAAGCATCACTTCACATGGAGAACCGTCGATCACCAAGTCAATATATCAGTTGGTGTGACACATTACAAGCTTACCACCGTCTTTTTTTACCCATGCGAGGTTAATGAAAAGAGAATGCATAAATGGTTTATCGTTGCCAAATGTAGCCTTTCGTTGACAATAATAGCAAAATAAGAGCAGAAACACTTCTGAACTAGCGATTTATGATGTCCGTTACCGCTCTGACGTATTTCCAGAGTCTCGAACATATGAACATTGTGATGAGTTGCTTGATACACAAATAACGCCATAAATAATCCTCCGATGATGTCAACGGCAGCTGGTGCTCCACTAATGTGAAGCATTGGATGATTCGAACCAGATTTCAATACTTAGGCGCGATAAAAAGAATAATGCGAGTCGCCTTATTATGAAAACAACACTGCTGGAGATCCCGTATGGTCGCCATATGGGTCTCCTTGTCAGTGAAATGAGTTTATGATATTAAATCCGATCTTCGCATTTAAAAAAAAAATGTTGTTCCTTCCATATTCTGCGGCGTTTGGCGAAACCATTTTGAGTAGCTGCTGAGCTACTTTGTTTGTATTTCCGTATTCACTGGTTGATGACATTCGACGCTCACTTCGTCAGCTGGACTATAGTCCACATAGAAGACTTTACAGATCCATTTGTTCTAAAGTTTTCCTGATGCCGGTGAGACCTCGGGTTTATATCCTGACTTTTTGGCGTGGAATTTGTGGTTTACTTATAGATTTAAACCAGCACGTAGTTGATATATAACAACTTGAAGGGCAGTAAATTAGTAATCTAGTAGGCGAAACATTTACTTATATCTCAACGCAATTCTGCACACTAAGTTTTGATGGACAGTCTACTTATTTGGTTGTTTTAACATACCACACATGGAAACAAGACCTAATAGACATCCCAGAGTATAGCATGTAATATTGCATGACATATGGATTTTTGAAAACTAAAACGTTAATCTAAGGACATGAAACAATTGCACGGTAAGTGTCGGTCTTCACAGCATTCCATCATTTTAGTACAAACGATTCATTATCAGTCAAGTAATCCACCTGAGAAATCAGGATAGATGAGCTTGTAGTTTTGGAGCATGTGCGTGTGCTTCTACCATTGGTCTGATTTCTAAACGAATGTGATAAATTGCACAATTGCCTTGTGCACAATGTTTTTGTGCCTGGTACTGTTTAATGTAATGCTGATTCTTTAATATGCATGACAAACAAGAAATATTGTGATAACATAAATTTACGAGGTCCGTCCATGAATTGATTTGTTTTTGTTTGAGCTCATTTGTACACATATTATATATTTTGGATGATTATGCGGATTCGTCATCTGCTTCCATCACTTATGCAACATTTGCGATATTCCACACAAGACATATTTCTTTATGTTGTTTGAACCAATAAACAACAGTCGTTGAAATGATAGACATTCACGCATTTGTGGTAACAATCGGCAAGTACTGTATCAACGATAATTGAGTTTATCGAGAATCAGACACACACATCATAAAGCATGAAGGGGGAGATTTTGCGCGTGTATGCGAGAAGGGTCTAGTGACGGAATTGATATATTGCACACCTCGGAGTATAGCTTGGATCGAACCACTCGGGTTCCGATTGATAATACCTTCATTATTGACTGTCAATATTTACATTGGAAACTATGATGTCAACGGAGGGTTCCTTCCTGGCTAAAGGGATTCGTATGATCATAGCGCGCAGCATTCCCATTAGTTATCACACATCAGCAAGCGCACTCATCCCAATGCTCAGTATTTGAATACTTACTGTGTGCTTTACACATTCATTCAGTTTAAAGATCATATTGTACCATGCTCGTCATTGCTCTCTGGGGTATAGAGGATCCTCCAAACGTTAATAAAGCTACATGGCTTGTTTGAGTCACGAGGCCATGCGATGTGCGAGGTGCTTGCTTTAATATGTCTCTGGTGATATGAAAATGTAGATGTTGGTACTGTACAACGCATCAGCGAACTTTAGTTTGGTTCGCTTATTCCCTCCGGTACAGCAGCAAACGGAACAGTGCTGATGCATGTCCAATTGGTTGAACTTAGAATTGTCAGAGCTCGTCTGCGAATGTAGAGCGATGAAATCCAATATAATGATAGTAGGCATCATGGGATATCGTCTCAAATCAAATGTTGTAGTTTTGGATTATCAATTAATGGCAGTAGCTGTTGTACTAATGTGTTACGTGTTCATAAATGCGAACATTGCATAGCGATAAAATGATACATAGCTCGTCGTGGGACATTTAGGTATGATATAAATTATTGTGGTATGTTTAGTATTAATCTGGCCTGGAATAGCAGTACAAATATTTTATATAAACTTTTCGGTGGGCTTTAAAAAGGCGACACCCAAATTATCAGGATGCTGGCTGTAGTAAATGATGATGAACATGTCATTATCCTGTCCGTGTATCACGATATGTGGAGTCCTGTGATTGATAATGTCACTCCGTAACTGAGACACTTACGTACTCAACTCAATTAAGTCACCATTAGGTATCGTGCATTACATACGGGTTGCAAATCGATCGGTGTGATTGACTCTTGCCAATATACCCCGGTAACAAGGGCTGTTTATAATATAAAAAACAGGGTCAGTGATGTTGACAAGATCCTAGTTACTGCGATGTGACCGAAAAAGATTGAAACCGCCAACTGATGTGGGAGGCCTGAGCCAAGTGATTATGAATGTTATAAAATGAACACTTTAGGGTACCACAGAACAAAACATTGACATACATGGAATAGGTTTATTCGCGTATTTTTTTTATCAAATAAGGTTCAATTAAGTAAGTCGCTGAACATGGTTAACGCAAGCATGCAATATCAATATAGGTTACATTCCATGCTATATAATCTCCACATATTATACGTCATTGGACATCGATGGGAATTAATTATTCATATAAATAATCTACCACTGTGATTGAATAAATTTATTTGAAATTAGGATTAATTTGTTTATAACATACCATCATATTGAATTGTATCAAAGTAAAAAAGCACATACAGTGAATTGCAATGTTAACAGCCGCCATCTTGTTTGACAAGTTAATGTGTATAGCATCACAATGCATATTTCCAAGCAATGGTTCATATTTTCAGCATGCCTATGCTATATCGCAATGAGAGTGAAACAAAAACTTACTGTATGGCTTACGTGAACAATAGTACGGACTAAGTGCTTCGATTTATCTGAATTAGCACCATTCTCTCGTGAAATCAAATTTGCCAATATTTGATAATACATACTCAGTTATGAGGTATGTTTTGTATGGGCGAACTGGGGCAATATAATGGCACAATTCAGAAATAGATATTGAAGAAGCATGAAGCCATTCTTTTTCACAATAGGATTTACCGTTACGTTTACAGAATGCCAAGTAAGCATAATTTATTTTGGTAAATATCTCATGCTTGGATTAGCTATCATGCAACATGTATTTCAGTGAATGTTTCAGGTTTGGATTAATGTGGCGTAGAATGAGGTGAAGCAGGTACATAGTATATAATAGTTGCCCATCAATAATGAGCTTGAGATGACAAATAACGATAACAAACACATCCACGTCATTCTCGACGATGCCTACTTAGAAGAGGAGCAAGAATCGCCCCCCCCCCCACACCCACCATCCCGCAGCAATACATTTGTTCATTCAACAACAATCTACCTCTCTAACATTAACATTTTGCATAAGGTTCATATAAATGTAAACAGCTTGCATAAATCGATTATCGATATCAAGTGTAGCCATTATTCGACAATAATAACAAGATCTGAACCAGCTATTCATTGGCATCGTTCTCGTGCTCACGTTACTCCATGATGCATTACATCGCATGATTGATCGCTCCAAACGGTCACATAGTTCATCTTGAACATATGAACACCTCGGTGAGTTGCCTGATAATCAAATATTGTTATAAATTGTCCTAGTGCAATGGTAGTGGCAGCTGGTGCGCCACTCGTATAAGGCCACGGACGATTTAAACCAGACTGCCAACGTTGGCGCTGTAAGGAGGGTAATGCGAATCAGTGACAATGCATACATCACTGCTGGAATGGGGAAATCCGTTCCCATTGGAAATCACTACATGGCTTCCCTTTTTTAATGAAGTCGTGTTTCTAGGGTTCATGTTGTCAAAGCGTACAGTTTTTCGCCCGTCCTCACATACAAGATAAGCATTTCCTTCCAGACTCTGCTGCTCCGGGGACAGCCAATTGGAGAAGCTGCCTAACTTACCGGGCGATTTGATTGGATGACCATGCTGAGTACTTCCGGGTTGATAACAGTTGACAGCCACTGTTGTAACTGTCAGGGAATAGAAGACAAATACTCATTAAAATATCAAACCTTGTCACTTCTAACGGAAAAATAGCATCATTATTCTATATTTAAGCTCTTTGTGTAGCATGTCGTGTTCGTTCGTACTTGAACGTGAGAAAAATGGCTCACTTTGGGGCCCAGATAGGACTGATAGAAAGTAATTATGACTCTCCGTCAGGTGCTGACAGGAAACTATACATCTCGTATCTACGCGGAAGTCGCGTGGGCGGGAATCTAATTTGCTATTTATCATTACTTCGTAAATATCGCCCTGACAAGAGATTATTTGCCCAAATGGAAAGCAGCTTGGATGCTTATGGCTCTGCTTTAGGCAATACCAGAATAAATCGGATCATACATTATCCTATTGTACCACATCGACAAATACATTCAACCATGCATTCGTGGTAAACGGAGTCAAGTAATATTCAGCATTTGGTCGTTTAATAATTGGCATCCATATTGGAATTGTCAGGATGATGAGGGACTATTACAACGCGGCATTACTGGTATCGGCTTCAGAGGATCAATGATTCAGGACAATGCTCACCGTTTGGATCCCGATCATCCGCCGGGATTTGCTGATCATTCCCATTGTAAGCGTCCGTTCTCCGGCGCTCGATACTATTCTCCATCTCTGGGTTACGTCGTGGAGATTGGTTGTCACGTGATGGCGGCGGGTGCATCATTGCTAATTTGGGCTGCCACAACAAATCGCCTAATTGAGTGATATACCGTCGAACATTTGGCTAAATATGCATATCTCTTGTCATTACGTTTACATCACTCAGACTATCCTTGTATTCAACAACAAGTTTTGCCTTAATCATATGCTAAATGCTACACAGATGGCCGATACTGATCATCGCGAAATTAGTACCTTTCGATACGTGCCCTCTTTGACCGCTCTCATTTCAGCTAGTTCAGCAAGTTTGGCTGCGACGGCGTCCTCGCCTTTAAGGATGATAGTGGACGGATCAATGATATTGCCGCTTCTCTCGGAATCCGTAGGACTGGCGTCATCCAAAGCGCCCACTCCCGTCACCAGATCCGAACGCGCCCAGTACAACTCGCTCGGAGACGCCGGCTTCTCTTTCTTACTGTTATGAATGGCAGCCATTTTGTTGCGGCGTCGAATTATCATGATGGTGAAGATAAGAATAAAGATAATAAGAAGAAATCCTAGAATGGCCCCCACGATAATAGCCAGATGGGTTGCTGTTAGACTGACAGGGGGTGAGCCGGTCTGCTGTACCGCCAGATCCATGACGACCACTTTGAGATCCCGGACGGCAGCTTTCCGCTGTTCAGCTCCGTGATCCTGGACTTTCACTTGTAAGTGATAAGATGTGCCGCCTAATCCCAGCAGCTCACGGTTCACGATTATTTCGCCATTATTCGGGCGAATGATAAACAAATCTTGTACCTCCCCTGATGCGGGCGGTACTAGATTGTAAGACAGGCGCCCGTTTTCACCTTCGTCAGCATCAGTGGCCGATACACGCACTACAACAGCGTTCAGTCGTACAATGCTACTGATAGTAACCGTGAAATTACGCTCGGAGGGGAAAAACACGACAGGGAAGTTATCGTTTACGTCTGTGACTTTGATTGTCACCAGTGCCGCGCTATATTTTGACCTTGTAAGGTCACAAGGCGTGCTGCATACGACCACAGTCAGCGAGTAGCAATCCTTGGTCTCCCTGTCCAGTGGTTGTCGCGTGAAGATGTCTCCCGTCTCTGCGTCGATAGAGAAGGCGCTCTCGGCGTGCAAGTCATCGTCCAGGCGGAAGATGAAGTTGTTAAAAGGCGGTAGATCTAGGTCTGTTGCTGTCATGTGACCAACCGGCGTCCTTGGCGGTAAATTCTCCCCGACGGAGAACTCGAAAGGACCGCCCACAAAAGTGGGTGTTTCATCATCCTCATCAAGGATTGTGACAGACACTCGCGTTCTGGATACGTTTTGATCTTGTCCATGGTCACTGGCTACCACTTCAAACTCATATCTGTCGATATTTCGCGATCAAACACTTTATTGGAGTAAATAACCCCCGTGCTTTCATTAATCGAGAAAGTTGTATTCATATCACCCAGTATCTCATAGCGGACCCTCCCATTGTCACCGATGTCGCGGTCAGTGGCAAGTACGTGGCCCAGTTCAGTGTGTAGATTTCGGTTCTCGGAAATCGACATATTATAGTGAGGCTTTGAGAATTGCGGGGCGTGGTCGTTGATGTCATCCGTGATGACGGTAAGGTTGAGAGAGGACTGACGTCTCGGCGAGCCGTTGTCGGTACACACGACGTGCATGGTGAAGCGGGAACTGTGAGCCTCCTCTCGGTCGATCACTCGCACAGTCACAACTTTGTAATCCACGTCACTCAGGTTTTTAAGAATAAAGACGTTGTTTTTAAGACGGCAGCTGGAAGACATATTGAAAACGGTAATAAGGCTGAGGTTGACATAATCGTTTTTGCTAGTGTTAGTGGTGACAACGTGTCATATCACGTGTCACCTAACTGTACGCGTCCTCTGCAACGTCATCGTCATCATCAGTATATTTTATTACATTTCTATATTAATCATCATCATCACCATCATCATCATCATCATCATCATCATCCACCACCATCATCATCATCAACAACAACAACAACATCATCATCATCATTGTCATCATCATCATAGTCATCATGACAAACAAAACGATAAACATTCACTTCATTACCATCAATAATCATTGGAGCCATTAGATGTTTATTATGCACAAATGTTCCTCCTTAGTCTAAATTAACTAAATTTCGTTGCTTTGAATCCCAATGAAACAGCCTAACATGTTGCACATATAGGTAAGTAAATACTCAGTCAAACTACCCCAGCATACAGCTCTCCATCGAGAAGCATCCCAAACCAAGCTTACCTCGTTCGGCCATTATCGCCGCTGTCAGGATCCCTCACAGTGATGATAGCCACCAGACTTCCCACTACCGAATGCTCGTCTAAGTACACAGTGTGAGAGGCACTAGGATCCTCCCCATTGTCCACGAACATCTCGGGGGCATTATCGTTTACATCCTCCACAGTGATCAAAACCAGCGTGCGGGTAGGAACGGAATTCGCTCCGTGATCTCGCGCCTCTACTGACAACCTAATATTAGCATTTTCCTCGTGATCTAAAGAGCCTCCCAACTTAATGAGACCACTCTCTGGGTTTATCCAAAATAAATCGCCATAAGCCGTCCTAGTACTGGGCACGAACGAGTACTCAATGCGTGCATTCTCACCTCTATCAGCGTCTGTAGCTGTCACCATGACGACGTCGTGATTTGGTAAAGCATTCTCAGGGATGCTCACCTCGTAGACTGGTTGCTCAAATTGAGGGTTATTGTCATTGCTGTCATTGACTAAAACGCGGATGGAAATGGTGCCTCGTCTTCGGGGCCTCCCGCCGTCTATCGCAGTGATATCAAGACGATAACTATCTTCCACCTCCGCATCTAAATGTTCCACAAGTTCGAGTTTCAAGTCAAATGACCCGATGTCATTCCTCTGTTCAAGGAGTTTAAACTTATTAGTATTCGAGTCGAGGCGGTAGTCGACGATACTAAATTTGGGGCTGTCCGGGTCTACAGCGGCTTGGACATGCCAGCGTGATCCCAATGGCGTCGATTCGGACATTATCAAGGGCTCGATTGGACCCATAAACGTAGGGCTGTTGTCATTCTTGTCCGTGATACCTACCTGGATTTTAAACAGCGCAGTCTCCTGGTTGATGCGTACAACTCCCCCTAAATCAACACCACACCTCTCATTATTGCGACACTCCCTGATAGCCTCTCTGTCAATCACGGCGCTGGTCTTGAGGACGCCATGCTGCGGGTCGAGTTGGAAGAGATTGGCGTGTGTTCCATCTGGTTGCCATAACGTGAACACGACGTCGCTGGATGGGTTGATACCGGTGAATCGCGACCGATAAAATACCGTCTGTTTAATATCACCCACAAATGTACCGATATCGTTTTCCTCCGTGACGTTGAAGTAGATGGTATCCGTCGATGACACCGACAAGGGTGACCACAGCACCATCACCCAGCCGAGAAACAGGCCCAGTCGCAAAGCCATCGTGGAAAATCTATCCTTCAAATCGCTATGCAGCCCTCGATATACAGCACCATCTGTGATCCGTCAAGGCAGACTGCTTCAATGAGAGCCGAGCATTAGACAGGCGATAACTAGCACACCATGGGAGCGGTTGCCAACTGCTTCCATCTGAAACATATCGCATATAGATGATGTAAATTTTACACAGCAAGTCAATTAATGGCTGCTGATCAGCAACTAGTGTATATATCCGGTGAATAAGTGGTCGTTAATCAGAGGCGGCATGCGGCGACTGTAGAGAGCTAGGGTTTGTCATGCTCGCCTGTAGGCAATTTATACATTCCTCATCGCATTGCCTCATACATCACCAAAAAGGCGGACTTTGATGGCAATGTTTCGATTATGTTTAGTCATCAAGCCGTACATAGTGGCCCTGAAGGACTTTGCGAAGTCGTTCTTAGCGTTATGAAGCCGATTGACGCATAGCTTATTCAAACTGCCGCATCATAGAATTTGGTTTAGATTTCGCTCAGCCATCCGCACGACGATCCGTCCGCAAGTCGAGCCGTTCGCGCTTTTATTCGCCCACATGCTTTTCTCTCGGGGCGCAGCATTACCATGGAGACAAGGGCGAGAGCGGATGGTCAGCTGTCCCGTCATGTCAACTCTCTTCTGGGAGGCCGAAAAAGTGTATTTATCTTGGCCATGACTGTGTCATCCTGCTGCCAATGTAGACAGGAGTTTAATACCGATAGACACTTGGAGCGAGCCCCAGTGGACAGCCAGAGACATACCCAGCTCATCACCGCCACTCATACTCTTATGAAAATACCCCCAGCAGACCAATAGGCGCTCATCATTTTCGAAACACTAGACACGTGATAGACAATACGGTCCGCTGTGTGGTGGAGCTGGTGGTGGGGGGTGCTGGTGGGGGGTGCTGGTGGTGGGGGTGCTGGTGGTCGAGGTGGTGTAGAGGGGTAATAAATGAAGCGGGAGGGCGGTAAGTGATAAGGTTACGGGGGCGCCTTGATATGATGCCATGTAGTGATGACTGTAGACTCCGGTACAACAGAGGAGAGGAACCTCTCCGCAGACCGATCATCTGTCATTCAACTGACTCGCTTATTTGCTTTCTTCAGTAGTGATCCTCTTCACAGTGAGTAACAAACGTTGTTTCCTAATCACTCCCTACAACCCATTCATAAAACACAAAGCCGCTGCGGTTACACGGCTACACAATGTGACGTCACAACGGCTCCTTAACACCTTTTCGCGGTAGCATTCTAGTCATGTCTCCAATGCAACAACTTGGTGGCTACGAAACTGAGAAATATCAAACGTAGGTGGTTATGTAAGGAAAATGGAGGATTCACCAGTTTTTAGGACCAAATGAAAGGCGTCGAAAGTCCTTATCTTGTTAAGTAATGCTATAGGGTTTGCCTATTATTGGAGCCTGTCTGGCTGTTTTCGCACCTTTTGCTGGGCGCAACAGCAGGTCAACTGAGATTATGACGACACCACTGGAATGACGCGGGTGTCCCATGGAGCCGGTCCCAGTGGCGTGGTTTTATTGCCTTTTACGACCCACAGGCTGTGGGTTCGCCTCCAATGTGTGACAACGTAACTGGTTACTCATGACTCGGATGACCACTTAAAAATGGCGCTCCCATCTCTGAAGGGGAATGTAAAAGATCCTCTGATGACGACGTGCTCCCTGGCAGAGGCCACCCTCCGTGTTACATACTCATTGCCACTACATAGCCTAAGTTGCTAAAAACGACTATAGATCGGAAAAAAACAAGCTACGGGTTCAAACGTGATGCTTCTGTCAACAACTCAACCCATCCTTTGATCCCTTGCTCGATATGACCTACGGTGCAGTTAGGGTCGTTAAACCCTGTTCGTCACCTTTGACCTTTGCCTCATACCATGCTTTGTCCGGTTATTACTCGGCCAAATTTAGACATGGCTCACGCCGATAGAGGGCGCTGCAATAGCCCACATTCACTGCCGCCATCACTGCGTGTTACGGCATTAAATTGCCCCTTAGATCACAAATGCTGTTTCGGTAAACGGTTCTCATTGCTAAGCAAAACCCCAGACAATTGAAGTCCGGATGACTATCAAGACTACGCATCTAGCAAGATGAAATCACGAGATATTGCTCTATTCTGAGAAAGTATTGGCCCATGACAGATATGGTCATCCCAGAATGGTTCTTCACAACCAAAACACCCGCGAACAAAAACGCATAATCAGTGGCATTAGACCTTTATGGCCACACGCGACCACTGTCGATGGTAGTATGGACCAACAAGGCAACATCTTCATCCATATTCCATTCACATAGCAGTAATAAGCATATATGATAACGGGTATTAGTCGCGGAATGAAATTGCATTGGTAAACGCAAGAATCATTATTTCCGTGAAGATAAGATGCGTGGTGATAGCCAAGCTCTGAATCCGGGGTGGAGATCGGGGCCGCCTCGCCCGACACCACCGCCATGAGTCAGCGGCATAGCGAGTCATTGCTGTCTCCTATGATTGGAAGAGGAAAATGGGATTGTCATAACACATGGCTTACCATATTCATCACCTAGCGATTAAACCATGAACTGAAGAGGAAACTGTTTCGACGATACACCAAATGACCTTGTCGCGAGCAAAGGTCATAAATTGAAGAGTAACGTTGGATCGTAGGTAATTGGAGAAACGGAGCAGCTATTCTTGGTAATGAGGGTTCCTCATTAATTCCGCTGTCATACCCACACAGTTTGCTTCAGAACAGAATTATTAAGGGTTAAAACTCCACGAGGACGTATCCCTCTGTTCTGTAAAAGACAGATTAATTAAATCATATGCATGGTAATGTAACTGCACCCCGATTCCGTATCCACCTCAACAAAACTATCACTCTCGGCTTCCTCCGAACCGTTCGGAAAACATCAAACATCATCTGGGTCCTCTGTATATACATAAGCCCCTACTCTGTGGCTTAGCGGTATAATGTTGGTCGGGTCGGTGAGTCGGTGTCAGCAGCGAGCCGGACAGTGTCCAATCATCTCAATCACTGTCATCCATAACTGTCAACATATGAGCTGCCGAGTTAAAAGCGACAACAAACTTCATTTGGGAGTGAAGGCGAAGAGGATATGCCTATGTTATTTGTGATACGCCTCAAAGCGTAAACATTGCAGTATTGAGGCCGAGCGTTTGATTCATGTGCGCCTGTATTGTCCGCCATAAACACACACAGTCATGCACACGGTAGCAATGTATCGACAAGCTAGAATGTCTACAGTAGTTGAGCCAGTCGCTATAGAATCAAGCAGCCAGGCATCCATCAGGACAGATCTGTCATCAATACCTCGTCAAGAACATCTCTCTACGCAGTTTACTCACCCGCGACTATATCACGCCGTTATTGACTCACCCGCGACTATATCACGTCGACATTTACTCGCCCGCAACTGTATCAGGCCGTCATTTACCCACCCGCGACTGTATCACGCCGTCATTTACCCACCCGCGACTATATCACGCCGCCAATTACTCACCCGCGACTATATCACGCCGTCATTTACTCACCCGCGACTATATCACGCCGTCATTTACTCACCCGCGACTATATCACGCCGTCATTTCCTCACCCGCGACTATATCACGCCGTTATTGACTCACCCGCGACTATATCACGCCGCCATTTACTCACCCGCGACTATATCACGCCGTCATTGACTCCCCGCGACTATTTCACTCACCCGGCCGCGACTATATCACGCCGTCATTTACTCACCCGCGACTATATCACGCCGTCATTTACTCACCCGCGACTATATCACGCCGTCATTGACTCACCCGCGACTATATCACGCCGTTATTGACTCACCCGCGACTATATCACGCCGCCATTTACTCACCCGCAGCTTTAATACGCCGTCATTTACTCACCCGCGACTATATCACGCCGCCATTTACTCACCCGCGACTATATCACACGCCGTTATTGACTCACCCGCGACTATATCACGCCGCCATTTACTCACCCGCGACTATATCACGCCGCCATTTTTCGACTCACCCGCGACTATATCACGCCGTTATCGACTCACCCGCGACTATATCACGCCGTTTTATTCACCGCGACTATATCACGCCGCCATTTACTCACCCGCGACTATATCACGCCGCCATTTACTCACCCGCGACTATATCACGCCGTTATCGACTCACCCGCGACTATATCACGCTGTTATTGACTCACCCGCGACTATATCACGCCGTCATTTACTCACCCGCGACTATATCATGCTGTCATTTACTCACCCGCGACTAAAATACACCTTCTCTTTCCACTGCCCAGCGCAAACCTCCCAACCTGTATGTATCATCATTTCCTTGTACCACTCCATTTATCCCAGCCTTTCACCCAAGCGACGCCCATCATGCCCCGCAAAGCGCCCTAGCGTCGCCCACAATGTCCCGCCAAGCGCCCAAGGGTCGCCCACAATGTCCCGCCAAACGTCCTTGGGTCGCCCACAATGCCCCTCCTAGCGCCCTAGCGTCTTCCACCATGCCCCGCCTAGCGCCCCAGCGTCGTCCACCATGTCACGCCAAACGTCCTTGGGTCGCCCTTGGGCCCTTGGGTCGCCCACCATGCCCCACCTAGCACCCTAGCGTCGCCCCCATGTCCCGCCTTGCACCTTGTTGTCGTACCCCGCCTGCCCCACTAACCTAGCGCCTCGACGTATTTACCACGACTACCAATCTCTCTGCAACTGTATCAGCAGACATTGAGCAAACAGCAGGTGGTCGGGGAGGCAAGCTGATGTTGATGTAGGTGTCAGCCGCAATGAGAAGGTATAATCCCGGGGGCCATTACGGAACATGTCGTCAACAATCAGACATTTCCCTGTCAATATTTTACGGTGATACATTTATATTGTTTAGCCAAGCTAACGCATCGTGTAATATGATACAAGTTCATAATTAATTGCTCCTAAAAGCAGCACTTAACGTCCGGGACGCGCGGCATCTGGAACATTTAATCGGACCAAGACCACGCTACTGCCTGGCTTTCTCGGATGGCGGGAGGGGTGGCGGGTGGGGGGGGATCTTCGTGGTTCGAGTCCAAGTTTAATTCATCAGGCAACTTATTAGAATTGTAGCTATAACAGGCACACTGTAGTTGTGAAATTAATGTGAAACTTATTATCATCTTTCTCAACGCTTGATGAAAGCGTACCAGGTAACGAGGTCAGTGAGTGCTGCAGCCGTCTTATATGGTGATCAGCTCGCAATATGGCAAATTATGTTTGCCGGTTATACCTTAAGTCATGCTATCAGCTCGGTTCCCGCCTCCTCAGCTCGTAAATACGGTCTTGCCTGGTGGCAATTTCATCATCAAATGATGCAAGATGTATGTAGGAGGTAAAAGTGTCTTGTAAGTAAGCCGCACCCAGGCGGCTAGTCGCTGAGGTTGAACAATACCAAAGCTCCGCTGAGTGTTGACTAATGAGCGAAGTCGGTCAATTTACATTATTAAAGCTGACAGGTGCTTGTTGACACAATAACGTAGATGCCAGTCCTTGATCAGACCCTGCCTTGTCTGCATCAATCGCCAGCCTTCATTATATAGACAGCATACGCGTATGAATATTGCAAACACGATCTCTGTGAATCCAGTGGTACACGGCATCTAAATGTATCCCGGCACCGCCTGCAGTGAGGTGTAACTCGCTCTCACCGCTTCATCACCGACAGGCGTCGCCACCCCACGTCCTAAGGCGCCCCTCCCATCAATTCACTCCATCGAATCAGCTGCCAGCTGCCAGCGGGAATATATCGACACCAATTTAGTAGTAACGCATGTGTTCCCCTGGATAGCTATTCCGGCACCTTTCATCATCATCACTATCATTATCAGGTTTTTCGGCGAATGTAAATACTAATATTATTCGTGCATTTTTAATGCAATTGTGGTACCGCAAATTGCTCGGGCAGCGCGGTAGCGCGTGTTTATTCAGAGATCCAAGCCTCCAGCGCCGACTGGTGTATCGGCACAGTTGTGTCAACTTAGTTATCCAAGATAATAAAAGTTAGTACCGATGGGGGTCATAACTGGAAATTGATGTCAGCATCTGCAGACTTACAAATGTGGATGATGGATTAGGTAACTGATAGTAAGCCAGTTCCTCTCGCAGTGAAGTGAGAAGCAGCCGACAAAGTCATCCAATCCCAGACGCTATAATCTTCACTACCAATAAACTATGCGCCCGTTTCTTTCGTTTCATTATCCACAATCATGCCGTGACGCTGCCATTGCACTCAAACGACATTACCCCTCTGCCGTCATCGCCGCTTGGCCCCGTCCAACTTAATGGGAACGAGATAACAACAATCGCGATTAAAAGTTACCTGTACGTAATTAGAACCACTCACCTTGCCGTATGCTCATTACAGGGCGTTAAATACCTCGGCCATTTGTCACACTATGTACCTCATCCAGCCTCGTCACTGCCAGCTTCCCCATCCTCTCTATGCTCCTCGCATCACGGAAATGAGGGACAGCTCACAATACAACACCATTTGCAGTTTGTCTGCCTCCACTATCGCTCCATCCGCTGGCTCCTCCACTCCTCCACACTTACTTGTCTGCGCCCCACCACTGGCGTTGTGTGGCACCCCGTTACCCCGCTCGTCACTTTTGGTTGGTGCCCCGCCAAACAAACCCATACAATGCGTGCTAGGTCCCATCCAGCCCCCAATCAATCACCCCGTCCATGACTTCCCATCTGCCCATATATACCGCAATATATCAAATATAAAAATCTCGCTCTTCTATGTAACACGGACAGTGTCATAATCCCGCCATCCAAATTCGTTTCTGGAGCAATTTAGTCTCTGATCAGCCGCCCTGATAGCTGTAGATGGCGCTATCGTCGTTGCCAGGGGGCCTGTTCTTTTTGCCAAAACTCAGCTGTGTCGGGGCTGAGTCAGCTGAGCTTCACCTAATATGAACAAGTTCCCAGTGGTATACAGTGGACAAGCACACATAGGTTTTATGGAGCCAGTTAATGTTTGAGCTACTCAATCTTCTTATTAACAGTTAAACTGCGCTACTATTCACAGAAAAACTTCCGCCTCGCCTGCAAGTGCAGTCCGATAGAATTCACCGAGGAGACTTGACTCAGCTTAATAACGTGAACAAGTACTTCGATCAATATCTTTGCCACACTGAGGAATTCAGTCCGTCCATAAAACTACACACAACGTTTACGATGCGGAATTAATCACATCGATATCATACTCTGCGCATTAAAATTGCACTCCGGCACTTATCTTGACATCACTGCCTTTGGTTATCAGCTGACCACCAAGACAAGCACCTTCTTGTTGGGTGACTAACACTTTGCCGAATGAGGAGCAGATGGCTCCTACAGACGGTACTTTGTATGCATTTGCTCACCCAGTTAGAATAAACGACGTAGAAGTGCTCATCCAATCAAAATCAAGGACACAATTCCAGATTGGTCTTGTAATTAGCGAGCATGTGATTGAACGAGGATTTTGTCGATGAGACCAGGCGATGGTGTTCAATTTGCCGGTGATATCTTGGTGCTGGAGCTCGTATCACAGTCACAAGGGGGAAGTTGTTGATTGTTGATAATAACGGCCATTATTGAGGCCCGTCTCTGTAAGGCTCTTATTGGTTGCATAGGGAGACAAAGCCGGCATTTGTAGATGACGACTGTCGAACAGACAACACAGGAGACGAAGCGAACGAATAGTGAAAAGCAACAAGCAATGACGCCCTACGTTTACTGGTAAGCGATGGCAAAATCCACCCAGTGGTAACGGTCGCCACTACTATAAATGAGTTATGACCAACAGTTCGACCACCTCGTATCTACCGTCCATAACCGCTGATGGCATCGAACAGTGTATCGCCGAACACGCCAGCACTCGAATGCGAGAACTGGACAAGGCGTGATAATCTGAGGGAACGTGAGCCGACAGCTGAAGCCGATCCGTGAGATAAGCCGTCCCCGTCAATGATCAGAGAACGAGTCACATTAGTCAGCCTTGTCCCACTCACGCCGCCCTGAATGAAGAGCCATTGCCACATCACAGATAGCCATCCTTGGGTCTCATCTCCGTGTGAAGAATGATCCCACGTGCGCTGCAACATACGGCTTCTGTAAAGGCGGTGCATTCGCGCGCCTCTTCAATCAACTATAATCGAAATATTAAAACAACTTAGTGCATTAAGTCCATGTATTTTGCTAAAGTGATCACAAACTGCGTGCTTTCTCATATTGGACAGAAAAATGTTGGTAGTGTTAGTAGCTGTCTATAGTTATGTTAACTGCTGAGCATCACTTTCTAATGCTGGTCAGCAATGCATTACAACCATCTTGGTGGCCAGCACCCACAATGTATTACAACCATCATGGCGGCCAGCACCCACAATGCACTACAACCATCATGGCGGCCAGCACCCAACGTTGAGTATTATCTTCAAATAACCCCTTCTTTGTATGACAGGCCGTGGTATAAAAAAATGGATCAAATGTTTATGTACAAATGCAAGACTTCAGAAAAACAATTAGCTCTTTTCACAAAGGAGTAGCACATACGCATGCTAGTTAGCTCATCGAAGCAGCCTCCAATTGCTCCAATTAATGTCAAATACATCACAATTGTGACCACTACTAATTAGTTCTGCCGGTGCGTGGAGCATGAATTACTCATATCATCGCTCTCTCACAGTATCACTTCATTAGAAAACGCCGCATCATGCACTGATGACTGATCCCACATTCCCTCGTCAGAAATAAATTAACAATATCGTCATTACCACTACCATAAGATTCCATGCCTATATCGTTTTTATTAAGTTGTATGACAAGATCGCCGTAGGTAAAGCGATCTCAGACACTAAGCTAGTGGTGAAAAAGCTTCCGGCCAACTATTGCGTCAGCGACATTTGTCTTAGTATGCGTCTGAGATCGAATAATAGAAATCCATTAATCGCAATCGGGTCTAGAATTATTCATACTAGACCTTGTTTTGGTAGAAGTCACAGATAGCGTTTTATAGATATCTGCTGGAAACAATTGCTTGGGAGAGATTTGTTGCACCTGTACAACGACGATATGGCTATTGAATGCTGCGAAAGTACATATTCATGGGACAGATAGATATCAACCAAAGATTAAAGCATTTTGGATATATATATATATATATATATATATATATATATATATATATATATATATATATATATATATATATATATATATATATATATATATATATATAATATATATAATATCATGTGAACACATCTCAATTTCTGACATACGACATATTACTGCTTTTCTCTGTGTGCTCGGGATCTGCTTGGTGAGTTTAAATGTGTCATGCTTTGGCCGATCTAACTTGCCACGCAAGACACTTCATAAAGACCTTTCCCAGAATATCCTACTTTCTACAATTCTAACCCTAGGGGTACTTGCTAAATTAATGTAGCATGTGAGATGTTTTAGCAAATCACTTTCCGACCTTCCGGGAGTGTGTTGCTATATTAGGCGTCACAAGAGCAAAACACATCGAGAACCTATGGACCATGTGGTGTTTTTGTCTAATAACATGTTTAACACATAACATCGACATGCAATAGGTCTGGTAAAACAGTTGTTTATATCTCATTCTTTTCGATCATAAACCTATTATCTTTTTCGAGTTACCAAGCGCCATGTGTTATATTGCTGTGCTTGAATCCGCCCTATCAGACCATAACCTGCCGCGCATACAAGTGCGAATAGCGAAAATATAATCAAACTGCTGCGTTTAGGCGATTTTATCGCCAGTCGGTTGCTCTAGCTTTATTTTATTAAGTCTTCTTCTGAATGCAGCTCACAAAACCACCTGGTATGAATCATATTTGTATTCAGAAGTTGAGAAAATATGACCCCCATGTATTATATCCAGGTCCACAGCCTGTCGTGTTGTAAATGAATGTAGTCTCATCTATTAATATGTATGACGTGTATGGACAAGCTTACATTCACCCCACACCGGATTCAATCAAACACACGGGACTTATGTTGTACATTAGCAACATGTAATAGCGACATGGTGTGAAGCAAGTTGCAAGTTTCCCTGTTGCAAATCACGTGACGCTCTTAGTAATCAACTTCCCAGGTGAGCCGACCTGTGAGTAATATTTCACAATTCCAGGTTTATCTAAATATATCGCTATGTGTACGGTATATAAGAGCATGATCGTACTGTCACCCTAGTTAGGGTAGCGATATTAACCTTATCATACAGGCATGACACTTTTTCACTCAAGTTAATGGGGTGGAGGTGGGGGGTGGTGGATAATATGTTGAATCCTTCACATAGGAACGCAATAACTAAACTTTTCTAACGGAATTGTGAATACATCACACATAAAGCTGTGGTATAACCAAAATCGGGAAAATTTGCCTACAGCAATACCATTTTCAATTTAAACAATCCTATCCCAGGTACGCCATACGTCATGGACGCAGTGCGACCATATAACCCGCAAAGGGTGCTTGGAACAAGTACTCAACACAAGGGAATACAGCATAATAATTAGATGGAACTCAATCACGGTAAATACTACACATCATCGTCAATAGGAGGCTCATTTATCATAGAGTTTTAGCATGGTAAGAGAACTGTACTGTTTAGCATTGTATCATGAAACTGACAGCCTACACCCTTCGCTCACCTCACAGCTTTACTTCTACTGTATTCACCGTCCTTACCCATGCTAGTGTTATATGCAATGCGGATAATAAATGTCTCCCAGGCAACCATCGGCTGAGCACTGGATGACGGCCTTTCATGTACGTTATTAAGTGCTGGCAATTGGTGGCAAATGTCGTAATTCAATGTTTCTTTGGTATAACGCTGAATGCAGTGGCTACATGCTTCATTCTATAGGCACAAAAAATGTAACGAATTTCGGCCCACGTCTGCTTGTTGATATCAACCACCTTGCTGCGTATGTTAGCCACCCTGTGGTTAACATAGGCAAAAAGAATGAAGGGCAATGAATGTGCTATATCCAGTAACGAATACCGAATGAGATGGACAACTAGGGCAAGGGCGAGTATTTACCGACTCCTAAGTACAGGGCTCATTGAGTGACGAATGTCATGTCTGTGCAGCCGTCACGGGGATCTGATATTGGGTACATTTCCTATACATAAAAGCATTCAGGCATTGTAATGTAATGCTCTGTAATTGTAGGAGGTTCTACTTAATACCAGTTCATTCAATTAGCTCACATATGCGTGTTTTGTTAGCATTGTCTCCAACGATAGCAAAAACCATAAGTGGTGAAGAAGTGCGCCATTGCAGCCTTGCAGCTTTGTAAATCACTGTATCCATTATCACGTTGCTTCCCATGGAGTGTTCTCAGAACAATCGAAAACGGCATGCCCACAAATGAAAGGCTGTTACATGTGATTCATCTTACTTAATCAGCTTTGCATGTGGTTCAAGTTATTTCGTCGCGTTACGCTCCGCCACAAGTTAATGCCAAATGAATAGACACTCACACCTGGGTCCATTGACGCCGAAACATAATACGTGGCGACCGGCATGCTCTCGCAAAATCGATAAAGCCACTTTACTGGCGGAAACAATTTATAACGGCCATTGCATGCCAAACCAGCTATCACACCGACGAGCAAAAGCATTTAACTCGTTTCCGAGGAAGGATACAGGTTATCAATAGGTCATCCATCAAGCAATACGATGCATTTCTGATTGATCCTCTTAGCTTGCTTATCATGTTCGAAACATTACTCAATGAAACTTGAATAGGTTTTTGAATAGATTTTACCCCTATAATCTTGTTCGGGGTCGAATATACAGATTAAGTGCCATTAATCTGGTCCATCATTTCATAAGAGAATAATGGATAAGCGATCATAAATAGGGTAGGTAAAGTGGTAGTCGAAATAGCCCTGATTACCTGAATAACACATATTAGCGATTCTTTAATAATCCAATCCAGTTGGGTCAGCATTTGCGTATAATTAATCCCGAACAATCCATTATGGTTTCATGCGCACCGTTTAACTGCACTTCATACACGGAATATTCCGAGGCACTGTATCAGACCAGGTGCTGTCACTATCGCAGGTATCGTGTTACGCGTATAAAACCACTGATTTTACAAAGAGTCAAACGGAAACAACACTTGGATGACCATCCGGGGTCGTGCTGCAAACCTGGCAGTGAGCATTTTATGCCTCTGTAAAATGACTGGTATATCCCACAGTGATACATATATAGCACAGAGACACAAACAAAGGCCACGTCGACATTTGTTTTGCAAGTATAATGCATCTGACTAACATAAGAGGAGCTAGAAGGTCATTTATCTTTATTGATACCGTTCTGTCTGGGCGAGTATAATCGGTCTTCAAATGTCTCTATTAAAGAGGGCGCACGAGTGACAGGCTGTACATAACATTCGACTGTGTACTGATTATCAGCTTACTGAACATGCTTAACGCAATTCTTTTCTCTCGCAGATATTGTTTCTTTCGGATTTAATGATGTTGCAGATAACTGTTCAAAATTACCCATCCTTAATGTATTGATAATGATTAACAAATTGACTTTCCATACTTCAGTAATCTAAACAAAATTTGCACACTAGGACAAACTTCCATTGTTCACTAACAGATTTGTATAACTCACGTGGTAGCTTAACCACGATTCCGTCTATTGTCGTTATGTTGAGGCCATGTGATTGAATGAGACGCCTTTGGCAATGTGTAATTAAATGTGTATCGGCGCACATTCAACAAGGGTATCTGCTGTATTGTTTTTAAGCACGCTGGTCCTGTCTAAAGCTGATTGCTTACACAGAGATATGCTTATTGTAAAGCCCAATTTACGGTATCGTATGAATCCTTCCCGTATAAGCAATGTAAGCTCTGAGCAAAGGCTGAGAATTAAACACAACATGATCTAGTAGATGTTCTGCAATTGGTGTACACAAGGGGCAGCTTTTGCAACTACAAAGATACGGTTGCCCATAACTGTTAAGCAATGTGTTTCTAAATGAAACCCAAAAGTATTTAATATTGCCAAACTACTGACCAGTGTAACTGTAACCCGTACTATCAAATCTTTCAAGGCGAGTTTAAAAAAACCAGTTATGCTAAAAATGATCGAAAATATAAGGATAAGTAAGGATTATTGTAAGCCCACGCTGGATGAGAATGGGGAGTGATGTCTGGCGTGGCTACCAGCACTATACCGCCTACAGGTTATGCGCTTGAGGAGTAAACAGGGTTTTCTTTTGCGCAAAATACATTTTGCTAAGGCGCATTTGCGCACTTTTTCAATAAACAGACATAACCATGATACGGTTATGGTGCATAGTAAAGATGATTATATATGGAGCTCCAAGATGAATACTCACATTTATTTGATCAATATAGGCTAAGGCGCACGCGCATTAAAACCTAAAGTAAACGGAAGCAACTTTTAGGACGGTATGCCTTTTTCTGTCCCTCTGTGATGATACAATGTGCAGATGAACATCCGGCAAGCGTAACTTGTCAAATAGATATAATGTGCATAACTGACCCCTCCCCACCTGTTCAATATTATGTCGGCTGTCATTTCAT
The DNA here is from genome assembly GCA_034190875.2 of Urechis unicinctus. NCBI lineage: Eukaryota > Metazoa > Annelida > Polychaeta > Xenopneusta > Urechidae > Urechis > Urechis unicinctus. The sequence continues at coordinate 21,945,267 of CM067353.1, read as the reverse complement.
AAAATAACTGAAAACAGATGTATTAAGGGCAAGTTCTTATTTAACTTTGGTCTCGTATTGGACATTTCAACGGCGGTTGTGTGTAGCTATTGATAGTTATGGTAACAATTGAACATCTACTATTTAATGATGGCCTGTCATGGATTCTATTCGTTATTGCAGCCATGATCCACCATTGACCATTCATCGGAATCCACCTCACACATTGTAGTAGGCCGCGACATATAATATGAATGGAACGGACACAATTGCATGACTTTAGCAGAACAATTAGCTCTTTTCACGAATGAGTTGCACGTGCGCATGTTAATTAGCCCAAGCGAGCAGCATTCAATCGCACCAATTCATGTCAAATAAATCACAATTGTGACCAACACTAATTACTTCTGCCGGCCCCAGGAGAATTAATTACTGGCAGCATCGTTGTCTAACAGTATTACTTTATTATTAATCGTCGCCTGATGAGCAAATGACGGATCCCTCGCTCTCTCATTTAAAACCAATTGACGATTCCGTCATAACCACTGCAATATACGTATATCGTTTGTACCGAATGATGGCACAGAACCGCCGTTGGCAGAGGACCACGTACACTGAACTATAAGGGAAAAAGCTTCCGGCAAATTTTAACATTGGCGCCATTTGTCTTGTTTTGTGTGCGAGGTCGAATAAGCGAAATCCATTAATAACAACTTCCCCCGGGGTGCAGAATATCATTCATACTACACCCTGTTTTGGTAGATGCCACGCATACCGTTTCGTAAATATCCGCAAGATACAACATGAACAATTGTTTTGAAGGGAAGTGGTGCATCTTTAAAAGGTCAGATTTGCCTATTAAAGGTTACGCGAGTGAATACACATGTTACAGCAAAAGAATAATGCAATAAGGATTTGTATACATATATATATATATATATATATATATATATATATATATATATATATATATATATATATATATATATATATATATATATATATATATATAATATATACATATATATATATATACATAAACATACACATATATATATATACATGCATATGTATATATACGTATATGTATACATATACATATATAAATATACGCATATATATACTTATACGCATATATACATACTCATATGCATGTATATATGTATATATATATATATATATATATATATATATATATATATATATATATATATATATATATATATATATATATATATATATATATATATATATATATATATATATATATATATACGTTTACAAATATATAAGTTCGAATATCGATAAAGCCCAAAGTCTTGTTAATATAGCTCACAATACTACATGATATGAATCGTAATTAGATTCAGAGAACATATTTCTCTCATTTTCATATTAACTTAGAACGATAGCAAGCAGTTCCCTTCAAATGTCGTAGTGTCAAGAACAATTGACCTATCTTATCATATGGATATCGTTTATGGGTGTGCTTGACCCTCTGTCCCATTCAACATAATACAACACATAGATTTTATTGATCGTTTGCTGATAACGTATGGACATGACAAGTCTGCCACCTAATTCCTCCAATCTGCGGAGCGTATTCGTTGGTTAGTCGCGTTCGTTATATATGTATATATATATGCATGTATGTATGCATGTATGTATGCATGCATGCATGCATGCATGCATGCATGTATGTATGTATGTATGTATGTATGTATGTGTGTATGTATGTATGTATGTATGTATGTATGTATGTATGTATATGTATGTATGTATGTATGTATGTATGTATGTGTGTATGTATGTATGTGTATGTATGTATGTATGTATGTGTGTGTGTGTGTGTGTGGTGTGTGTGTGTGTGTGTGTGTGTGTGTGTGTATGTATGTATGTATGTATGTATGTATGTATGTATGTATGTGTATGTATGTATGTATGTATGTATGTATGTATGTATGTATGTATGTATGTATGTATGTATGTATGTATGTATGTATGTATGTGTGTGTGTGTGTGTGTGTGTATGTAGGTATGTGTGTGCCTGTATGCATGTACATATGTATGTAAACAAAATTGTCGGAGGCTGTCAGTGACATGGGTAGTCGCATCGTAACATTTAATGGTTGTTGATGAAATCATTGCCGGTTGCAAAAGCATCTAACTTTTCAAACAAAGTTCAATGCTTGATGCCTCCATGCTTTAGAATTTGATGTCAACGACGATCGTTGTGATGAAGATAATTCGGAAGATAACCTTGATGATTCCAATGGTAATGATGATGACTATGATAAAAACATGTCATCAAAGAACGCCCATGTACCCATGGCCTATTTGTACCAGTTGTCCTTCTGCAAATCACACGACGCTCTGTTGAACCACCCAAGATCACAAAATGGCAACTCCTGTGTTGAAGGTATACCTGCAATAGCGCATATTGATAACGGCTGGTGTTAGTGTGGAATCGGTTCGCAGAAGCATGACCCTCGTTCGCTCAACTTTATGGGGTTAATAAGCTAAAACCCTAGCGTATATAGGAAATCGATATACACATCGAGCTGAAGGCTATAAAACTACGGTCTACGCTTACCTGTGTCACAAAATATGTGCAAATACTTAATTAATTATTCGGTACCACTATCGAGGTTATGTCTCTTCCTTGGAAGAATATTGCGCACAATAATGCCTTAATGTTTAAAATCCTATCGCAGGTGCGCCATTGATCATGGACGGCATGCAACCGTAAAACCCGGAAAGAGTGATTGGAACAAATATATCAACGTGAGGGATAGCAGAATTATGCTTATGTGGAGCTCAATTTTGGTCAATACTACACATCTTCGTCAATGAGGGGATCACTGATCATAGATTATCAGCATGATTGGGGAACTGTCACATTACACTTCACGCTTAAAACTCCCACTCCGTTTGATCAACTTCGTAACATTATCCATGGTAGTGACATATAACAAAAGGCGCCAGTATGATCAACCGTTGAATAATAATTGGAATGACCGACAGGTAAGCGGTAATGAAATTAATTTATATTTTGCTTCACTTGCTCTTCAAGTGCATGGAACATTGTTTTATTGTACCGAGTGCCGATACAATTAAATCCTCATAAATATATGCCTTCTTGGTGTGTTACGGACGCAGCGGATGACAAATGTCTGCCAGGCAACCATCAGCTGCGCACTGGATGATAGGTTATCAAGTACGTCTGTTATTGAGTGCTAGAATTTGGTGACAAATGCCTTAATTCAATGTTGTTTTGGTATAACGCAGAATGAAGTGGCTATATGCTTCATTCTATTGGCGCCAAAAAAATTATTATGACTTTCGCCCAACGACTGCTTGTTAATATAGCACCTTGTGGTTAACATAGGAAGAAAAGATAATGAAGGGTAATGAATATGTAATGTCCAACGAAGAATTCCGATCAGATGGACAACTAGAGTTAACACGATTTACCAACTCCAAAGTACCGGGCTCATTGACTGAGGAATATCATGTCTGTGCTGCCGGTCTGCTATCAGATACATTTCTATACAGCACAGTATTCAGGCATTTTTAATATAATGTCATGTAATTGTAGCAGGTTCTACTTCACGAAGAACCATTTCATTCAGTTAGCTCACATATGCGTGTGGTTGCAGCATTGCATCCAACGATAGCACACATTTAAGTCGTGAAGAAATGCACTATTGCACCCCTGAGCTTTATAGATTTCTGTATCCATCATCATGCTGCTTCCCACGGAATGCCCTCAGAACAATCAAAAGCGGCACACTCGCAAACGAATGGCTGGTACACATGGCTCATCGTACCCAATCAGCTTTATATGTGATTAAAGTTTACCGGCGGAAACAATTTATTATGGCCATTCCATGCCAAACCAGCCATCACACCGAAGAGCAATAGCATTTAACTAATTTCCGAGGAAGGATGTTGGTTATCAAGAGGTCATATATAACGGAACATGATACATTTCGGACAAACGTAAAGGAATTTTCACCCTATAATCACATTCATGGAATAATATATTGAGGAACCGAAGAATGGATGTTTTTAACCCCGTCTCCTACTGTATAAAAGAATGAAGGATAATCGATCATAAATCCAGTAGGTTAAGTGACTGGCATATCTCAGGTTAATACATATATCCCAGATCGTCATGTTGGCCACGGAATGACACATATGAAAAACACAGGAGGAGACAGAATGCAGATTAACCATAGTGGTGTAAATCCGTCCTGCATGATAATTATGAGTATTACTGTCTTAAAACTTCATTAAAGATGCCGCTCAGGTGACAGGACGGGTATAACAATTAACTATGTAATCAATTTGCAGAACACGTTTAATACAATTATAGCATTGTTATTTGTCTCTCCTAGACGTGCTGATATTGCCGTTTTCTGTATAGTTTTATATTATACATCAGTTGACTTACTATTATTAAAACGACTCTCTTACTTTCCATATATTAATAATTAAAACAACATTTATATACACCCACTGTCAATGTTTGTCAACTGATTTGCATAACTCACTCGGTTGCAAACTTAGACGATTCCGTCACGTGAGTTAATGAGGTGTCTCTGGCAATGTGAAATATCAAATATGCATTGGTTCTCTAAAGGTATTTGCTTCAGTGCGTGCACAAAAGGCTTGCCCTGGACAACGCTGATTGCAAACGCCAAGAGGAATTTATTGTTATCTCTGATTCACAACAGTGCTATGAATCCTATACGGAAATACTGCGGGCATGGTACCCAATGCAACGTTACTAACAGCAGCACTTTGCAATAGTTGTTCAAGAGGCGTAAGCAGGGCTCCGATACGTTATTAAGTCGACTATGCACACCAACTGCAGCCATGCCGTTTACTTCAGTGATAATTGTTGCTCGCCATAGATCCTCACTGTAAACTGTCGTGTAAAGAAAAGCAACTACACATAACATGATACATACGGCGTTTGTCATTGCGTTAACATATCGTGAGCATATGTTAGTTTGTACATGCCATTCGCGTTAGCCCTGGTTATGTCTGAGGCAACGATATGAGCCACGGGTACAGCTTCACACAGGGAGGGAACTCACCACGGACATCTCGTGATGATATGGACCAGAGGGTTTCAGCGAGCTGTATTATACTTTTATTCAGCGCAATAACGGGCAAAATACCCAATCATCTAATGTTAGATAATAAATCAACCCTTTTTTTGTCATGCATTCTTTAACAAAACTGCCAGCCTAACCATCAGCTCACCTGAAAATTTTACTCTTAGTAAGTGTTATCAAATACCTTATACTACCGATTGTAGTGCTATGAGAAAAATCCGAAAAGAATGATTACGAATGTCGAATGACGGGATAGCCCTGGACAATATCTGTGGCTTCATTGGGTTCCTAAATCAATACCGCAATGCACAGGAACAACTGAATCGAGTGCAGAGCATCTTCTTGGAGTCTCATTTTGATAATGAATTACAGACAATCATCAGTTGAGCACTTGATGACTTGCTAACGGTCAGCAGCCCTGCACTCATTAACACATGCTTATGAATTCTAGGTTACTAATCGATAAAGGTACATTTCGTACCTCGTCGTGAAAGTGGGCTGACACCAAATGAAGCAACATGACAATAAACATGGGTCTATTGCTTTCTCAACGTTGCTGGTCATTATCACGCTTTGTTGCTAAAGCAAGCGGCGATAATGAGCGGCAAGGGGTGTGCATTTTCCAATGCAGAATTCCTAATGAGATCAGATAGCTTGGGTACGAATGTGAATTCCACACTTCCTCCCTCACTAGCTAGGAAAGCCAATAGTTTTAAATAGACCGACACAATGAGCTACAAGGGGTGTGCATTTTTTAACCCAGTACTTCCAATCAGATCAGACAGCTTTAACACGGATGTGAATACTTTGCTGAGTAACAGTGAGTAAACCGGAAAGTAATGTCTACTCTCTTTAAGATGGAAATAACTCTTCTATGAAGTATTGGGATTGCGTTTTACTCGTACAGTGTCCATATCCTTATGACAGGAATCATACATTTATAAAAACATACATTACAAGGGTAAGAGCTATAAACATTCCAGCAAGCAGCACAGCTTGTTTATAAAGCTACACATTATCTCCATTGTACATTTTGGCACGATAACAAATGACGAAATCCTTCCCAAAAGCATGATTCAGCAAAGGCCACGCAGAAGCCAGAGGTTTGACGACAGTACCAGTATCTGGTTTCAATGTGAAAGTTTCTGCTCGACGGTGAATAGCATAGATGATGCTAGCATTGCTGACTTAAGAACAACCAGACCCATATATACTGGACACTGATATTCATTGATTTTGCAATGACTTGAAACTGTGTCGTAAACTGGACAGGGCTACATTGATAACCACCAGCAAAGACGAGAGGAGGCAATGAATAATCATAGGCACAATCATTTATCACTATCAGAATGCTTTCACAATCCTAAACACTCAGCGAGCATCGTACAATATATACACCAGCCGACCATGAAACCTCAAAGAGAACATATTATGCGTAAATTGTAAACTGCACAAGCTGATGCTATAAGCCCGTGGTCTGCAGAGAGAATATGCCTGTTACTATTCTTTTGCATTGAACCATACAAGATCTAGCAACAAGCTTTACAGCCTGTGAACCTAGGCGAACGACATCGGGCAAGAGGCTGGGGTCTTGTTAAATACAAGACGACATATCCAGTTACCCTCATTAGTAGGTCACCTCAGTACGAGTTAAGTGCATGCTTTCAGTGCATGACCGTTAATATGCGACAATTAAGCTAATATCACTGTTGTTCGTTCACTAACTTAATTTGCCATTGAAACGAGAGCAGAATTTATAGTAAAATCAGTTGACAGTAATCGATTGCCAAGACTTAAGAGGTACACCATTGTAAATTATGACAGAATGATTGGTGCGGCAAGCGTAAGATGGTGCAGGTAGTATTACAGATGAAAGGGCTATTGTCTTGCCAGAATCGATACCAGGGTGCGAATGGAGTTCTACAATGCGCTAAAAGGATGTGAGCCTTTTTTGTAGTTAACTAAGGTGCTTTGTGTTGCAACAGCCGGACAGAAGCATTATCTAAATATACCGCCGCTTCTCGGAGGTAGCCAATATAAACCACGAAGAGACAAACATATTACATTGGAACCGTCATATGTTGCTGTAAAACTCACCTGCGTCAATGCACCTTCCCGCCATTGCAGGGCCTTTTCGTCATCGAAGGCTACTGGTCGTGTAATTTATATTGAATCAAATACGGCTTTACCGAGCTGATATGTTATGATCCAATGTGTGCCCAAACTGATAGCCTCGTATGACTTATGTAGTAAATGTAATAACACCTTCCTGGAGGCAGGTCCACTACCGTGGCAAAATGTTCTGACGGTTGCGCTCATATGATCAAATAATATTAGTCGTGACCTACTGATTACACGCAACATGCCACTGCTCTCGTTAAGTACTCTAATTGGTTACCTTAGTGATGAAGTTAGTGTGGCACAAGGCGACCTCAAGATTATGCGTTATCGCGGAAATTAGCATTTATTTCAGAAAAGTCATTATGAATCCAGATTATGTTCGAAAGTTTGTTCAATTTAACATTACAATCACATTATATGTTAAAGAATAACTTCCTTAGCGATGTGATTGGTCTCGTTCCATTTTATTGCAACCATGCTACTACCAATCAGTCACTTAGTCACCAATATTGCACTATTATGCGAATCAACTAGAACCTGGTGGATGATATTCTGCGAGACGAATGACGTGAAATCTAATGCGAACGAAGAAAATGAGGTATTTGGGGTGGACAGCCCCGAGGAAAATAGCAGGATATCCTTAGCACCAATAATGTTTTTTGACCAGCTTGGCACTATAGTTTCTTTAATCTTAGGTGTTAATCGATTGAAACGAAGTCGAGTAGAACAATTTTATGCGTTTATTTTTTTGAAATATATGAAGCATTGTTTTAGGTTGAGCCAATAAAATAATAACGTCCAGCAGTTAGATGCGTCGTATATATTTGGGTTCTTTAGTAAAACGAAGAACGCCATATTTGTACCTGTATAGTGACACCTTGAAATAAAGCATGGATCGCGTGATTACGGAATAAAAACAGGGTCATCATCGTTTAAGTGAATACTGATCACTCATATTGAATAGGAGGCGATCCTTTTATTGTCCAGCTTTGATCATGAAACTGTCACCACCAATTGATAGTTTACGTCAAATCTTGCTGAGCAAAACGAACCATAAATAATACCCGAGGGTGCATGACTGGTCTGTTTTGCAATCGACAATGCAATGTATACGTTTTATACATATGGCATCTTAATGGATGTCACAATGTTTCAACAGTGCAATGGTACAAAACATTCGCATGAATATGCTATAGGGTTTTAATTTCTTTTCGGTGACTAACTAAACGACATGCAAACATTGGCGTTTGCTAATCAAACCTTAATTTTTTGTAGGGCTGTCGATGTGGTTCGTAACAAGACTTTTCCCATTCCTAATGCGGGATGATGAATGTAGAAATGGCTTTATGCATCGTTCATCGCTGTCATGATATGACATAGGATTCTGAAAACGATGATAACGTAATTGCTACTGGACAACGTGGTGATTCTGGTGGCCCTATAGCCTATGAATATGCTCTAATTGTTACGAGAACGTAATTGCTATTCGACTACGCGATGATTCTGACGATCTGATAACATATGAATATAAAGTAATTGTTACGAGAACGTAATTGGTATTCGACTACGCGATGATTCCACATGAATATAAACTCCCTCTTACGATAACTTGATGGCTTTTTTCCCTGTCACAAATGTGGGTATCCACTCACGTGGATATGTTTTGGCAACCCCAAAAAAGGAACGCGCGTGCTCTATAATGGTACTTGCGGAACGATGCCGTGCATCTGAAAGCCGCACAAACAACCACACCCAGTTGTATATGTCGCAATTAGGATCACACCTTATAAGCGTGCTATAAATAAACGCCTCTTTTAAACGTGAATAAACAACTGGCATTCCAAACAAAGTAATGATATGTAGTCTCAGCTTCTCGCCAACGGTGTGATGTGGTGTGAGTGATAGAAGTGCTCTTTGAAGCGAAATCGACTCTTCTATTACATATCAGAGATATGAAGTCTATATACCGTTCATGTATAAACACATTAAGATGTCATATAGTACCGTTTGCATCATATGAGCTTCACGAGTAACGACAGTAACACCGTATCATCAATCATAATCATTCGAAATATTGAAATATATCGTAACTGAGCAATTAAGTTCTTCAAAGTGCTTCAACACAGACGACACAATCTTTTGAGGCCAGCAATGGTTTATTTCACGCCTACACCCAGCTATCTGGCTAAATTAGCTTATCATCGCCAACACATTGCGTAATACGAGCTACCATTTCTGCGTGCAATAAATCACATAACGGTCAACCAACTACCAGCAGATCTGTATCCCTGGCGATGTCACAAAGAAAACACAAAGAATAACAAAGATTACTTGAATCACTTAGATATTTTGCAACCAAACGAAAACAACAGCTCCACTTATAATACTGATGTTCCTCTTGAAACAAACAACTGCCTGGCATAAATAATTTGCTGCAACGCATCGTTTACCTTGAGGTGCAATCTTGATATACAGAGGTGCAAACGAGATAAATAAATCAGAATAAACCTAGAAATTGTAATGCATTATTTGGATATTTGACAGAACGCCATCGTTTGATCTCTGGTCGACCCTCTCTCGTCCCTCTTACCGTGGCGGGTTGTTTATCATTGCTTGATTGTGAAGTCCGTTATCGGCCAATGATGTTTGAAGCTCATAATCGAACGTCATAAACCTGAAGCTTATTTCTGTAGCCTGGCCTTATATCGTATATACAATTAATGATTAAATGTGCAGCGGTTATAAAATACAGACACCAGACATTTTCACTTAGTTTTCCCGATATCTTATTCCGTTATACTATCTACATATAAGTTCCAGATTTTAAGGATATGCTTAGGGAGCTTATGATATTCCTTGGAATACTATACACACTAAATTAATGAGCTTTTATCGGACATATCTTTCTGACTTTCTTGTAGTGTGTTGCACTAATGGACGTCACGCGAACAAAACGCCTTGACAACCACTCTGCCAGATAGAGTGTTGTCTCTACAATGTGCTAACTCTATTTTCATTTTCTTAAATCGTCATGTGTATATAGTCCAGCACACCACGTTGCATATTATGAATTTGTATTCACAATTAGAGAACTTTATCAAATTGAACATAAACGCTGATCAAATATTAGCAGTTTCCATATATCAGAAGAAAGTCCACAGCCCAAACACAATCCCCTGGTGATGGTATGTACTCATATCTATTGCTAATGGCATCATGAGGGCGCTGATCCTCACCCCAATTGGATTCCAACACACACAAATGGGCTTGTTATGTTCGTTACATAAGGATTGGATGGTCGAGCGAGCTTGAGTCTGCCAGCTTTGTCCTTAAATCCTCATATGGCATTTGTTATGCCTTGCCATTTATGCCTGAGCAAGTTGCCTTGCTGCACATCACGGGAAACTTTTAGGGGACCACGCCCCAAATGAGCCGACTGGGTAATTTGGTAACTTGTTTAAAAATATTTCAAGTTAACTTCAAAAATGGCACCTCCTATTTTAAAAGTAAATTTGTACATAATATTCGTTTTATCCCAGTTACGTTCGAAATATTTGCCCTTGTTAGCTAGAGCCTGTGCTATTGACCAGTCTTGATGCCTAAGGCATATTGATAATGACGATGGCTAATGTGAATCAAATAGGGGTAAATTAATGCATCACCAGCTATAAACCTGGAGTGAACGATGTTATGTCCCATTGTTCGGCCATATCCGTGTCGAAAATTTGTCCTTTTCCACTTTGAAAGTGCATAGCGGAGTGGGATTTGCAGATCACATTAAGACCCAACTGCGTTTTTTGCCCAAGCCCCCCGTTATCATTAGGTCTGTAAACCGGTGTAAATCGTAGTGTCTGACCGACTAGGCGGATGACAAATGTCTCCCAGACAACCATCGATTGAGCACTGGCTGACATTGGCCGATTAATGTTGGTGATTAATCACAGCAAATGTCGAATGAATGAATGAAGTTGCTAAATGTGTCATTGTAATGGGCGTCAAAAATGTTAAGATTGCCGTCCCACATCAGCTTGTTAATATCACACTCTGTGGTTACCATAAACAAATCAATGGCAATGAGTTTTCAACTTTCAATAAAGATTGCGAATCAGAAAATCGAGTTACTAGCCAAGCGTATTAGCCCAACACATGCTATTGAGGTCATTTGGTGAAGAATTGTTTCCCCTGCCATGTGGGTTTTTGGCATTTACGTAGAGTTATAAACCAATAATTCCAACCACGTCATTAGAACTCGAATAGTACCAATATGGATTTAAATAATGAATCAGCTGATTATACAACTGTGTTCCACGTGTAGATTTGACGTTGTGGACGCATTGCGGCACAGAAGCTTTGTGATAACATTGCTCACAAAGCACAGTGTCATATATCGCCGACAGAGTTTTTACAATACATCGCTTAGACAGTTATGGAGTTAACAAATTATAATTGTATATGCTATATATGTTCATATAAATGCACCTACCTGGAATACTGGACAACTAACATGAGGATGTTAAACCTCGGCTAACAAGCCGTGAGACAGGATCAAAAGATATGTTGCTAGACCGTTATCCCATTGCCTTATCGCCTGATAGTTATAACACTACAATATCATGTGTAAAAACAGACCAGTTTTAATAATTGGCGACTTAAAATACACATTGATGTGGAATATATATAGCCATCAAGCGTTCGAGGAAATTCGTAAAGTTCCAACGCAATAATGTTGTGTGATAACTATAAGCTTGACTGAGATATATGCTGCTGTAGCGGGTACACATTTCATCAATCCAGAAGAAAGGCGATATTCTCCGCTAAATAGAACGAATGGTTGGAGGGGAGTATTCACACAGTCAACATGAGTTTTAACGTTTCAGGCAAGTGCGTCATATCCGTTCTTATTGCCCCTATAGTGAATGCATCTAAAGCACCTCGCAGGGTAATTTCAGCTTCTTTCGTACATATCGCTGAAGCAGATAAGTACTCATGCGTTGTATTTGCTAATCATTAACCGGTTGACAGGATATAATTACAGGTAGTCAATGTTTAGTGTTTGGACAATTGATAATATTTGTGTATGCTATATAACTAATAGCACATTTAAACGAATGCGCCGGGACGACTTCTTTTAACTACGGGCAATGGTGATATATCAACGTATCAGCGACTATGTATGAGTTACAAGCCTCGTCGCTGCGCATGCATGCAAAGCAGTACCTTCAATTCATATACCGCAAAAACACCAGATATTCTTTAGTTATTCTGATTAGTTAAGCACCGGTGTTATGAAAACACAATCATCTATAACTTTGAATACATAGACTTTAATGTGTAAGCCACGTGTACAAAAAGGTCATTTTGACAACTGTCTTTTGGCCACAGACGCATTGGTAATAATAACACAATGAGTCTGACGATGGTGCATGGAATATCTACGTTACATGTACAGTCACCATCATACGATATTGTCCAGCTTCATGACACCGTTAGGTTTACCTCATTGGTTTCAAAGGAGCGATACAACATATCTGGGGTACGCATGTTATGGCTTTTTAATGATAACATCGTGATAGGAGCCTTCTATACCAAACAGAACGTCGGATATGCTGCTTGTACAACCAAGCAATAGTCATGCAGTGCCATGATATAGTAGACTGTTTCAATATAGAGAGAAACAGCGCATTCAATTTGCTCACACATGTGTGTTGCAGCAGCATTGCATCCAACACTAACAAAAGCAATCGTTGGAGAAGAAATGAAGCACTGCAGCCCGAAAGCTAGCGGGCTACATTAAACTAGCCATATCCAATTAGCTTTACACATAATGATTGTTACCTTTCCGCGCGTGCTTAATTCTCTTTCGCTTGGATGCCTAATAAACTAGACACCCGAGGTAGGAGGAGGCAACAACATGAAATTAACGGAACCTGCAAAAGGTGGGGTGTTGAATCAATAACGCAACTTGACAGGCTGGAGGAATCAATTTATGACTTCCTAACAAAACTATTCACAACAGGGAAGTTCACTAGCATTTAGCCCGTTTCCGAGTTGAGGTGCAGGCTGTTAAGTGGTCTTCTTTCAAGGAACATAATACACTTATGATATATCTCCTCAGCAAGCGCGCTATATTCCCAGCTTCACGTGAGCATAAATCCAGCAGGTTTGGTGACGACACGATGAACACGTGAGCATAAATCCAGCAGGTTTGGTGATGATGAAGAAGAGCTCAATCTGTGATGATTTATATGCGCGCGGGTTTGCCGCACTACAATATGATATGCTATGCCGAAGCACTGTATCACATCCGGTGTTCTTCCTAGCAGTTGATATGGTGTAACACTTGCGGTAACCACACCACCGTCTGTATTATTTCCTAAATAGAATCAAGAATACCACAATGGCTGCTGATTGTAAAATTGCTGGAAAATGCTAACCAAATATGGACGGTAATCTGTGTTTTATGGTTCCCATGGTGAATTGTCTGCAGCTGTAACATGACTAGTATATCCCATAGGGCTACATATATACCAGAGAGACGTTTGTCACATAATAATGATTTTTGCAAGTATAATTTAAATAACAAACAGAGAAGGAGCCAGAATGAGTCTCCTAGCGTGTGATTACACCGGCCTCCTAGCGTGTTATAATTCCGGCCACCTAGCGTGTGATAATTCCGGCTGGTATAATCTACCTCATTATGATCGGTCATAACATGTCTCTATTACAATCTTTGTACAAGTCTTTGTTTCAACTTGCTAAACACCTCAATCACAACTTTCACGCAGTTAATTCTTCATCTTCATCTAAAACAATAACAAAAATACACATTTGTATTTGCGACTATGTCAGCAACAATCAATTTGGACGATAGGTTCGCTATAAAACCCTATACAGACGAGTATGGGTTAATTAAAAAATTGAATGCTGATGGAATGCTACCACGGATACAGCATCACGCAGGGGGATTGTACACGATGGACCATGATATGGTATATACCACATAAGTTAGGCTTCATGTTTTTATTCATCATAATAATATGCAAAATGCCCTACCATCACAAATGAAGTGAATTAAGAACCCTTGTTTATAGCATGGCACTTTACTGGCATGTATTGTGTTATGGAAATGCCAGCAACCCTAGTTCACCCCGCACTTTAAACCCAGAGTTATCGCATTCCTCACTGGTACCGATGGTAGTGTAATAACCCAAGGAATCGATCGAGAATGTGTACATGAGGGTGAATAACTGCACTGTCTAGAACAAAACCGGCAATGAAAGTTATATGTACCCTGCTTCATTGGGTTCCTAAATCAATAAAGCGTTATCACAGTGAGCCGGGACAATCAAACCAATATCAAATTTGCGCGACAAGTGTAGAGTATCTTTTTGATGTCAGACTTTGTGAAAGGATAACAGACGTCTCCCTGGCAACCATCCACTGAGCACTGACGACAGACTTTTGATGATAACAGTCCCGCAATAGTTGACGTCAGTTGATCACGTCTTGGTTGTTGATAGATTAAGTCGCGTATTGTAATTTGCTGTTGAATTGTGGTAACGTATAATGAAGCGGCTATTGTCACCGACTTAATATGTGCTTATTTTCACCGATCAACGTCGCTAGGGATGAGCATTTATGTCAAATGCAAATTACCACTCCCCTCAAATTAGTGTTTTAATGCTATGCAATCGGATAACACAAATTCGTGTGATGATCTGGTTTCGTTACTACGCAAGAAATAGACCAGGTCGGGTCAATTCTGATAAGATCAACATGCACAAAGTGTTTTTCTATGTTATGTAGCATTGACCAAAAAGTAGGGTTAGGTAAGTGTAGGGTTTAATGGCACAGCAACAAAAGCGTGTGCCTTCAAAGATGGGGTACATATGAATGGATAAGAAGTTACGAACCATTTCGTTAGTTTAATAGATATGAAATTTGATAAAATTGAATCTGTAATATAATCCAAATCATCAAATGACACAAACGATGTTAGATAGATCGACCCTTTCTAGTAATTCCCAACTTTGAACACAAAATTACCGATTACTATAAAGAATAAGATCGGTACGTTCGATGAAAATGTGTTTGTATTGTAGGTGCTTTGGCAAGGAATGCATTCAGGGATAGGCTCATCCCTCCCTAGAAAAACATGAGTCGTATAGGTATGACTTATACGAGCACGGACAAGAATAACCTCCTCTCTATGACTGTGTGGCCATTCCCAAAGATGATATTGAATTTCATGGAGCATGCTTGGAATGGATTCATCCCTCTGATACTGCCAATTTAACTTACAAATCTGAGGTTTAAAGCCATTTCAGACATACAGACATACACATGTATCTAGCTACTGATGATAACAAACAGGATGGCTGACACACTGTCTGGTTGAGGACGAGACAGGCTTAATGAATGATTGAAATAATCAATGAAATAGTAAAACAGGTTGAGTGACTTGTTTAAGTAAACCACTGGTATATTCACATTGATAAACATTGAATGCAAACGCAGGCGTGTTAGTTCAGATCCACGTATTTGACGAATGATTCTCATTATATAGATTCATTTCAAGCAACGACACAGTGAGCCTAGGACTTTGCTATAGCATAGTAACTATTGTCGGAATCCCTCGACAGCCCTGCCCACACAAACGAGAACACATACGAACTTCTTAGCAAATGTGCTATTCAGTATTCTTTTTCATTGAACCACCTTGCGAAACGCTTCGCAGCCTTAGAACCTAGGCAAATGAAATTGCTTTTGTTAATGCCAGACGACATTTCCAGATACAACCACGAGTTTAGTGCATGCTTCCAGTTTTATTCGAAACATTACAAAACTTAATTTCGACTCAAAACCTTCAGTAGCCATTTAAGTATTTAGATATAGAACAGTTAATAAACGGGGACAATGAATATAAGGCCATGATATTTCTCCCTTTTACCTCCACATTTGCATGCACGCACTTAAACAGTAAAACAGACACCAGACAGTTTGAAAGGCTAAGTATTATGTGTAAAAGTAATATACTTGCAAAAGCAATATATGCATTTCTGATGACACATGTAATGCATGGATGGCAAGGAACGGTAATCAGTCGTGCAGTCAATCGGCACATTCGTCAATCTTCGGTAACCTTGCATCCCAACCGCAAATGATTTTACACAAAGACGGAAAAAACTACCGCAATCTGGTCAATGACTCTCCTCAACATCAGTCTAATGTTGCAGTAGTTAGTTCTCTTATGGCGCAATTTGTTGCATAAACGAGATAAGTACGTCAATTATGACTTCCTTCTGTAGGAAGTATCACTAACTGGGGTGTTATTTCCTCTGTAGTTAGAACAGCCATAGTTAAAGGGTGTGAAGGATTTGTCGTTGATGAAAGGAAGGCACTTATTGTAGCACAACCAGGCCACGGCCTCTTAATGAGCAAGTGAGAATATGTACAGTATAAATTGTGCGTACATATTTGTGCTTGGCCGACATACCGCACAGGACAAATTTGCACCATAGAGGTAATGATATATCTAATCCAAAGCGTCATATAGTACCCAGGAGCTCTCCCTTCTGGGACAATGCTTGCGTACATACTTCCATTCCGCCATCCCAGAAGCCTTCACTCTATCAATGAGCGTTATTCACATAGTTGCTTGGCGTAATCGACTGGCAGGTCCCAGTGCCAGTATGTCGTACTGTCTAGAGATAATTGTAGCACCAAAACACGAACTGTTATGTACATGTGTATTCCAGTTATCTTGTTGCCTCAATAGAGGAAGACAAAACATGAGGCTTAACTGCCCTCTATTACAAATTTGTACACCCATTTGTGGATGTCTTATTTCCATTCACTGTAATGACAACACGATAGACATTCGACTACGCGGTGATTCGGATGACCTTTAGAAATGCTTAAACTCACGTGGATGTGCCTTGTCCGCGTCAACGAAGAACTATAGTGCTCTTTAATGGTAAATGCAGAATGATGTAGTGTATCTGAAAGCCACACAAACAAACATATCCAATGACATGTATCCCAACTTTGACAAAAAACACTCCAATATACGTTACATATGCATATATGTTGAATACGCAGTAAATTCGGTGGTAAACCTGAAACAACCTCCAACGAGGTTCAATATACATGTCAGTGATAGACGCGCTTAGTAATGGTCTTAGGATATAAGTGACTTGAAGTCCATATTTCTTGCATGCATATACACTTTTGCATGCCATATAATTACGTATGCATAGTCTGCTTGATGGAAAAATGCCTTCGTGAATTATATTTACTACCTTAATGCAAATGGAATACAACTATTTGAATAATGTGCACATAAAATCATCGAGGTGACTGATCCAAGGCCACATGCTCCAGACAGTGAAACTAATGGTGAATCATTCGTACGATCGAAAGCTATTGTGTTTTACTCCACGTCCTCTACGATGTTGTTCAGTTATCATATCATCGTAAACATATAACTTGTATTTTAAACGGCATTTTCCGTCTCCAATGATCGAACAATAGTGTCTACCGACGACGATCCCCATTACAGTATACTAAGAATTATATAAGTTACTGGAATCAATGAACATTTACTGAGAGAACCATGATAACACAGCATCACACACAAAGACCACACTTCATGGATATCTGGAAATAGTGCAGTCTGAGAGGGGTGTAGCAAACCAAAGACACGAGGTGTTAGACTAGCGGTGTTACCATATTATGTGGACAAAAATGGGCGATACTTCCGATAATCAGTGGTGATGTGAATACTGACCAGCCATTTCAGCTCCAAATTATCATTTAGTTGTCGTGTATTGAATCGAGAAGCTGTCAGTCTATGCGCCCTGTATATCTATTAGCGACACTCCTGCGTCGCTTTATGAACGCCGACACGATTCCGATTTGGTTTATTGTACAGAAAGACTAGGCAGAATAATTGCCCGATGTTGAATAACTTGGCTCCATAGTGGCAAGCTGGAGGTGGAATTCGTGATTGAATAATATGTCCACAGAGAGATACTATTTGGTCGAGTTGTTGACGGGTCAACCATACTAGTATCTGTTAAATGTATAGGTTAATGTCCATGACCCTCTGCTCATCATGTCGTGTTCAACAGCCTTTCTGGACATGGCTCAGTATCGACACTTGCGATGGTTGAACACCTAAATCACTCGTGTTGTCAAATTAAAACTGAATTATGTATTCTTGTCTATTATCTTTTTCCCAACATGATCTGGAATGATGAGCAACACATTACATGAAATACAACATAGTCTTTTTGGCTAACTTCAGAGTGAGTTTGTACCATAATACCAATGCGTGTCTCTGATGCTGTTACTTTTTGCTTGGAGCAAAAGTGGAACTTACACATAACATATCAATGTAAAATTAACTTAAAAGCATTTGAGCTATAAACACTTCCTTTCATAATGGAATAACATGCTAACACGCAATAACTGTTTGGTTTGGTTAATTTGTCGCCGAGATAGATGGGATACGTCCTATCGCGGCTTTGTGGATGAAAAAAATATATCATAGCAGATGATAGCTGCATTCGTTCTGGTAGTGTGGGTATATGATTCATATATATGATATAAATTCACTTTTCGAGACATCGTGCAATCATACTTGCAAGATATAACTAAAAAAAATCCTTTATGAAAAAGAGTGGAATAAACAATTCTAAAAACGTTATACCGATCATGCGAAATCCACTAACAGCTCTGATATGCTCCATATAAATGTGTTCCCGTGTGTTTTCTAAATCTACTTAGGGAGCTTGCATGTGTCATTCCTCTTCCTTCTTTATTGGCCAGGAAAGACTCCATATAAAGATCATCCCCAGAATACCAAAATAACCATCTTCTCTCTCTCCCAACCCATGTGTTACTTGCTACGTTTATGGAGCATATGAGCTTTGTTTTGCAAATCCCTTTCCGACCTTCCGGTAGAGTGTTGCTATATAGAGCGTAAAACGAGAACGATCGCCTTTATGGTCATTTTGTCGTATAGTGTTTTCAACAGGAACTTGTCATCGTTAATGCAAACATTGATATTTATATCATGCACTTTTAGATTTTAAGCCCATTATCTATTCTGAGGTACTAGTGCCATGTGTTATGTATTAGCAGTTGACTACGCATGGTTTGCAGCCGACCACATTCTGCTTTACATGAAGGGGCAGAAGGTCAGAGCACGAAAGTAACCGCAGGGGGGCGTCATTCACGTGACTGAGTTATGCGTCGATGGCTTTAGTTATATTCTACTTAATGCAGCCTATCTCACCAAAGCGTTTTTCTCCTGTCGGCTCATAAGCTATGCCTACACTGAGGTCATCTGGCGTAGCGTATCTAACCATGCATGTCCATTTGAACCATTTATGAAACTCAAATGCGAAACGTCCATTGCTCAACGCATCATTACGCCTTGATCCGTCCTTCAAGTCGAGCGCATGCACACGTTTTGTCAAAAGGACACCATAATTCCGCTTCATTTGCAATATTGCAAACAATGCAATTCGTTTCCCCACAACTCATCGGTTTCAGCATAAACGTGTGACATCGCACTTGAATGCACTTTATTAAAATCGCCTCCTTCTCTTAAGCAATACCCTCGACGAGCGGGGGCTGGGGATTTGTAAAAGTGTATAAGGATGCATGATTACCCTATTACTTACAGGTACTGTAGTGATGTCTACCCTCGTGAGATATATAGCCTGTGTCATAGCCTGGTCTTGTTGGCTTGCGGCATGGTGGTATTGTTACCGTGATACAAGTTTGCAGAAGCATGAAACCTTTTCACTCAAGTCAATGGGGCGAAAATACATCACAAACTTCGTTACTGAATAATGATAACGAATTTCAGCTGTACCCCTCATCCATCAACAACATAATGAATATGTTACAAACTGAAGATGGGAGATAACGCTGATAGAAGCACAGCTGGTTTATGTTAAACCGATATCGCAGGATTCATATGTAAAACAATGTTTCCAGAAAACACGCCACAATTGGCATCTAATGGCTGAATACTTTACACATGAAGAGGTGTAGCAACCAAGCTTACGACTGACTATCTGCCAACGTCTTAGAGCAAATGTGTACATAATATTGTCCTAACTTTGTGTACACACGGCCATACATAATGGACACCATGCGATTGCGCGGTCCGAATGGATGAAAAGCACCATAAATACATGTTATTATCGCTTTGTACAACACAGTTACCGGAAAGAAAGTTCAATTCATCATCAGCGAGGTGAATAATGAACGTTCATATTGAGTGTGCTAGAAGCGCATTATTGTCAAGCATTGTACCATGGATCTATAAGCTTGCCTTCCTAGCCTGCATCGCACACCTTGTTGCGCTCAATTTAATTGCCCGCAAAGTTTCCAAGGTTATTGATGGTAGTGATATCAACAGAATGTTCACACGATGGTGAATGACAATGGCAATGTAATCCATATATAAGTTACTTCATTGGCTTTCAATATCGGTGCAGCCTTATCGCAATGCACCGAGGATTAAGTGGGCCAATTAAAATAATCTCAACTTATTTTACGTTGTCTGGCAGAGAAAACAAATAACTCTTTTAACATCCTCTTATCAGGTACTTGGCTTCTGTATGCTAAAGGCATATTATTCACTAATGGGGTCAACTCTAGATTAAGACGCTATATGCTTTATATTGTGATTGGCATCTACAATGATAAGAATGTCGACCCAAATTCACAGGCCAATATCGTACTCTGAGGTTAATGTAAGCGGATATGGTAAGCGACAAGAAGTTTGAACTTACTTATGAGATCAGATAGGGGTACGGATGCTAATGTAAGTTGTAAATGCTGCATTTAAAGAATGCAAATGGTCGGGTCTGTAGGCAAATGAAATATCATTTCTATGATGTGGGGTTTTATGCATGACATTTAAGACCATGTCAATATTGATCACAATTCTTGCACTATGAACATTACAATCAAATGTAGTTGTGTATTCGTCGTTTAGATTTATCTCTGCAAGAACACTATATGAAAGCATGTGAAAGAAAATGTCCCTGCAATTATTGCAATAAAGAAAGGAAGTTAGGCACCTAAATACATTCAACTCGGGGGAAACATATAACCAAATTATTGATATAAAGATGCGAGACACCAACAACTAAACGAGCTTAATGCACAAAATACCTTTGCTAATCATCTAACAGAAAACATTTACAATCTCTTGCGTTAATAATGAGGGTGACAAGTGTAAATCCATGGCTAACTAGGTGATTCATTACCATCATACTGGTGTGGGCGTTCAATACAACGTTATAACATATTAATGGTGTGTACACAATACTGCAGTGATTTAGCATCTAAGCTGTAGTGCATGCAACATTTCATTAAGCCACTTAAAATGTAAATAGTTTCTCCCATATTCCCAATGTGTACCCTTTGTATATGGGTATTTGTACGTTTTAGTCGCGTGCTTCTCATCCATTTCTATTTCCTATGGGATTGATTCCACGTCGTCATTTTAGTGCCCATCATACATATTTCAGATTTTGATAATAACATATGTGATGAGCGTACTGCATATATATGTTGCTCATGTTTAGCCGGAATAACATAGTTGATATTATAAATTACCTGCATGTATTGAGCTTTGCTAAAGGTGGTGAATGCACAGATTAGCTATGTATGCATGCCTAGCGATTAATTATGGCCGATTTAGGAAATAAGCGCAATGCTGATAAATCAGTCACTATATAATTCTGGGTGCACACAAAGCAGCAGCTCCAAGTATCATAACTTGAAGTAATAGCAGCAATTGTTTTTGCTCCACCGAATTAAAGAAGGAAATTACAAATGCAAATTTTATCCGATGATCGTAACCAAATCATTCCATGGCGATTAATTTCGAACCATATCTTGAGAGTTATATTGATAGTCTTCTACAACTGAAATGTGGGCAATGACAATGCTTATTTTGCTAGTAACAAATGCCGGAAATATCCGTCGACACACACGCCATTATCGAGGTTTGTGACACAAAATGACGGCAGCTTATCCATGGGAGAGACATTGTGCTAGCTTTTTAATTCATAAACCATCATAACATCCTTCAACACAGCACTGAAGGAAGGGTATATTAACCTACACATCAAAAACACGGTCGCAGTCGTAGCTGCTTAGTGCCATATAATTATACCTGTTTGTCATATAACCAGTGCATTAAGCTGGCTTATGCATGCGTGATGTGACAGTATTGAGTGATACAGAGCACGTTGGCTGTGGCAAAAAAGTATTATGACTGTGGTATTTCTCCAGTATAATATTGAATAATAGAGCTTCTGTGGATTTTGAATAAGGATAGAATATAAACAAAAGAATAGGAATGTAAGACAAATTATTGCCAATTAAACTTATTTCATGGATTAGGTAGTGATTGTAATTTACCTGGGTTGAATAATAGTTTTTGTTTCAATTACCCTCTATCTTTCCATACTTGAAGCAAAACAATCGAAAACAACATAGTTATGTGCATGAAGTCACATGACAAACTACCGTTCCATACTTACTGACGTTATACTCATATGATTTAGCTGGCCTGATTCCATCCTCTGCCACTTTCTTGGTCGTGAAGGATTTAATCTGGCACTATTTGCAAATTTAAACATTTCATGTATATTAGATCACATTCATATTCAGCTACGGTATATTCCATAATTGCATGTATGCCCATAGGACAAGCTCTGAGGCACGTCACTTGTTAATATTATGGCAGGCCCGCATACGGCTTCCAAATAGCACGCCTCCACCAAAGCATTTCGTTGCCGACGTATAAATAAGATGCCACAAAAGCAAATAATGCTGTTACTTTCATATTTAGTGCGACCAGCATACCTGCTGCACCACTTATCATTCGTTTATACTTAGTGTATGACAATGACGTATTCACTTAATGTGACAGTGATGATTGCAATACGACATTGCCACGGCTGGTTCAAAACGTTGGCATGGAGCCAATACGGCGACAGTGTACGCCCTGTTACCACCATCGGCTACGAAGTTAAGAAGTGGCCCGATGAATATACTTAGAAACATGACGCTGGAGAGGCCGTTTTAAATCGATAAAAACGACCATATGTGTTTATGAATATCACCAATGTAACTTGTTTCTGATCACTTCAATGGGTGTGGAAACCAAAGAGGGGACGTTATACGTCTTGGTATAGAACACTTACATGGTCCGGATACACTTATAAGTCACCATTTCTGCAACTGCACAGACAATTGCTCATTTGCAATCAGGTAATGCATTCATATATGTAACAGATACAGGAACACCTGTGTTTTGAAAATGACATCAGTTGCCGTGTTATTGCTTAACGGCCAGGTGTGCGGTATGGCTAATGGCGGTTAATAGCCTCACTAATGTTTTATGCTGCTGATAGCTTTCGCTTTGCGCTCCTCATAATTCATCTCAGTTGCCCTTTAATTAGTTTAGATTAAAGAAATTATATAGCTAATTTGCTATAACTACAAGCCCTAAATCGTGAAGCATAGAATGAGAGCCAGCATTTCACAACTTGTAGGGAGTGGGATAAACCCGATGAGATTCGACACACCGAATTGCCTTTTGTCAAGCTGTTCACCGGTTTCCCATCTTTGTAAGACCAACTCAATATCAATAACATAATAACATATTTGCATTTGCATTGATTGAATGCCATCATTCCAGGTTGTTTCAAGAGAAATGATTGTAGCTATAAGACCGTACACGGGCGTGTTTCGGTCACTTGAAGGGCGTCATGCTACCCGAAATATCACAGAAATACCAGTACTCCAAAGATGCAACTTTATATTTAGCGATTTACAAAATAGTTGAAAAATAAACCGAGACTTTGATGAAGACGTGCATATTGTACCACGTAACACATAATTTAAGACAGCATTACATGGACAGAAATCACACAATGACCATAAATACTCGCCATAATTTTGTCAATTTCGCCATTTGTCATTAAGAAGCAGTATGACCCCAAGAGGACGCATAAATGTTGGAGCAGACGACGGTCATTCCTTGTGAGAACCAGCAAGTTTAATTTAACAGCAATGTTGTTGCAGCTTGACCTTGACAGCAGTATCGGCAGCTGTCGTTGCCTTGTTGACACGACAATGCCTGGAGGGAACTGTTCTGCGAAAGCATGAATCGAACCGAACACCTCAAATAATCGAGCCGAATTGAAGATGTGCTTAGACCTTTTTTTGACGGAATCGACGTCACATGACACCTCCCTTCCATTCATGTCCAATTATGTGACGCGTGCAATGCCTAAATATGGAACTAATTCTGTGTGAACACTCTATCCATGTTGGCGTCAACACAAACATACCTTAGTTGCCAAATTGACTTTTTCAGCTGCTCGTAAATTTGTATATAACTCAAAAACAATGTATCACACAAAAGATAACACATTATGGGCACTTTGAGATAAGGTAGCCGAAATAGCAATATAATCATTTACTAGGGTGCAATTACACTCGTTATTTCCTGTAGAAATCAGTTACAATAATTGACACAAATATTGGGCAAGGTAGAAGATCATGCAGCTGTAAGATCATGCTCAGAGCTTAACAGGCAGACTTACTGGTTCTCAGTTTTGGTTACCGCACATTTCTCAACGCTACTGATAACAAATGAATGATCACACAAAGTTGAACAACTGAACAGCCAGGGAACTGGTAATGCAATACATGACTATGTTGCTTCTTTGGCAACCATAAGACGTCATGTATTAAATGTGGGTTTCGTCCATCATATATAGCGTAGATGCGTTTGGTTGGTCTACTCTTGCTTCATATGTCGGTGGTAAGCACGAGTAGAGCACTAACAAAAGTTAATTGATTGACATTGCCAATCCCGTCTTGTATCAGGCTCGACAATCCCTTGCTCGGTTTCAGACAAATATGCACTCGATTTACAGTGTTTTAACGTGGCCACCTCAACAGAGCCACCAACATTCATATTAAGATTCTTTGTCGAAGAGTGGTGTCAATGTAAATTACAAGAACTGAATTTTTTCGGTATTGTTCACTATTCTAACAGGTGCGTACGTTCACACTTCCATTTCATCGTCAAAATCAAAGTGAGTGTCTGCTGTCGATTATCCGTATGAGGCACGCCAGCTGCTGAATACGCTCTCTAATACCCAGTATATTTCTGTGATATACCACTAAGAGCAGAACTCACATTGATTTTCTACGAATATATGGTCTGAGTAAAACTGCAAGTAAACCGAATTGATCGGCGTTTGTGTGCTATCTACTAATTGTTTTAAATATAAATGCATGTAAACATGCTCAACAGCATCACCACATACCATTTATGCTATAGTAAGCCAACCGTTTGCTACACATAGAACATCAGTTGTCTAGTTATACACGACTGGCGATTATCATGTCAAAGCGAAACAACGCGCGTGTTGAATGTCGGCGGATTGGCGTCAATCATTCGCATCTCTATGCCTACGTACAAATGTTTACAAATCAATTATGTTTAATATAATGGCAAGACGTCGTGGCAAATTGAGCCCTTACTCCCATATTTGTGCCTTAATTGATAAAAGTGAGAATCTCGGGTCGTACGTCCCAATGTCACACAATGCTAACCCCATACTAAACTCAAGTTTCTAGTCATATGCCTAGCCTATTTTTATAGTTGTCACTTAAGTACCATATGCAGATTTTTTCTTGTACATTGGATACCCGCGATTGTACGATGCCTGCATTCGATTATGAGTCTTGAACTTTTTCCGAGAGGAAGGAAGACAAAAGCTCATTTGCAATAATACTTAACCATGACTATATGCTCAGCAAAATCGATCGTTACATATAACGGTAACTCTTTACCACCAGTAGCACAAATAAGCTTCATAGTGTTCGGTCAAATTACATCAATACATGGTGGCACCTACATCAAAGGTTTTTACTGCCGCATAGCAATCAATAAAGTGTGAAAACCTGTCTTAATTCAGCTATCTTGTGGAATAATGTTATCAGGGCAAACACACATATGCACAATAACCGAAGTTTCCGCCGGATATAAACCACGTTATGTCATTCAATAGCGAATATCCCAATATCTGCTTTGCACGTTAATTGCATAATCATATTTAACCTTTACACCTAATCTTAATCTTACTCGTAATTCATGATGAGGTGGTAGAGCAAAGTTATAAGGTTGCCGTATGTTCGGTTAAACTAATTTAACTGAGCAGCTGATGTGTGGCACCGCCTTGCTACGCGATATGAAAGGCAACGAGAAACCTGAGCCAACCAGTGATGTTTTCCGTTCAGATAGTGTACACTCCCAGACGAAGTCATCGCAGTTGACACTGAAATTATCGATGGCAAACCGTATTTAGTTTTATATATATAAAATCTCCAGCATTTAGTATTAGCCGTGACAGAATGTTCTGGTAGCTGACGTCATGAACACCGGTTTGTTTGTTTAAGCTCATATATTTGACGAATGTTTACATTGAACTAGGTACCAACTACGAAGCAATTCATCTTGAGCAAGCAATTGTTTTCAGAATATTTATCTAAACATTTACTGCTAGCGCACTTAACAGCCTGACACGTGGTTGAATAACTGTACTCAATAGCGTCTTCATTCTGGTGTCAGAATGCGTTCGTACTTCTACTCCATGATATGTTATCCTAAGGAGACACCATCTTCAATGTCGTTAATGTCACACACAGGAGTACTTATGAGTGATAGAGTGTGTTGAATAGAGAAAGATTACTAATGAAAGTGGGATCGCCTCATCAGATAGTTTGGAGTGCAGAGGATTGCTGGTTTTATTCAAATATTTCGTACAAATTGTTTCAATGGGCGCTAATTACATTAGCCATCGCTTTTCGAAATGATCTAAAACTTGAGAACTGCGGATTGCATAAAGTAATGCGGCTCTTCCAAAATATTAGCGACAAACTATGATAGTATTCCAGATGTAACTAATATCAAAATGCAAACAGCACTCAGTCGCGTGCCATTCTCTAGATCCTAAAATATTAACATTTGTAAACATCACATCAACATTCAGCTGTAGTGTATGCATTCATTCTATGTATACCCGTAGGAATAGCTAGGTAGGACGCTTATTCTTGTTATAATGACACGACCTGGCCAGGCTAGCATAAAGCAGACTCTCAGCGTCGCATTTAACAGGCGGTCGTGAAAATGTGATTCCGCAACAGCAAATAATGTTTTTACTTTCGTATTGCTTGAGATTCAAATAACTAGAATATATTAAAGCCAAATATTTGTATGTGCATTGATTGCACGCCATTATACCAGGCTGTGACAATGAAATTTGACTGGAACAAAAACATTGCTGTTAGATCAGTCGGGAAGCGAGTGTCGATGACTATCCTGTAGTTCTACCCTGAATATTCAAATACCGTAGTAATGCAAAGTTCACCTGGGATGCTAATTTGGGTTTGTTGGTTTGAATGCAATCTCAAAAGCGAATTGATAACCACGTGCTTGATAAATATGTCCCTTCTGTATCATGAGGTATAAACATATACCCTGAATGGCGACAGAATTGCATGCACAGAAAACACAATATAACATCTAATACGGGCCGCATCTTGGTTCCTTTTCCAATTTGCCATTTAAAGTTTATGTTGACAGTGCTCATTACTTGTTAACAATAAATAGCCCAATTTAAATGCAAGAATGTTGCAGTGT
The DNA here is from genome assembly GCA_034190875.2 of Urechis unicinctus. NCBI lineage: Eukaryota > Metazoa > Annelida > Polychaeta > Xenopneusta > Urechidae > Urechis > Urechis unicinctus. Next base: position 21,917,280 of record CM067353.1, on the reverse strand, counting down.
GATCTAACGGCTGAATTGACAGCGTTACTGCGAAGCTGTCTTATGACGTACAAACTAGAGTAGTACCAATTAATTAATTGAAATGTAAGACACGTGTACTCTGGCCCATTGATCTTTTCCCTTATCACGCCCTAGACTAGAGGTCGTATTTGCTTAAACATATATTTATGGAATCGAAACGTGACATCACCATCCATGTCTAGTGATAGTGACGCATGCTCGGCCCATATGGAAAACATTATCGATGTTTGGATCATTAATAGCTGTCAGTATTGTACTTTATTGACGTCATGATTACATAGGGAGCCTGACTACTTATTGCTCGGACTAGTAAACCCATTTCTAATGCATAGAAAGCAGCTTATTCAACCGTCGTTCTCAATCTGACACAGAAATCCATTATAAATGGACCTGAGGCCTATAAATTCGTGTTAACTTTTATTTGTGAATTAACCAATAAATAGTGTATAATTTTGATTTCAAAAACCCTGCAATGATAAAATATAATGTATATGGAAGAAGGACACAGCACGAATCCTTCTAGCCACAGAATCAGACCGAGAAAATAAATTTCCAGTTGCATTAGCTGTTATGAAAAAACATAAACAGCTCAGTCTTCAAGCAAACGGAGTGAGGGAAATCTATGTGTGGATTCGTCCTAGGCGCATGGAAATCAATTTCCACAGAGTACCAATCAGTTATCACAATAGCACGTGTCCATGTATCATTTGGTTATGCTACATTCATGCGGGACGTGTTATAGAACTAGGACACTTATATGACCGTGTAGTTTTACAAATGATGCCTTGTCAATGTATGAATTTGATAGAGATTGGTATTTTTTAGTCCTGATTTCATACCAAACCAAGAACTTCTCTTGCGACTACATACAACAATGAATTACATTGCATATAAAAAGTGACATACCATAGATATATTATAGTTTTAACCCGTTATAGTGCTGTTAACGCCATCGTTATTACCATTTATGGACAACGGAAGCACTGGAGCAGCACGGCATTTTGGTGTACGCAAATACATGTTCTATGGTGACAATTCATGTCAACATCCCAAATATGACACCTGTAGCCGTCGCAGTGTTCATTAAAGGGAGCAACAACGTGCCACGGCGCAAACATATTACGCCTAATTACAGCCATAATGATACCAACCTCAGTGAGGGGCATCATCTCAAGACATTGTTAGTGGTGTTCAGTACTAGCAAATGTATAATTGGATCCGCCACTTGGCAAATATCAATGATCCATGCAGAGCTACATTTTTCTCAGCCATATCTTCGAGGTAAACTCACGGTGAATGACTTCATGATGGGAGCGCTGGGCGTATTTGTGGTGCTGCGGCAAGGGCACTAACAATTGTCGAGTTCTGTCATAAAGCACTAGCCCCAAAATTTCACCCACTGAATTTGTTAGTCACCAATTATGTAATAATTGTACCTCAGGTAACAGACCAAAGCAATTACTAGTGGCCACATGAGAGTGCACGCTTCGTTTTATCGGTTGTAACGACTGACATGAACACCATGGGATAATGGAGCCTATTGGACCACTAAAGGCAAAACCATAGTGTCATTTTACAGTTCACTTCGATTGATATTCCCTTCATCCTACAGTGGAATACAATGACAAACAACACGTTGCAGATGTACTTACCAGCCAGCTTAACAGCCGAGTACACATCGAGGTCCTATCTCTACACGGCTGTATTCATAACAAATGGCGGTTTTAAGCCAGTAAAGTGAACCTCAATCACCTCCCTAGGGGCCATAGCCGACCATGAAACTGAAATAGCCGTGACATCATTGACATTACAAACTCCATGATGGGCTATCTTAGTTATCTTAATGTGTATACATGTACATGAGATTTGTAATAAATCTGAGTGTCTGATAGACGTCAACCTGACAACAATCGGTTGATTACAAATGGCTTAGTTACAAGGGAGAAATAATGTTATATTCTAAGTCTTGCTATCTTCGTTGAATAGCCTCAGACTCACAAACACCTTGCATGCAAATTATCAGCCACACACGAAACGATAGCTAAGGTTACACTCACTCAAGAGAAAATACGCTCAAAAGAAAGCAGAAGTTTATAGACGAAGGCGTAGCTTCATGATTCTTACATGATTGTGGTCATTTTAAATATTACGAATTAATTGTAGAAATAACGGAGCATTATCTTGTCAGCGAGGCACATAACGAACACTTACAACTGCTACTCATGTTTCATGTGTTGACCCGGCATAACAAGGATTGTTTTATCATCTAAGCAAATATACTTATTACGTTTATCGAACGACCAAAACCAGCCAGAATGATACCCGAGGCTTGACGACATTAGTTTGGCAGACAACTAACGCTAAAACACCTAGTTCTGCTCTATCGATGGCTCACCGTGAGCATCTGCCTCAATATGCAAATGAGTTTACGTCAATGTCCGGGATATCGCGTGACTCATATTTACCGTGAATATATGAAAGCCTTGGTTTGGTAATTGACCGACCCTCCCTTTTATCAACAATTGACGACTGAAGCCATTGTAAACTAATGCAACACACTATTGATATTTCAAAGTGTGTATCTGAATGAGCCCGATGAAGGGCAGTAAATAACCTTGAGTGACAAGCATTACCTGCGCAACAATTATTTGATGCATGAGGTGGACCTAGGGTATATTTCATTGTAATACACACTTGTATCCCACAACTTCACCGGCAAATATACATAAGGAGTGTCAGTTACAAACTTTCGCGGCGCCAGAAATGTTGTAATTTTTCATGAAATAGCAATTATGTGTGATAAACACGATCATTACCGGTGAAGTGAATACAGAACAGTAGTTTTGCATATTACTAGAAACACCAAAATACTATTTATAGGGTCATTTGGGTGACATCATATCAACCGGGTCCACCAAGGAAACAAATAAAACTCTTTTCAGCGACGTTTATCCTCGCTATGTCCGCAGTTGTGGATGCAAAACAAAGCAAAAAGGATATGAATAACATCCCATGGGTGAATAGTTAGGTTTAGGGTAACTAAGCCACAGTCATATATATGCTGTTTGTTGACTATGTGACAACATGAAATTCTATCGTAATGCTTGGTTTTGGCCGAGACTGATTATATTCAATGGGACAAATGGTCTATACTGGCAGACTAATAGACACTCGGTCATAGCCAACGACCGACAGTTTCGAGCGAAATTATCGGCACACTAACAGACTCATTCTTCAGTTGAATAACCAATCGACCACAGAGCTGATAACCGCTTCATCACACGTGTCGCAGCATCCTCTACTTTGGGCACCTTCTTTATCGATGTATATGAATTGACTCCTGTCAAAGGAATGATTCACGACATTGATGAACGAGTAACGATTTTAACGAATAGATATCTATAACAACCACATCAAAAATTGCCATCTGATATCATGTGATATCTTCCTGATATCATGCGATATATTCCTTATATCATGTGATATCTGCTTTTGGTAAATTCGTCATCAGACTAAGAATTGAATCTGCTTAATGATCCACCTAGTCAAATTAACTTCACTACAGTATTAGAAAAAGGTATCGGCACTGCCTACAGTATCATATCGGTTAATTGAAAATCATCACTTGATGATCTCTTCAATGCGCCTTGGCGTATTGGTTTAGGTTCGCGGCCAATCCACGGATCTTATAACGGGTAAAGTATGTGGATCTTGTAAAGTTGTAGCATTCGGCCGTTCCATGTGATCAGCTATTTGCAGTTGAAATCAAAGCAGCAAAGAGCTGCCAAGAGACGCAGACCCACAGATATAATTGAACACCCTTAACATCTTAACACGTTAAAGGCTGTATATTAGTTATTAGAATGTTGAATCTCCAACTTGAGGAATTCCAAAGAAAAATAACCTATAAGATTGCATCCGTTTCTAATCAAATGTTCCGCACATCCACCAGTGTAATCGGATCTAGTATTTAGGGTTGAGTTGTGATATCACAAGACCTTATTATATTACCCCCACCCCTTCCATAACCGTCTTCAATTAACTAATATGTTGCGTAGTATATTACTGTAGCTATGCCCTTCCTTATCACCCTGTGTGGGGTTTGTTTTTATAGTGACCGTCAGACTGTAGCTGCTCCCGGAAAATGAATAATTCACATTATGTTGCATTAATTGGTGGGAATTTGCTTTTTTACGTTGCCATTTACACAGTTCAGCAAACTTTATCACTGCCTAACAAACACTGTCAGAATATACCAACAGCAAAGATCTTGTTATATTAAGATACCCGACTCGGACGTTTCCGTTGTGAAGCTCGCGACCAGCGCGCCATCTGGTTTCGTGGAAGCCAAAATGTAAACAAAAGCGCGTTCAATGGTAAAAGATCGATCAGCGATGGTATGTACTCAAAAATACCGCTGTATTTCTAAAAAAGCTAAGACTTTTTGATGCGCGAGCACATGGTAAAAGATCGATCAATTACTATTGACACCTTTTTATCAATTTGTGTGAACGTTTAAACGAAGTTTGAAAACAAGCCACATGATATATTCTCAAGGCAAAGCTTTACGTTGGTAAAGAACTACATGACTTTGATAGTCTAATTTGTTCACGTGTAGACGTTATATGTTGATGCCCGAAAGGTGTGCATCAAAGAATGTACGTCCAGATATGAAACGATGTAACATTCAATGATGATAACGATGTCATATACAATCAACTTACAATCAATATATCAACCGACACACTTGTGAATGTTTAAATAGCAGCTTATCAACATATTTTGGTACGTAAGATTTCTGTACTTGAGCAGTTAATGTTTAATGAAATCTTTCCGTGATTTGTCGAATAATGTATGGTATGATATCTACCATGTTTGGCTTTAAAAATTTTTGTGGGCGTGAGTATATTTATGGCAGATACTGCGAGGACAAAACACGAAGATTGAATTCAAATGGGGTGATCAAATATATGCACTACTTTGTAACGAAGCTGAAAGAATATCAAATGCAATCCGAATCGCTCCTGCTTCAACAGAAAAATATATATATATTACAGCGTTCTGTTTTGAATATATAGAATCAATTTGAAACAGAACAAAGCCTTTTATCGTCTACCGATGTACAATTATAACTGAAGTACATGACGCCCACACATCGTGGACTCTAAGATACAGTCTGAAAACAACGCAGAGAACAACGGTTGCATAGTATAGTATAGAACAATATCTGATGATATGTTGGGTCATCATCGATGAGGTGAAAAAATATAATTGCTTTATAAAAGTAATGTATTGGCCCATGACCTTGTCAACGTATGCTTTCACCTTATCCCACGAGCGTTGTTTTATCATCCATGCAACGAAACAAATTTTGTTTAGGGTACGAATAAACACCAGCTAGAATTGATACCTGAGGGTGAATAGCTTGACTATCTTAGATTGATAGTTAACTGATACAGAAACGCATATTTCTATCGAATAAACCAACATTTCAAAGCTTTGATGGTTGAGACGGTAAATTACATGATAATTGTCATGTGTCTATTGAATATCTGTCAGAATGCCATCGTTTGGTAATTGATCGACTTTACAATAACTGCAGTCATTTCCTGCTGCTCGTCACGTTTTGTTTATCAGCCCTTGACTATTGAGACTCATCGTCAGGATGCTTACACATTGAAGCAACATTTAACAGTCATTCCGATATCATTGCTGGCGACAGCAATCACTGGATGTCGTATTGATGTCACTCTAGTTGTCTATCATGAACCAACATGGTATAAAACAAATAAGCTTCTGTGTTTTATGAATTACTGAGATATGGACAGTGATATCTTACATACTTCTATGGGGCGTGTTTTGAATTTTCAGGCATATTTAAATCTTAAGTACCAATGGCAATATTCTGTGATATTTAAAATAAAAAAGAAGAGAAAGAATGCTGTAAGCAAAAATTGATAAAACGACGTGCGAGTATAACTGCATAAAACCGTTAAATAAACATGATTAGATGCGTTGGCAATTCATTTTAAGCATACAGTGGTCCTTGATTAAACGTGAATTTCCAAATGGAAACATTTGACCCATGCCCCAACAGGGTATTTGGTTCAGCAACACGACATTATGTAAAGTACAATATTCAGATTGTGCGTGTAGCACGTCACAACAATGTCATTATCTTAGCCATAGAGAATAAATGCAATACACTACTGGTATTCCAATGTGTAACTCGGGTTTAACCTGACGTCAAGTATATTACCAGAGAGGTAGAAAGTGTGCCTGGCATATAATTGGTCGACGTGAGATTTCGGTTACACATTTAACAATGCAAAAATGCAAGTGCAACGAGGGTCTCATCAGTTTCACATAAATGTCGAAAATTACACCAGCAAATACATGGAACAGTGTCTGAAACAAACTATCGAGCCAGAGATGTTGTTATTTGTCGCCATTAATAGCGATATACTCTATCATTATCAGTGAGGTGAATACAGTAGTTTTCATAATGCTTGAAATTACAGAAAATGGTTTATTGTTTCATTTATCTGACCGATTCCACAAAGGAAAGTAGTTTTTCGGCGTCGTCCTTCTCCCCCAGTCAAGGTCCCCTAGCCTGATGGCTGCGGGCGCTGTTTACATGTTACTGATATTCAATAGTCTCGCCGCCTTCAGGTCTAGGAGACCTTAATGTCTTGAACTGGACAGGCATCCCAGATTTGGGATGCTCCAATCACAATCCGTGTCTCTCGGTCACTCTCGGGTACTTTTGAGTCATTGTCTCTCATTGGTTAGTTCTACAAGTTCCGAAGAACTTGTCCATCCGGACGAGTGATTTTTATGAGCTGGGCACACATTCTACAACACTCCGATTTGTTGTTTCACGCTGAGTGGCACCGGTAATAACACAGTCGGCGAGAGAAGCAGACACACAACTGGTTCTTTTTAACTGACTATTACGTAAACATACTATCGTGCAGCTAAGCGATTAAAGCGCTTGTTGTGGTGCCAATTTGAACTTTTGAGACGCCCCATAATTCCAGAAGACATTCAATGTGTTCTCATTGGACGCAGACCACTACAATGTCCATGAAGTCACATAGAACCGAGGGTGCGTATCACAAGCCAGACACGCGCAATTAAGGTCAATCCGGGTCACAACCTTTGCGTTGATTGGTCACGAAGATTAACGAACGTGTCTAATGAATATTCGGACGCTTATGTTTTCGTAGACTCTAGGGCGAGAAGCGTAGCGGAACCCCTGGAGTCTGGGACGCAGACTAGTTCTCCCCAGTATCCACAGTTATTAATGCAAAAAATGAAGTACAACTCATTGGTACGTCGAAATATATATGTAAATACGTATGAATATCCATATACGTAGCTACATATATGTTAAATATATATATTTATATGTGTTTATTTGCGTGCAAAATATATATATATATATATAATTCATATATGTAAAATATATGTACATATATATATATAGTGTATAATATATATATATATATATATATATATATATATATATATATATATATATATATATATATATATATATATAAACATATATATGTATACATAAATACTTTTTAGAATATGGACCTTTATTTCAATCAGCTGCTTTTTAGTTAATGGGCATGCTGCCCATTCAGCGAACCCATTTTACGGCATCTTAATGGCTTATCTTAAAACGCCGTGGCAGTTACGGAAGGGCAATTGCAGTGGAATTAATGGCTAATGGACTCTTATGGTACTCTGATGACTATTGACGATGAAGACTCATTGGGATATCTTATGTCTATCCTAATGAAATTTTAAGATTATTGTAAAATGATGAAGCATTCATGAAAGCAGCATAAGCAATAATATCAAGCTAAATCTACTACAATCATTGCAAGGTATGATACGCATGCTGTGCATAAGCCTGGCACGAAGCTTTGCAGAGGTAACCGTATGGTAACGTACGGGAATATGTTCGTGCTAGGGACCAATAATATGCCAAATACGACGTGAGGTCGTATATCTCAAGCCCTATCCATAGTTTATGAGGATATAGTACTTATACGAGGTCTAAGCAAACTTTCAAGAGACATTTGCTGTCTCGTAAGCCTTCTAGGTACAATACAAAAAGCATTTCTTAAGAAAACAACGTTTATTTATGAAGTGATTTTTGCGTCTTTTCAGTACAACAGGTGTAGGTTCGAGTGGACTACATGTGTGGGAAGCCATTCCTATACCTGACCCATTAATATCTGGTGATTTGCCGTTATATTGGTGAACTTGTCAGATTATGTGCCCGAGATTATGTAAGAGCAAAAACAGCTCGGTGTTCAAGCAAATATCTAAGTGTGGATTCGCTCTAGGTACGCGGAATTACTAATTCGTGTAAATCAATTTTCACAGAGCACCAATCAGTAATCACAATAGCACGTGTCCATGTATCATTTGGTTATGCTACACTTATACGACCGTGTGGTTTTACAAATGATGCCATCGTTAATGTATGAATTTGATAGAGAATGACATTTGTAGTCCAGATTTCTACAAGATTGCATCAACCAATAAATTACATTGCATATCAAAAGTGACAAATCATAGATATATTATTGTTTGAAACTTTTGCAAAACTGTTATAGTGCTCTTAACGCCCTCATCATTACCTTTATGGTCAACGGAAGCACTGAAGCAGCATGGCATTTTAGTGTACGAACATACATGTTCTATGGTGACAATAAAAGTCATCATCCCAAATATGACACCTGTAGCCGTTGCAGCGTTCATTAAAGGGAGCAATTACAGGCCACTGCGCAAACATATTACGCCTAATTACAGCCATAATGATACCAACCTCAGTGAGGGGCATCATCTCAAGACATTGTTAGAGTTGTTCAGTACTAGCAAATGTAAAATTGGATCCGCCGTTTAGCAAATATTAATGATCTATGCAGAGCTGCATTTTTCTCAGCCATATCTTCGAGGTAAACTCACGGTGAATGACTTCATGATGGAGCGTTAGGGCGCATTTGTGGTGCTGCGGCAAGGGCACTAACAATTTTCGAGTTCTATCATAGAGCACTGACTCCAAGATTTCACCGACTGATTTTGTTAGTCATCAATAATGTAATTATTGTACCTCAGGTAACAGACCAAAGCAACGACTGACATGAACACCATGGGATAATGGAGCCTATTGGACCACTAAAGGCAAAACCATAGTGTCATTTTACAGTTCACTTCGATTGATATTCCCTTCATCCTACAGTGGAATACAATGACAAACAACATGTTGCAGATGTACTTACCAGCCAGCTTAACAGCCGAGTACACATCGAGGTTCTATCTCTACACGGCTGTATTCATAACAAATGGCGGTTTTAAGCCAGTAAAGTGAACCTCAATAACCTCCCTAGGAGCCATAGCCGACCATGAAACTGAAATAGCCGTGACATCATCAACTCCATGATGGGCTATCTTAGTTATTTAAATGTGTATACATGTACATGAGATTTGTAATAAATCTGTAGAGTGTCTGATAGACGTCGACGTGACAACAATCGGTTGTTTACAAATGGCTTAGTTACAAGGGAGAAATAATGTTATATTCTAAGTCTTGCTATCTTTGTTGAATAGCCTCAGCCTCACAAAAACCTTGCATGCAAATCATCATCCACACACGAACAGTCGCCAAGGTAACACTCATGTTCAAGAGAAAATACGCTCATAAAAAGCAGAAGCTTTATAGACGAAGGCGTAGCTTCATGATTCTTACATGATTGTGGTCATTTTAAATATAACGAATCAATTGTAGAAATAACGGAGCATTATCTTGTCAATGAGGCACATAACGAACACTTACAACTGCTACTCATGTTTCATGTGTTGACCCGGCATGACAAGGTTTGTTTTATCATCTAGGCGAAAATACTTATTGCGTTTATCGAACGAACAAAACCAGCCAGAATGATACCCGAGGCTTGACAACATTAGTAAATCAGTTGACGCCAATATCTGGGATATCGTGTGATCAATATTTACAGTGAATATATGAAAGCCTTGGTTTGGTAATTGACCGACCCTCCCTTTTATCAACACTTGACGACTGAAGCCATTGTAAACTAATGAAACACACTATTGATAATTCAAAGTGTGTATCTGAATGAGCCCGATGAAGGGCAGTAAATAACCTTGAGTGACAAGCATTACCTGCGCAACAATTATTTGATGCATGAAGTGTACCTAGGGTATATTTCATTGTAATACACACTTGTATCCCACAACTTCACCGGCAAATATACATAAGGAGTGTCAGTTACAAACTTTCGTGGCGCCAGAAATGTTGTAATTTGTCATGAAATAGCAATTATGTGTGATAAACACGATCATTACCGGTGACGTGAATACAGAACAGTAGTTTTGCATATTACTAGAAACACCAAAATACTATTTATAGGGTTATTTGGGTGACATCATATCAACCGGGTCCACCAAGGAAACAAATAAAACTCTTTTCAGCGACGTTTATCCTCGCTATGTCCGCAGTTGTGGATGCAAAACAAAGCAAAAAGGATATGAATAACATCCCATGGGTGAATAGTTAGGTTTGGGGTAACTAAGCAACACTCATATATATGCTGTTTTTTATTTATGACTATGTGACAACATGAGATTCTATCGTAATGTTTTGTTTTGGCCGAGACTGATTATATTCAATGGGACAAATGGTCTATACTGGCAGACTAATAGACACTCAGTCATAGCCAACGACCAACAGATTCAAGCAGAATTATCAGGACACTAGCAGACAGAGCTGATAACCGCTTCATCACAAGAGTCGCAGCATCCTCTACTTTCGGGCACCTTCTTTGTCGATGTATATGAATTGACTCCTGTCAAAGGAATGACTCACCTCATTGATGAACGAGTAACGATTTGAACGAATAAGAATCTATAATAACCACATCAACAATTGCCATCTGATATCATGTATCTGATAGCATTCGGCCGTTCCATGTGATCTGCTATTTGCAGTTGAAATCAAAGCAGCAAAGAGCTGCCAAGAGACCCAGACCCACTGATACAATAGAACACCCTTAACATCTTAACACGTTAAAGGCTATATTAGTTATTAGAATGTTGAATCTCCAACTTGAGGAATTCCAAAGAAAAATGACCTAGTAAGATTGCATCCGTTTCTAATCAAATGTTCCGCACATCAATCAATGCAATCTAATATTTAGGGTTGAGTAGTGATATCATAGGACCTTATTTATATTACCCTCACCCCTTCGATAACCGTCTTCAATCAATTATATGTTGCGCAGTATATTACTCCAGATATGCCGTTCTTTACACGTTTTGTTGCATTAGTTGGTGGGAATTTTCTTTTTTACGTTGCCATTAACACAGTTCAGCAAACTTGATCACAGCCAAACAAACGGTCAGAATATACCAACAGTCAGTTCATTCCCTTAACAATTGACACAGAATGCACTGCTCACTGGAACTTAAGTTAATCTTCCGACTACAACTATGATGACGATACATGACTTCCCTTGATATGTAGCACCTCATGCTCTCCAGCATGGAAATATATTTGTATGCAACACTACTGTATGCTTGATTATCTCAGGTTCTCGAAAGACAAACCCTCCAATGTTACATATTACCAGTGCATATCGTGCTCCTGCATATATAACTATTGCTCCAATTGGATCAATTTAAATTGACCAAAGTCTCTAAGATATCACATTAAAAGATAACTCATCTAGCAATGCTTATTAAACGAATCAATAAGCAGTCGTTTATAGTACCACAATTTTAGGATGCAATGCAAGACCAGAACACTACAATTGAATTGAAGACGATTGGGGCGTCGGAACTCAATTATTACCTATATCAAACACAATCAGTAACGAATGCAGCTCGCAACTAAAAGCAATCATAATCGTAATAATATACTCATTAACGTAAACATTGATGCATAGCCGAATGTTATTAAGCTACAAGAAAGACTACTAAAATGTGCTTAAACACAATGTAAGAATACATTACATGCTAAGATGCATAGCTGAGCGGTCGACTACGACGCCTAAAACATGACATGTATGTTTCTAGTGACGGCAATTAATTATTATAATCGACTTTTTAGGGGACACAGAAGACAAATACTTGAGGCTTGAGCATAGATGTATTATGATACTTAAAGCGATAATTCCGATACACCGTCACCCTCCTATAGAATCAGCTATAACGATTCACAAACAAGTTCATTTGCGCTCTAAGAAATGATGAAGGCTATAAAAGAGTGCGTCGAACATTAAGACCAACATTGTTTTCTGATATAAATAGCAGTCGCTTGTAATCATCAGGGTTTGCAAAACCTACAGCCTATAAGGGAATATTAGAAGCGCGAAAATGATCACTACAGTGTAAAATGTAATCAATTACTTGCTCATAACGCATGATAAGAGCCTTAATGACATCGATTTTCCTGTAAATCAAAGGGGGTAGTGCGGGTTTGAATAATCAAGATTTCAGAATCAGCCAACATTTGGTGATTGATTGCACGTTGGGACGGAGCAGTGTGAGGGACATGCTGAGCAAGCGCGTGTTACGCTTATGAGCCTTGTTGGTCATAGGCGATATGTTAATGCTACCACAGACAGATTGGTCAATGCTCAACTTAATGAGCAGGTGCAACACATGTTGACAGGTCTTGCCATACACAATATGGTACGACCTGTGATTGATTACCAAAATGGCTTGTTGTCTCGCACGTCGATGAACTGGTAATTTATTTCTATGTTAGTAGAAATGAGTGTGGCAATACTCCACAATGTAAATAATGCTGATTAATAACTCCAGCCTCCACGCCTAACAAATGTCACCCGCCATGGCACCATAAAAGAAGCAATAAAACAGGATATGATTTATTACCCTAAGGTGAATAGCGGGGTCCGTTGCATTGCAACTTGCAGTCGAACAGATTCCCTTGGATTATTTGTCACTCCAACTTTGTGAACGTTTTCAGAATGTTGTCATGCTTCAACAGATAAAACAGTACAAATGCGCAACATGGATAAGTTATGTTTGACTATCATGGATCAGTTGGCGGCGTGCACTGAATGTAATCATTTGAAAACAAGCCACATGATTTATTCTCAAAGCTAAGCCTAACGTTTGTAAAGAACTACATGACTTTGATGGTCTAATTTGTTCGCATGTTGACATTTTATGTTGAAGCCCAAAATGTGTGCATCAAAGCAATTTATGTCCAGATATGAAACGATTTAACATCCAATGATGATAACGATGTCACACACAATCAACTTACAATCAAGTTACCAGCCAACACAATTATACATGTTTAATTAGCAGCTTATCAACATATTCTAGTAGGTAATATTTCTGTACTTTAGCAGACAATGTTTAATGAAACCTTTCCGTGGATTGTCGAATAATTCAAGGTATAATATCTACCATGTTTAGCTTTAGCCTTTAAAAACTTTTGTGGAAGTAAGTATATTTATGGCAGATACTGTGAAGACAAAACTCGAAGATTGAATTCAAATGGGGTGATCAAATATATGCACTTCTTCGTAACGAAGCTGAAAGAATATCAAATGCAATCCGAATCGCTCCTGATTCAACAGACAATCTGAAAAATATATTTATAACAGGGTTCTGTTTTTGATATATGGAATCGATTTTAAACAGAACAAAGCCTTTTATCGTCTACCGATGTACAATTATAACCAAAAATAACGAATAAACAAGAGCTGAAATGATACACGAGGATGAATAGTTTGACTATCTCAGTTTGATAGTTAGCTGGTACAGAAACGAATATTCCTATCGAATAAATCAACATTTCAAAGCGTGGGCGGGTGATCTGGTAAATTTCATGATAATTTCATGTGTCTATTGAAGATCTGTCAGAATGCCATCGTTTGGTAATCGACCGACTCTACAATAACTGCAGTCATTTCCTGCTGCTCGTCACGTTTTGTTTATCAGCCCTAGACAATTGAGGCTCATCGTCACGAATGTTTACAAATTGAAGCAACCTTTAACATTCATTCCGATATCATTGCTGGCGACAGCAATCACTGGATGTCGTATAGATGTCACTCTAGTTGTTCATCATGAACCAACATGGTATAAGAAAAAATGTGCTGCGGTGTTTTCTGTATAACTGAGAAATGGACAGTGGTATCTAACATACTTCTATGGGGCGTGTTGTAGATTTCGAGGCATATTTCAATCTTAAGTACCAATGGCAATATTCTGTGATATTCAAAATAAAAAAGAAGAGAAAGTATGCTGTAAGCAAAAAGAGATAAAACAACGTGCGATTATAACTGCATGAAACCGTTAAATAAACATGATCAGATGCTCTGACAATTTATATTAAGCATACAGTGGTCCTTGATTAAACGTGAATTTCCAAATGGAAACATTTGACCCATGCTCCAACAGGGTATTTGGTGCAGCAACACGACATTATGTAAAGTACAATATTCAGATTGTGCGTGTAGCACGTCACAACAATGTCTTTATCTTAGCCATAGAGAATAAATGCAATACACTACTGGTATTCCAAAGTGTAATTCGGATTTAACCTGACGTCAAGTATATTACTGGAGAGATAGAAAGTGTGCCTGGCATATAGTTGGTCGACGTGAGACTTCGGTTACACATTTAACAATGCAAAAATGCAAGTGCAATGAGGGTCTCATCAGTTTCATATAAATGTCGAAAACTACACCAACAAATACATGGAGGAGTGTCTGATACAAACTCTCGAGGCGCCAGAGATGTTGTTATTTGTCGCGACTAAGGGCGATATACACGATCATTATCAGTAACGTGAATACAGTTTTCATAATGCTTTAAATAACAGACAATGATTTATTGTTCCATTTATGTGACCGATTCCACAAAGGAAAGTGGTTTTTCAGCGTCGTCCTTCTCCCCTGTATCCATAGCTATAAATGATATGTCGATATATATAAGTAAATACGTATATATATCCATATATGTAGCTACATATATGTTAAATATATATATTTATATGTGTTAATTTGCGGCAAACATATATATATATATATATATAATTCATATATTTACAGGTATTAAATAGTATATAATATACATATATATAAATATTTCAATCAGCTGCTTTTTAGTTAATGAGCATGCTTCCCTTTCAGCGAACTCATTTTCCAGCATCTTAATGGCTTATCTTAAAACGCCAGGGCAGTTACGGAAGGGCAATTGCAATTGAATTATGGCTAATGGACTCTTATGGTACTCTGATGACTATCAAGCTAAATTTACTACAATCATTGCAAGGTATGATACGCATGCTGTACGTATGCATGAGACGAAGCATGGCAGAGGTAACAGGTGTAGGTGAGAGTGGACTACATGTGTGGGAAGCCATGCCTATGCCTGGCCAGGTGGTCTACATCATACGCCCTCTCCAGCTGCGCTGTCAATTTTAGCTCTTTGGTTGATTCATCTTTGTCACAATACTGTGGAGACGATAGAGTACGGGGCTTATAAACATATAAAGATATTTTACCGCGCAACATCTGGTGATTTGCCGTTATATTGGTGAACCTGTCAGATTATGCGCCCGGCTTAGCCCGTAAACATCTTTATATTGTTTCCCGCAACAATAATCTTTTTATTTACAGTGCAAACAAAAACCAGGCAGGATTGATACCGGAGGGTGATGGTTTGACTTACTCAGTTGGGTTGAAAACTGACACTATAACTCATAGTTGTGCTGCATAGCGGGTTCACCGCCAGCTGCTTCCTCAAACGAAGCATCGGTGAGACATTAACGCCAATACCCGGTAAATCGCATGACAATTGTAATGTGTCCATTCAAATCTGTCAAAAAGCCGCCGTTTGATAATTGGCCGACACTCCAATGACTGTGGTAATTTCCTTTCTGCTAACCACTGTTTATTTATCAGCCCTTGACGACAGGAGCCGATCATCGAGCATGTATCCACGTTGAAGTGCACTAAACAGCCTCGCCTAATACTGGTGCTGGCCTAGAAAATCCCTGATGCCGTCTTGTTTCCACCCTAGTTATGACATGATATGAGACCATTGCTTTCTTGATTACGGGGCAAGGACAGTGATATATAACGTTCTTCTATGGAATGTGCTTTGTCTACTTCAGGCATAGTTCAATTTAGATAAACTGTTATAATAACGAAAGATCATAATATGACATTGATGCAAACAGCAATATTCGGTGACAGACGAAATATGATTCGAGACATAGAAGTCGTCAATAGCAATGGGTCAAACTATAAGCGTAAACAATGGCATGACGCCGTTAAGTATACGTGCAATTTTGAACGTTTGCTACTAAAATATTATTTCTCACAAGATGATTTGACGATTAATATAACTCATATAGTGGTTCTTGTCAATCTACAAAAAGAGAATTTCCAAAGGTAAACGTTTGATCCGTGCGTGACAATTTCCATCGTTCATTCCACTTCGAATATTGTTATGTCATGCAAAACTTGAAGAAACGCGTTAGCTCAGTTCTTGTATGTTTTGACGACATCGAGACTTTTATGCCTACATGTGAAATAATCAGTGAGCCTGAGAGGTTTATGAACAGCGACATAACAGAAACCCCGCTTCCAAAGATATCTAATTTAGATATCTAATCAGGGCAGATGGATAGATATTAGACTGCATGCCATTAGCGCTTACTCGATGAGGCACTGTTATAGACACAGCTTGATACGAATGCTCAGGGCGCACAAGATGACATGCAGCATAACAATATATAATATAAATTATAATATGCAGATAGCGCTTGGCACGCGTCCCTTTCAATACCGAATTTCTATAGATATATTAGCCATTTAAAACCGATATAAAAAATCTATTCATGTTCCTAAGTGTGAATCTGATTAAAGTAGCAAAGAGCTGCATAGAGACCCTGATCTACAGATACATTTGAAGATTATGGAAACGAAATGATGAATATTTACACCTGCTTTACAACACGCGTAAACGAAATGGCATTGCATGAACTAATTCACCTTCTCCTCTCCCCCTCTAAAAACCGCCCTTAAGCTACTATTGCATTGAATACTGCGTCTCTAGAACTTGCTTCGTTAATAGCAATTGTATTGTGTTTCCAACATGACTGTAAGCTATGTCCTGGACCACCACATAGCATTGTTACCTTTTGGTTAAGTTGTCATTGCATCATAGCTCATCATGCACATTGAGCCCAAATATCCTGTAATCTAGCATATGCCATGAATCAGTTTGTTTTGTAATGCGCGCCTTTGATAGCACGATGCACACTTTCCCTGTCACGATACTGACCATACTGGGCCGCAAAATTTATCCAAGCCTCATACACTGTCAAGAAATACTAACAGTTACTTAACTCCCAATGAAATTATCTGCCTGTGGTTAAATTATGATATGTGATCACATTTGATTGATGATTACATTCGATATATGATTCCATTTTAACGGCCTTGGAATTATTATGCTACTGTGCGCTTGGATATCTCGCGTTCTCAGGGGGCTGACGCTCCAGTTTTGCAAATAATTCCTGCCTATTCTGTGCCTGTATAGATAAATATTGCTCCCACTGCATTAGTGTTTAGAAATCGAAGTACTCTTTCTTACATTTTACTTATTGATCAATAATGGTCAATAAATAAATAACAAACAGCCATACAACCATACACAGATACATACATACATGCATACATACATACATACATACATACATACATACATACATACATACATACATACATACATACATACATACATACATACATACATACATACATACATACATACATACATACATACATACATACATACATACGTACGTACGTACGTACATACGTACGTACGTACATACGTACATACATACATACATACATACATACATACATACATACATACATACATACATACATACATACATACATACATACATACATACATACATACATACATACATACATACATACATACATACATACATACATACATACATACATACATACATACATACGCGACTGACCAAGATAATAAACAAACTTGCGTTTATAGTACCAAATTGTTTGGTGGCGTTTCAAGATCAGATTGACTGTATTTAATTAGGGCAAACGGAGCGCCATGATTCTGTGTGATAACCTACATCACACTAGTCCTATCAAGCAAGGCTGTATGTTATGGTCTATATGTGACAAATCGCTATTTGGAAATCAAATGAAGCCACGAGAGGGCGGTTTCTTGTGCTGTAGTGATGAAAGCAATTGTTTTTCTTAGTCATCGAGTTGTGAACTCATTGATTTCTAGGTTAGCTTATGCGTTTAAATGCCTGATGGTTTGAAGCACAGTAAAATATATTCGATAACACTGAATAAACATGAGCAGCTTTCGCTTCAAGCCTCCTTCTGATGCTACCCTATTATAGATACTTATTATCCCACACAATTCGTAACGCATACAGTCAGGAACGTCGTATGCAATCAGGAAACAGCCCAAGTTAAAACCACCATATTTATGTTAACAGAAATAATATGCAAAAAGCAAACTTCGAATAGACGCAGCGAAGCAAAGAGATGTGTGATGCTTGATTATAAATTGAATACTCATTGGGTGCGTTGAAATCCCTGCCTTGTTCGATAATGAGAAAGAAAGCAGTTCAAACAATACTGTTTCAATAAAGGGTAAACCATTTAAACTAAATGCATTTATTAGTGATATAAGATTTGACGTAATAAATTGAAGAAATAATGACAACCATGTGTTATAAAACTACTTTGAATATCTAGAAACAATTCAAGATTACATGCATGATAGCTGTCCATGTTAATGTGATAAGATATGTAGGTATATCATGTAGGTAAATCATGTTAATTAACTCACTGCTAAATACGAGATACGTGCGTCTCTGATCTTTCATCGAAGAGGGGTAAGTGGTTAAGCATCATAGCCCCCAGAGTTTGTCATAATTGATGATGTCACGCAATGCCGATCACGATTGCTCTCCAAAGATTACTTAAACAGCATTGAACACATATCAGACACATGGTGCTTGATGTTAGTGAGGCCAGCGCTTGTTCAACATAGAAAGAGTTTTTCTAGCTCTGCAAAAAATAATGAAAGCCGTCGAGAGTGTGTCCAACAGGATGAAAATTGTTTTATGATAGTAATAACAGTCACCCTCGCTTGCATTAATCAGGTTTTGCGACACCTGGAGCTTTGCTGTGGACATTTGAAGCGCGAAAACGATTGCCGCAGTGTAAAATGTAAGCAATTACCAGCTCATAAAGCATTATAATTGCCTTAATTACTTAGGCTTGAGTGGTTTGTATTACCTGTACATCAATTCCGTGGGCTGGTTCAGGGGGTTTCACTGACTGGTCAATCGACATTTGGCAAGTTTTTGGCATAAACTTAAGCGTTGGGATGGAGCTGTGTACCTGCAACGCTCGCAGTATGTAAATATAGAATATCTTCAATCAAGCAACCTATAATTTAGCTGCGTCTTGCATGTTCCATAACAAATGCAACAACCGCATAACCTTGAGTGTGCGAATGATCAGTCACCGTAGTCAGCAAAGGGACAACGTTATTAATGTGCTCGTGATATTTGGTAATTTTTGCATATATCAAAATATATGCGCATGTCTGCCATTACTATCTTACAACTTGTACCATTAATGATTTATTGTTTTGCTAGCAGTTATATATTTGGCAACATTCTGACAGCCTCATGAGTGATAATAGCGCTGTCTTCGAGGAACAATGGACGTCGATGTGATTTCATCATCTTACGGAATTTTTTCAAATGTATGATATCATTGTATTCTTTCGAGGCATAAGAGAATGGATGAGGATGTTATTGGGCATTCTGTGTTGGCATTAATGGAGCGCGTAATTGTCATGGAAAATAATATGCTCCAACAAAAGCATGGGAACCATTATATACCATTTCAATGTAAATTATAGATGCTACCAGATCATCGGGAATGTAATAAAGAAACACAGGGGGGAAAGAATGTCAATTAATGAGAAGTGAAATGTTTGGAAAGTGGCTTCCAATGAGAGGAAACGGAGATTACACAGATACGCACTAAGAAACGGCATTGGCAATCTGCAGGGAACCGGATGCTACGCAATTGAACCTTTCTGATCATACAAAATACGCAAAAGCTACCACAATCGTCTTGTTACGATACAATAGGTACCATCTGTTTAGTCAATCAACCACATGCATCGCCAATTAGTAGTGCTTTAGGTTACGATTTGATAACAGTTTCTATTACATTACTGCCCGACCGCTTGTCCTAATCCCGAACTCTAACATTGATTTATTCTCAACCTAATGGAAGAATTTTTTCTATTGTACCGTATAACCAGGCTGAATTAACACCAGAGAGTAGCAAAATGAAAACAAACTTCGTACAGCTTCGTCGTTGCATCAGGTGTCTGAGGAGAATTAAACCGGGGCCCGTGAATTCGCATGACAATGAGAAGTCAGATATTCGTCGGTTGATCGTTGATCGAGCTTACAGTTATTATGGTAATTTCCTTATGCTACCCAGGCTCAGTGTATCAGCCGGGGATGGTTGAAGCTCTATCAGATGTGTCTCCTGGTAGAACCATAATTTAGCAGCCATTTCTAACATTGTTATCAGCAAAATAAATGTAATGATATAATGCTGAACTTCTTCCTCAATATGAGTGAATACTAGGCTGCAAATGTGCTAGTCATTTGGATTCCATCCACTTTAATTCCAGGTGCACATATTCGAACAATGTTGTGAATGACTATAACTTTTATGACGCACACATTGATCGTCGGCACAGCAAGATATCGTGAATTTGATATTTTCATATAAAAATATATTTCATGAAAACACACACCAAACAGTAATTTCATGTAATGTGCATACTTCTAATAATCTCGTGATTACAAAGACCTGATACAAAGGATACACCCACATTATGGACACAAGACTACAACCTATATTGCGCTTTTGAAGGAGTGTCCATAAAAACATGTGAGGCGCCAGGCGTGTAGCAATTAGTCGTGAAATCATAATAATGTGTGACATTTACGATCATGACTAGTGATACGAATACAGAACAGTTATTTTGTACATAGCTAAAAACACGGAGGTACTATATATTACACCATTTATCTGACAACCTATCAGCAAGGACTACCAAGCAATCCACTATTACCCTGTTTGTCGACGTTTCCTTCGTCAATGAACGTCATGGCAAATGTAATACAAATCAAAAAGTACATTAATAATGACTAATGGCTGCAGAGTTTGCTTCCTGGCAGCAAAACTGACTCTGGAAGACAGAATCATGCTGTTTACTTGCTCTGTAACGACATGACAATGTATAGTAATGCTTGGTATGACAGGTTGATTTCAATGGGTTAGTTGGGTGTCTGAAAGGGCGATAAATACTAATATATCGCTCATCAATTGAGTGTGACAAATTTAAAGTCAGCTTGAGGTACATATCAAGCAGTAGATTGAATACCAATGGTTGCGTTCCTGTACGGGTGATAAAATGCGTATGGCCATCATGTTAATTAAAAAAACTACGTAAGACTATGTAAAGGCAGATGTAATCAGTGAGGCAACCATGTTCATCAACCGTGCGTCTCAGTGGCTAATTATGTGCTGCAATTGGAAATGCATGACACTTATGATTATGCTAGGGCACACAAGATTCACCACATTCATTTCACAAACGCGTTTCTGAAAGTAAGTACGGTCATACCGATAAGAATAACAAGTTTCTTACGTCATGAACAAAGAGGGTCATGATAGCAATAACTAAGCTTTGTAATACCATAAGTTTGCTTCTGGTTAAATGAGTCTGGTCAATGTAATCAATTGTTAAGACATCAAATATGAATACAGACTACAGCTCGATACACTGGTATGTACTGCCTCTACATCCAATCCAAGGTCATGTTCCATGAGTATAAACAGCCTGATATAACCATTCGGCTGATTCTTGTGCGCTAAGATGGCGAACCAGAGTACATTTGCTCATAGATATGACATTTATTGACGTTACAGACATATATGACCATATGGTTTTAGAAATCCCATCGCCTGTTATTAGTCCGTTTCCAACGCCAATATGTTTTATAGCATAGCGCAAGTCTCCTGTAAGGTTACGCGCGAGGAATAATTGCTTTGCTGTAAGGAACGTCGAAAAATTGATTTTACCTCAGAGGATGCTTACAGAGTTTTCGTCGATATGAATTAGTGAATATCACTGTTGTTGATCTGATGTAAGTCAATTCATCCAATGAGCTTCGATTATGATGGCAACGGTATTGGTTTTTACCATTTTCTTGAAACTGTTAGCATCTAACTGATGATGCCATGTTGGTGCATTAGTATTATCAAATATACAGAGATACAGTCACGGCCAATAGCACAGCCAAAATACAGGGATCGTTTTATATCATACCAATGAGAAACACGGGTGCTACTAAGACGTCGCAAAGGCTGTCAATGATACACGACAGATGGTTTGAATGTTTGCATCGTCACCGGTTCCGTGCATGCCTAGAATGCGAGCGACATTCAGTAGGGGTGCACAGGGTCTACGCAAGTTAGGCGTTCTGGACATACATGATATGATATTGGGGTCAAAGTGTATCAATATGTAATTGCACGATACGAACGTTGCCGAATACCCTAGCCACGCAAATGTGCACAGGTCGTTCACTTTACAATGCATACAAATCACTGACTTCGTCACTGCAAATTTGATTGACATATTCGAATTGGCCTGGTTACCTAATCAGAATGCTTAAATGACTGAAAGGTCAAACTTTGTCCAAATAAATACGTATACCAACCAACTACTGCATTATTTACAGTTTCAACTTTGAATTAGGAGGTCCCCGGATGGGGCAGTTATACTTGCGACGAAAGGAGAGGATTGACAAAACCGGCACAAACTCCAATAAAAATAAAACTTCATAGGCCCTAGGCTCAGAGGATGGAACATTGACACTACTACCAATCTGTGTTCTACTGTGAAGCACTGAAAAATTCCAGAACAACCATACATGAAAGCCCCGGTTAAGGACGAGGAGGATGGAACATTGACATATACTACCAATCTGTGTTCTACTGTGAATAGATATATATACCGAGATATATAAGATAGAGATATAGAGAGATATATAGAGATGATATCTATATATATATATATAGATATATATATATATATATATATATATCCCTATATATATAGGTATATATATATATATATATATATAGATATATCTATATCTCTATATATATCTCTCTATTGATATATATATATATATATATATATATATATATATATATATATATATCTAATATATCTCTCTCTATCTATATATATCTATATAGCCTATATGTATAAGGAACTAGCTGTACTTCGAGCAAAATATATATATATATATATATATATATATATATATATATATATATATATATATATATATATAACTGTGGGGAACCGTTTTGTCTCTAGGTAACAGTGCAACTTCGAGCAAAATCAGTAGTGGGGAACCGTTTTGTCTCTAGGTAACAGTGCAATGACAACTAGACTAGACTACTTAGAAAGGACCGATTAATAAAATGGATATCAACTTACATAGGACGTTTTCTCTGCCCCAGTAAGGATCCACTGTGCACCAAGGGAGCTATTGAGGAACAGTGTAGTACACCTGATTGAAACACAAATAAACATATCTCATGACTATCATGCCAAAGTAATCACACTTTGGTATCCAGTTATGCAACACTACTTGACCTCTTAGCCGGTGACGGTGAAGCGTATCCTTACCGCAGCCAGTAAAATTTTCCGTAACAATCAACAGGGGAGTTTCATTAGTACACAGGCATGTGATGATGTCATTTGCGCGGGAATTTATGGCCTAAGTAGGACCCTCTCGATATTTAAACAAAATCAAGAAAACCGGTGAAGGAAGACAAATCTCCCACTTAACTACACAGCTAAACATTAGCATGCCTGGACGAGGGTTGCACTTTGTACCGTTTAAAACCACTTATAGTGGCGCCATCTTGCAATACAAATTCAGCTGAGTTCGCAATCCAGCAACACAATACGATATTTGCAATAGTGAAAGTTTGTACATCCCTGCAAATGCGACTATAACTAAAGCAAGAATTGCCAACACACTGTTATAAATCCGTAATATATTTGTTATGGTTTGGGCAGACCGACGCAAATCAGATATTCCTAGTCTTAGCCTGCCATCATAAGACAATTGATGAATAAGTCATCCCGTTGTCAGCTTAATGACTGGTTGATTCATGGTTTAGTACTGTTGTTCTCCTAACACGATAGTAGATATAAAACAAAGCATAAAGGGTATGAATTATTGGCCTTTGGTTTATAGCCTGGGCCCTGAAAGAAAACTAATATTGAAACGGTTTAAACCTGTACTCGTCCGTTCTACAACACCGACTGTCATTCACATGTGCTCACCAGCTTCCTCACTTATCACTCACTAGCCTACTCACGCATTGACTCACTCACTCACTCATTCACTCTTCCATCCAATCACTCACTCTCTCATACATACACTCACTCTCTCATGGACTAACTCACACATTGTATGTGCTTCCTGATCTCTTCAAAGGTTTGTTAGCGATACAGGTCATGCCCTAATCACGCTACTTTTTCTAAGTCTCCGCCATCTATGACCGCCTTGGGACCCATTCGAGCATATCGGTGGGTTTTTGTCGTAGAAAAGATTACCCTGCATATTATAACTTAGGAAATCCAGTCTGATCTATCGGTGTTGCGGAGAGCTTTCTGATGACGACAGCAGCTATAAAACCTGTGACCCCTTGTATCGTTTCCATGTACCATAGCAAGATACAGATGATGAATGAATTATTCAGGGTAATAAGGTGAATTGTTTTGAACCCCGTAGCAAGCTTATATAGCTTCACATGTGATCTCAAACTTTGTGTAATCCGGTTTTTACATTAAAACTGTCACGATTGAGACAAGCCAACTTATGCATGTGCCCAGCTCAGACAACGGAGCATCAGATAAATTCAGTCGCTCAATGGTACGGCGGTAACAACCCCTGACCCAGTAGTCTTGTAACATATTACCTGATCGTCATACTTCGATGGTCTGCAGGCATTGACACGAAAACGTTTTGCAGGCAAACTTCGCATTGACACGAAATCGTTTTGCAGGCAAACTTTAAGATGCTCTTCACAATCAGATTTTTTTACCAATGCTTCTTCCATAAACCGTTAACACTTAACTGGATAAAATCAGAGGACCGTGTAGGCACTTTGCCATATGTAATGCCACCTCTGTTAACGTGAAGGCAATTTCCGCACAGCGTATCAGAGGAATTACTCCGACAAACCTGATATTGGCAACCACACCATAATCCTTTCCTACCTTCAAAAACAGCATGGCTGCTGGGTCTTACCATGCACCACATACAGTGGTATTGTGTCAAACGTTCTGGTGGCATTGGAGTAATCCCTCTTTGGTGCACGATTGATAAAAAAAACTATTCCCAACGGTTGGTGATAAAATAATGATTAGTCATATATTACATTTTTTCTAGGGCATTTTGGTAAGCCGACACGATAGTGATACTAATGTATGAGGTAGGGTCCATAGCGAGCAGAGATCTTGAGACGCCATGGCGGATGCTAGCCGCTACATACAGAAACACGGGCGATTTGCATAACTTACACATATTATTTAAAGCAAGTCAATAAACGCTGATCTGTTGCCTCCCTCGAGATCAAACATTACCATTCCTTGCATTAGCATATCCCAAGAGTTTCAGTTATCAGTCCAACCCAAAAACGTATCTAACAGACATTGCTAAAAAAAAGTGGCGAAATTGGCGGTTGTATGGCGCTGGATGAGAGATCGAATGGCGGAGCTTTTTTTTAAAAAAGTTCCCTGGAGCTGCCATCGTCTCCAAGTGAAGAGAGTGAGACTTCATGGCGAGATAGAAATAGTCGGGTCTAACTCAAAAGCACAAAGCGAGTCGATACGCGGAATAGATGTGTCAATATTCTGCGGATAACGCTGTAGCACAACTAAGAATCATACAATGATTTTTAAAACCAACTCCAACAACGATGTATAATATTACGATACAAATCTGCGAGAATCTTATGACCACCGAATGATGAGAACAGAGCAGAACATTTCAACTTTCCAACTAAATTCCGCTAGTGTTCCTATTTACGTTTGTGGATAAATGAGGCGAACCTGGAGTGACAGCGCCATAGACTGGTCGATGTGACCCACATTACTAAATCCAACCAAGTCCTTCCGTTATAGTGGACATGACTTTTGCAGATGACGCAGCCAAATTAAACGGCCTGGGAACAACCAAGTAAATCAAAAACGTTAATATTGCGAAGACGCAGAGGTGATTTTTACAAGTGGCTATGTTTGGGATGTTGCAGAATGTATAAAGCCTGTGATGTACATCACTGCATTCTTGCAGCATTATACAAGTTATTTCACCATTTAACGTTTCGTAAAGACGCTTTCCAATAATGCAACTTAAGTATCTGGTAGACTTATTGCAGAGTTGTCTCTCAACAATGGACCCCTCCCGCACACATGTACTTCCTATAAACTCAGCTCTATCCTGCAACATGTTGCAGATGGCACCCTACAAATAGAAGAATATGGCAAATAAAAATTCCATAATGTATCCCTTAAGTGCGTTTTGGACTCTTCGATAAGTATATCCATTGGTACCATGCCCAGACTGTATGAGAGGAATAGTGCACATGGTCGTACATTCACTTTATCACATCTGCAACAATGCAATCGCTCTCAGGCAGCATCAGCGATAACGCTCTGGTAGCAAGACCGTATGGTGATTAGGATTAATGCGATAAGCTCTACATGGATCATTCCTGTTGGTAAAAGCCGAAAGGAATTTCTGTCCAACAAGCGACTAAGATATATTCAAGGAACCGCGAGTCTGTTTTGTTTAAAACAAGTACGTCTTCTATCAGACACGAGTTCTACTGAGAGAGGAGGGTCGATAGCATAATTACAATTAGTAATTTTCGACCTTGATGCTTAGAAACGCTGTGTCTGCCCAGTACTATTTAGTGAGAGCAATATTACGAACAATAAGGGTTCATTGCGGTTCGGCATAAAATTGGCTGAATCCCTGTGGCTACGATGTCTGAATATTCTTTATTGTGTTCTAACCAGCGCCTTTTAGGTATGGTGCCCACGTGACCTGGTGAATATTGGATTCACCGGCTCCTTCATTCGCTCTCGGTCTCACTTAATCACATTCACAACACACACAAACAACGTAACAAATGCCAAAATCCCTGTATAATATCCCAGTTGTCAAGTAAATCATGCGGTTTTCGTTTACGCACTAGATGCTTCTTCAGATCTCTTAGAGATAAATTCTGTTGATCGATCGATTTGAGAGAAAACAAAAAGTGAATGACATTTACTATAATATATAGAAAGCGATCCTATCACTCACCATCAAATAGACACACACAGTCGTTCCTCACATCCAGTTACAAACCTCCACAAAGAAGTCAAACTAGTCGCCAATGCTCTGAGTGAACTAATCCCTAGGTGGTGGAGATTGCAAACAACTGTAAAGAAACTAGAATCGGTTCATGTCATTGATGAATAGGCACAAACAACGCCTTCTATAATGCAGTGACATCTAATTTTTTGGCAATCGCAGACTCTTGTTTTACAAAATGCAAAATAAATGAAAAAAATTAGTGTTCTTTGCTGAATCCAGACACAAACCATGTTATTCAGCAATACACACAGCCCTCCATCCTTGTGGGGAAATCAGCGTTAATAAACTAGACAATGTACGTGGATATTTCTACCATACCAAATAGAACGTTAATAATCACAGCAATGGAATAATATCAAAAGTCAACACACCAGACTCATACCGGGTTTCTGACATTGTAATAAATTTTCTTTTTAATAACATTCGCTCATCTATTGAACCGCATGCAAAAATGATAATAATTATTCCTTTTTACGGAATGACGCAATGCTACTCTAGCACGCTTTTCAACACGGTTAGTGATCAAATTGAAGGATGTCTACTTCGGAATTTAGGCGGCCCTTGAGTAAAATATGTGACCCCCCCCCCCCACCTCACCCATGGAGCTGAATGGCACCTTTTCTTAATGACTTTATTGTTTTAATATTGCGTAACAAACGGCTCCCCTGGAAGGCAAATAGTAGGACCTCCCCGTTAAATTACAACACTCACCAAGGACGCTCGTTGATTGCAGTCAAAAGAGATGTTATTAAGTCACGTGCATAATTGATGGTGGAGCTCATGGTTTGTTTATAATATGGTAAAACATCACATGAACATGATAAATTCCTTGATGATTCACATTTTATCAGAGTAGCACCCAATATTAAAAGTACACTATAGTACGATCAGCTATCACTACTACAATTTTGCAGACAACCAGAAATACAGATATATCTTATCAACCATGTCTTAACCCTTTGAACTATTGGTTTGTGCTTTCAAACAGTTTAACCTCATGGAAGTTTTCTACATACTATCCCTCCACTTGGTGAGAACAGCCATTAACTCGAAGCATCTGTAGTTCTAATAGCGTTTCAGATATTATCCACTTTTGTACTTTGTTTCCATGAAATGGCATTTAAACAAAGCAAACCTACGAGCTTATGAGCATTACGATTTCCCAAGAGCGACATCTTAACAGACACTAAATGTTCATCAAACAAACCGTAGACCCGTCATTCAACGCACCAATCCCCTCCAAACGTCACAGCATTGGTACGTTTGAGCAAATATTTAAAGTCTGACGAGGTTGAGGTAAATATCATCTGTGCCATTAGACAGGTAAACCTACATCATAGATCCACATTTGGCAATTATTTTGACAGATCATAGTTTGCTGCATTTAATTTGAATTATAAACGAGATACGCTAAGCTGCATTTAACGACAGTGATAATAATGGAGATGATATTTATGCTATTTGTCTAGGCTACTGCTGACACAATTGCAAGCGACCTCATTCATTTGGCTCTATGCAGCTATAATGAACTAGTCCTATCATGCTGATCTCAAGCGAGACGTCAGTCAAGAAATCGTGATCGCAACATCCTAGCTGTATGGATCATTATATTCTTTGATTTACAAAACGCTTATCTTTCCAGCATTGTTACACGCCAGAAATAAGCGATTAGACTTGATGGTAAGGAGGTGGGGTCCTGCTCTCTATAAGGCCAGACGTTGAGACAGTTAAAGAAGTTGAACTGAGGCCATCACGTTAATCAGTTGTTGTTCAATTTTGTGCGTTAAAGTTTGCAGAATGCCAAAACCAATAATTTGCCACTGTTGCAATGATAGTAAGCACTAGTGTATTGTTTTGTGAGGCGTCTTGTGATAACTATGAAAAAGCAAGTAGCATCTTGCAAGATATTGAAACCAAAAATATTCCTACCGTGCTAAATATTTTGACTGTGCGTTTCTACAATCAGCTTGCAGTTGCATTTGCTGATACATGCACTGACATCTATTGAAAGCGCTTGGAAACACTATACATAGCAACAAATAAACTCAAACAGACCAGTTATAGTGGATATGCATCTTGGTTATAAATTATTGGACCACAGCCCCAAATGCATACGCTCAATCAATACAAGAAATATCCATGTGAATCAGGTGTTGAATGCAAGAAAGTGAGATCCGCACTAAAACAATAAACATTTATAAGATATTAACTGTCCGAGATGCAGTTGATGATGCGTCTGGTGGTAATGGTTGCCCATTTATAAGAGCTATCACTAGTTGGACATGACTTATTATAACACGTCGGACGGGCTCTATCTAAAGCGAGGTGGATGACCGACTAATTAGAAATCTTTTGATTGGTCAAGTGATCGTTAAACACGTGGTTTAGAAAGTGCCTTGCCGTGGTCTAGAGATTGAATGACATCAATTAATACAACTTTGACAATACATCCTGCAGGACATACAGTAACGGGTTGATACGGACAGCCAGTCGTGTTGCTATATCAATTATCTAAGGAATGCGTTCTGCAGAAATTGGGGTCCGATAAACAAGTTATTATTAGAAATCACGCAAATATCCCACACTTGTGCCTTATCTAGTAACTACCGCGCAATGTTGAGATTAACACATTATATCAGCTATCAAGTTGATCATGCAGAGCCTGAACATGTGCTGGGCTACTGCAGGACAATCTGTCATCCCAAATATACACGAATTGTCCCGCAGTGCGTGATAACTGAACTTAATTACCTGTGGCGTCATTATGCAAGGCGTTTCCCGCCTTGATGGTTCTTACATCATTGAGCAAACAGCTGAATGCTATTCTGTACTTTGCTGACGGTTAGGTACAGCAGAGAAGCATATTTATGGTGATAAACTAAAACCATGATTCAATTGCAAAGATTGACATTTTGAGACGTTGCATAGTATTTGATATATTGGCGATGGCAGAAGTATAAATCCATTAAACTAATCCATCCTGCTCATTTAATAGAGCATATCCATTAAATACTGTTCTTCGATGCACGTTTTCAGACTTATGAGCTTGACGAAGGACACACATCATGTACAAGAGGTAGTTATGAAGTCCAGAAGGCGCACAAAATGTTAAAATATGAGGTGTTAGGCGAACAGTGTAAATATATTCGATCGCACTGCTGATCAGTGTGTTGAATACTGATCACTTATTTCAGCTTACGCTTACCGTTTAATTGGCAAGTATTGTATCGTGTGCATGTCAGCTTATGCGCTCTGCTTGTCCTAAACTCGAACTCTAACATTGATTTATTTTCAGCCAAATGGTAGTAATTTTGTCTATTGTACTGTATAACCAGGCTGAATTAATACCAGAGAGTAGAGGGCTTCTAAATAGCATAATGAAAAAAAAACTAATTTGTACAGCTTCGTCGTTGCTTCAGGTGTCTGAGGAGAATTAAACCGGGACCCGTAAAATCGCATGACAATGAGAAGTCAGATATTCGTCGACTGATCGTTGACAGAGTTTTCAGTTATTGTGGTAATTTACCTTATGCTACCCAGGCTCAGTGTATCAGCCGGTGATGGCTGAAGCTCTGTCAGATGTGTCTCTTGGTTGAAGCGGAATTTAGCAGCCATGTCTAACTTTGTTATAAGCAACATAATAGTAGGCTGCTAAGTTGCTAGTCAATTGGATTCCGTCCATCTTTATCCCAGGTGCACATATTAGAACAATGTTGTGGATGACTATAACTTTCATGACGCGCATATTGATCATCGGCACAGCAAGATATCACGAGATTGATATTTTCGTATAAAGAAATATATTTCATAAAAACATACATCCAAACCATAATTTCATGTAATGTACACACTTTTGCACAATCTCGTGATTGCAAAAACCTGATACAACGATGCACCTGCATTACGGACACAACCCACAACCTATATAGCGCCATGGCAATTGGGAGGCGTCAGGCGTGAAGCAATTAGTCGTGAAATCATGATAATGGGCGACATTCACGATCATGACTAGTGATACGAATACAGAACAGTTATTTTGTACATAGCTAAAAACACGTAGGTACTATATATTGCACCATTTATCTGACAACCTGTCAGCCAGGACTACCAAGCAATCTACTATTGCCCTCATTGCCGACGTATTCTTCGTCAATAAACATTATGGCACATGTAATATAAAGCAAAAAGTACATTAATAATGACTAATGGCTGCAGAGTTTGCTTTCTGGCAGCAAAACTGACTCTGGAAGCCAGACTCATGCTGTTTACCTGCTCTGTAGCGTCATGACAATGTAAAGTGACGCTTGATATGACAGGCTGATTTCAATGGGTTAATTGGGGGTCTTATAGGGCGATAGACATTTATCGCTCATCAATTGAGTGTGACAAATCGAAAGCCTGATTGCTTTTCTCAATCACTTGCGTAGCACGACAACGTATGTAAATAATTAAACAACCTGAGGCGTTAAACAGTCAGCGAGCTTTAACAGAACCATCTTGTAAAATTGACCAAAGAATCCACGACACATTCATCATAACTTTACCAAGTCGTTTTAAGTGATTGCTTAAAAAGAATAAATATAATGCAAAATATGCATAATGGTAATGTTATTTTTGTTCCATATGAAAACGAAAACTATCACGTTTCTGTTATTATTACATGGCATTGACGCAAAAACGTCGTGATATCAGACAGACGAGCGCTTAAGATAATATCATTCGATGCTCACGTTGCGCATTCGGGTCAGCTAACATACATACAGACGTGTAAGGTTTGATAGAGACCAATCTTAAACCTCGTCTTACACCTTGAAATTGCTTCATTACTATTAATGCATTATGTAATTCAGGGAGAGCCTCGTTTACCGTCATAAATGATATATAGTGTTAGTTAGGAAGACAACAAACAAAGTAATTGCAAGTCTGCTCGAGATACACTAATGGGTGTTGTTCGTGTTAGAATATAAAATGCGTATGGAAATCATGCTAATCAAATCAACAAAACGCTTTGATAGGACGATGTCTAGGCAGATGCAATCAGTAAGGCAACCACGTCCATCAACCGTGGCTCACAGTGGCTAATTATGTGCTGCAGTTGGCAATACATGACACTTATGATAATGCTAGGGCACACAAGATTCGCCACATTCATTTCACAAATGTGTTTCTGAAAGTAAGCACGGTCAGACCGAAAAATAGCGCTAATGGCCGTTTTGGGCGGGTTTCTTACGTCATGAACAAAGAGGATCATGATGGCAATAACCAAGCTTTGTATACATTTAGTTTGGTTCTGGTAAATTGGGTCTGATAAATGCAATCAATAATCAAGACATCAAACATGATTACAGATTTGCAAGAGTTCCATAAAATGGTGTGTACTAACTATACATCCAATACAAGGTCATGTTCCATGAGTATCTATAGTCAGATATAACCATTCGACTGATTATTGTGCGTTAAGGCGACGAACCACTATACATTTGCTCATAGATATGACATTTATTGACGTTACAGACATATATGACGATATGGTTTTAGAAATCCCATCGCCTGTAATTAGTCCGTTTCCAACGCTTATATGTTTTACAACATGACGCAAGTCTCCTATTAGGTTACCTCGAACGCGCGAAGGATAGCTGCTTTGCAGTAATGAACGGCGAAAACTTGATTTTGCCTCAGGGGATGGTTACAGAGTTTTCGTCGATATTAATTAGCAAATATGACAGTTGTTGATCTCGAATAAGTCAGGCAATACAACGGTTTTCAATTATGATGGCAGCGATTTTGGTTTTTTTTACCAGTTTCTTGGAACTGTTTAGATTTAACTGAGGATGCCATGCTGCTGCTTTAGTGTCATAAAATATAGAGAGTCACGGCCAAAAGAACGGCCTACAAATACAGGGATCGTTTGATATTATACCAATGCGAAACTAGGGGCACACAAGTGCTACACAGGTGAGGCGTTCTGGTCACACACGATATAATGATACCTCCATCTGTGATTGGTTGCCTGTATAGCGTTGCATAACGGCGTCCGTTCTTCACTTTGGCCATATCATGCCAAGCTCGTTATAGTTATCCAGTGACGATTGTGAATGAAGCAATATTGTGCATATGTACCATGGAAATGGTAAAGATTGATTATTTTGACTCCCTAGCCACACCCAACATCATCTGCTAAGGGGAAGACTAGTTTGTAAAACTGACTGCACTGGTTTCCTTTGTTTAAGTTTGCCGTGGTAGTAAGTGCATCCTTTTATCATTACATCAATCAACTTCATGTATTATCGATCGCCGCCGTTAGGTAGTAATTAGCATTTGCCTAAGCTGAATGATATAGGTATGCAGTATTACGTGTGTGCGCGTTGGATGACTGAATGACTGACAAAGTGAGAGTCATAAAGACAACGATAGCTGACTGTCTGTCAGTTTAAGCGAGGCTTATAAGCGAATAATTGCGTCCTGATATGCATATGGTACAATCCAAACCTATTGAAATAGCCCGTTTTCATTCTTGCTACTTCGAAAATTATAGTACGTACATAACCATATCATGTTATGCTGTCAATGGTCGCGCAATGGGACAATATGTGTTAGCGATCTACCGAAGTTAATATTAGGTTTAACCAGGGTATAATTAATTATTCTACATACATTCGCCACCGGGTCAGCTAACATACATACAGACGTGTAAGGTTTGATAGAGACCAATCTTAAACCTCGTCTTACACCTTGAAATTGCTTCATTACTATTAATGCATTATGTAATTCAGGGAGAGCCTCGTTTACCGTCATAAATGATATATAGTGTTAGTTAGGAAGACAACAAACAAAGTAATTGCAAGTCTGCTCGAGATACACTAATGGGTGTTGTTCGTGTTAGAATATAAAATGCGTATGGAAATCATGCTAATCAAATCAACAAAACGCTTTGATAGGACGATGTCTAGGCAGATGCAATCAGTAAGGCAACCACGTCCATCAACCGTGGCTCTCAGTGGCTAATTATGTGCTGCAGTTGGCAATACATGACACTTATGATAATGCTAGGGCACACAAGATTCGCCACATTCATTTCACAAATGCGTTTCTGAAAGTAAGCACGGTCAGACCGAAAAATAGCGCTAATGGCGTAGAACATGGCCGTTTTGGGCGGGTTTCTTACGTCATGAACAAAGAGGATCATGATGGCAATAACCAAGCTTTGTATACATTTAGTTTGGTTCTGGTAAATTGGGTCTGATAAATGCAATCAATAATCAAGACATCAAACATGATTACAGATTTGCAAGCGTTCCATAAAATGGTGTGTACTAACTATACATCCAATACAAGGTCATGTTCCATGAGTATCTATAGTCAGATATAACCATTCGACTGATTATTGTGCGTTAAGGCGACGAACCACTATACATTTGCTCATAGATATGACATTTATTGACGTTACAGACATATATGACGATATGGTTTTTAGAAATCCCATCGCCTGTAATTAGTCCGTTTCCAACGCTTATATGTTTTACAACATGACGCAAGTCTCCTATTAGGTTACCTCGAACGCGCGAAGGATAGCTGCTTTGCAGTAATGAACGGCGAAAACTTGATTTTGCCTCAGGGGATGGTTACAGAGTTTTCGTCGATATTAATTAGCAAATATGACAGTTGTTGATCTCGAATAAGTCAGGCAATACAACGGTTTTCAATTATGATGGCAGCGATTTTGGTTTTTACCAGTTTCTTGGAGCTGTTTAGATCTAACTGAGGATGCCATGCTGCTGCTTTAGTGTCATAAAATATAGAGAATCACGGCCAAAAGAACGGCCTACAAATACAGGGATCGTTTGATATTATACCAACGCGAAACTAGGGGCACACAAGTGCTACACAGGTGAGGCGTTCTGGTCACACACGATATAATGATACCTCCATCTGTGATTGGTTGCCTGTATAGCGTTGCATAACGGCGTCCGTTTTCTTCACTTTGGCCATATCATGCCAAGCTCGTTATAGTTATCCAGTGACGATTGTGAATGAAGCAATATTGTGCATATGTACCATGGAAATGGTAAAGATTGATTATTTTGACTCCCTAGCCACACCCAACATCATCTGCTAAGGGGAAGACTAGTTTGTAAAACTGACTGCACTGGTTTCCTTTGTTTGAGTTTGCCGTGGTAGTAAGTGCATCCTTTTATCATTACATCAATCAACTTCATGTATTATCGATCGCCGCCGTTAGGTAGTAATTAGCATTTGCCTAAGCTGAATGATATAGGTATGCAGTATTACGTGTGTGCGCGTTGGATGACTGAATGACTGACAAAGTGAGAGTCATAAAGACAACGATAGCTGACTGTCTGTCAGTTTAAGCGAGGCTTATAAGCGAATAATTGCGTCCTGATATGCATATGGTGCAATCCAAACCTATTGAAATAGCCCGTTTTCATTCTTGCTACTTCGAAAATTATAGTACGTACATAACCATATCATGTTATGCTGTCAATGGTTGCGCAATGGGACAATATGTGTTAGCGATCTACCGAAGTTAATATTAGGTTTAACCAGGGTATAATTAATTATTCTACATACATTCGCCACCAGGTCTTGGTGATTGGTCTGTGCAAATTGGATGCTGGCACATGAAGGACACTGCCCAAGTATCACAGTCATCCATCACTATCGCATTATCAACGACGTATACTGCCAATGTTTCACTTAATTCAATTTCTGTTCTTCGTCACAGGAATAGTCCCTTTGTAACTGACTGGTTAACTGCTAGTTCAGTAATGGCCCCACAACACACTCGACACATTGTACATTTGTTGGTTAAGTTTGAGGCATATATAATGAGTCCTAGAGGCCATGGTGCACGCAGATATTACGAAATTAAGACATGAATACAGCGCTCTCACGCTCATTCAACATACCCAACGCAACCATAGTCATCGATCACCCTATTCACTCGTGCAGCCGACCAACCAATATAAGCAAATTGTAAGCAGAAAAAAACCTAGAAAAAACACAAAAAGGTCGTGAATTATTACCGATTGGGGAAAGGCGTGGCTAAATCTCCAGTCTCAATAATCAGAGATATAAAACGTTACCGTAATCAGTTAATTCTTGTGTGGGAGTTTTAAATAACCAAAAGCATACGTACATGGCGTGCCCACTGGTGTTTTAATCACTCTTAATTGGAGTTATGCGGATAGAGCACACTCAACAGCAAATAAACCCATCACGCGGTCAGCATATCCTAAACGGCATCGGGACGCAGCGTGCTTCAAGAACAATCAGTATAACTGTTGGGGACTGTTTCGTCGCCGGGTATCAGTGCAATGACAACTAAACTAGACTACATAAAAAGGACCGATTAACAAAATAAATATCAACTTACATAGGACGTTCTGTCTGCCTTAGTAAGGCTCCAATCTGTACCCAGGGAGCACATTTATGCCAAAGTAATCACAAATTGTAACACTACTTGACCTCTTCGCTGGTGCCTTTTTGAAACACATAATTCATGCAGCCAGTAAATTCCGTTACAATCAACTGGAGAGTTCCATTAGCACACAGGTATGTGAGGGTGTTATTTCCGCGCGAGTTTATGGTCGCATGTTAGAACTAGGTTGGATTTCCTTACTCGCAACTATAGTGCCCACGCCTGGTATGACGCTTTCTGAGTAGATAAAAGGACACTATGACAAGAAATGACGGTTATTTCTATAATATAACACAATTATAGGCTTTCCATACCATCTTGCGAATGCCGAACACTTTATTCGCATTTTGCTGACATTGCCAAATGTCCATATACAATGGCACGTATATATGAGTGTGTCAGCTCAGAGCACCAAGCAGCACCCCAAAACTCCTAGATCATATACCGCCATAGCGACGACTTAACTGACTGATCCCAAGACTGACTAACTAAATGTCATCATGATTAATTGAAATACTAATGATTCAATGCAGTTTATGTTGTTATTTAATAATCTTGGTAAACAGGTCAGCCCCAAGTCAGACCATAACAAGCCAACAAAGGACCATGCAATTCTAGCTACAATTGCTTAGGAATGTAGCGACACAGTACGATATTTGCAATGATGTTAAAGTTTGTACAACTACAACTAAATCAAGTATTGCGATGGTAGATATAAAACAAGGCATAAAGGGCATTAATTATCGCCCTGTAGTAAATAACCTGGCCCCTGAAAGCAAAACTTACATGGAAACGGTAGGCTAGACTCATATATCTTTACTCGTCCGTTCTTCAACACCACTTAATCCACTACTTGGTTAAGTAATTGTCATACACAAAAGGCTTAAATGTCTCCATAAGGTGTTTTGCTGACAGAAATACATACAAACCTCTGAAACATTCCGCCAACTTGGGCACAGTCTGGCTCACTAGAGTTATCACGGATCCAACGATAACCGGACTCAATCGCTCATTCTCTCACTGACTTACTCGCTCACTCACTCACTCACTCACAGTCTTTTGCACTCACTTACTATCATTCACACTTTCTCACAGGCTCCCTCACATATCACTCACTAGCCTACTAACACATTGACTCACTCGTTCACTCATCTATACTCACTCACTCTCGCACGCACGCACTCACTTACTCCCCCTCTCATGCACACACCCACTGACTCAATACCTCACTCACGCATTGCCTGTGCTTCATGAGGTCTTCAAAGGTTTGCTGGAGATACAGGTCATGCCCTAATCACGGGACTTTCTCTCAAGTCTCCGCCATCCGTGACCGCCTTTTGACCCGATTCGAGAATAAAGGTGGGTTTTTGTCATTTGGAAAAAAATACCTTGTGTAATATAGCCTAGGAAATCTTTCGGTGCTGCAGAGAGCTTTCTGATGACGACAGCAGCTACAAACCTGTTACCCCTTGTGTAGTTTGTAAGCAAGCTAATAGTACCATAGCAAGATACAGATGATGAATGAATGATTCAGGGTATTAAGATGAATAATTTTTCCTAAAGTTCCTAATGCAGAGGAGTTTTAGATGTTATCCACTTTTGTATTTTGTTTTCATGAAGTGGCATTACGACACAACGAACCTACGAGTTTATAAGCGCTACGGTTTCCGACGAGCGACATCTAAGCAGACACCCAATGCTCGTAGACCGTCATTCAACGTGCCAAACTCCCCCAAATGTCACAGCGCTGGTACGTTTGAGCAAATATGTGAAGTTTTACGAAGTTGAGGTAAATATCCTCTGGGTCATTCGACAGGTAAACCTACATCTTAGATTAACATTTGCTAATGCTTTTGATAGATCACAGTTTGCTGCATTCAATTGTAAATTGAAAAAGGCGATACGCTAAGCTGCATTTAACGACAGTGATAATGATAAAGATGATATTTATGCTATTTGTGTAGGCTACTGACAAGAAATGCAAACGACCTCATTCATTTGGCTCCATGAGGCTATAATGAAATAGTCTTATCAAACTAATCTCCAGCGTGACGATTAGTCAAGAAAACGTGATCGCCACATCCCCGCTGCATAGATCATTAAATATTTCGACAATGCTTTTCTACAATCAGCTTACAGTTGACGAAGGCCACACATCATGTACAAGAGAGAATTATGTAATCTAGATGGTGCACAATGGGTTAAAATATGAGGTGATAGGAGAACTGTGTAAATATATACGATCACACGGTTGACCAATGTGATGAATACGTGTCACTTATTTCACCCTACACTTACCGTTTAATTGGCAAGTATTGAATCGTGCACCTGTCAGCTTATGCGCCCCGTTTGTCCTAATTCCGAACTCTCACATTGTTTTATTCTCAACCTTATGGAGGTAATTGTACTGTATAACCTGATTGCAAAATGAAGCTGAAACTAATTTGTACAGCTTCGTCATTTGTTCAGGTATTTGAGGGGAATTAAACAGGGATCCGTAAAATTGCATTACAATGATAAGTCAGATATCTGTCGGCTGATAGTTGACCGAGCATCAAGTTATTGTGGAAGCCTTCTTATACTCCCTGGCGATGGTTGAAGCTGTATCGGATTTACCAGCCATGTGTAACATTGTAAATAGCAAAATAAGTGGAATGTTATATTACCGAACTACTTCATCAAAATACATGAATACTAGTGTCTATTTATCTGGATACCGGGTGCACATATTGGCGCAATGTTATGGTTGGCTATAACTTTCTGCAGAGCAAAATAGCATGAGCTTTTGTATTGTCCTGTAAATACGTGTTTCATAAAAACATACATCTAAACCATAATTTCATGAGTCTACATACAATCTGGTGATTGCAAAAAAAATCTGATTCAATTGATATACCTCCATTGTCGACACAAGCCCAACGTACATAGCGCTTTTGAAGGAGTGTCCATAAAAACATGTGAGGCGCCAGGCGTGTAGCAATTGGTCGTGAAATCGTAATTATGGGCGACATTCACGATCAGTAATACGAATACAGAACAGTTATTTTGTACATAGCTAAAAACACGGAGGTACTATATATTACACCATTTATCTGACAACCTATCAGCCAAGACTACCATACAATCTACTAATACCCTGTTTGTCGATGTTTCCTTCCTCGATGAACGTCACGGCAAATATAATGCAAAGCAAAAAGTATATTAATAATGACCAGTGGGTGAATAGTTTGCAAAACTGAACCAGGAAGCCAGACTCAGGTTCTTGTTCTGTAACGACATGACAATGTATAGTAATGCTTGGTATGACAGGTTAATTCTAATGGGTTAATTGGGTGTCTGACAGGGCGATAGACACTCATACATCGCAACTCGCTCATCACTTAAGAGTGACAAATAGACGGAGAGCCTGATTGCATTTCTCAATCACTTGCGTCGCACGACAACTTATGTGAATACTCAATGAACCTAAGGCGTAAAACAGTCAGCGAGATTTAACAGATCCATCTTGTAAATTTGACAAAGGAATACATGACATATTTATCATAGCTTAACCAATTTAAAGGTTTCCTGTAGCTTCGTGTTGGAGTATGTCGCAAAATTAAATTCACTGTATTGACTGGTGGTAGTAACGAAACGGTCAGAATATGCGATGATGATGTGTGATTAGATCAGCCATACACAATAATGGTCTTTATAGTGGAATATCATTTGTGTCCAATTTAAGACATGGGTAACACCGATTTACATAAAAAGCCTCTACATCTGTTAAAAGTGATTGCTTCAAAAAAATCAATATTATGTAAGATATGCATATTGGAAATGCTATAATTGTTCCAAGTGAAAACTAAAAAAAATTAAGCTTTCTGTTGTAATGACATGACATTGACGCAAAATCGTCGTAATATCAGACATACGAGCGCTTAAGATAATGTCATTCGATGCTTACGTTGTGCATTCGGGACCGCTTAAAGACATGCAGACCTGTAAGCCTTGTTACTCTTAATGCATAATGTAATTCATTTGCGTGACATAAATGATATGTAGCCAGACAACTGGTAGTTAGGAAGACAACAAACAAAGTAATTGAAGTCTGCTCGAGGTACATATCAAGCAGTAGATTGAATACCAATGGTTGTTGTTCGTATCAGGATGATAAAATGCGTATGGAAATCATGCTAATCAAATCAGTAAAACGCAACAAGGCAATGATGGGACGATGTCTAGGCAGATGTAATCAGTGGGGCAACTCTGTTAATCAACCGTGCCTCTCAGTGGCTAATTATGTACGGCATTTTGAAACACATTCATTTCACGAATACGTTTCTGAAAGTAAGTACGGTGAGACGGAATCTCATGAAGAAAAAGGGTCATGATGGCAATAACCAAGCTTTGTATACCTTTAGCTTGCTTCACGTAAATTGGGTGTGGTGAATGCAATCAACTATTAAGACATCAAACATGATTACAGACTTACTAAAGTTCAATAAAATGGTGGGTACTACCTCTACATCCAATCCAAGATCATGTTCCATGAGTATCTATAGTCAGATATAACCATTCGGCTGATTCTTGAAAATCTGACAGTTGTTGATCTAACGTAAGTCAGACAATACAATGGGTTTCAATTATGATGGCAACGATATTGGTTTTTACCAGTTTCTTGGAACTGTTTAGATCTAACCGAGGATGCCATGCTGGTGCATTAGTATTATCAAATATAGAGAGATACAGTCACGACCAATAGCACAGCCAAAATACAGGGATCGTTTGATATTATACCAATGAGAAACTAGGGGTACACAAGTGCTACACAGGTGAGGCGTTTCGGTCACACACGATATGATGAAACCTTCATCTGTGATTGGTTGCCTGTAAAGCAAACGTCATTGGTTGCTATCTTACAGGATCGATCGCGTTGCATTACGGCGTTCGTTCTTTACTTTGGCCACATCATGCCAAGCTCGTTATAGTTATCCATTGATTGTGAATGAAGCAATATTGTGCATATGTACCATGGAGATAGTAAAGATTGATTATTTTGACTTGCTAGCCATACCCGACATCATCCGCTAAGTCGTAGACCTTTCTATTCACTTATCTATCCTGCCAGCCAACTCTAATAATTTAATTCAAGCAACTG
Source organism: Urechis unicinctus (assembly GCA_034190875.2). Taxonomy (NCBI): domain Eukaryota; kingdom Metazoa; phylum Annelida; class Polychaeta; order Xenopneusta; family Urechidae; genus Urechis; species Urechis unicinctus. Next base: position 21,875,019 of record CM067353.1, on the reverse strand, counting down.
CACAAAGTTTATGATTTAATTCACATACATCTATGTTGATGTGTTTGGTCATGAGTTTTAGCACCGTAGTCACTATTTACCCGCTTTGCAATGTCAGTTGCCACTTGATTAGTAATTCTTATTGTGATCTTTTTATGACCCACCTTCAATGTCTCAAGAAGGGCATAAAATTAACTGTGTCATGAAAGATGAAGAATGTACAGACCATTAACGATAATTGTCAACTATTATTCATGGTTCAGCAAATAAAGCTGTGTGTATAGTGACAAACGCCGCAAATGCAGCCTCGGTATGTTCCGGACCACGTCAACCATATTGGGGTCAAAGTGTATAGATATGTTCAAAGTGTATTAATATATCATTATACGATACGTAAGATCCTCAATACCCTAGCCACACAAATGTGCAGAGGTCGTTCAATTTACAGCGCAAACAAATCACTGACTTTGTCACTGCAAATGTGATTTACACATTCAAATTGTCCTGGTTACCTAATGAGCATGCTTAAATGGCGTATGATCTAAAGGTTTGAATTTCGTCCACATAAATACTTATACCAACCAATAACTGAATTATTTACGACTTCCAATTTTGAAAAGGTGGTTCCCGGATGGGGCTTTAATCCTTGCGAATGCCAAAACCGACACAAACTCCAGTAAAAATAAAACTATTTAGCTCTACTCTAGACTGAGAGCATTGACAAATGAAACCAGAAAAAAGACTGTATAAACCACTACCACTCTGCCTTCTACTGTAGAGCAATGGAAAATACCAGAACGTTGCCAAATACAAGCATACATCTTAGACGACTCAAGTGGATGCACCAGGTTAAGAAAGAGGCTGTTTTTATCAACCCGACCAGAAAAAACGATCAGTCTGTTGACTCAGATCAGGCCGAAATCAAGTGGAATACATGGTACACACTCTCCGGTTTGTTGTATGAGTGCAGTATGTCATTTGTTAACCAACCTGTAATAGGCAGTCGGGAAAAGTGGGACAATTATTTTGATTACGGCACTTGTCTCTTGGTATTTAAGGAAAGATTGCCGTAATGTTATATCAAATAGAACGTCGCAATTGTCACATTAATATATGCAATGGCTGAAGAGTCGAGCAATTGCGGTGCGCATTCATCTTTTTCAAATACGTAAATAAGTTGCACAAAATATACAATCTAGCAACGCATATCGGATATGGCGTTTCATTATATCCTTCATGGCTGCTAATGTGGAATTATTCGAATATATACTACCATCTCGCAACTCTACTGCAGCAAACCCGCCTTAAACTCTGTCCCAGCGCAGGCCGCATCACCACGATTATAGCCCCACGCACGAAGGCCATGCATCATACGCATCAGATGGCCATGCAGTCTCGAATGAGCGCTAGAGACAAACCGCGAGGCGTTAGAATCGAGGAGTTATGTTAACATCTAGCTCCCAAGTTTCCGATCACCACCAGTGAGGTGAATACTTAACACATATTTGGAGCATTTTATAAGGATAAATATCAATGCTTTGAATTGTTAAAGTATCAGTCTACAGGCTCAGCTAGTTGCCATTATTCTTCATAACCATCAAACAATCAAGCATTACAACAAACTAGCATAATGACTAACGCTTGAATGACAGGTCTGCATTTGAACTGATATATATATATATATATATATATATATATATATATATATATATAGATAGATATATATATATATATATATATATATATATATATATATATATATATATATATATATATATATATATATATATATATATATATATATATATATATATATATATATATATATATATATATATATATATATATATATATATATATATATATATATATATATATATATATACATATATGTATATATATATATATGAATAATATCAAAGGCCCACAGATTACTGACATTAAAAGGATAATAAATGATGATGCCTTATGTAGCAATAATAGCGGACATTTATCGTGCAATAATCCCCATCTCCCAACTGCACATTTATGTTTCTAACTTGCAACCGAAGAGCTGTGTAGGATGCATATGCATTGATTTAATAAAACGGAATGCACTGGCTGACTTTGTTTATGTATGAACGGCAGAAAGTGCATTCTCTCATTATTACATCAATCACCTTTACATATTATCGATAGCCGCTTTGCCGCTAGGTCGAGGGTATTGCCACACAAAAAATCATGTTACATCGCAATTATTATAAGCTCATAGTGAAAGATCCAAATGTGACTTAGACAGCGCTCTCACACAAGTTCAACATATCCAACGCCACCAAAGTCATTAATCAGCCTATTCACTCGTCCAGCCTACCAACCAATATATGCAAAATATAATCAAAAAAAACCAAGAAAAAAACACAACAAAGTCGTGAATTATTATCAAATGGGGACAGGTGTGGCTAAATGTAGCGGAACTTCCGGTGGAACGCTTGGTCCAATCTCAGTTACCAGAGATATAAACGTTACCGTGATCGGTTAATTCCTGTGCCAAAGCCATAAATGCATGGCGTGTCCATTGGTGTTTTGTTCACTCATAATTGGGGTTATGCAGATAGAGCACACTAAACAGCAAATAAACCCATCGCGCGGTCAACATATCCTAAACGGCATCGGGACGCAGCAACGAGTTTGCTTCGAGTCGAATCAATACAAAAGTTGGGGACTGTTTGGTCTCCAGGAAACAGTGCAATGACAAATAGATCAGACTGCGTAGAAAGGCCGGTTAACAAAATGACTATCAACTGTTCTGTCTGCCCCTGTAAGGCTCCACTGTGCACACAGGGAGCTATTGAGGAACAGTATAGTGCACCTGAATGAAACACAAATAAACATATCTCATGACATTTATGCCTAAGTAATCGCACATTGCTATCCAGTTATGCAACACTACTTTACCACTTCGCTGGTGCCCATTAGAAACGTATTATTCCCGCAGCCATTAAACGTTTCATTAGTACACGGGCATGTGATGATGTCATTTTATTTTATGGCCTAAGTTGGATCCTCTTACTTGCCTCCATGGTGCCTACGTCTGGTATGTCGCTTTCTAAGAGGATTAAGGACAAGATGACAAGCAATGACGGTTATTTATGCCATATAACACAATTATAGGCTTTCCGTACGGATGATGTGTATATATAGATAAATAGATATATATATATATAATATATATATATATATATATATATATATATATATATATATATATATATATATATATATATATATATATATATATATATATATATTTGCATATATATCTGTTTATCTATATGTATATCAAGCACCACTTCAATACTTCTGGATCATATAATTACATAGTGACGGCTTGACTGACTGAATAAACACAGGACTGCCTAACTAAATGTCAACATGACTAATTGAAATATTGTTGACTCAATCCAGCTTGTTGGGTTATTTAATTCTTTTGGTAAGCAGATTAGCCCAAAGTCAGACCACAAGAAGCCAACAAAGCAGCATAC
>CM067353.1:21836519-21866519 GCA_034190875.2 Urechis unicinctus | reverse complement strand
TGTGCATCTTGCTTACCTTCTAGTTATGTCCTTACCCCAACTAACACACTCATATTTCACGCTCACAATATCACGTTTGTGAGGATAGAATCGTGCAGTAAATCTGTTATTACCCTTGGGTTGACAAGTATGACAGAAAGTCTCCTATGTCAAGTTAACTTTGGACCTGAAATACTTGGAAATGAATATAAAAAGCCCACTACAGATCAGACACGGTGTATTAATTACTCTAGTCATCTCTACTAGAATTAAGCAGACAACCAGACTTACCGATACATCTAATAGATCCGTCATTAAAAGCGCCAATGCACTCCAAACCTTACAGCGTCGGCATGTTTGAGCCATTATTTAAAGCGGTAAATATCCTCTCGGACATTTGATAGGTAAACCTGCGTCATAGAAAAACATTTGGCAATGCTGCATACAATCAGAAATTAAATACGAAATAACCTTAGCTGAGGTTAACGATAGTGATGCTGACAATAATGCAAGTGACCTCATTCTTTTTACTGTATGGGGCTATAATGAACTAGTCCTAATACGCTTCCAATCTACTTCTCTCGTCAGACAAGAAATCGTGATCGCCACATCCTGATCGTATGGATCATTATATTTTTTGGGTTACAAAACACTAATCTTTCCAGCATTGTTACAAGACAAAAAAGTAAGCGATTCTACTTAATGTTTAGGAGGTGGTGTTGTGCTCCATGTGAGGTCAGACGTCGATCAGTGAAACTGAGGGCTTCAACACCATGTTAATCAGTTGTTGTCCAATCGTGCGTCCTAGTTTGCAGAATGCAGAACCCAGTCACTATAGACTTTGGTTCTTACAATAATTTGCCTCTATTATACTGATAGTTTTGCAAAAGTGCTAGGCGTCTGGGAATAACTATGTACAACCTAAGTATCACCTTGCAAGACATTGAAAACGGAAAAACTCTTTGCGCTTTGAAGTTTCGGCAGTGCGTTTGTGTAATAAGCTTGCAATTACATTTGCTAAAAAATGCTCTGTATAAACATTTAGAAAGAGCATCAAATTAAGCAGACTGGTTATAACGGATAATACTTTGGGCAATGAACGATTGGACGCCAAGAACATATTAATAAGTGCAAAAGCAACAACCAAATCCACTAAATCAAGCGTTGAATGGGAGCAAGTGAGCTCTGCACTAGCAAAAATGGCATTAGCACATATCAACTGTTTGAAATGCAGCTGATGATGCATCTGGTGGTAATGAAGAATCCCCTGTTGGACATGGCGTACTATAAAACGTCTAACGGACTCTATGTAGAGGAAGATGGTTGCCTCAAAATGAGAAACCTCTAGATTGGTCAAGCGATCGTTAAACATGTGGTTTAGGAAGGTCTTGTTGTGGTCAGAGGATTGAAATGCAGCAATTAATAGGTTTTGACGAGCAATGCATCCCGCAGGGCATTCAGTAACGGGTTGACACAGAAAGGCCATCGCTTGCAATATCAACTGCTTGAGGAATGCGTTCTGCAGAAACTGGGCTCCGATAACCAAGTTGCGTTTAATTGCCAATATCCCACAGTCTAGTGACTGTACCCTATTGAGATTAACGCATTGTATAAGCTACTAGATTTATCATAGAGAGCATGAACATTTACTTGGCCAATGCGGGGCGAATCTAGCGTTCCGGATTGCTTCGCAGCGCATAATAACTGGACTTAATTACCCGTGGCGTCTTTATGTCTCCGGCAATTATTGTTCTTTTTATCAGTTAGCAAACGGCTAGGTGCTGCTCTGCATTTTGTTGTTGGAAAGGTTAAGCAGGGGAACTTACTCCCCGCGATAAGCCACCCAAAACGTTTGTATAATGGATAGAGGGCTGTAATACTACCGAGATTGCGCCCATTGTTGACGTTGCAATGCACGACCATGGATAACCTTCTCGCTATGATTATCAAACAAACTACATTGAATTATAAATAACGTCATATCCATTCAAAATCAGTGAATAAACTTCCCGAGAAATCACCAAGCATAATGCCATGCACCAAGCAAGGTAAGGTCACAATAATAGGAACGTAATATCCCTCATGCTTCCGTTACTGGTATATATATATATATATATATATATATATATATATATATATATATATATATATATATATATATATATATATATATATATATATATATATATATATATATATCTATATATATATATATATCTATATATATATATATATATATATATATATATATATATATATATATACATACATATATATATATATAGATATATATCTGTATATCTATATGTACATATATATATATATGTATATATATGTACCTATATATATATCTGTCTATATATATGTAAAATATATATCTCTATATCTATATATCTCTATATCTCTATATGTATGTGTGTGTGTATATCTATATGTATCTATGAATATATTTATGTATATATATAACTATATAATCATATATATATGTATATATATGTCTATATATATATATGTATATATATATATGTATATATAAATATACATATATATATATGTGTATGTATATATATATATATATATATATCTATAGAGATATATATATATATATCTATATATATATCTATATATATATATATATATCTCTATATATATATCTATATCTCTATATATATATCTCTATATATCTATATATATATATCTAAAACATGCACAAGCACCAGGCTCATTTTAACTGTGTGTCTGGACGAAGAGGCCCCCTGATGCCAATGCGTTTCTTGTGCACCTTCCGGACTTCACAGCAGGTCCAGGTCAGTGCCAGACACCAGGATCTTCGTCTTCCCCATATTCACACGCAGGCCCTTCTTCTCCTTCCCCGTCTACCAAGTCACCCTAACAATGCACTGCAGCATATCCATTACGTTTCCCCCATGCATGTTTTCAGTCTATGAGCATAGCATCACACGCATTGGTCAGACCTCATGGATTACCACATGGAAACATCTTTCGATATTGTTCAATGAGTTTTGGTGTTCAAAACAATCATGGAAATACAAATTGATTGCATAACATTCGTTTGTCATTTGGTAAGTGATAGGTAAGTGGAACGTTATCCAAAACAGATTAAATGCCGATGGCGTCGCCTGTGCTATGCGATTGGCGAGATGAAACAGCTGTAAAATAAGATTTGCGCTGTGCTAATTTTATGTTTTTCATATGGTCTTGGTCGATTTATCGAACAATTGTTACAGTTCGATTATGTGCAACATAAGCAGAATAATGAGAAATATTTACACGAGCTCATAGATTTGTTACAGTTCAAGGCATTAAGAATATCTTTGACTATTATTATTATTTGTAAAATGGCATAAACGGTTACTCCTTGTCATCGGATTCCAATTCACTGATGTTCGATGATGTGTTAGCAGATTATGACCCTGTTGACTGAAATGTAAAATAACCATGCTACTATTGTCTAGTGATATATATAACGATAAATGAGCATGTGTTCTGTTCTGATGCCGCATATGTGAAAGCAAAAAACACCAATTCTATACTCTGTTAATCGTATCGCATATTAACAAGCAGTCAACTTACTTGGCAACATTCTGGTGATTGCATAAATAAGATACAATTGATATACCCAACATTATTTGGATGCTGATAGTCTATAAGACAATACAAGCGTTGTCATGTCGAATGCCAAACAAACGTTACTTAGTACACAGCTTCAAGTACACATACAACACCTCACCAATGCAGACGTCCTACACGTACATGTTAGGAGGCCCCTATCAGTAGAGCGCAGCAGTGGGGTCCCCGTAAATGCTTACAAAGCCCCACATATAAAGCACTGTGTTGTTAAATCGGGCGGCTAACACGATCATTACTAGTGACACGAATACCAAGTGGGGATTTTTAAAACCCAACTTCTATATACCGCGTCATTTACCTGGCAACCTATTGGTCCGGACTATCAGGAAACACACTGAAGCCCTGTTAACGACGGTCTTCTCCCCATAGAACGCTATGATGAATATAATACAAAGCATCTCGCTAAGCTGTTTTGGATTGCAACATAATGCCATTTTTATCAACAAACAACCATCATGTCATCAATTGTATGGCATTGATAACTATTATCAAATCACGCTGTCCCAATACTTCGTGCCATACCAAAAATGCAATAAATTAATGAGTGTGAATAGAAAATGTTCCTTACATTACGTGAACATTATTCTATGCAATTTTATGCGCTACATAGCCAATGTGTGGTTGACGACAAACGCTAAGGAAAACATCGTGTGTTTCAACTCACGACACCCATATTTGAAGGTCAAGTATATGCATTTGTTCGAAGTGCATGAATAAAGGGTGTCGGTACAAGTAGCCACACTGGTATGTAGAGCTCATTCGATTACGTTCGCAAGTTAACAAGTGACGGCATCACAGAAAATGTTGTTGGCCTCGTCATCGTATTAAACATCTTTATGGCCATGAAACTGAATTGCCAAATGTCATCGATATAGATACTCACAGACATATGTTACAGGTGCCACATGTTGATCCACATATATAACGTGTTACAGGTCCGGAATGAAAACTCATTACCTACTGGTTTTGCTGCTTACAATTTGAGGTCGATGTCTAACTGACCCCCGACCGCACTGACACTCACTGCCTCTTCGTATAGTTGTTTACGATTAGGACCCTAATCCGCAATGGCAATATATCACCCCCCACCATTACCCCCTCTTAACTATGACGATTGTAAGAATAGTCGCCTCACCACGGAATGGGACCATCCAACTGTTACGTATATAATTGCAGTTCCTGACGTCTTACTTTAGTGTACAGTATGTCGCATTCATCTTTTGTCAAGAACACGATCTCATGGTGAAGAAGTTGTATATTATATATAATCTTGCAACAAATATATGATACAGCAATTAACTGAATGCTTCATAAATACAAATACGGAACTCTACTACCATCCTGCAACTGCGCTGAGGCTAATGCATCTTCCACTCTTTCCCGCGCAGGCCGCATGGCCACGATCATAGCCGCACGCACGAAGGCCATGCATCATAGGCATCATATGGCCATGCAGTCTCGAATGAGCGCTAAAGACAAAAAACGCGAGGCGTCAGAATCGCGGTATTATGCTATCATCTAGCTCAATTACAAGCCAAATCCCCGATCACCAGCAGTGAGGTGAATACTGATCACTTGTTTGGAGCATTGGATATGTGCTGAAGAGCCATGCAATGAATCGTAAAAGTGTCACCCTTTTCGCCCTGCTCGTCCTGCTTGTTTTGCTCCTAACTGGAAATCAAGCGCTATGACTAGAGACAGGATTCTATTTGAACCATGACAACAGAACAACTATTCGACAACGGAACTTTTTTTAACCTCAGATTATAACAGTACATATTCAAGGACCACCCCGGTTGGCTGACACACAAGCAGAACGTCAGACGTCACCCAGACATCAAACGGTGGCAAACCGCCAAACTGACTAGCGACAAATGTAATAGATCCATAGAATGTGGATTTCGCCAAGTAGTATATATCGCGACCATAAATTACTACGATAAGTGTTATCCTGAGACCACTTGTCACAATCCTCTTTCTATACCATGATGCGAACCGATGCGCCCCGCATGAAACCACTGCGTCTGTATGACTAATTACTGAATGTTGGACTGTTAACATTTACTGCAGTCATTTACAAATTATCATAGATAATCTACGATGGAGGGCCGAGAGTACAACCCTCAATCGGACATTTCAAGATTTAGTGGAATAAAGCAACATATTACAAAGTTGCAATGATTGTTACTCCAATAATGTGTTTCAATGCAACAAGACCCGAAGAATAATGTCATAGTCGGTCCTGAGCAATGATGTAAGGTGAGGTAAGCATTGGGTTAACGCGTACAAATGTGGAAGAGTATAGGATGTAAGGCCCATTTTCATTATCGTATATAAAAAAAAACTTGATTTCCGTCTGGAATACTTCTAGTACCATGCATTCGTAGGAGGTATGTTCAAGTTTCGTTCATACATTAGATATGCGTGGTGTTTGAATATCAAATAAATCTAAATGTCTTTATACGAAAAAACTTCTACAGATGTGTCAGAGGGTCACTGTCGTAGCCATAGTGTCATAAATCTTTCGTTGACGCCTTCGGTCAGTGTTTATTACTGATAAACACCAATGATTGCGGAGAGTCAGCCAACATAGGGACGTAACGCATATCAAAGACAATTACGTTAATGGCTGTGTAAGTAATAAGGGCTCTAGCAGTAATAGCACCTATCGTGTACAGCACAATGAAACACATTAACGTGCCCATTTGTGTTTTGATGATTGCAACCACAGACCAGTACAGGGTATAGATGAGTTGAACTTTTCATATCACTTTTACAGTGGATGTGACATGTCTAACAAAGAGAACTACGGTTTGCAATACCAACTGCACTTGAATGCCTTAGTTCATTTTGAAGTAATGCAAAGCGCTGTGTAACGTAATTCCATTAACCGCTTGTACCACTAGACCAGAGGTATAGGACCACGGGAACTCCTTAACGTCGTCATTTGAATGCACTGAATGAACTGAAGATTAACGAAATAGATGAGCATTTCATGTGATGTGAAGATGTCAGTACTTAATGAACAAACAAGATTTACGAAACGTTTACAGATTACGTTACCACTGTGTCAATGCTCCACGGAAGCGTGAACATCTTTCAATAGGATCTAAGGACTCCTCCGCTCGTTATTCTATATTTCCAATTGAGTCGAAGAACACTAAGAGTTTAGATGCAAGATGCTGACAGAATGTTTCTCATTCCTGTGATTTTAAGATATGAAGTGTGGTTATTCATCATTTACTGTTTATGCTTGCGCCATGACTGAAGGTGTGGCAGCGATCTCAGGGGTAATGTTAGGCTTATCAAGGGTATAATTGCTTATTCGCCATACTCTACTTGACGTCCATCAACATTAGTTTCCGGCCTGGTCTGGATGATGAGTTTTCTCTCTAAGGGGACGATGGCGCATGACAAACGCGCCACAAACGCATCAAAATCCTCCCTCACTCTGCCAATATATTCTGGTGTTTCATTTCTATTTTTTTTCGTTTCGTTCCCTTGATGGCATTTAAATGGGCACCTGTTCCCTTATAACTGACAATAAACCTGCATGGCCCTGTGATGATGGCACTATGCCCTCATTGCGATGTATACCATTGCTTTTTGAGTGCGTGCGGCATGCAGAAGGCATCCGGTCCAGGAAGCGGTGCAGCACGGCAATACAACATAATTAATTAACCGTACTCATTCATATATCACGCCCGCAGAAGGTATCAAATGCCACAACCAAGTAATTAATTTGTCAACTCAAACGCCCATCATACTAGCCAATTCGCATAATATAAGAAAACAAAAACCCCTAGCCTAAGTGGTGGGTGAAACAACTCAAATAGGCTATGAATTAGAGAAAAAGGTAACTTCAGAACTATACAACGCTGACCTGATTATTCTTGTGCGGGGCTGATATTTTAAGAAAATAACGTATAGATGGCGTGTTCATTAGGGATTTGAACACTCTTGCAGGAAGGTATGCAGATAACAAACATTCAAATACTATATGAATGTCGACGTGTCATATATTCCATCCACCGACCGACACCGGGGCGCAAAAACGAGTTTGCTTAAAGTAAATCAATGTAAATGTTTTTTCTCTGTGTCCCATTGAAATGTCGAGGAGTCACGGCTCATTAGATTGGGCTGATTGACGAAGTGTAAATCAACTTACATAGAACGTTCTCTCGGTACAATAGGGATCCAACGTGTACCCGGGGGCCTATAGACGAACCGCGTAGTGCACCTGAATGCAACACAAACAAATATATATCATGAAATTCATGCCAATGTAATCACAAATGGTTAACAGTTTACGCAACACCACTCAACAGTTACACGAGTGCCTATTAACAACGCTTTAATTCGTGCAGCCAGTGATATGGAACAAAAGACTGTGATGACGTGGCGTTAGGTCAATTTATAAGCACACAGGCGACATTCATTGCACAGGTATAATTCGGCATTAACACGAATACAATGGGCTTCCCTTGCTCGCCGGCGCTAAACAAGCTTACACTTGGAATGATGCTTTATATATGGTAATATGATGATGCTCAGGAAATATGGTTATTGCAACGATATCAAATAATTACGGGCGATAATATGATCATTTTCACCTTGCAGATGCAGTTATTAATTTGTTTGTGGGTCGGCTTTGACTCGCTAACTGACTTATCACATAACTGATTAACTGATTCAATGACTGAATTCGAAATAAAAATGTTTTGAACTTATCTTGATAAAAATTGCAGTTCTTAGTCAGACAGAAACCAGACGACTAAGAGTCTAGCTTGTATGCAGAATATTCGTGTGGCCCGACTATGATCGGCCAGACGATGTTGTTACGGTAGCAGCGTGTTACCAGCAACCCATTCACAACGAATCACAACATTAAGTGTGTCTAAGTTATAATCCTTCAATACATCTATGTGTTCAGTGAAATATACCATATACGACCATGTAGTGGTGTTGCCTTGCGAAAGACGAACCAAAAAGTTCGTGCCATAATTGCTCGCATGAAATGCAATGACATACTGGGCGAGTATTCCATGAATGCGGTCTGTCAGAAACCTTCTGTATATTTACTGCACTTGGAATGACGCCGCAATAAGCAGGTCTCTGTTCCCATAGTGTCAGACAAAATCAAGCGAACCACAGTTAAAGAACTGGTGGGGATAGACCAACGTGAATCTATCTGTCCTAGTGTGTACGACAGGCAACTTCTTGACACAATTTCAAGGGACGTGGAGTCTGCCATTAAATGACTACCATTAGTATTGTCGGCTTTCAGACACGAATTACTTAAAATAACATGTGGATTCCTCACTGATATAACTCAATATCAATCCACACGCTCGATCATCATAAGCCTTGCAATTACAGGATATTCACTTCGTATTTTGCCGGCGTCATAATGTTGTCAGCTTAACAGCCTACGAATTATTGCGCATTGGTGAATAGTTTGGCTCTTGGCAGACCAAACAGACACGGCCACTGTTGGTCAAACTCATATATCTGGCTGGCTGTGGAACACTATGAAATGTCTCACTTCACTACTTAAGTCAAGTAATAGTCATGCTCAATGGGGTTCAATGTGTCTGCAGGGTGTATTGCAGACATATAGACACACAAGTCGAAGCATCTCTTCAATGTGACTCACCGGACGACAAATGCACTAGCTAGCTTATTCAATTTTGATGAATATAAGGATTACCGGAATCACTTATTCACTCACTGTCTCGAAGACAAATTCTCTATTGTGCGCACTCTCTCTCTATCTCTCTCTCTCTCATTCTCTCATTCTCTCTCACATATTCTATCACCGACTGACTTTCTCACTCACATGCCCTATCTCATTCATTCACTAACTCAGTCGTTCGTGCTCGCTCTCTTGCCTACCCTCTCTCTCTGTCTCATTCTATCTCGCGCGTCCACTCATTCACTCACTCTCACTCCATCATACTCACTATTTGACTCATTTACACTCCCATAAATTGATTACTCACCCAATTTTTCTCGCACTGCCAATCACAAAATCTCTCTCATATCCACCCACCCACACTCACTCACCCATCCTCTCTCTCTCTCACTCCCTCTTCCCCCTCTCTCTCTCATTCTCCCCCTCTCTCTCTCTCACTCTCTCTCTATCTCTCTTTCTCATACACAAACACGCATGAAGCCAATATACGATCTATCGGATTTCATAAACCAAAGTAAATTACCAGTAAAATGGATGATATTAAGGGTGACGTCACAGACGTTTTGTTTCCGTTAAAACGCCGATTTTTTTCGATCTGACAGATTATGTCAACATTTGCGGCGTATTGTTCGGGGTCAAAAACCGTGATATAGGGTCTTAAGCTGGGCAAGACCTGGCGGTGTCAGGACTCTTATTTATACATTCCGCGACACAAAAAAAACACTGGCGGTCTAGTCAGTATAGTATAACATGCATAGGTTATTTAAAAGACGTAAAAAATACCGATTTGCTCCCTCCATTGAGATTCATTACTTTTCTTTGCATTAGCACATCTAAAGAGTTTTCAGTCCAAAGCAAACACTTACCCAACAAAGAGGCCGCAAAATGTGGCGCAATCATGTTGGTACGCCGCTAGATGAGTGATGGTATGGTCAGGGCAGTTTTTTGTATTAACGATGAGCAATTTTCTGGCGCTACCGTGATCTCCATGAGAGACGAGTGAGACTTGACGGCGACGATTGAAAACGCCGGCAATGACCAAGTGAGAATCCCACACAGCTTTAAATGCAACGTTTAGAATACTGACTAGAAAACACGGGGTAATTATTGTGCTTTGAATGCTAACAGAATGTACAATATAAATACACAAGCAAGAAACCCATGATCAGCGACTGGTGGAGCTCATTGTTTGTATATCACTGTATAATATGCTAAAACATCACATGAACACTATCTCATCAAGTAGAGCTACCACAGCCGGGGGGTTGGGGGGACTCAGTGACAGGCGCCCCATTACTTCAGCGTAACAACGATGGCAGAATAACAATGTGTGTTTAGTCAGCGATCTCCGGATTTAGCCAAACGCGTTGGCAAGGTGAGCCAGAGAGAGTTGGGTCAGTCGAGGTGTGGGGGCTCAAGGGAATACGGTCCTACACAAGAAACTGACCATTTCTCAATGTTTTCGGTGACAAACACAGCTAAATAGTATTAGATATTTACATTGTAGAGGTACACATCAGCAATGTCTTGTCACGGGTCATTGCATTGAAATGATAATTCATAGATACTTAAAGCTGCATAGAACGTCGATGATGAAGACGACATTGCGTGTTAATTGTCCTGTCTGTTGTCGATGCAAAAAGCAAACGGCCACATTCATTTGGCTCCACTGGGATATTATATATAGTCGATAAACTATGATCCTACTTCTCTCTGGAGACATCAGCTGAATAATTGTGATCCTTTTTCCCTCATCAGACGTATCATCATATCGCTTGAGCTTCCGTTATCAATCTTACACACCATTTATCTATCTCACAAGTCTACAAAAGATTATAAAAAAGGCATAGTAATGAAGCTGAGTGAACGATGAATGGGCCAAAAACGTCCATCCTACTAAAAGTTCATGTTGTTTCAGGCGCTGTCGTTGTATGGGTCGAAGCAGTAGGGTGGCCACCATCACTCCATGTTCCATAGAGTTTAAACGTTTCAGAAACAACTCGGCAACTGGTCATCGATCGATGGCGTAATATATAATTTGCTGAAAATAGGGAATGTTGAAACCACGGTGCAACATTGCAACCTAATACATTCACACCTCGATTGTTATGGCGACAGCATGTTTCTTGCAATTACATTGGGAGTCAGATGTTCTGCACATGGAGTGACAGCGTAATAGGTTTGTCGCTGTATCAACAGCATGAGGCGAACCAGCAACAACGAGCATGACTCGAGGCAATGAAGTCGAGTACCGCAAGACCAAATTGATAACTGCAAAACCGATGACCAAGTTCACTCAACCAAAACGGGAAATATTCATCCAAAACATTGTTCATGCTTTATCAAGTATCGAATAAGAATACTGACATGCGGTCCACAAAGATATCACTAAAGAGCAATAATAGTAAATGCAGTGGATGATGTCTAGCGTAGCAATGGTGGCTAATTTCCAACAGCAATCCCCTGTTAGACATTATGTTCTATAACACATCTAGGGACACTTACTTTAGTCAACTAAAAGACATGTGAATTAAATATCTCGATAACGCGATCACTTAACAGATTGGTTAAGAAGCTTAGTGCATTTTCCTGTCCAGAGAAAAGCATGGCGTTAATTCATACCACATAGTCGCTCAATAATTTCTTGGTGCTTGTATGGGGCATGCAGCAATGCGAACGACAATATGCATGATGAAGGGGTCGATAGTCATTGAAATGCTTTCTGCAAACATCGGGCTCTGATAACCTGCCCCTTCCGTATGATGGCACCATAGTGCCATATTGAGATTCACAAATTATACAAGTAATAAAATTGATGGAGTAGAGCGTGTGCATTTACTTGGCCTATTGCGGGCAAATCTTGCATACCAAATGAAGACGGATTTCTCCTCCGTGAATAATAACTGAATTATATTACCTGTGTCAACATTATGGCAGGCGGTTCCCGCCTAAGGACGGCTGAATGTTGCCTTGCACTTCTATGATGGATGGGTACAGCAGGGAAACATTTTATGTGAGATAAGCCGCCAAACACGCTTAAGTAATGGAAACCGGGTTGTAAAACCAGCGAGATTGTTACCAATTAGGAGCTAATGAAATCACAATGCATAAACATGTATTATCCAATCCCTGTGATCATGATGCGCCAGTGAATCAGTCATTGATTACGTCATAATCATGATATGTAGCGCAGTAAAAACACAGGGGCATGAAGTTTCCTTTCTGCGAAATCACGATGGATGATCAAGATGCGAATAAAGAACTATTCTGCAACGGTTGTTCAGTGTGTGTCAGTAAGCCTATCTATATATCCAACACTACGGGCTTCACATACCACTTATCACATATATGTGAGCAAATCAGCACTACAGGTGTTCCAATCTTAGCAATGAACGTCTTATTATTATTCGGAATACAAACACAATACGAGACTAACGTAGGTCAAGCGATAAAAACGCTAATTGAAGATGATGTATGAATACTGATTATAGTTAGCCCAAATAACATCAGCACATAACTTCACTAATCATGACGCTCATCTGACAGCTGAGAAAAACTTCATCAAGATTCATGTGTATCAAAACCGCACTCACTTATCCGCATACAGCTCTCTCGCGGTAACATGTAGAATACATAGCATAAGACTGGTAACTTACGTCAATGAAGCAAACCAGTAGAGAACATCGGCAAAAGATGTCACTGAATGAGTACTGATGAATCACGACAACATAGTAATAAACCGAGGACGAGGCCGGACCAGCGGGAAATATTGCACCACCACACAAACGCTGGGGCGGCAACCGTCCCCATGGTAGGTTATTATCATGGTTATACAGCAGTGGTTTGATGAAGGCTGAGTGCTAACAATTATAACTGATTAATAGATCGATAACGTTAATATGTCCGATATCGATAGCGTTAATATGTCAAGTATATTTTAGTCCAAACCTCAAATCAGTAAGAGTATTTAATGGCATTAATTTTCAGACATTTGGCAAACACAAAATCCATTTGGAAAGTCTCAACGGTAGACCTTTTTAACAGCAACAAGTGAAAGCAGTCAAATAGCCAACCGCTTGGCTTATTGTCGGACCATCTGTCAGTCCCTAGTAAAGGCACACATCTCTGCTGTGCATAGCGACAAGTCTTCATTGCCTGTGACGTCATAAATAAGGGCATTTATTACTCACCTATCATCAAGCCGCTCTGCATCACTCAGATGGAAAGCACCCAGCAACCCATAGCCTGGCGAACATGGAGCTACGGCAGGACGAACGAGGGTTTTGAAGACACTTGAGTAGTGACATATTAATGGTGGCATATAGACCTGGCTAATACTGGTGATGAGGCTGTACATCGGATGGCCCAAAGAAGGTAGAGATTGTATGACACGAGCAGGTAGGATGACTTAGGGTGGTAGGAATGGCATGACTGAGCATTTGGTAAGCGACAGCAACGTCGTGCTATTTGGGTCGGCATCATGTGCTTTTCTGATAAAGCTCATAGGTCTCCAAGTGAGTATGATATATATTTATAACGATCTATGATAAATGCAGCCTCCGTTTAGATGTCATACTTCGCCAGAAGGATGCAGCTAACTAAGCGGTATTACTTAATATAACAGGTAATATATACTAACCAACAGGTAATATATACTAACCAACAGGTAATATATACTAACCAACAGGTAATATATACTAACCAACAGGTAATAAGAACGATAATTGTAATCAACTGGAGAAGTTAGACACATTACCACTAAATGAATTCACGCTTCATCACCTTTTAGTGTTGTTGGAAATTATAAGTCACTGCTAGGTATCATTTGATGCCTGACTTCATGTAATCCCGAACCATTAATCAGTCGCAATGATTGATACGTTAGCGGACCACATGGTAGTCGCATGAATAATTCTATAAAGTATCTGCTATTCAGCGTACCGTGATATGTTTTGCAATACCAGGTCTAATTGTTAATACGTCGTGCAGTAAAAGTAATCATGCGATGCAGATAAAATATATTATTGTTCTGCTTATTCACAAGGTGATCACGCAGTCTAGAAGATGCGCAGAGAGGCAAAACATGAACACAGCCCCACATGATGACTGTTTGCCGTGATCATTGTCCCGACATATAGAAATGGAACATCAAGTAGACTACAACACTTTTGGTCTTTGCCTATCTGTGCATAAACACATATGTGAGAACTAATATGATAAGAGCAGGCTTTTTCGCTCAACGTACAAGCATGCCTTGTGGTATATACTGCCATCCTATTCACAGGCGGTATTTGGATTATTCAGCATCATTAGACTGCTACACTGATGGGAACACCAACAAGAGACCACAAGTGTATACATATATATATATATATGGTATAAGCAATACGTGCATTAATATACATATGTATATATATATATATATATATATAGATATATATATATATATATATATATATATATATATATATCTATATATATAGATGTATATATATATATATATATATATATATATATATATATATATATATATATATATCTATATATCTCTATCTATATATATATTATATATATATATCTATAATCTATATATATATATATATATATATATATATATATATGTATATATATATATACCGTAATGTATATTAATGCACGTTTTGCTTCGACCACTGTGACAGTTTACGATTCAATTCTACTAATTTCACGTCTCGCTCTCCATCCTTAATGCAGTAACATCTGGTTAACACATAGCACGCACATGTAATGTCATCATAATTTATATAGGCCATGATCGGCACGGCTAATCATGTAACCTCAGTATCAGCATTCATAAAACATAGATCGAACAGTAACTTTAAACAGGGTGTCTAGGGACGATATTGTATCCGCTGTTAGTAAGTATTACAAACAAAGCATAATCTTATGGACGATGGATTGACCCTGCATCCATTAAGCACAGGTAATGCCTGGCGTGATATATATATCCTACCTTTGAGTGTTTTGCCACGACATTTGTCAATTCGTCTTTTTGTCATGCTTCGTGCCCTTTGATTAGTATTGCCAATTTCTTTTCATCTTTTCAACCACATTCCGTTTTTCATTTGAGCATAAAACTAATAATGGCAAGAAAGATGAAAGATGTATAGCCCATTAAGGATAATTGTCAACTGTAATACATGGTTCAGCAAATAGAGTAAGCGCCAGTAAGACACCCATGGTACGTTCTAGCGAACGGCAACCATATTTGATATAAAAGTATATGTATTTGCTTGAAATGTATCAATAAATGATACGTGGAATAATGCATAAAATGTTCAATACAATTGAGCTCTTCCAATCATCCAGGCAAGTTAACCTCCCGCTACATTACTGCAGTTTGATTGACACGCTCAAATTGGCCAAGTCGCCTTATCAGAACTTATACGACAAAGAAACTAAAAGGCTTAATGTCATCCATATAGTTACATACGCCAACAAAATATTATTGTTTTTAAGGATTTACCATATGGATGCAGACAGGGAGAATTTCCCAAACCGGCACTAACCCCAATTCATATAAAAGCTTTTGAATTTAATGATTCTGTTCGAGGCTAAACGAATAAGCAGTTGACGCCACGGGTACAGCAGTTAAATGAGAAATCCCACACAGTGGCCTTGTACAGCATTGCAAATATGCGTTTAATAATAACATAATACAAAAATTCTACAACAATGCCAGTTTCAATCTTATATCTTCGATAGCTCAAGCAAATGCACCAGTTACGGACAATGCTGTTATTTCATTCCGATCTAAATATCGGACTTTTTAGTGCCAAATCGGATCGGGCAGGAAATCCAATGTGAAGCAAACTTTTCACTCGCTGGTTTGCTGAAGGGGAAAACTATTTCATTTATTAATCAACCTGGCAATCGGTAACAGAGGGTTTGTTATTTAATCCGCTATCGATTCGAAGACAATATATAACCAAAACTCCACCACCCTGACAATTTATCACTCCCAATTACGAATATGGTTTTAAAATCTATTCATGGTGGAAATGAGTGTGATTTCATTAAACTGGAAGCACAATCACTGCGTAGCAATTGCAGCTGCTTACATCGTATGTCGCTGCACTGCAGTGCGCATTTATTTTTGTCGCGTACATGATCTAATCTAACAGCAAATAAATGAAATGAATGCTTCATGGATGCAAATGTGGAATAACTTGAGTCTCTGTCACTAGCTACCTCCCTGGACCAAATCCACCTTGTACTCCATACCTGCGCATGGATACCATATGGCCATGATCACAGCTCAATGCACGCAGGCCATTCATCGTAGGTATAAGATGGGCATGCAGTCTCGAATGAACACTAAAGACAAAAACACCAGGCGTTTGAATCGCGGTATAATGCTATTATGAAGCCCATTTACAAACCAAAACCCGATCACCACCAGTGAGGTGAATACCGAACACTCCTCTTGAACATTTCATCAGAGCTTAATAACCATGCATTCGATCGCGAAAGTCTCAGCCAATTCAGCCAGCTCGTTTGCTTTCTTAGTGCCAAACTGGAAACCAAGCAGAACAGCAGAACATCATAATGACTCTAGGGTGCAAAACAGGTGTAAACCTTAGCCACAAAACACCTACTGTTTTTCTCTCCTTGACAAGGCTGCAATTGAATCAATATCAGTTCGTAATATTTGACCCCTCTGGATGTCTGACATGCATACCGACGTCTCTCGGACAACCAGCAGTGGACAACGGCTGACCACAGTGACTCAGTGCATATCCAAGTCCCAAAAGGCTTTACGTTACACGATGTGTAACTGATGGGGGCTTGAGTAGCAAACACAACGCGTGTATATAACGCAATGAACCCTAACCCCACAAGTGCACAAATATAATTATATTCTTGCAACCGGAGAGCAGTGTAGGATGGGGCCAATTTGATGATTTATATCAATGTCAGTTATTAATGTGTGATGTGCAACAAAGAATGAAATAATTTGTAATACTCATGATATCTTTAGTTGTTTAAGAGGAATGAAGAATACAACTCTGAGTTCAGGAGTTGAAAGCTAATAAACTTTATCGATTAAGTGTTGCATATGGGTTTAAGCTTGGAGGTTCGGAAAGTTGTGTAACGCCTGGTGACCGAGGCAATACTGACAGAACCTGATAAGATACTAGCTGGCCAGTGCTCGTTAATAAACAGCTTTACATATTAGCAATCAGGGCGAACATAGGGTTTCATAGGAAAATATGCACAGGCGCAAGAACATTGCACCTACTCGACAATCATATCGACTGCATCGAGCGCCCATTTGCGTGTTTACTGCTGTACAAAGGGCATTGATCGATCATTACATCAATCATCCTCATATATGTCTGTTATACAGAGAGAAACTAGTCACTTGTCAAGCAATCATCCATCACTGTCACAATAGCAACTTGTGAATGAAAGCGCTCTTAAACCTCAAGTTTCATCACATGTCTGTTAAAATAGTCTGTTGAAATGGCAATGTGGTTCCTCATCACTCACGGGTTAACTCCTACAACATGCGCGTCACGATGTATTGCTTTATGCCTCGGGTTATTGTGGCAAACAAACGATATTCGAGAGGCGGTGTTACACGGCGATGTTACTCAATAAAGCCATGTAAACAGCGCTCATTCATGTGACACACCTGCTCGAGATACCGAGTATCACCACCACTCATTCATCCACTCATTCATGTGACACACCTGCTCGAGATACCGAGTATCACCACCACCCATTCATCCACTCATTCACTCTCCCATCCGAAAATACAAACAAAGGAAACCCTCATTCGTTAGCGGCAGGTAAAAAAACGCAAGAAATATTCATCAATTATCTCAGACGGGGGAAGGTGTGGCTAGTTGATAAGGATATAAGATCTGATTGCATTATGACACGTGAGCAATTCAACCCTATGGTTCGGGTAGCGGCACATTCAGGGTAGGCCAGTTGATTGGTAGTATCGGGGCATCTTTCCCCTGGGATATCGTGTCGTGTTCTGCCCCTATTGGCCTTCGTGGAGATGCGAATATATATAACTAATTAACAATATTGCAGATGGTTCGAAAGGTGAATATTGTACGGTAAGGTACGTGAATTCACCGTTATCTGGCATTGGCAAAAGGACGCGCCTACTCAGTCGATTAATCGCCGTCCCTCACATGCTGGGAAACGTCACCCAGGGCTATTGGCTGGTCAGACTTAGTTTAGACCTTTTGTAGAGTCACTTGAAGTGAACGGAAAGCCCGGTCCAGATTATTTGACATTCATTGTAACTCTAGCGCTATAAAATGGTACCTTGCATGCTGTGTACGCTTACGTTTTGATCACTCATACTGGAAATAATGCAGATAGCGCACGCTTAAGGTCATAATAAGACACTCTTGTGTTGGTGTGCCGTTGAATCCTATCATTACTTACATTAGCACACACTCAAATGCAAGATGTATTTTGACTGATGTAATTTGAAGACATGTATTCCATGTAACGACAGTCATAACAAAAAAGGCAACGGGGGCGGGGGCACTAACGAGTTGGCTATAAGTGAAATCAGTGTAAAGAATGGGGTCTCTTTGATCTTTTTGGTACTGTGAAATGGCAACTTGACTAGGTTACTTAGGCACCACTTATGAAAGCAATATGTATCAACTCACATAAAATGTCTGCCACTATAAGGATACAACCACCACCTGGGGGGCTATTGAAGAACAGTGTAGTGCACCTCAATGTAACACAAATACACATAGCTCATGACATTCATGCCGAAATAATTACAAATGGTGAGTAGGTTCTGCGACTCTTCTCGGTCCCTTAACTGGTTTCAAATGGATTTCCTCATCCAGTGAGAGATGTAATGACAATCAACGTGGTTGTGGGGCGCTTGATAAACACACAGGCTTATGATGACATCGGTTGCACGAGAAGTATTGGCCACGTGCGAGAACACAGTTGGCTTCCCTCACTAGCGAGCAAACGCTTCCAATTAGGATAGAAAATAGATGCACTGTAGATTATTGCTGCGATATAATTCTATTATAGAGCGATAACGCGATCAGTACCATCTTACGAATGCAGTACACTCCTTTCATATTTTTTTGTCAACGCCAGCTCTCATGAATTTGACAGTGTGTCAGATCAGCTTACGAAGCCACACTCAAATAATCCAACAATGACACGGAGACTGCTTAACTGACTGACTGACCACGGGTGACTGGTTAAATGACTCAATACTTGATCAAAAACGCAACCCCAGATCACAAATCAGCAAGTTGACGAAATGCCTGGCTGATATTAACAGCATACAACCGCAATAGCTAAAAACAATATGGCGCACATGTGATGTCAGCAGTGTATTACCGATCAGACTTCCCTCAGCCCATCACAACCGTTTGTGTTATGATAATTTCTCCCCGCTTAATACCTCTGTGATCCGTAATATCTACTATCAAACCACATTGATAAAAACAATTCACATAAACAACCGCGTCGATAAATTAAATGCTTCATTGTACCCAGACCTTTGAACAAATCCAACGAACTCGTGCTAGATGTGACTCCAAGAAAGGAAAAAAGGCCAGGCTACAACGTTAAACCACTGAGCGCTTCTAATTTAACACGTTTGTTTTGAAACTTACTCGCGATATCAGATAGGTACCGAATTATACAGATTGTCATAGATGTGGCTTGAGGGTGCGATCATGCATTACACATTTAATTGAGTGCACCAAAAGGAATGCATCGACTTAAGAAACACCAGATCGAGTAGTGTCATACCCTCTGTAATAACTCCCTGATCCACGTGCAGGTAGTCCAACCTGAATCAATCTACCCTTGTCTCCAATATAGTGGTATCATTCAATAACAAGCCACCTATCCGATCGTTATTAGTATAGGATATCCACTTCGCATATTGTGCAGGTATCTCCAAACTGCCACCGAATATGCGATGCAGTTGTCAGCAATGTTTCTTCAAAAACTATCATGATTGCGATATATCACTAAGCATAAAGGTTGTGAATTATTGCTCTTTGGGGAAAAGTCTGGCCCGCGGCAGCACAACTGACATTAAAGATGCTGGTTATCGCTGTGCAGTGATTCTGTTACACTATGACATATTATCTAACTCCACTACTCGGTCAAGAAATAGTCATAGAATGGGAGGACCGAATGCCTCTATACGGAGGGAGGTAGACGGATAAGCCCACGGGCGTCAGAATCATTCCTTCCATAAAACTTGCAAGCTGACTAATTCAATGCTTTGCTCATAATTTATCACAGATTCAATGAAAGCCCGACTCACTCATTCGTTCACTCACACACCCAC
Source organism: Urechis unicinctus (assembly GCA_034190875.2). NCBI lineage: Eukaryota > Metazoa > Annelida > Polychaeta > Xenopneusta > Urechidae > Urechis > Urechis unicinctus. The sequence continues at coordinate 21,845,841 of CM067353.1, read as the reverse complement.
TCACTCACTTTAGCATGCCCACGCACTCGCTTACTTAATCATTCACTTACACCTATTATTTGCAACCACGTATAAAGCAAGCTCACACCCTGGCAAAATCCATCTAAGATATGGATGGCACTAGACTCTATCAATTATATTTCGGCAAGGTTAACTATAGTTGTGTCCTTCTTAACTCTCACATTTGTGATATTTGTCTCGTAATAGGAACGAAAACCATGTCAAATGGGCAACCCACAGGCCATAAAACATCCTGAATGTGTTAATGTTGGCTATCTACCATGCGGATAAATATACATACCTTGAGGTAGCAGGTTGAATATAAATGACACAAGCCGTTTCGTTCCTGTGCTAGTCGTCCCACAATTGACATCTAATGCGTGCTTTCTTTACTATTCAAAGTTTGTAAAGGGATACAAATTATGTACGAATCACACGACTGGCTTTCAAAATCTGCATATTTGACACGGTGAAAAGTCTCCGCCAACCAACACCTTTTTGGTACAAAATAAAAGCATGTTTAGAGTCGTCACCCCTCAGAGCAGACGCAGTTTGCTACGGTTCAATGTAATTATATCAATGGCATTACTGCATTGAAACCAAATGCATACGCAACTTTAAAGGCCCACTTTCGCGGTTCGAGGGGCTCTTCAGATGACAGATGATAATTATCGACCATTATCACCAAAATGGCAAAATTAATTTGAGCGGGATGATTTAAAGCATTATGTGACAATATAAAGCACCCAAGTGACGTCACTGGTAGAATTACTCCTGGAATTCCCGCTAAATGTTCTAATGACATCGAGAGGTCCGCGGACTGGTAAGAAAATACAAAAACGTCTGTGATACAAAGTATCTAGGGAACAAAGACGCCATGGCTGGTATTCGTACCACAAAGACAAACACATCACTCTCATTCGTATTTCATTAGCAAAGGTTATTCAAGGCAAGACAATAAACGGTGATCTTTCTCCTATTGGGATCAAATGTTGCAATCCCATTTATCAACGCATCGCAAGAGTTGCAGTTATCAGTCCCACCCCAACACTTATCAAACAAACAATGATAAAATAAAACAAATGCGCCGGAATAGGATTGGTATCAAGCCAGATGAGCGATGGTATAGCCGCGTTTTTTATTTTTTTCCCCTAACAGCGAAGAAGATTTCTGGCGCTGCCATGGTCTCCAGGAGCAGAAAGTTAGACTTCACGGCGTGATAACACTAGTCGGTACTGTGAGCGCAGTGACACAACAAGAAATTATATACAGTCACGGATGCGTTGAAGAGAACATTCACTGGTTATGTCTGGCAGTTGACCAATGCGCAAATATTATGCCGAGAAAACTACAGCATAACCGAAAAACTATACAAACAACGGTGTACAATATTAATGCATTAATCCGCAAACATGTCACCGAATGATGTAGGAAGAACATCAAGGAACTTAACATGTGCGTAGGTTTGCTATAATACTTATGGTATGGAGCGTCTGACCAAACAGCATTGCACATCGAATATATAGACGGTCCGCAGAGAAACTTAATACGCGGCTTCTGATTCGCAATTTCTTATCATCTGTTGACGTAACATTGTTAATATGTAAAATAAGCAAGCTTCCTATCAGCGGCGAGTACTAATCAATCAGGAAATTGTGGCCGTAATGTTTTTTTGTGGCATAGTACTGACAATGTCAATTTGCCGCCTGCATCAAATGCTACTATGGTATGTCCTTATAGAAAAATAATTGCAGGATTGACTCGCTTACTAAACGAATAAATCTCATTCACGCCATGTGCATGAAACGCAACCTTGTAATTCAATACGCCAATGATATTTTACAATGATGCTGCTGTAATATTTCTTTCACATCAACAAATACAACGCAAATTCCATTTATCATAGTATGTAGCGTGTGATCCAATCACCCTTCACTAGAACCGCACACAACCACACATAACTGGCACTGATACCCAGGTGGCACAGATTGCAACAATTGTAATGACATTAGAATGCAGTTTACCGCATCGATGAATAAGCCCATATATTTCTTAATTATAACTATTTATGTATCATGTCTATAAGAACAACACAGTCTTGGTCGATACAGTGCCAATTTCAAGGATAAAGAGAAACACATTAATACATCTATTTACCGGATACCACATCAACTGTGTTATACATGCTTAGCAAAATGCAGAATGAATGCAAGAACAAAATATGAATTCATACAATGTATTCCGCATTCCGCCTTATCATATACCCTCATGCAGCAATCAGCGTTGAATGAATAAACCAGTCAATGTTCACGGATGATCAAAAACATAGCCAACAAATCGCTCGACTCCAGGCAATGGCATTGCACAATTAGAATCCAATTACAAAATGAACATGATGGGAAATATAAAGAATGGCTCATCTGTTTTGTGCAGCATGACATTTTTAGGATGCCGCGCCTTCCAAAAAGTTGCTATGCAGTATCAATAGTCACCACAACAGATTGCTATCGGAATTTTGACATTGTAATCAACTCATAGAATACATGAGGCTTGTTGCTAGTGTCTTTCAATCTTTGCAGAACAAAATTCGAGTCAGCAATAAAACGGGGTTAGAGAATGATGTCTATTATTCATTGAATAACGAAATGCTGCTCTAGCACACTTTGCAATTGAGGGAAGTTGACATGGGCATTTACGATGCGCTCGAGGAAAATAGATCATACATGATGCAGCTGAATGTCTCCGTTGCGCCTAACAACTGGACTGTATTGCCAGTGATCTCCTTATTGAGGCGATTTTTACCGTAATTGGTTAACTGTCACTAAGCAAACGGAGCCCCTTGAAGCCAAATAATAGAAGCCCATCGTATATTTACAAGACTAATCAACGACGCCTGATGAATGCAATCGAGAGGAAAAAAAGCATGTTTTCCTTCGGGATCTAATGAAGTCATGTGCATATTGAAGGTGGAGCTCTAGTTTGACATCACTCCGTAAAATGCTAAAAAAATCACGCTAACATGATGAGTTCATTGATGAAGCAACTTGTGAGACATGACATCATAAAGTACACTGATTGGCGTCAATCAATAATACATCGCATGGACGCTTATGCTTGAGAAGACGTGATGTTTCCAGTACACTTTTGCTCTAACATCGATAAAGTATCATTCCATTGCCGCAGAAATAGTCAAGTGTTTGTGGACTATTCCTGTTAGCTTGACAGGCATCTGATTACAGGCACTTGAAACGTGTGTGAGGGGAAGGGATGAATCTGAAAAACTTCACAGCCTTCAGTATATATTTTCTTCTCCAAATACAAGAATAAGCAACAAAGCATATTTCTCATCGCTTATATTGCCGCACTTCAAAGCAATGGTCATGCATCTCGCTCACCTTACCTATATGTCTTTGCCTCATCAAACAACTAACAAGGACATATTTCGCGCCCCAATCGAAAAAAATTGTATCTTATTATACTAGATATGAACCATTACTAACCTACCGTAGCCAGTCAACCGATAAAAAGGGGCGGGCCTGATTTAACATGTAGTAGTCCTTATATTTTCGGTTTACTGAACAAATTACTTGCGGAAGCACCGCGGGCGTGTATCAATGCTACAACGTTCTCTTTCATGTCAGCAACCTTGAAAATGAAGCACACGCTTGATCTCATAGTACACACTGCAACTTTACGAATATGGACAGTGACATACGATAGTGTAAATGCATTCCTTTCATATTTGGGGACAATGCTGTTACGGAACCTCTAGAGACACCGATTAATTACGCAGTGGTCTACAGCACTGCTACCAAAGTCTGTGATATTTAGATATGAAATTATTCTGCTGATGTTGCATTTATACTATTTATGCATGGTATGAATGTATGAGCATGTATTAGCCTAAACAACAATTGCATATCCTTTAACTGATAATGCCGCTCATTGTACTTTAGCTGACAACTAAGACAATCCACATGAAAAGGTATGTGGATCAGGGGGGTTAGTGTTTTAGGGTGGTCAGAGTCAATGAGGCCAACTGGTAGTAGAGTACGGGGGCATATGATGTAGTTGAATACAAGACAAGACTACATAGTACAAAACCAATTAACCAACAACATGTAAAAAATGTTTACACCAATTGGTTGAGGGTGTGATATGAAGTCGAGGGTAATGCAGGACAATGTGGCCAGTGGGAAATATGGCACCATCACACATACGCCGTGTCAATAATAACAGTCACCGTCTATGATAGGGCTAAACAAAACTCTCAGTACTGATAACAATTCGCCAGTAAAGCATAGAACATGCCTATATAATAATGTCCCATATAGATAAGAAGGTAGCGAGCCTATTGATGGTAATAGAATGGAATGGCATTTATTCTGTACACGTCTGGCCCTATCAAAATAATATTTAAGCTGTTGCACGAAACAACAACAGAAAATGCCTATAATCCCGATGATTATTTGTGTGATGACTACTGATCAGGTGCTTCGTCTTAGGATTATCGTATTGAATCGTAAACATGTCCACTGAGGCACCGTTCACACCCTGAACCCTTACTCCAACATCGTTTTAACCTTGCCTAAGTAATAGTAATTTAGCTTATGGTACAGAGACCTCAGACCTAAATGGTGCTGTGAGGCTGAGGAAATCTGTGACATCGGTAGATTGTTGACCGAGTGTCACATGATTGTGGACATTTCCTTGTGCTCACTAAACATTATGTATCATCCGTTGATTGCTTTAGCTCACTTTTAAATATGTCTCCTGGTTGAGGCGGTATTGAGCACCGACGTCTAAAACCGATACTGGCCAAAACAATTCACGGTGAAGCCACACTCTTTGGTCACCTTGATGAATTGATATGGTTCAAAACAAATGAGCTCACTCAAAACATATTGAATGATGAGAGCTCAAATATACCGAGCGTTTCCTAAGGCATACAGTGCACGTTCTATTACATTCGCCTGCAAGCGAATTCTTCTGGCAATAGACGTAGCTTTTAACGATTCACACCAAGTGGACGTTTCGCATTGAACAGTAACACAGTTGGCTAGCTTGACGGTGTGCATTTTACTGTATAGGTAAGTTTAATGGATTACGACTCTACTGAACACTTCAGGTCCTTGTCTAGATAACCTAAGTGTGCTCCCTGTGAGAACACCTATGTGTATGTCACCATAAATTACCCTATCCAATTCAACATTGCTTTATCACACATTGTACTAGAGAATATGGTACCTTGCAAGGCTCTGACCTTTTCAACCTTGTATTTTTTTCCGTGTAATTATATATATGCTATCGATTATAATAATCTGTATCATCACAATGGTCGAAAACAACAGCATTCGGACTGCTGAGTTGTATTAAGATTGCTTAGGCCGCAACATAAAGATTTCTACGTCGACAGAAAGCATATTATTAACAAACAGTGACCGACCACAACTGTGCATTGCGTTTCGGTGTTCAAAACGAACATTTAAGTTGCAAGCAATAATTGATTGCATCATATATGTTTTGTCTTTCCCAATGAAAGTTTCCTTCACTCACAAATATAGATGTCTCCAACGAATTGAGCTCTGGGTCAAAGGAGAGTCTATAAAAACCTTACAAGGCGCCAGATATACTGCAGTTGGTCGTGAAATCGTAATTGCAGACGACATATATAATACAATAACCAGAGATATGAATACTATATATTGCGTCATTTATCTGGCATTCCATCAGTCACGTTTATCAAGGAGCCCACTGGAGCAATGCTTAACGACGTTCCCCTCCCCACATGAGCGCCGCGATGAATATGATACAAGATTTATGAAAAACTACTTATAGGTGAATGGTGTGGTTTCTGGCAGTAAAACTGGCAGACTTATATGCATGCTGTGTATTTGTTCTCAAACAATATGAAATAGTAGCGTAATTCTTTGTATTGGCTCGGAACAGGCTGACACACACACAGATATCGCCACCTTTTCACCAAGGAAGCGACCAATTGACTCAGAGGCTGATTGCTTTTTGCATTCATTTCCACAACACAGCAACCTGTGTGACTAGCCACATAAGATAAGACTACAGATACAGAGCTAGCCGGATAACTTAATAAACAGTTCCAGTGCCAATAGAACCCAACTGCATGATAGCTCTACCAAGTTATAAGGAAGCGAATTTTTCATCTCGTGTTTGTTTTATTGGGTAATATATAATTATGTATACATTAGTAAAAGCACCACACTTTATAATGCAAACAATATCTTACTTTGGAATAAGTCACAATCGGGAATAATTTAATTATACTGTGATCGCACGAGTGTTAGAAATATGATAATTTTCATGGGCGTATATGCTTCAGGGTTTGGTGGCAGGCTGGTCGGCCTATTGTGTGCATGTTTGGCTGATCTTTTGACATAGCAAAGCAGCAATAACCTGCCCAAGAAAGAAAGATCCGCAGGCACATCTCACGATTACCGTTAAATAATACACAGCATTTATAACCAGCCAGTGTAACTTATACGTGTCAAATTAAACATATTGCTTAGGCGGAAACAAAACCCCCATAACGAACAATGGCCTAATGTAATTACAACCGTACTATATGGAATCCATTACAGCCAAACATCATAGGGTGCAATACGACCTCGCAAAGAGGTATATTACACGCATTCTAGGAGCTCCAAATGGATGCGCTAGTTAAAAAGCACTAAGCCAATGTTTTGCAAACAGCGTCGTCTGTGGCTATGATATCAATGTTTCACAATACTAAGAGATATCAATTGAAACTGCGTGTGGGTTTGGTATATCCTTATCGTTCGATGACCTTTCATAGAGATAGCCACGCAGGTACAATGCCTCACCATAACTTCCATGTAAGCATTTGTAACGGCAGAGAGTGACCATGTTTAAGCGTGGTTGTTTTTCATCAAATGAAGCAGAAATTATTATATGCAACATGTATACTTAATATGAATGACACTGTGAAATTACCGCCCCTGCATCAAACACTGGGTAAACTGCGGATGCCTAATAAGGGGTGTCTTATTAGTAAATGGCAGAATGATTTAAGTACATTAAAAACCACCATGCAACTGATTATCTCTTTTGATGTATCACAAATGAATAACGTTATGATGCTAGAATATCCGCCATCTATAATTAAGCAGGGTCCCCAAAATGTTCGGGGATAATTGCGGTGTCACGTAAGAGAAAGGAACGTCGAAATATTAATGTACCACACAAGATTGTTACAAAGGTAATCCGGCTTAGTATTTCTATAGATATTAAGTATTGATTTCATGCAAATTTGATAGTTCTAACAGCGCGTCAAATGTGTGTCAAGATTAAAACAGCAATAATTTTCTCCGGTGGCTTGAACATCATAATATATTGTTAAACGTACAGTATATGCTGCTGTATAATTCACTGTAATAAAAACTACAGCTGAGTGACTCTAGAATTGACAACATATGGACTTTCCCTCCTGAAACAATTGATGCACAGGAAATAAGTAATGGCTGCCAGTAAACATGTGGAAAGGGGATGGGGTCTTTTATGTATGAGCGCTTTGGTATTAATATATATAAGGCGGGATGAAAGATGGGAATCACTAAATCAAATACCAATGCGAAACATGGGTGCCACTAGAACATCGCTTATAGAATAAAACAAAACAGATTAAGGGTAAGCATGTCACATAAAGAGAGGGAAATGCATTTACTTGATAACTGACTTCTGAAGCGTCATCTCCCAACAGCTGATGACGTAATATTGTAAATACGTCAGAACATTTAAGACATTACATCTGACGGAATGCAGCACGATGATATAATTGGATTATATAGGAATAGCCTTTTGACTCTTCAGGGACGTGACCGTTTAATATTTATAGCCAAGTACGTTTCCTATCAGTGATGAGTCCGACTCAATTAGGAAATTTCGGCACAAATATTTTAACAAAACGTCACAATCATCCCAAATATACATGTGTTAAAATATTACTGGCATTGTCGATTCGCCACCTGTATTATGTAGATATGTACTGAACACCTCCAGCACCATTAAGTTTGAGCGAGAAAACGAAAACGGAGGGTTCAGTTTGACCCAGCACGACCATGTCTGAATCTACACGAACAACACCGGTTAAAATGATGCAGCCACAAATTCAAGGATAAAGAGATGTCACATTTATGCATCTATTTACTGGATATCACCTCGATACGTGATACATGCTTAACAAAATGCAGAATAAATGCAAGAACAATTGATGTTCTTCGCCATTCAGTCACATACAATGTTATTCACCGATCCGTCCAATACTAAATCCTCGTGGAGCAATCCGCGTGGAATTGACAAACAAGTCAATGTTCCCAGATGTTTGAAACATATCAATTAATCGGCTGGACTCCTGGCAATGGCACTGCACAATGTGCACCCAATGACAACATGAATATGAAGGGATTTATAGATTATAACTAATCTTCTTTTGTGCAGCATAATATTTTTTGGATGTTGTGTCTTTGAAAAAGTTGCATTGCAGTATCAGCAGGTGTCACGCCAGACTGCTTTCGAAATTTTGACATTGCAATCACCTCAAATAATGCATGAGTTGCCTGACTATTGTCTTTCAATCGTAACAGAAATTATTTAAAGTCAGCAACTAAACCGCATCAAAGAATTATGGTTATTATTAATTTGAATTAAATAACGGAATGGGCATTTGCGTGGCAATCATTCCTTATGCAGTTGAATGTCTCCATTATGCTTAATAACTGGACTTTATTGCCAGTGGCATCCTCATTAAGGCGATTTTGGCTTTAATTGTTTAGCTATCACTAAGAAAACGACTACCCTTGAAGCCAAATAGTTGGAGCATTGCGTTAAATTATAAACCACGCCGGTTGAATGCCATCGAAAGGGAAAAGAGCATATCTTCCCCCCAGATCTAATAACGTCACGTGCATGTTGATGGTGGAGCTCAAGTTTGACATAGCTCCGTAAAATGCTAAAACATCGCATGAACATGATGCATTCCGTAATGAAGCGGCATATGACGTCATAGAAACATGACAACATCACGCACACAATAGCATATCACATGGACGCTTATGCAGCTTTTGAGCCGGTGTGATTTTTACGGTGCACTTTTGCTCTGACGTCAATGAAGTATTCTCCCATTTCTCGTATTGTCCGTACTGTATCTGTAACACAGGTTTTAATCATGGTGTTATGCATACATAGTCACCTGTAGAAATAATACAGCAGCCTGATTTCACTCAGTGAGAAGTTCAATATACGGGCGTCTGAAATGGTCATGTGTTCGTGG
>CM067353.1:21821519-21834019 GCA_034190875.2 Urechis unicinctus | reverse complement strand
CGGGACAAGTTGTGTGTCTGACAGACTGATTGACACTCAGATATCGCCACTCTTTCACCAATGAAGCGACCAGTTAACTGAGAGGCTGATTGCTTTTCTCGGTCATTTGCACCACACAGCAACATGAGTCACTAGCCACATAAGATACGACCAAAGATATAGAGGTAACCGGATAACTCATAAGATACGACCAAATATATAGAGGTAACCGGATAACTCATAAGATACGACCAAAGATATAGAGGTAACCGGATAACTCATAAGATACGACCAAAGATATAGAGGTAACCGGATAACTTATAAGATACGACCAAAGATATAGAGGTAACTCATTAACTCATTGAACAATAGAACCCATTTGCAAGATCGCGCTAGCAAGGAAAACGGATTTACCATATCGTGGGTTTTTTTTATTTGGTGATGTATTATCATCTATACATAAATAAAACAAATCACACTTTATTATGCAAAAAATATCTTGCGCTATGATATGTCACCATCGGGAATAATTTAATGATACGCTGATCACAGAAATGTTAGAAATATGCTTCAGGGTTAGTTTGTGGGCTATTGTGTGCATGTTTGGCTGATCTTAATAAATAGCAGAGCAAAAGTAACCTGCCTACGAATGTGTGATCCACAGACACATCTCATGATTCAAATGGCGAAATACACAGCATTTATAACCAACCAGCGTAACCTTTACCTGTTAGAGTACATATTTTGCTCATGTTAAAACGAAATCCCCAAAACGAACAATGGCCTAATGTAATTGCTACCGTACATAATGGAATCCATTAGAGCCAAACATCATAGGGTGCACTACGACCTCACAAAGAGACCTATTACACGCATTCTAGGCGCTCCAAATAGATGTGCTAGATGAAAATCGTCCTCAAGCAACTAAGCCAATGTTTGCAAACCCCGTTGTCTTAAGACAAGATTTCAATTTTGTAGGGCTCCATAAAAACGAATGTAGCACGTGTTAAGAGCCATCAAATGGAAACGGCGTGTGCGATTTGTATATATCGCTTGCATAGAGAGCCACGCCTCACCGTAACTAGAGGCATTGCTTACTGCTAGAAAATGGCCACCAATTAAACACAATACGGGCACTACAAGGACATAGATAATGGAATCTTACAAATGAAAGGTAAGCATGTCACACAAAGAGAGGGTAATGCATTTACATGATACAGACAGAATTTTGTAATGACTTCTTATTACTGAGCAAGCCTTTAATGCAACTGACGTTCAGCAGGGCCACACAGGTTAGCATACAGTTCAAACACTATCTGGGATTGCTTACCTATATACGAACTGGTATTCGTTTCTATCTTATCGGGATCAATCACGTTGCATTCTATACAAACACCGGTACATCGTCGAAGTGTGAAAGAGGACATCGTACTCATTTAAGCCATGTAAATAGCGCTGGTAAGGTACTCTGGCCACCAGCTAGCCTCACAAGCACCATCACCCACAAGGTCATAGACCTGCAATACACTCATCCTACCTGTCAGCCACCTCAATCAATAACACAAAACAACTGCAACGGCACCAACAAGAAGACACAATATGAATGAATTATTATAATTAGGTGAATGGTATAACCCTTTGTAGTGAAACACGTAATCAAACAGATAGTCCAACTCGCATTACTCTGGATACATTAGTCGAAATCAATCACTGTGTTGGTACAAGTCAATGCCCAATCAGATAGAGCAGTACAAGAGCATTGTATTAGGCATTACGCAGCTAGAATCAGTTTCATTTGACAACATTTCGTTGCTGATCAGTGAGGGCTTGTTTTAATCATTTGAAAATATGAGAGCATACTATTTACAAGGTGAAGTACAGCAAAGTGAAAGATAATATCATTCATCGCATGCCTTAAATTGCTGACAAAACCGGCAGCAAATATCAAGTTACTCACCTGTTGCAAATGTTATATATGGCCTCAAATCAACTCATAAATAGATTCATTCATTTGATATGAAAGGTTTGTCTAAAGAGAGATATAGTCCACCAACCAGGGTAGTTATGTTCCGTTTTGGAAATCAGTTGCAATTAAACTTGTTTTTACAAATAATATCTGATGTATCGGATAGATGCAAGGAATAGCACATATCCAACAATTTCCTGATTCACTTAGTTACAACATAAATGGAAATTAATGGTACATTTTCCCGCACAAATTTGCACATATTATCTTTCTTCCAACACCCCAGCTACTTCACAGAAGCACACTGTTTCCCCTTGCATGCCGTATGACCACGATCACAGCTTCACGCACACAGACCATATATCACAGGCATCAGATGGGCATACAGTCTCGAATGAGCGTTAAAGACAAAAACGCGAGGCGCTAGAATCGCGGTATTATGCTATCATCTAGCCCAATTACGGGCCAAATCCCCCATAATCGCCAGTGAGGTGAATACTGAACGCTTATTTGGCGCATTTTATGAAGGCTAAATAACAAAGCAGTGAATCGTGAAAGTGCCACCATGTACCCTCAGTATGGCTGCTTTCCCAGTACAAACTGGAATTCAAGTAGAACCACAAAACAGAATAATTACTCGAGGATGAATGCTTTTCTAGATTTGTAAACGGAATAATTAAGCGAATAACAGTTAATACGATTGGCATTTGGAAGGACCCAAGACAACCAGAGGTGGTCAACAGCCGAACTGTCTTGTGAGTAATGGAATGAACCTCTTGGGCGCTGGGAAGCTTTAAGCAAAGGGGTAATATCGCGACTGCAATGCATTTAGATAAGAATTATGCCAGGACAATGCGCAACAAACCCCTTTTTACAGGATGTACCGAACCGACGCGCCTAGAACTAATGTCCAACGTGATACCACTGCGCCTTTATGACTGATTAGTGAGTGATGGTCTGTGAACCTTAACTGTAGACTTGTACTCATGCTTATATAGTTTCAGCTATAGGGGGCCGATGGTACAATTCACAACAGGCCATTTCACATAAAGTGAAATAAAATACAGATAACGACGCTGTTATCATTTTCGCCTTAACGGCACGTTGCTTTGTTGACATTAATCCTAAACAAATGCCTTAAATGATCCAGGTGTAAGCTTCATTTTCAATATCGTATGTGCTAGAATTTTGAATTCGAACCAAAAAGACATTCAATGTCGTCTTTCGTTGACGCCTCTCGATTTGTGATAGGAGATAGAACAATGATGGTGAAATAACGACATAATGACCTGACGCATGGCGAACGTTATGACGTTAAAAGCTGTGTAGATGATGAGGGCTGAAGTAGCAACATCGCACTGTAATGAAACGAACCCCACAAGTGAACATTCATGTTCTCTGCTTGAAACGTAACAGCAGGTGCGTTGATTCTGTCGAATCAATTTCTCAGTGTATGCGTCCAATATCATCAATAAATTATGGTTTGTAATACTAATTACACTCACTGCCGTTGTTCATGTCTGCAGTAGTAGAAAGTGCAACATTTCATTATTCCATGTCACTGACAGACCTACTAGAACAAACTCATTGACTAACAATAGCTCACTGACTTAGTAGCGAGATTCCATAGAATGCTCACTGACTGACTTACCTACTATGGCTCCTGGGTAAAATACGATATAAAGCCATGTTACCTGCGCTCATTCACATCATTATTCTGCTCAAATACCAAACACCAGCGTTATTAATAAGCCCATACACTCGCTCTTCCCATCAGGCAATTCTCAAAATATAAGCAAATGAAGACACTAGCTGCAGTGAAGGGAACAAAAACACGCAAAGGGGTAATGAATTATAACCGACAGGGGAAATATCTAGCCTATGTTAGCGTAACTACCAATGCAAGGATAGATCCTGTCCAGATTTCCTAAGACTCACTGTAACTTCAGCGCGTAACCATGTTGTGTTGATTCGTGTGTGATAGTGATGAATAAAGAAACGTATATATGCATGGCGTGTTTATTGGTGCTTTGATCACTCTTTCTCAAAGATATGCAGATAGTGCATACTCTAATGGACAAATCAAAGTCAACATATCCTATTTCACACCATAGCTTCCTTCTCAAGACCAAAACCGCATCAGGACGCAGCACCTTGTGTGCTTTTAGTACAATCAGTGTAACTGGTGTGGACTGTCAGATATCCTTGTTACATTAAAATGGCACTAGATCACACCACTCAAGGGCTCATGGACAAATCTTATATCTACTCACATCGAACGTTTTGTCCGCCCAAATAACGTGGTTGGGGGTGGTGGTGATGCGCAGAGAAGTGCAGTACACCTGATAACATACAAATAAGCATATCTCATGAAATTTGTGAACATTGAAGAAAAAATGGGTGAACGGTTAAGTAACATCACTCAACAGCTACACGAGTGGGCATTGAAAACGAATTACTTTTGAGTCATCATCTGTGGTGAAAATAGACGTGGTTGTTAGGGGTTTCATTAGCTTTATAGGAACGTGATGACATTTATTGCACAAGAATGAGTTGTCAAAGAATACAGCTAGTTGCCCTTACTTGTCAATGCTTGGAATGATACTTACTATAAGTATGCAGAACATGAGGCTCAGGAAATACGGTTATTGCTGTGATATAACACGATTACAGGCTATAACACGATCACTTGCGAATGCAGAACACTCCTTTCGCATTTTGCCAACAGAGCCAAATAGCCATATATCAACTCATGAATTTGTGAGTGTGTCTGCTTAGCTTACCAAGTGACGCTCCAAAAAAAGTAGCCATCAGTAACAATATGGCCGCAGATTTTCGGACTGACTGACCACGACTGATTGACTAATTCAATGACCCAATCCAGTTAAAAGGGGTTCTGAAAATCTTTTGATCAAAAACGCTTCCACCGGTCCGACAGCAACAAGTTGACTTAAAGCCTGGCTTGATGAGTTACATTTATTGGGCGGAAATCTTATCAGCGAGATGATGCAACTAAAGATGCAGCGAGTTAGCAGATGCATGATACAAGAGATTCACTTTGCCTTTTGCTGGAATCGTCAAATTGTCGTCGAATATGTTAGCACAACAGCTAAATCGACTAAAAAACTTAATATATATATTTGTCAAGCAATGTTTCTTTGCCAAAACTATCGCGATGGGAGATTTTAAAAACAATTTGGTCTGCCCCAAGCAGCAAACCTGACATTGACAAGGTTATCCAGACTCACATATCTTTACTTTGATGGACCTGTGACACCACGAAACGCTAAGCATACTACTTAGTCGAGTGAAAGTCATACTCAATCAAATTAAGTATCTCCATGGGGTGAGCTGCACACGGAGAAACACACAGACGTCTAAAACATCCCGCCAATATGACTCGCTGGCCGCCTGGCACACTACCTGGCTCACTTAATTACCACGTATCAATGACCATCGGACTTACTCACTCGCTCACTCACTTACTCTTTGTTTCTCTCTCTTTCTCTCTCTCTCTCTCTCTCTCTCTCTCTCTCTCTCTCTCTCTCTCTCTCTCTCTCTCTCTTTCTTTCTTTCCTTCTCTTACTCACATTCTTTCACCCATCCACTCGGTCATTCCCTCACTCTCATTAATTTAACCTCTCCTGTACCTGCCCTCATTCACTCACCCACTCTCCCATTTTAAATATCTCTCTCACTCACATTTTGAACGCTTACCATCTCTCACACATTTGCAAACATATATGAAGCAAATATCAAAGAAATGGAGTTCCCCACAATCATAATACTCAATTCGTCAAAAGTTTCCTTTCTGGAGAATCGTTCTTTGATGAAAAATGCAGTGAAAACTAATTGAACAAATCACCCAACCTTTGAAGCGTATTGTAAAGGTCGATATCGTGAAAAAAAAACCTCGTTATATTGGGTCTATAGGGAGCAGAAACCAGGCGGCGCTATAGCTGGTAAAACGCAGGTGATATCTTCCCTATTGCATAACACCCGTAGGTTATATAGAACATGTCAATAGGGAAGGATCTGCTCCCTCCATCGAGATCAAACATTACTTTCGTTTATGTTAGCACATCCAAAGAGTGACAGTTATCAGTCCAACCCAAACACTTATCCAACAGGATGTGCCAGAATTGTGTTGGTATGCCGCCAGATGAGTGATGGTATGACCGGCCAGTTTTTCGTCTTTACGATGAGGAAGTTTTCTGGCACTGCCGCGGTCTCCAGGAGAGGAAAGTGATAGAAATCACCGGCATTGTAAACTCAATTACTCTGTGAGATTCATATACAACGAATAGAACATTGACAATGCAGGACAGCAGTGTGCAATATTAAATATAAATGTTCAAGAATACCATGATCACTCAATGATACATTACGAATCCTATGCCGAACCATGTATCGTTCGAGCATTCCGATGATGTTCATATGTTCATATGTGAATAAATGAAGCCATCTGAAGTGACAGCACAATTGGCTGGTTGATGTGTCCCACGTCACCAAACCCAATTAAGCCATCTTGTTAGAGCAACTCATCAAAAATGGTAATAATTCAAAGATTTGGGTAAAGATGAATTGAGTTATACATTAATGATAGCGGGTCGCTCCATTATAACAGTCACAACAGTGACGCATTGATATGTGAGAATATCGTCACATGCGGAGTTTAGCGCACATTCACTTTATCACGTCTCTGATACCGCATTTGCATGCAGACACAGATTAAAGGATGCGCCTCTTCTTTTCTGGTAGTAGGTAATATGAATATTCGGGTTAATGCATGTTAATGAAAATGGAAAGGCTTTCTATCCAACGAAAGAATGTGGCTTCATTATTATAGTTTTGGTTTTGTTGAACAAGTGTATTTTTTATCAGTCCAAAGTCCTACCCGACGAGGAAGGTCGATTTAATTATACATGAATTTTGAAAACGCCGTCGCAATCAGTCACAAAGGCAGTACAAATGTTTGCTTCCTTCTGACACACATTGCAGCTGTGGTATGTACTGAAAACCTACCGTACCATTAAATTTGGGCGATATAACGGAAAACACTTTTGGCTCAGCAAAAGCGCGTCTGAATCCGTGAACAATTTCGTGAATTCTGAATGTTATGCGATGAAGCATTGCTTGCTGATTGGCTCGAATGGTACGCTCACAGGATTCATTCGCTCCTCTATCTACTCACTGACTCACTGAATCACATTCACAACACATTTAAGCATGCTCAAAGTAGACCCGGAAACAAAACCCTACATGGAGGTCACACCAGTCAGCGTTGCTCTATTGGGACTGATCCCTAGGTGATGGATAAAGCAAAACATATGCAGAAATTGAAATATAATTCATAGCATTGATTAATACATACACGCATCCTGTATTACGATCGTGCGCGCACAACACCAGTCTATAAAGATACAGCCAGAATTTTAATGACAACGATAGGGAACATTAATACATTAATTTAATGGATATTATGCAAACAGCAGAAAAATAATTGTGAGAATATCACGGTATATGTTTGTCAGTTAATTCAGTTTTATTCAGCAATCTGTACAACGCTACATCTTGATGGAGCAATCAGTCACCAGTCACTGTTCGCGGGTGTTCAAACCATATCCAACATCACGGCCTAATTCCTGATAACGGCATTGCTAAATTTGCGGACCAAGTAAAATCTATTTACAAAATTAATATGAAAGGAGATATTCATAAAACTAGGGAGAATGGCTTCTCTTTTTGTGAAGCATGAAATTTTGAAAGATGCCACGACTTTCAAAATGTTACTCCGCAATATCATCCGCCACATCACCAGATTGCTATTAGGTTTCTGACATAGCTATGAACAATGAAGCGTGTGGCTACTGTAGTTCAGTGTTAACTGAACTAACCTCCAGTCTGCAACACACTCTACAATTAAACCGCATTTTCGTGAAATAACACCTTGCTACTTTAGTATGCTGTATGATATGAACTATATCAACCTTTATCCTTTTAGTAATATGAGTCTCTTATATCAACTTCGCATTCCACATTTTGGGCAAACATTAAAAGCATGATCAAGTTAATTTAACTTATTCAACGCTTACCGCACTATTCACTTCATATAAGGATACACAGGTAAAGAAGGATCAAATACACACGTGTAGTACGCATCAGTGATGTCTTCGAATCCTCGCATTTTATCGTATTGAAATTCACAATTCAGAGATATATGTGGCTGCATTTAACGACGATGATGCTAAAGACGATTTTGTATGATATTTGTCCTGTCCGTTGTTAATAAACAAAACAAACTGCCTCATTTATTTGACTTCACTTGGTTATTATAAATAGTCCAAAAATGGTGATTCTACTACTCTCGCGAGAACATTTGCGATATGTTTTTTCTCATCAGCTTTATCATCACATCCTTTGGGTTTTCGTTATCAATGCTACAAAACGCTTATCTTTTTGACAATTCTGCAAAAGATTATAAAAAAGGGCATCATTATGAAGACGAGTGAGCGATGCAGGGGCCAAAAAAATGTCTCAAGGCGCTGTTGTGGACTTCATTGGGAAGATGGTGTGACTGACAGAAAGAGCAGACCGGTGATAAAAGGACAGTGCGCAGCCACCGTAACAATCAGTTGTCCCTTCGAATTTGAACATTTCCGGGGAAAAAAACGGCAAACTGTCATAAATAAATGAGGGAATATACATATAGTAATATTTCAATCAACTACCAAATTTCTAGGGAGCTACAAACATTTGCCGCCACAGCACTGATAACGTATAATGCCATCTTATAACAAGGTATCTTGTGTTTGCAACGTTGAAACATTTCAACCCAACACACTCTTAACACTATCAATATAGTTATAAAG
The DNA here is from genome assembly GCA_034190875.2 of Urechis unicinctus. Classification (NCBI taxonomy): domain Eukaryota; kingdom Metazoa; phylum Annelida; class Polychaeta; order Xenopneusta; family Urechidae; genus Urechis; species Urechis unicinctus. The sequence continues at coordinate 21,825,202 of CM067353.1, read as the reverse complement.
TGTTTCTGCAAGCAGTTAGCAATTACATCTGTGCACAATTGTACTGCGCATGGAACGACACCTTAATACGCTGGTCATTGTTTCCAGAACATCAAACCAAATCAGGCGAACCGCTAATAGCAAACACGACCCTGGGCAATGAATTAGAAAACCACATGACCGGATTAATAGGTGCAAAACCAACGACCAGCTCCGCACAATCAAGAAAGATTATATAGACATCCCGCCAAATAATAGGAAGATACCTCACCAAATCATGCCGTTATAAAGCACCAACAGCTTGCAATGCAGTTGATGATGTCCAGTGCTGTAATGATGGCTCATTTACAAAGCAACCATCAGTAAGACATGAAGTGTCTACAACACGTATAAATGACCAAAGCCAAATATGTAACATGCAAATTAGACCCTCTCGAATGATTATGCGATCATTCAACACATTGAGTACGAAGCTAAAAGCCATGGTCGAATGGGTTGAACAGAGTTGAGTAATTCCACTAGGACGCGCATAGATGTCCAGGGGTTGACCAAGGGTATACAGAAACGGGTGTGACTGCAACAGGGTTTGGCACACCCGGGCCGACGCTACCTGTCAAAGCATTCTGCAGAAAGAGCATTGATAAATAGGCTATCGTTTGATTCTACGCAAATATCCCACATTCCTCGCTTATAATGTCACCATGGTGCCAAATTTAGATTTACAAATTAAATAAGCGATACAATTGATGGAGTAGGGCACGACCAATTACTCGGCTTATTGCAGGATGCCGAGTGTACCCGAATTGCACTACAGAGCGTAATAACTGGACGTCATCATGTGAGGCGTATTCCGCCTTAATTGCTCTTATATTATTGAGCTATGTTGCTGTACGCTTCTCTGAAGTTTAACAGTAGAGCATATTCCCCGTGATAAGCCACCAAGCAAGAATTGGAGACATGATTCTAAAACCAGCGATACTGGTATCCAATGATGACCACTAGGCGGCAGTGCGACCACAGTCCGACCAGTGATACAACCTATCATTTGATGGCATCAACGGGTGTCATTCTTGTTATTGTCGCATGCGCCCAGCTGTAAAGCACCACTTGACATTCTGGAGTCGTTGTCCGTTATTTGTGTTAGTGTGTTTGCTCGGTCAAAAGGACAACAGAAGCAGCACATCACCAATGAATAGGTGACTACACCTGTCTTTAACAACCATGCGAATACTTAATTCATCAATTTGATAATGCTGGGACTGCGCAATAGGAATCGATTACATCATATGCATGACCGATAACACTGTGAATACACAGGTAAGCAAAGTTTCCTCGGTAATAAATCACGATGGTAGATGTTAAAATAACGGAATAAGACGAATTAATGTCTCGGGGAGAATTGTTCGGCTCGTAGTCAGCACCATTTGTTTTGTAGCGGTTAGTCAGTTCCCATAGTTCATTGTTTCTGTAATACAATACTGTGTTATGCCAGTGCACTACCCAAGTTGCGGTCATATTTGCAGGACTTTAATGTCTCCACTGTGTCAGTTGGCGATAGATTACTGGCAGCATATCTCTCTCACTTTAGCCCTCACTCCAATTATTTACTCAATAACGTATGTTATATCATGCCAATGAAGGTGGCATAGAGACATACATTGATCAAATACAAAACCAAGCTTTGCAATTCCTAGAGGAATGGTTGACACTGGGAATCATGCAGATGTGATATATATGGACTGTTCGAAGCGCCTCACCAGCGGTAATTAGCGGTAATATATCAGCAGGAGTTATATAATGGGTTAGTAATAGAAGGCTGAGGGTGGTAAAGGGTTATTTAATGTGCCCCTCAAGGGTCGGTCCTAGAACCCGTGCTGTTGACATAATGTTAACAAAATGCAGACGATACCAAACTTCACACCCTGGTGCGAACCAGGTATATTACTTACAACAAATATAAATTCCCATGACGCGACCCTCGACAAAGTATACTGCAACGAAACCCCTAACGTGTTCATGACCTTGAAGGAATTTCACTCTTCCATGACATTTGTCTGACCTGTGGACGCCCCTGTATTCAATATGTTCAATGGATTAGATCATGTTTTGAATTGTTACGCAATACTGAGAACAGGGACATTCGTACACCTTGATAAACCTTAGGCTAGGACGGAATTAAGAAGACATAGCTTGCCACGATATCTCACCTAGTTAACTGTGCCAATTTTGAACTTGCACGTATTGTAAGGACAAGGGATTCATCATTCATTGCTTTATTTATCAGAGCTGAAGCAAGTGACAAACCTGGCACAGTCCGTCAAACGATCAAAAGGAAGGAGACCTGATTGTACATTCAAAAGTCTGTTTGTTTTTAGTTTTCTCAAGAGAATTTGTAATGCTTGTTAATATATTGTGAGCAGGCGCCAGTCACATGACCTTCCCATCTATGTCACCAACCCTGATAAACAAGCAGGCGCTTGATCTCACAATACATACTCAATATATACCTCTCTAATAAGGATACGTTGGACAATGAGAGGGGATAAATGTAAGGGCATTCATTTGACCATGGTTAGGACGTCTTCCACGGGACAATTCTGTCACTTAGCCTCGAGAGACATAGACAAATTCAATAACGTCAATAGTGGTACTACAGAAATATGAAAACACTACTGGAGTATTTCAACACAAAATAATTATAATTGATGTTGTATAGATACTGTTAACGCATGCGCATGAATGTATGAGCATATATTAACCCATATAACGAGCGCTTTTTATTTCACTAATTATGACGCTCAATATATGTTAGCTGACAATCAAGAGTGAAACAGGACAATGTGGCTATTGGGAAATACTGGACCATCACACATACGCTGTGGCGTAGGTTATTATGAATGCAATGCAACGCTGTATGCTACTTGCAATTCACCAGTAACACACAAATGCTTACACATAAATAGTCTGATAACGTTGCCATCCCCATGGAGCTGAATGACATGAATTAAGCTGCATAACTAACTGTTTCCAGGAGCATCATTATTGAAGGCGCTTCCTGTCTTAATTGTTCCAATATTACTACGAAAACGTTACAGTGGAACGAAATGATATCTTCCTCTAGAATCTATCAAGTCGCGTGCATAATTGATGGCCTAGCGCATGCGTGCGTACCACTCTCGAATAGGCTAGTATATCACATGAAGATGATGAATTCCGTGATGGAGCGGTATGCGTGGTCACAGACAAATCACAACATCACGCTCATCGGCTGGCATAGACGACGATTTTGCAGTTTTTCAACCTGCATGGTTTTTCCAGTACACTTTTGCTCTTGCATCAATAAAGTATTTGATCATTACCTATATTTTTGTCATGTATTACAGTATTGGAATTATGCGTACCCGGTCACGTTCGGAAGTGATACAGCAGCCTGAATGGACTGAGTTACAAGGAAAACATTTAGCGAGGCTGAAATGACACGTGCTTGTGGACTTAAACAGCCTTTAGTAGAGCATCTGTTCCAGTAGACAGAAATCGCAAATATAAGAATAAGCCACATTCCATATTACCCCTTGTTTATTGCGTCGTGTTCATGCATCTTGCTTCCCTTTACAATAAGTCTCATATATCAGTTTTGTTTTGGACATGTAGCAATGGACTGGACGTTTTCAGAAGAAAGACACACTAATATATCAAAGCAACTT
>CM067353.1:21776519-21816519 GCA_034190875.2 Urechis unicinctus | reverse complement strand
GGCAGTTGGATCTGACATTTCCATTGGGCATAACATGACTACAAGCTCCAATTAGAAGCACCAGCGGCAGGTATTATCACTCAGGCCGTGTACGTTCAGCTGTCTGAAGGCGTTTTTCTGCTGGGACAGGTAGTGAATAACACGAGTGTGTGATCAAGGAGTCTATAATCATTTCCTCTGGCTTTGTACGGGCGTAGTAATCAGTAAAAGGCCTTTAACAATGTGCGTCGGCGTGTTCCTGCATAATAGGGACCCTCACGCGCCTCGTACTTAGAGTCGGCTGGGTGAACAGACGAGAAGGGCGATAATGGGGTCGGACATCATAGAAAAGTTATCACGAGAGACGAGAAAGGGAGCGAGAGAGTGAGTGCGTGAGTAAACGAGTGAATGAGAGAGTATGTGAGTGAGTTAGTGAGTGAGTGAATGGGTGAGTGAATGGGTGAGTAAATGGGTGAGTGAGTGAGTGAGTGAGTGAGTGAGTGAGTGAGTGAGTGAGTGAGTGAGTGAGCGAGCGAGTGAGTGAGTGAGTGAGTGAGTGAGTGAGTGAGTGAGTGAGTGAGTGAGTGAGTGAGTGAGTGAGTGAGTGAGTGAGTGAGTGAGTGAGTGAGTGAGTGAGTGAGTGAGTGAGTGAGTGAGTGAGTGAGTGAGTGAGTGAGTGAGAGAAAGAGAGTGAGAGCGTGAGTAAGCAGGCAAGGGAGTGAGTGAGTGGATGAGGGAGGAATGGATAAAGTGCGTGAGTGAGAGACAGAGATTGCGTGAGTGACGAAATTGGTTGGTGAGTCATTGAGCGAATGAGTGAGTGAGTGAGTGCGTAAGTGAATGAGTGAGTAAGTGAGTTTATGAGTGAGTAAGTGAGTGAATGAGCGAGTAAGTGAGTGATTGAGAGAGGGGTGTGTGGATGAATGATTGAGCGAGGGAGTGTGTAGGTGAAAGATTGAGCGAGGGAGTGTGTGGGTGAATGATTGAGCGAGGGAGTGTGTGGGTGAATGATTGAGCGAGGGAGTGTGTGGGTGAATGATTGGGCGAGGGAGTGTGTTGGTGAGCGAGTGGCGGAGCGCGTTTGTGAGCGAATGAGTCAGTGCATGAGTGAATGGTTGAGCGTGTGAGTGTTTGAGCGACTGATTGAGTGATCGACTGATCGAGTGATTACGTGCTTTAGTGAGAGCAACGGTGAGTGTATGAGTCTATCGTCTCCTGGGTGTCATTAGAGTAGTTTAATCTAATTCATTGCGTTTACATCGCTGAACCAATCATCATGCCTGCGTCATCAGAATACTGCATATCGCTGTAACAGACCAGAAAGTCATCACAATGGTTCCGCCAGCAATATATCCGACACGTTCTCTAATTTATCGCGCGTGCCGTCAAGCATATCGCAGTATTCAGCGCGACGACCCCGTACCGCGGACCATTATGGATGACAGAGCGCGACAAATCAGTCCCCAAGGCGCAGTGTAACAGTCGTATACATATATCGCCATAGATACACCACATTGCCCCGGCTGAAGAGAATACTGATCTCTCATCTATGTCATAGCACTGGTGCCGCAGTTAGTCCGGCGCCTGCCAGCTACTCTCACGCTGGACGCCAAGCGAGAACATTTGCAAGCAAGACACACCTTATGGCGCAGGGGATACAAGGGGGTAGTGCAAATGGGGAAGCTGTTTACGGTTAGGGAGAGGCAGTTATTTGCATGGCAAAATAGTCCCGGCCCTCAATGAATCGTGCCCACGTAGGTGATACCAACGGCGATTCACATCAGCCCGATACCAGCTCACCACACAGTAGCGGTCATAACGTGAGGGTCAGCACGACTTCCTTGACCTCGCTCGTGTTAGGTCATACTGTACCAAATTAATGGTCGAACCGTGGGTTATGCGGATAGACATAAAAGTGATGCTCTGCACATGGCAAGCGACTGGTCTGCCTCCCGCCGTGACCTGTTAATGTCCACCAGTTATCCTTCTCTGCTGCAGAAACCAATTACCCATATTATAAGTTTTCGTAATTCTGAGATGTACATGTGGTGACATGGTCTTTCAACCGTACCATTACAGCCACATCCGCACCTCGATTGAATACACACGCTCACCTGTCCAGGTAAACAATCACAATGAAGCACACATCCTGATATATGCATATTGGTAATTACATGGATAGACACACATTGGGGTGATTATAACACGGCATTGAACCAGTAGCTCTCGCTAACACGCCACCAATTTTAACCCCGTCTGCTCAAATAAGCGGTTCCACTGAGTCAACAAACTCCGAACAATCGGCACAAAACTACTCACACCTCCAACAAAACCACCCGACCAACGCTATCATCTATTCAGACAGCACCATGGCATCTATTAGACCCCAAATGCTTCTCCTCATATATAATTCAAACCTGGTTTATTAAATTTGCTGATGTCGTTTTTTACCTGACAACAGGTGATCATTGAGATAACAGTAGCTGTTGTTTGAACGCTCTTTGCTCACGCCAGTCTGCCCATCCCCGCCCTGCTTCACAGTAGCGGGCCAGCTACTAATGGCAAACAGGCAATCCCACACTCTGTATGCCCTGTCGACTTCCTATTGACTAACGTTACCCTATCACCATACCAATACGACACACCATTCCGCTTGTTCTATACAATCATAATACACCCAGAACAGTTTCCCCTGTCCATCCATTACGAGCTACCACAATGCATAATAGAATGTGTACTCCACTGGGTTCTTAAACGGGGAGACCCTACAATTAATGGCTTCTGTGACCTTGGAAATGAATTCAGGTGAAATGACCGTCGAATTGGATTCAAGAACTCTGTAAAGGCGAATATTGATACTCACAGAAAACGTTCACACAATTTTCCCACCCCGACAATCGGCGCACTTATTTACACAGAATACGTGATTCGTACACATTCTTAATCATACATATTATAAGTACCACATACCTTTATTCATAAATATCCTGGCTTGTTAAGACGCTCATTCATTTATATCCTGATTCGTGCACATCCAAGACTTATACACATCCTGATCTATTCAGACCATGACTTATACACATCCTGATCTATTCAGACCATGACTTATACACATCCTGATCTATTCAGACCATGACTTATACACATCCTGATCTATTCAGACCAATACTTATACACATCCTGATCTATTCAGACTCACACTGATACACATCCTGATCTATTCAGACCATGACTTATACACCTCCTGATTCATTCAGACCATGACTTAAATACATCCTGATTCATTCAGACCATGACTTATACACATCCTGATCTATTCAGACCATGACTTATACACATCCTGATCTATTCAGACCAAGACTTAAACACATCCTGATCTATTCAGACCATGACTTTTACACCTCCTGATCTATTCAGACCATGACTTAAACACATCCTGATCTATTCAGACCATGACTGATACACATCCTGATCTATTCAGACCATGACTGATACACATCCTGATCCACTTAAACTATATTTCAGATAAATCACGATCCATTTGACCCTGATTCATACATATCCTTACCTATTCAAACACTGATTCATACACACCATTATTCACTCCATCCAGGACGCATGCACATTCTTACCCTGATCCCCACTATTATTGGGCCATTTAAACTCTGATTCAAACGCATCCTGATTCATTCAAACCTGATTCATACACATCCTGATCCTTAACCACCCTGATTCAACCGCATCCTGACCCATTCAGACCCTAGTTCAGACTCTTCCTAATCTATTCACACCATAATTCAAACAAATTCTAAGCCGTCCAAACGCTGATTAAAACATATGTGGATTTACTCGAACACTGAATGGTTCACATCATGATCCACGTAAACTCTGAATGGTTCACATCATAATCCACTCAAACCCTGAATGGTTCACATCATGATCCACTCAAACCTTGAATGGTTCACATCATTAACCACGCAAACCCTGAATGGTTCACATCATGATCCACGCAAACCCTGAATGGTTCACATCATGTTCCATGCAAACCCGGATACAAACACATCCATTTACATCCTGATTCATTAAACCGCTGATTCATACACCTCCTGGTTCATTCAAAACTGATTCATTCACATCCTCATCCTTTTCAACCCAGATTCAAGTACATCATGTCGTATTCAAACCCTAATTCATACTCATTCTGGTTTATTCGAATTCTGACTCATTCAAACCCTGTTTCGTACACATCCTGGTTCAATTGAACTCTGATTCAAACACATTCTGATCCGTTCAAACCCTTATTCAAACACCTTCTGGTCCATTAAAACCTTGATTCAAACACTTACTGGTCCATTAATACCCTGATTCAAACACCCCTTGGCCCATTAAATCCCTGATTCAAACACCTCCTCGTCCATTCAAACCCTAACTCAAGCACCTCCTGGTCAGTTCAAACCCTGATTCAAACACATCCTGGTCCATTCAAACCCTAACTCAAACACATCCTGGTCCATTCAGACCCTTATTCAAACACATCCTGGTCCATTCAGACCCTTATTCAAACACATCCTGGTCCATTCAGTCCCTTATTCAAACACATCCTGGTCCATTCAGACCCTTATTCAAACACATCCTGGTCCATTCAGACCCTTATTCAAACACCTCCTGGTCCATACGAACCAAACACATTCTGATCCGTTCAAACCCTAATTCATACACCTCCTGGTCCATTCAAGCCATGTTTCATACACATACTGGCTCATTCAAACCCTGATTCGTACACACTCGAGTAATTCATTCACATCCTTATTCATGCACACATAAAACCTGATTCACACAGCCCCCCGCCCACATACCACCCCCCCCACCTCCACCCCAAACGATCGCATGTTGAAATAACGTTGAGTCAGTTATTGATTATTGAATAAACTCATTATTTACATAGCTTGCCGGCAGTGTGATATTCACTGGAGACAGTTGTGGTCTACGACCCACATGCTAACGTCGGGTTCGGCCAATATAATAACATCGCCATTAGCTTTATTGTGAGTAACAGTCAAGATAAACACATCATGGTCGGGCGCATCGCTTTATATTACCACAATTGTTTATCTAAAATATATAACTGATACATCCACCGTAGACTGCCATTTGTGATAGACGTCACGCAATGCAATTTAGCTGGCATTAGGTGGTGCGGATGTCTACGTCGGAGGGGTGTAGCCATGTCGGGACGCCCACAACGGCCCCATTTGTGATAAGCCAAGTCAAGCTTGTGCGTGACCTTCGCTTTAAACTACATCTTCAGGCCTCCGTAATGTGCCTCCAATCACCCTACTCAGCGCCAAATAATACCTATTTGAATTTCCTTAAATTGGCAAAAGAGACGACACAGCGGCAGGGCAGTAGCTTGCTAAGCCAGAGGAAGTCGGCGAGTGCTATGTTCATAGCCGCTATAAGCTAGCCGGGGTATCGATGGCGCCGGTGTCTTTGCGGAGGTGAATCTAGATTACAAATGAGACGCGTAATTAAATGCGTTCCTTCCTCTGTTATGTTGAGAATGAATGCTGCTCTCGATCGGGGCGTTGTTTTAATGGGTCATGGAGTTTAATGCGAAGTGAATGTATTGCGGCCTTTTGTGTGCAATAGGTCCTGTGTGCAATAGGTCCCGAGGCATAAGTCTCGTGGATAAAAGGAAAATATGGTCACCTTGACCTAGCTGATAATAATATTGCGCGATGTTATTGGTACAGCTATTAAGGCGAAGTGTGCTATGTTTGGTCGGACTGTCTAATGCGCATTTACATAGGCCTTGTTTTTTTCATGATGAAGAAGACAAATTGACACAGTTGCCAAATAATTGTTATTGCAACCATTTCAACACAAAGAATGGCCCGCTACAACCTATTCTATCTTGCAGGCCTGTTGAAACAACGTATCGATATCAATGCTTTATCTAATGGACTGGTATAATTCATATGTTTCGGCAGAGCTGGGATAAGGTGAACAGGGACCTGCGTCACTTCCTTCACTCGAGCCATGCACGCTCGTGAGGGGCCTTAAAGCAGCAGCTTAAGGCCGATGTGGATTCATCTTAGTGTATTCTCCTTGAAATTTTTTTTCCTTTTATGGAACATGCTTGAGCTCACAGAAAGGTGTTCTGTAAAGTGCTGACGCGCAATCAGGCCCCGCAATAACAGCGAGGAGGCCAGGCAGTCCGACACGCAACAAACCACTCTAACAAAGAAAAGAACAATGTGGATCAACAGGCAAAACTAGGCACCCTGAATACAGAATGGGCCACACAATTAGGGCTTCTGACAATAGCTCTTACCATTATTACCACCTCTACCCGAGCCATAATCAAGACGCACTCATCGCTAAAGCGCCACAATGAGCCGATACTGATAGGACCATAGCAGGAGGTAGCATGATGTCCCATCCATAATTTAACAGGCAAATTGAACGCAGATCCGCGATGACACATTTGCTGCCCAACTTTGTCGCTACAGCCATCAGTTCCACAGACATGCCTAACAATTACTCTCTCTCTTACCGGGCGCGCCAAACAGGGGCCGTGCTGGGCCATAAATGGATATTTTATGCTTCACAAATGGTCAAGTTTTTTTTCCAGGGGCTATCTCAACGCCCGTAAAAGCCTCATTTGCAAGCTATCGCTGTTACATGTACCAAGTGCTGATGGCCATCAATTCCTTACCTTGCCAATTTCAATATAGATTTTGTATAGCGCTGTCGCCATTTGCATTTTGTTTAACTGTTGAGACTTGCTTAAGGACCTCGTTATGTCATTTTTTGGCAAGCAACTCATGAAAGCTCAAGTCGGCATATAATATTTAATACCGGTCTGCCCTTTCCGTCCTTGTGGACTCAAGCGTACATCCATCGACGCGCGTGATAATAGCAGTACAGTGGGTTAATTAGTTAACAAGATAAAAGCCATTACTACCAATGTAATCCAACAGCTGGATGTCATATCTATCAGGCTGTCTTCAACTTGTTGCCCTTCTGTGTTTGCCAAGCATTTACAGCCATATTGAAACCGTTCCACGTGCTGTCCAGATTATCAGTGCAGCATTTCAACCCTACCTGCTTCGCTGTGTTCAAATGTTGCGGTCCTAATGGCCTCGGAGACAGGAGTAGCTTTTGGGGAAGGCGTGTAACTCAAGCCACCTATGTTAGTCCTCCCGGCTGAAGACCACGCTTTGAAACCAGCATACGGCATGCATCGCTCTGTACGTAATATTGTCATTTATCGCTTGTTTAGCTATCTATTCATAAACTATTTCATATTTGGCGTTACTTACGAGAATGGTGTTTATGATTATTCCGGCTTCGTTCATTATTTATCGGGCGGCTCTTACAGAAGCCAAGGAAATCATATTAGCTTCCATGGTGGCATCTATCTCACCAATATCTGAGTAACTCTAATTCATGGAGGGTCCACTTCCAATCCCGCGACACCCTCGAATATACATGAGTGCGGGGCTAACGCCTGGCGCTCCATGCGTACCCCCGTGGACGCTATACGCGAATACATCGCGCTTTCATATAGTAACCTCGACGAGAGCCTCATTCTATCGCGCACCCTCTGACCTGCTACCCCAAGCCTCTACTCACACCCTATAAACACTGTGTTAACAATCGTATCCCTCGGGACATCTATTGCTATTCATATCTGGGGACGGCCCTTGCCATGATTGATGTCATGATGAATGTCACGTGACCCCTTAGTGTGACCACGTTTGGCATGAGGTCGTGGCAAGAGGACGAGCCGAACCTCGTGGAGGATATCTCACACTGTTAAACTAATCAGTCAGGTTGGTAGGGAATCAAATGAAATGGGACTACGTTTTCTCTGCTTCGGCGACCCATACGTTCAAATTGGGTGGGACCATCATCATTTGACGTCAGTGGGATTAATGGTACTGAAATGGGCACACGTTATAGCCGACACAAGTGGTATTAAATGTCCTTTTGCTTTCTACAGATTAGCACGGCCAGTCATTGTGAGTTGTCATAATGTTTGTAGGTACGATCACTTAGTGTAATAGGGTTCTGTTCCAACACATACAATATACATGTGATGGAGGTGTTGAAATGACATGGCGCCTATGCGAACATATAGACGTGATGACGAGATGAAATCGTGACCTTACACAGAGAGGCAGGCTTATCTCGTATGCAACATGTAATATACTGATGACGACAGTCGCCGCAACACTGGTGAGCCGCACACTGACGCATGGTAACAACGGGGCTATCAGTCATAACGCCTCCACACACACACCCCTTCCCCATCCTAAACACCACTCACACACACACCCAACACCGTACACCACTAGTTAACACAGAACCGAACGGGGACAGATTGGCGTCATCTTCCGCCCAATCCATCCAAATAGTTCACATTCCGCGACGTCAAAAGAACATTTACCATGAATGCTGAAGCAAATTGGTACAAGATCCCATTACAGTAGTATTTTCAGTTATCGCGCATACCCCTGCCTTCGTGCTTTAAGCAGCTAACGAATTGCAAATTACGGATGCCGTCTACGCTGTGATGTCTGATGTCTTCACCAATGTTTTCTCCTATGATATGCGTGGACCATTAAGCGGGCTCTTATCGACGGCTGCCACGCCATGTTACGCTGAATTAACACCAGCAGACTCAAGGTTTTCTTAAATTCTCACGACCCACGTGTGTAAATGTGAATTAACTAGGTATCTACATGGCGCCAAGAAACGCTTACTCTGTCATTGAGGTGAAGCCAGAAGTTCACAATAGGCAAAATTAATAATATAATTGACAAGTTTTAAAAGTTCTGAGCTGAGGGGAAGTATGCTTCAATGACAAAGACTATTTGAATGACAGTTCTAACACGAATACTGCTATTGAATATTTTATCTACCTGTACCTGTCAATGTCAGGTAGGATGCCATAATGTATAACACCTATGACTAATCGGGTTGCATTCTACCAATCGATGATAACTAACAAACCAGGCCAATGACGACAATACAAAGCAGAACTACTTGTAATTTAACCATTTCGGGTTCGCCTAATAATTTCCAGTTGCGCTTTTCTTGGCGGGCCGGCATGGTCCCCGAAGTGTTCAACGAAGGAGTATTGTGCCCAAGAGATTACGCATTCAAAACTGAGAGTAAGCCATTCACAGTAATCTTACACGCGCCTGCCTTATTGGATGGGCAACGACTCCATGGGGACATTAGGGATGATACCATTGGTTGTCGATAAGACCTTGGTTTGGCAAACGGCCTAAAAACACCACACAAAATGGCCACAAGTTATAGATGGCGGCCACGCGGTATCGGTAATCGCTATCAGTAGGTCGTATAAGGGGATGGCTCGTCGTTATGGCCCGGTCCACAAGCTGCCCATATTTCTTTTAATTCTTCCTTATATTTTTCTGAGCTCTTGCAATTGTCCAGACAGAGTGAACACCGATAAAGGCACCCGTGTACGCTGAGTTTACCCTAGTAGTGTGATGCTGATTGGATGCGCAAAACATCAATACTTGCGGGTGTGCGCAGGTCGTGTTTGCGCGTTCACAAGCTGAGCGTATGGAATTTGCCTCGTTATGATTATCATAGAAACACAGGATCCGGGCGCATGAGACTTCACGACTGCCGTCCGGCAACCAATTTAAAGAAGAGCCCCCGCGGGCACGAATCGCTGCTGATCAAGGTCGGGAGATACATGGGATGAGTGTATGATTTCAGGCTGTCTTGATAGGTCACAAATACACGGCGATACAGTCAGACAGAAATATTCCTTTGAAGAAAAAATCACCAGGCCATTCCAACACATCCATGTAATAGCCTCCGATGTTATGCTCACAGCTCTTCCAAGACGGATTAGTCGGTCAGAAAGTGACATCTCCCGTCGAAGTTCTTTGGGACGAATCTATTTCAATGTGTTGTCCGATTACTCATCCGATACAAGCCACGCGCAAGAAAAGGGTGGTTTCGTAGAATCCGATTCCGCAAAACATCGATGAAAAACGCAAACATCTTCAGGCGCGTAGTAACCGCGTGTGTTGGGTAGGGTCATGTCAGATGGAAAACAAGAGCAAATACGCATGGCCACTCGTGGCTTCAAAACGGCTACAAAGGGAGCAACTTTCTCAAATTTGTCGGTTGTAATTCTTGCTTTGTCGGGGTGAGACAGACTTGTTAAGATACCCGCATGGAAACAGGCGTTCTCGTGCGAGCCGATAAGCACGATTCATTGTCAGCTTTCGAAGTATGTGCGTGCGTCTTGGTGCGTCTTGTACATTTCCCTACCGTTATGGTAAAATACGGCTGCGACAGTTGTCTTCTCTCATCACAAACGCTCTGTGATGTTTGGCACCCTATGGAGGTCTAGATATTGACTGCTCGAACGCGAACAATAATGTCGGAAACTACGATGAAAGTAAATGGCGCATGAGGCTCCAAGGGGTAGTTTGACACGAAGCTAAAACAGACGATAGCTAACGCGCCGCAAAAGACGGGCATGCGCAATGAAGGCCCTCACACGAGCGCACTTTTTATTGAATCCAAAAAAGAGATCTTGTTATTGAACAACCGCAACAATACGCGATAGTCTGCCAATAAAACGACAACGGGCTACCTTCTCTCTGAAAAGCCCCTTCAATGGCCTAACCATCAAAGCACATCAGCTACTTACTGAGTTACAAGACGGCTCCACGCAACAAAAACGACAAAGGGGCACGGCGCTAAACAATAAGCGCTTGAGACGCCCATGGTTCGTTTGAGAACTGGGAGGATAATGACAGGATATTATGATACTCACGACGCCGGCACAGTGAGTAATCAACCCAAACAAGCGAAAAGAACAAGGTCAGTTGTAGGAAGCAACACACGTAAACAATACAGCGGAGAGAGGCGCCTGTTGAACACGCGTGGCTGTAATTGAGAATGACATCATAGGCGTTGGTAGCGAAACTCGCCCAGGTATCGGCGAGTTGTGTATACAATCAATAGATTTCCTGGGAGATGGATGAACGATTGGTCGGTCAGCTGAAACTGACCCTCGGCTCGCCGTCCAGACACAATACAGGCACCACCACAGAGACATGCAATTCGAATGCTCTTTATCATTGCAACTACGAGCGTCAGAGTTTATAAAGGCACACTTCATGCTGTCTTCAAATAGACAGGTAATCACGAAGCACAATAGATGATATAATTCGTTCAGTTTAACACGCACATCCATGATCGTAGCAGTCTTGAGCCGTTTCTTTGTTGCACGTTGACGCGCTGAAGTTTCTCATTTCGTAACAAATGTGGTCGGTAACATGGCTATCACATGACCGGCAGGTGACCTCGACAGACAAAAAACACCCCTTTCGTTAAAATAACCAGCATTCGGCAATGGAAGCAAACCTCGAATGTCCACCTGAGCGGAATGCTGTATAGGTCTTCAGAGACCCCGTCACCAGCGCTCATATCATTGGCTGGGGATAAAACCCGTTACGGAACACCGACGAACACAAAGCCATATCAGCGGGCGTCCCGAAAGCTGTCAAATAGCGCTGGTCATAACTTGGGCGGAGTCTATTCCGTGCGCTGTCAGATTAAATAGATTCAACCACTAGAAATAATGTTTAACGCGATACCTGACATGGTCTAATAACCATGTTGTTGAACAAGACTTTAAACTCATTGGAGTGTGCTTTGATGTGGGGATGTATGGGGTGCGTTATGTTCAGAGGAGCATACGTTGATGTCCTCAGGGAGACCGTTATGGAATGAGACTCAATTGTCCTCTGCTATTCGTCATTTTGTTGGTCATCCTTGCTAGCATATGATGCCAGAAACACATCAAAGGAACCGAAATATCGATACAGGTAATTTGATGATTTGATTTAGGATAACTACTGGTTTAATAAATAAATGCTATTAACTATTATTTAGGACATTGTGGAAACAGTTAGTAATGGTCAATACTCATCGGAATAGCAGCCTTTTGAGAAGCGGCGCCAACAGTGCGCAATCACTTTTTATATTATATTGCTCCATAGTCTAACAAGCTAATGTAAATGGCGCCCGTTGTGTTATTTGTACAATTTAGCCCCTATATTCGCTGTACAACACCCACTCGTATTTAGTCTTACGATTAACCTTTTTCATATCATCAGTTGACAAAATCGAATATAATAAGTTAGTTTGAGTAGCCCATCACGCTATGGGAATACCGCTGGATTCCTACCATATACAATGAAATTATAGACGCCAACAAGGTGTTGCATTCCACACAAGGACCTCATTTTGTATGAAATATGAAACCGCGGCGGACACTAAGTGTGAGTGCCTGCCAGCTGAAGGAGTACAGATATAACATATTGTATTTGTACACACACGCACACACACGCGCGCGCACACACACACACACACACACACACACACACACACACACACACACACACACACACACACACACACACACACACACACACACACATACACACACATACACACACATACACACACATACACATCCAGCATAGTGCAGGTTTAAATGATGGCTCTGTTAATTGATCAATACGCCGATTACATATGCTTAGATTACTGTTACGAGGATACGTCGGTCTAATCCAGCACGAGACTCCCAACTTAGCAGGAGATAATCCATCTGAACATTTCAACAGACAAGGACAGATCAATAGGTTAACTCACACCTTCTCATCGAGTTGCTCGATATGTGTCTGAAAGGTTGGGGGACTTAGCGGCCTCTCTGCGTGGAAGGTCTCTGTATCGCCTTCGCTTGGTGTCACGTGATGTATGGCCGCTTCCGCTTGGATGAGCCCGCCATACTTAACGCGAGTGCCAGTCTATAGAGAGCGACCAAGATGAGCCCCAAACCGGAGCGTTTAAGTGTTCGCGGTAACGAAATATACAAACCGACGCCGTGACTTACGCAGAAACACGCATTCCTTTCCATGAAAACCGCGTGTTCAAATATCTACACATAACCGTATTGCGATGTTAAGCATTATTCAAAGACATGTGCTAATATTACAAATCGTAGTTTGCTGTAGATATGATACACGAACGCCCCAACACGACACCATGTACTGTAAAGAAAGGATCATTCATTAATCCCGACCGACACTGTTTGCCATACTGCGTGGAGAATGACTCCACGGGGATGTAACCCGTGCCATGATTGGTTACTGATAAGGCTTGATATGTGAAACAAACGACGGTTGGTCAACGAGGACCAGTCGCCTCGTAGCGACTGATGAAAGAGCGCCTTGATATTTTCGATCTCTAGGAGAGCTATAATTATGAGAATGGCATTGGATTTGATGACAGGCGCTTGTCGTGTGGCGACTGTAATATTACCTCGAGTGTGAAGCAGAAGAGGCCGGTAGTTTAGTGGTTGTAAAATAAAGTTATTGAGAGTTTGAGTATATAAGTCAATAGTCGTTCTATGAGTTCTGAGGTCTCATTCCTCCCATCAACCTGACTGTATTATCAATATATATGACGAGGTTTATTCGCGTCACTTCCATGCAGACCGCAGACAATCTTTCATTAGCCCCACCTCCTTATGCTCCAGTTCCATCACTTCATCCCACTTCATCAGTAACGGTTCCCTAGGCCTCTCAATCGCGCCATTAAGTGTCCCCCACAAAAAATCTCTTCATCCGGCATCAAGCCCGCATACCAGTCCAAGACGCGCGATAATACGGCCAACACACCCGCTTAATTAACCACTGTGCAAACTGGTGGCCGTTAGAAGTTTTTTCTCATGGGTGCATCTCAATTTTGGAAAATCTCTGGCATCTATGGAGCCTAATTTCTTATTCTTTCTGCGTTAATAACGGCTGGAGCGCTTGCTCATTCTCGCCGAGCGGGAAATCTGTTATTGCTCGTCAGGGGTTAAGCATTCAGAGCCTGTTGTAAGTCATTGACAGTAATCTTACTCCGGGATGACTCGCTGGAATCATAACGACCCCGGCGAGGATGCAGGCAGTCATATTATTTGCTGCTGATAAGAAAACTTGCTTAAGCATGGCGTGTTTGTGGCTCGTCGCGTCGCGCGAGCGGCCCGTGTGAACAGATGGTTGCGCCGAGAATACTTGAGATTGCGCTCTCATATAATAGTTATCACCAATCTCAAGTGCTTGTCTCTATAAATGATTCATAACATGCAAAAAGACTCATTGCATGTGAGTATGTGTGCATGTTTGAGTGTGCATGGTTGGGTGGATGCGTGTGCGTGTGTGTGCGTGTGCGCCTTGAGATACCAGTGAAGGAGATTTGCTCGTTGGGAGAGTAATAAGAAAGCGCGATGCCAGTGTCAGTATGGATCTGAACATATTATTGTCACGCGATATCACAAGAAAGCAGCTTGGATTTTTTTCTAATGCATTTATTAAAGTTCTCGTACGACCGCAATGGTTTTGTTGAGAGATCCGCTTTCCATGGCATGCTTTGCCAATTGGTGAGGATTACAGGACCCGCGCTGGGAAAATTAAATTTTGCGGATGAAGAATAATTATATTGGTCACTTCCCCTCACGATCACAGCTGAACGTACTGACCGTGGGGGGATTAGAGGATTGTGCCGGAAAGCATCTGAGGGGCGGATGGGGTGGGGTGGGGTGGGGTGGGGACGCCCTCCCGGACAGAAGTGAGTAAAACGCACACGGTGTGAACAACAACAGGCCGTGGGATGCTGATGAACTAACATGGAACTGCGGCTAGAACCACCTGGTGTTAACTCGTCATGAGTTTAGAGAGTATCATCCATCACCTCTTTCTCTCCCACGCTCTTACTAAGTTACTTCAACACTTAACAACGACACACACCATCTCCATCTGGGATACGTATGACACTGAGCCGCTTTGACACGAGCTTCCCTTCAGCACGTGACGCTAAATTAGAAGCTCTATAAGTTGGCTCCCTCACCTGTGCCGTCCCCACCGCCAATTCAAACACACCTGTTCACTGGACTAATCAAATTGTACCTGATTAGCTTTCCTGATCTGATTAAGTACTGGTGGTCAAGCCCCGCATCCACTGCCCATGTCCTGTCCAAATATTACACTCGCCTCCTCAAACCCTTGTGAATTATCGATGAATTAATTCCCTATTTACAAATGTCCGCAGGTCTGGATAGGAGCCTCCATTGATTGGACTATATCATATGAATAAGGAAGAAACCCGTGTGCTTGCTGTAACAGAGGTGGCGAACGCTGCAGACGTGACGCACTAAAGGGGCGTGAACAAACGAATGTTATTAGCGGAACCAATGTCCAGAACTGCATTGGGAACTGTGTCAATATTGAGCTTACAGGCACTTCCGAGAAATTATTGAAGTGTCGCATTTGTTGCTGATACATTACATTGACACTGCACACACACAGCGCATGCGTGTACCTAATTAGGAAGTTCCTCGCAGGCGTGATGTTGCTTCGGGGACGTCATTGATAATGAATGCATGGGGAAATGGAACGTCATTTTATGTATGTTGAGCAGAAAGCATTTATGAAAACTTGGGGGTAAATTTCGCGCATTGGCCTGGATGTGCCTCACAGGAATTTTATTTTGTTGGTCCAAGCGATGCCGCGGATGCAATACGGTTATGTAAAATTCACGATGGTCAATGGCAAATAGTTGCTCGGTATCCCTTACAAAAGACGTTGGTGCAATTCGCGGCGTAGAACCTCAATCAGCTATTTTTGTCCCCATTCCGTCTCGGGTATCACAGATTAGCATGGCTGGGATTGCATACAGATGGTTTTATCAATAATGCATCACATTTTGTGTATAGCTTCACACAAGGAGGTCATGAGAGGAGCATTCTTATACATTTCCGATTCGCACTTTCGGGACGGTTAACTAGCTCTTACCACTGCATGGGGTGCACATACTCCCTTGAGAATCAGCGGTAAGCATACATATTGACACGAGCTGCGGTAATGGTGAAGTGATTTGGCAAAACATTTGATATAATACGTGCATAGGTAGTCAGGCAGCCGACGCATTATAAGACATTTTCCTTTGGATGTGATAAAGATGCTAATTGCTTCACCTGGAGGTGCCTAGTCCCCAGTCCAATATCACCCTGAGCGGGGCCAAATTAGAGGCAACCTTTTCTACCCATTTGTAAAGACAGCCACCGGGTGTGAAAATAAGGGATGTAAGCCGATTATCTGCCCCTGTAAGCTTACAAAATGTAATGCGGATTATTTAGTTGCATTCGGGCATAGATTTAAAGATGCATGGTAATAAATTGGCAGTCTGGGTACCGGAGAAACAAAGATGAACGACGAGAGAACGGGCCCACATTCATAATCCTCAGCGGGCCAGGCACTGACCCTAAATTTCTATCTAGACAAGTATAGGCGCATGTTTGGCTGTGTGTGTGTGTATATATATATATGTGTGTGTGTGTGTGTGTGTGTGTGTGTGTGTGTGTGTGTGTGTGTGTGTGTGTGTGTGTGTGTGTGTGTGTGTGTGTGTGTGTGTGTGTGTGTGTGTATGTGTGTGTGTTTGTGTGTTTGTGTGTAACAGAGGGACGCCTACACGCTTACGCCACTTTGGCAATGGCGCTGATGTTATGCAACCGACAGATAAATATCCAATGACTCCTCTCAGTAGGCGATAGATAATAACCATGACACATCGACAAATCGAAGTCTTTGTTAGGTTACGGTATGCCACAAAACAACTACGTTTAGTCCGACTTTAGAGACATAAATCTTGATATTGGAATTCACGCCACGTCACGTCGTATTTTCCAGAATATAACTTTGCACAGTATATTTGCCAGGATATATATGACACAATAAAATGGCGCTCTCCCCCGCAGTGCCTTATGCATGTCTTCCTTGCGCGGTGCTGAGCAGCATTTGGCAGGGTCAGTCACCACATTCATAAATTCTGCACTCCTTTCGGTTCGCATAAAATCCATGATAGCGACATTGCCCGTTTCTTAGTCGCAGGAGGCGACAAAATCCGCGAATACGGCTATACCCAAACTAAAGATCACTTCAACCAATTGTTCTACTGAAGTGTAGCATTCATCAGATAACTGCTCCCCAACTTATTCAGCTGCAGACAAGCCTTGGTGTGGAGTGTTGGCGCTTGGTATCAGTCTGTATCGAGTGAGCTGCGCCACTGTGATAAATTCGGGGTGAGGTGATGGAGTCAGATGGGGTGTTGAGTACAGAGGTAGTGGCCATGAATCACTCTCCCTTTTGACTGCTCATTCTCGCTGAATTTATGGAGAGTTTCTGGGGCCTGGGGCAAATCAGCCTGCCCCAGTGAGTTTCCATCGGCACCGTCGCTATTCTTGGGCAGAGGTAAAAACCGAAGGGCAGCGAGGTCGAAAACCTTCTCGCCCGATAATTCAACGTCTCTACAAAGGCCGTTTATGATACACTAGCATCGAGTTGCCCAGGATCCATCTCGCTGTGGACGTATGGCTGCCGTGAGTAAAAGAACCATCTGCTTGTTGCTTGACAATAAATCCCGACATGCATCTGTCAACTTGTGTCAAACATAAAGCCAAGATCTTTCATCGTAAGTCAAAATATAGAAAACTAAATCAGACCAAGGATAAAAAGGACGATTCGAGGCTCCAACGAGGTTGTAACTTCGAAGATAAATACAAATAGATTTGACGAGCATCACAGGAAATGCATTTGCGCTGCCAATAGCCCGGTAAAATACTTAGACGTCAGCAAAAGGACATTCACTACGGAAGATAAGAGACTTAATGTCAAAGCAGTAAACCAAGTCCTTCTATCCTGTTTACATTACTTCTCCTTTAGCCGTCCGTCTGCTCGCTCCACATTTACCTGCTCGCAAACCGGCTCTGAATCACGGGGTGTAAATAATGACAGCGACACGTGGAATGTCTACAAGCGACCTAACGTTTCGAGAACACGTAATCGAGTTTCGTGTGCCGGCGCTTGGGTCACTGCCCACTAGCTCTGTTCTGCCTGTAAAACAAACCATAGAAATCACAACGCTAATTGCCTCGCCATCGTATTAGTAGCCGACTACGTGTGTATATCGGAGTGTTGACGGTCGCACTCGCTGCACCTGTGTCAAAGACAGCCATCAGTTTGATCAGATTATCGTGGAGGCGCAACTCTCTGGGGAGGCTTACCCTGGTGCAGCCAGAAACGAGACGCGCTAGAGCGCAGCAACATAACTTGGCGAAGACTCAAAAAGTGAAAGCCAATACATGGGTCATTTCGATGATTCATTTCTCAAGGACCGATTCACAACTACTGAAATACAGAATTAATACGCCAATGAATTTATTGCTAATTACAACGCTCAAAAGTACAATATCTCGTTGGGCGCAAAAGTAGCTTTGCTACGGACGCTTCATGGTTTGTGTGTCTGGTAGTTGTGAAGAGCGAACAAAAGAACTCGAGAGATCAAGAAGCTGGATCTTGGAACTGACAGTCTGAATGGTTTGCGCAACTAAGATAGGGGGAAGCGATATTTGGACTTGTTTTCGATGGGGGTGACTTACTGTCAGTTTATCATTGCGGGTGTGGGGATGTTCGAGGCAGATGGGGATTGGATGTAGCTGTCTGGCGCAGCCTGCATTCACCTGAGTATTACGCGCTTTGTGTTGACTCATCCGTCGAAATGCCTCCGGCTGTGATATACGTGAGCTGCGCTGTACCTGTATACCATACAGGCACCTGTTGATGTGTAGATCAGCTCACCTGGCCACCCCTATCCCCCTCCAAATATCGCGCAGAGTTACTGGTGTATATTAAGCGCCCACTTGGGATTGATCAATGGCTTTGTAACCAATTGTTATTGATAGTCAGGCAATACTCAGTCATAATTCGCTGCGGATCCTTCTAACTGTACTTTACGGCTGTTACACGGCTGGTAGGATCTATGGTTTTGCAAGAGAGCCGCGAAAAACAGCGCCGTGTGTGCTGCGCGTTACCCGATTCCCACCAATTGTCAATTGCTAGTAAAACTACTTGGATTAAATTTCGACCCAAATGATGCAACTCTTTCTGAGTAAAACGCCGACTTGGTATCCGTATCACATGAGGCTTACGGCTCTGTAGTACACGACACAAACGAGGTGCCTGGTAACGTTCTATTGATTGCTCTGCCCCCCAGCTACAGGAACTTAACATTAAAGACCTTTCTCGTTATTCCAACAGTAAGGGAGGGCAATGATGACTGCCATTTAACATCCGCGCATCACTTACTACCAGGCAACATTTTAAGTGAGCGCATCCCTTAAGCTACGGGTGGTACGAAAACTTGGGCGGACGCTACGGTATCCAATCATCCAAGTAAGTTACTAATCAGGTATTTAAAGAAAAACTGGCGTGGTCGAGGGATATTGAACTGAGAGGAACTGACAAAAATCTCTCCCTAGCGGAGCAATAACTGCAGTCCACTGCACTTATGAGGGATGGCAAGGCTGATAGATTCCCGATGATCTTTTTGATCCCTTAAGCCCATCACTCGGATCCAACCCGAGGTCCTCCCAATCATATTCGTGCCTCTCCCAGCGACCACCGCAAATCGGTCTCTCCCAGAGGTGGCCTTCTTCACCGCCTTTGTATTTCGCTCGGGAATGACTGCAACTCTGTGGTATCATCGCTACCATGCTTCTCATTATTTCGCCCCTTAGCCTTGCTATCCTGATCACTACAATGTCTCTACCGACCCGAATAAGCCTTCCTATCTCCATCACTGGTATGTCTTTCTCTGTCCTAAGTCTCGACATCCTCATCATTGATATATCTATCTCGGCCCTTAGTCTATCTGTACCCTTAGACGACATCCGCATCTCTCTTATGTCTATCTGTGCCCTTAGTCTCGACATCCGCATCTCTCTTATGTCTATCTGTGCCCTTAGTCTCGACATCCCCATCTATATTATGCCTAATTGTGCCCTTAGTCTCGACATCCCCATCTCTCTTATGTCTATATGTGCCCTTAGTCTCGACATCCCCATCTCTCTTATGTCTGTCAGTGCCCTTAGTTTCGACATCCCCATCTATCTTATGTCTAATTTGCCATTAGTCTTGACATCCCCATCTCTCTTATGTCTATATGTGCCCTTAGTCTCGACATCCCCATCTCTCTTATGTCTGTCTGTGCCCTTAGTCTCGACAGCCCCATCTCTCTTATGTCTGTCTGTGCCCTTAGTCTCGACATCCCCATCTCTCTTATGTCTATATGTGCCCTTATCCTCGACATCCCCATCTCTCTTATGTCTATCCTAGCCCTTAGTCTCGACATCCCCATCTCTCATGTCTATCCTAGCCCTTAGTCTCACCATCCCTACCTCTGGTATGCATATCTCTGTTTCTCTTTCCGTCTGTCTGTGTCTGTCTGTCTGTCTGTCTGTCTGTCTGTCTGTCTCTCTCTCTCTCTCTCTCTCTCTCTCTCTCTCTCTCTCGCTCGCGCTCGCTCGCTCGCTCTCTCTCGCGCTCTCTCGCTCTCTCACCCCCTATCACTGCCTACCACTCCCTGTCACTGGCTTACCTTTACTCATCAGTGCCCTCTCCATCGCTGCATTGCCTCTTCCCTTCACTATCAAACGCGCTGCCCATCACCACCCACCACTCCCAATACTGCCCTGTCAGTCCCCAGTACTACCCTACCACACCCCTCACTGCTCTGAAACACTCACTACCACTGCCATGCCACTTACAACAGCTGCTGTGCCACTACCTACCATTGCCCTGAGATTACCATCACTGCCCCCCGACACTAACCCTCACTGCCCTGCCACTCTTTACCAGTGCCCTTCCACTCTTTACCAGTGCCCTTCCACTCCCTACCACTGCCCTGACTTCACTGTCCTGCTACTCCCCATAACTGCCTTACCTCTCTTATATACTGCTCTGTCTTTATTTATCCCTGTCCTACCTTTAGCAATCCTTGTCTTGAAATTACCCGTTCCTGCCCTGTTTTTAGCTATCATGATGCGTTTACCTATCCCTGTCCCACCACTGCTCTGCCTTTGTCGACCACTGTGTGGTTACCAAACCTGTCCTATCGTTAGCAATCACTGCCCAGCCTCGCTCTGTGTTAAACGCTCCGCGACCGATACATAGATCATCACCCGCACCCCGCCCAGACTATTTATCCTTTTTCAACTCACGCGTTAGACTTTCGTCAAAATCAATTATCTTCCCTTGAAACCTGGCTCTTGCTTGCCTACCAACCAAACGCATTTGTCTGAATGGAAATAGACAGTGGTCCATTTGTATCACGAGGCACCAGAGAAAGCCATAAAGGGAGTCTCAAATGAGGTCAGCCAGTGGGGACAAGAAAGTTGACAACAACATAGATTTTGCGAAATATTGTTCGAAATATTGTCACAAGATTGTAAAACCAATTAAATATGATTGCTCCTGCAAAAGAGGGTAGTTCTGCGATTAATCATCTTTGATTATCGCTTGGTCGTTAAGCTCTTTTGACAGAGGACTCAATTAAAGTATGACATGCCAGGACACACAAACACATGCAAACAGCTGGCATGCCCCGTGATGTATGTTTAGCAAGATAACTATCAAATATGACTTACGCTGTCTCCTACTTGTAGATTCGTCAATGAATAACGTCCCTGGCTTTTTCAGACCGATATATTGACATCTATTACTAGAGACCACACAATCGTCCTCAGAAGTGCAGACGAGAGTAGTGGAGATGCCAATAGGGAACGACACGAACTTCCGTTTCCGCCAATGAATGACGACCTCATCAGACCTGTTGCATCTGTTTGGCTTCTAACCTTAGCAGGATCCTACGAAGCTTGATAACATATGACGGCTAAAATAGTCAGCAGGTACGCGCAGGTAAAGCACACAGCACACCTGTAACGCCTGATTGCAGCCCAGCAGCAGAAAATGTCTGGTTGCGATATCCAGTCGACATATCACATTTCAGCCACACGTGAAACGATTGTCCACGCTAGTAAGCAATCCTCTGCTAACAATTCCGCTGCTGGATCAGGCGTGGTTTAGTTGTAAACACTGGCACATCGCAATTACTAGACAATTTTGGATAAAGTTAGAGCGTATGCGACTTTGATTGCGTATTGTGGAGGGTCCAATGAGGAATAGCGATGAGAGCCGCAATGAGAAGCGTCATCCGAGCAGGTCGACTCCCTCCAGCCACCGCTTGGCTAGTGCTTAATGCAAACTGCAAGCGTGATACAGCATCCCATCCGTGTTCAGTGGGCGTCTATAGGCGTGGGGAGGGGAGTTGAGCGTGGGTGTTTGAGGGGGAGAGGGGGTTACATGAGAGTGGGGGAGGGGGAGGCTCATATGGGAAGAGGGGTCAGGTGGCTAAGTTGCCCCATCACCCCGGCGCATCTTGGGACAGGGCAGCAGTGCTGAAAGTAATGTTTTTGCCTATTTGGTTTGGTATCTGGCGCGGACTCTGATCTAGTTGGATCAATCGTACGATCGGATTCAGCAGCTGCTGTGGTGTTATCGGCCTTAGGGCCAAACAATGGATTGCGACTCGGTGCGGGAGCTTATAACTGCAAAGCTACATAACTTCCTATCTAAACTTTGGCTTGGTTATTGGGCCGGAGGATCAGAACGGAAACCTCAAATATCGCTGAAAATGCGTTTTTTAGTTTTGCATTTGTCTCCTGATTGCGTCAGTGTTTTTTTCTGTGCAACCTGCCCTTTGCTTTGATTCGCAAGAACTGTTATTTAGCACTCTCCGTGGCATTGGCATTTGACGTCGGCGTTTGGACAGCCTACGCGTAAGACAACGCATACGGCGAGATTTGGTAAATTACAGTAAAACGCACCTGTGATGCAAGCTG
This sequence comes from Urechis unicinctus, assembly GCA_034190875.2. Lineage (NCBI taxonomy): Eukaryota > Metazoa > Annelida > Polychaeta > Xenopneusta > Urechidae > Urechis > Urechis unicinctus. The sequence continues at coordinate 21,793,691 of CM067353.1, read as the reverse complement.
GGCTGGGTATATACTAACTAGCAGTGTTCTTACAAATGAGCACTATTCTCGTTTTTGCTGTAGACATGATTTCCGCGTTGATTTCTATTTGGATGCGCTGAGTCATACTCTTATCACTCGCGGACATCATGGCTCCGTTTGTGCCTTCCTCTCAGTCACAAAACACTTCCATATCTGTCTGGCATGAGTATTGTCTGGCAGTACTCATGGGACATCTTTGATCGCTATCAGAGTGACTTCATGACTTCTGAAGTGAGAAGTCATCCAGCAAATACAACCGCATAACATTCATGTGTCTCCGATCAAAACGAGCAGCCTCTCCCGCCACACGCCGTTTCCGGCATTGTGGGTGGTGCCTCCCAACACCGGGTACCAGCCGCTCGCTGGGGACCATGGGTTAATCAACTATGAGCATTGAGCATCAGAGCTTGTGCAATACCAACATTGCTTCCCGTCTTTTCGCCTGATGCTTGACCAACCTTCCGTCTCTCGTCATTGTGCGCACGCGTTTTACCATTCATGCAACTAAACGGACAAGTGAAGGATGTTGACGGGCGCATTCCTACTTGTAAATCATATTTGAGTCTTGAGATGTTTTGCAAATGAGAATTTTCTCCACCGAACCATAGTTACTAGATTGCTGTGTATGTTGGTTGATAAGGCCTCTAATGTTCTGTATAATTTTATAGGTCATTTTGTCTTTCATATTGTGCGAAATGTGCGCATCACAACTTACATATGTCATGGCATGCTAGTGTCCACTCTTTGTCAAATCAAAGATTTAACCAAATAACAGGCTGGTCCAACGTATTAGCTAATCACAATCCAAATCTCATTACCAACAACCTATTGGTAATGACTCATGAGGAAACAATCACAAAATACTGATATATAATTCAGTGACAGCTCTATGAACGCATCCTTTCTGATGTATAGTCGAAGCTGAAGCTGAATCATGAGCTACGTAACAATATGGTTTGCCACGTGTACCATTGTTTAGCGTCAGACACGTGTCTGTGAAGACCAGACACCCACGTTATACAGGTCTCCTCAGATCAAATGTCAATGCTTTTAAATATTGTGAGGCCAGACCTCAGACTTACAATAGGCTTTCGTTTGGTTCCCAGCCATCTTTTCTTTGCGGGATCAGCCAAATTAGTGGACGGTTTTTGGGGGGTGGGGGATTTATTTTCGTGCATTAATGATTTGTAGATTTGTTGATGAATTGACAGTTACAAATACACATCCACGCCATTAAAGATTCTGTTCACATTCACTTATTCCATTCCCTATGTATACACATCACTGTAGCAACATAATATATCTCTTTTGGGCTGCTGGAGTATAAATGATAACGTCAGCAGCCGTTGCTGTACATGGAAAGGAGGTATCACGTATCTCCCCCTTACTGGAAGCACCATGCGCTTTAGACAGCAGTTAAAATGTCATTTGAACTCGTTGTTTGTACCCAATAACTTCACCTGTATGAGATCAGTAGACAGTAGTAACCATTTCAGCTCCTTATAGAAAAGTCCATTAATCACCTCACCTGTATGAGAAAAGTAGACAGTGCCTCACCTTTTAGATCTTTACAGAAGAATCCAGTAATTACCCCACCTGTATGAGATTAATAGACTGTGCTTCACCTTTAAGGTCTCCAAAGCAATATTCATTGATTACCTCACCTGTATAAGATCAGTAGGCAGTCATTCATCTTATAGGTCTTCAAGGCAAATTTCTTGATATAACCTCGCCTGTATGAAATCAGTAGACAGTGCGCTATCACGTGTGTCCTTAGAGCAAAACCCCTTTATTGACTCACCTGTATAAGATTAGCAGACAGCGCTCATCTTTTAGGTCTTAATAGCCAAATCCATAAACTACCTCGCCTGTATAAGATTAGTAGACAGTGCTTCACTTTTTAAGTCGTTACAGCAAAATCCATAAATTACCTCACCTGTATAAGATTAGCCTTCCATTCTCGTTGTCCTTCATAGCGACTTATTGAGGAAGTGTGTCGAACGCCAGCTGAGCAAATGTTTCTGACGGACGCTACAATGATCTACTTTATTCTGAGTGAACCCATCTACCCCAAACCACTGAGGCTACCAGGACCCTGGTAACAAGGCGACCGATATGCATTATTGTGATGAGCAAAACACGACGAAGGCCGCAAATCGATACCAAGCAGACGCTGACCAACGGCTATGTTTTGGAATGCTCTACCATATCACCTGATTCTAGAGCAGCTTGCATTGGTAGGTCACACCATTCCCATCACCTTTTGACATTCTCATGTATCTGCAAGCTCCGCGGCTTAATATCATAGAGTCCAGCTATTGCCGAAAATAAAGAGGCACGTCAGTCAACTTCTTGAGAGTGTTTCGGAATTTTGCTGTCTGGAATCCACTGTAAAGCCATTTATACTCACAATATCTGAGCAGGTATTATAATCATCCACCGTTCACCCATTACTACTTGGACTTAACAATCACAATTGAATTCTTGTTGTGTGTCGGTAAATCACCGTTCTGTTATCAAATGAGGATATGACAAAAGAGTACCATTTTCTTATAATAGTTAATTGAAAGGGAGTGGTAATTTTCAACAAACAGAGCATGGCATGATTAACCTTCTATTGCATAGGCTCAACCTCCTGGACGAAATATGATACTGACCATTTTCGCTGCTATGTACACACGAAATGGTACAAACACCGACACGTCACTTTTATAATCAAATATATAATTAGCGAGGATAATTGAATATAATAAAAGGCATTAATAGAAAGGTACTGAATGTGACCTGGGAAGCCTAATAGAATTAGCAGGCTAAATATTTGCTGAGCAGATAATCATTTCACGCTCATTGTAGATTGATTCAATGATTACAAAAGTGCGGTGCATTCTCCCTGTCAATTAACATGTTTCGATTATATGCTAGGCAACATGGGAATCTTTGTGCCTACGGGAATTACTTATGGTCCAATATGTCTCGTGGAGCGTATGGTTGACATTTTGGCGGTTAACGCCTGCATTTTAGGCTGCTGGTACCTCCATAATTAGACTGTGATATTGAGTGATGCCATGGTCATATACATCGCATACCCGCTGCTAGCAACGTCTGATTAAGTTTGATAATAGTTATTTAATCTTTGGCAGTTATTATGCACCAGCGAATATGAACCCATTTGATAATCAGAGATAATAGGAGCAGCATTAGCAGTTCGCTCGGTATTCCCTAATGGTAGCCCACGTTGGTTTATACTTAACGACAGACATACAAAACATGGTAATCTACGTAGTAGTGCAATGTACATGCAATTCAACCACCACAAACCCTGGCCTGTTAACGGCCATTTGATAATCTGGGTTTTTGGTAATCAGGGTGAATGGCACGACGCTGCAATTAGATAATAGGCATTATTTGTCATTAATTATCATACCCTTATATTTGTAAATAAGGATGCTATTGCTATTTCTCCCTCTCTCTCTCATATATATATATATATATATATATATATATATATATATATATATATATATATATATATATATATATAAATATATATATAAATGTATATATATATATGTATATATAAAATATATATCTCTAATATATATATAGAGATATATATATATATATATCTATATATATATATATATATATATCTATATATATCTCTATATATCTATCTCTATATCTCTCTCTATCTATATATATCTCTCTCTCTCTCTCTATCTATATCTCTATATATATATATATATATCTATATCTCTCTATCTATATCTATATCTATATATATATATATATCTATATATATATATATATATATATATAGCTGACGACGGAGGAGATGCGATTTTCTTTTTAATTGAAATGACGTAACGTTCTCTTTAAATATTATCCTTATTTACAAATATAATGTATTTTTATATGTTTTTTTATCATGCACCTAAACCCTAGCAGTGCTCACACTTTTACTTTTCGTTTCATGCCTTAATGACATTCACATCGTAATTTTCCCCTTATCGACAATCTCCACCTATATCATTAGGTCAAAGACAACCTTTCCGTCTTGGAAAGCGTTGTTACTTCTTTTCGTGTCAACCATTTCTCTAAATTGTCGCCTCTTATCACCATAGCCCACCATCGATCATTTCAAGGTGCCATCAGTGATTCCTGGCATATCGTTATCCAACTTTGAAGGTATTCCTCGGTCGTGAAATATCACATGCGATGAATATATCTTCAGTAATTATACGCATCCGGCCGGCCATTTTGTAACATGCATATGTCGCGTTGAACATTTTAGTGACCATGCTTGAATGGTAAATACTTGATGGAACTTATTCTTACGCTATGTTACAAAACATGCGTGGGAGTGACTCCTTAGCGATCAACTCATCATCCTGACATATATTTGTAGTCACTGCTACACCGCATTGGCCACACTATTTGACAGCTTAATTCTTTTCCTCGGACGGATACTATTGACCTATTAGCACTTTACATACATTGCCTAGGGTTATAAAATAAGCATTATCCCAGTCCAATGCGCTGAACATTTTTTTGTAATTAAGCAACTGATTGTTTTTCCTAAATTATGAGTAAGGCTCTGTGATAACAGCAATTACAATCATGTAAATTAAGTACGGAATGGACCAAATGACCGCACCTTGAGGGACTAATTATGCATGCCCTATCTATTCTGAACCATTAATCACATTTCTCAGTCGTCTATTCTTAAGTCATCTGTCTATTGAAGCGAGTACTTTACCACTTATACCTCTTGCCAAAGTGTTTCCAGCATCTACTAGAAAAAAAATCAGGATTACAATGGTCGAGGCACTTTGGGATCTTCTTGGGGCGATATTTGGGTCAAATTACGCCGCGTCTCGTTACAAACTAAGCACATCACAATGTACATCAGACAGTTAAGCATAGCCTTTACGTTACAGTTTCTAGTGAACTTTTGTTTATGACAGTTTTTCAATACAAGTTAAACGCAAATCGAAAGATTGTCAAAGCAAATGTATCAGTTAAACACTGTTTGCAGAGGTAGACCCCGCATAACATAATATTGGTGAGCAACGTGCTGCCAGCCCTGTCGACAAACTCACCTGGTTCTATGGAATATGTGGTGGCTGAGAGAGATGGAACGCAATAAAAGCATGCCGGTTCGCAAAACCCTAAGTTAAAACGTGCAGTGTGGAAAAAATGTAAATCAATGCCTGAAATGATAAACGACGTGATATTCACGCCTATGTCCAGCAAACCAACTGTGACAAAATGCCTTGTCCTGCGATAAGCAAATATGATGCTAAGTTGTGCAATATATTTGTACGAGGAAGCGATTGTCGGCAAATATCTACTGTCCATGCCACCTAATCGGAACTGTTACGTTAATTTGTATGTTCTGGCAGTGGAAAGGGATAGATTTATCCCACGTTTTTGTAAACATTGAAGATGAAATATCCGTGTTAAAAGTTTGACATAACTACATTTATTCAAAATATATGATTACAAATTACAAGCACATGTAATATTGTACCACACAAATAGCATGTACACAATCCCTAGTGTCTATCATTTGAGTGGACAATGTTGAATTGTATTCAGTTTGTAGCGCTAAAGTAAGCATTCCGTTATTCAACATTTGAAACAAGTGCTTGAAAATATTGCCTTTCGCGAAATTTAAGTAATCTGATTGAATATAATTAAAAGCGGAAGATATGTTTGTGTGGCTTGCTCTTTCAAAAAGAGATTTTATCTTGGCAGTAATCAAGCTGAAGCATGCTTAAATCGTAGGACTTCATCCAGAGTATAAAAGTGTGCGGATTTTTGTTTTCTCTCTTCGCCGCCATATATAATGAATGATAAAAGGTGAGACGAATATATCTGTGGGTAATTCCTTCAGAAGCCATGGGTAGGCTTTGTCTTGGACTGGCGCTTATTCCGAGTACAAGATGTTCGCATCACCGCCATTACGACTGGTCCAGGGAGTTTGATATCTCGTCAGTAAATGCTGATGCAAGATATACATGGTTTATGTGTCTTCTGAATTAAGCTATTGGCTTTGCCGATAAAAGGATTTACAGTTTCTACCAGGCATATCTGTAAAATGGTTTCGGGTTTGTTTTCATACAATTAGCTAACTTGCTTCTTTGTGTTTTACTCTCAGATCTGTGGTAAAACGTTTTCCAACAGCTAATTTATTCTGTTGATAGCATTATTTACTTTATATTCAATCCTCTCGAAATATTCTACAAAATAACTTAACTGATATCTTTGTTTTGGCCAACTTAATTTTGTCTATTACAATTTGGGTCCTGTTCCCCAAATTGCGTTTTTGGTAAGTTCTGAAATTATATCAGGTTATTTGCGGACATAGATGCTGGTCGCTGATGAAACCCGATGGTCTATGTTGCTGCCCGTACCCTATTCAGCCAAGGATATTTCCAGATGTAGTGGGTTTAGATACATATTGATACAGGAAGTTTACTTGTATCCTGGGGACATAATGAACGGTCTAGTTAATGTCAGTAAAGCTGAAATCGTCGCCATGCATACCCTGCTTATCTCCAACAAATGACCGTGATTCGTTATTTTCGGAAGAACTATTGGGTGACCTATGCGCCACTCCTAAGTTACCATTCCTGTCGTTACAGCACATAATCAATGATCAGTCGCTGAAATCATCAAGTGTTACACATAGCATGCCCTTCCCCTGTACCATCCATGGAAAAACGCCTGTCTTCCCTTTAAGCTGATAACACGCGCGTGTGATTTCTGCATCTTGAATGCGTCCATTTCTCAGTTGTTGCCGCTGCATCTGGTGAATTAGACCAATCTTAAGCTTCCACTTCCGCCATCTTATTCAAAAATCTCCGCGCATTCATATGCATTAATTTGACGTACGTCGGGTTGATCAATTCTAACTGAATAAAATCCGTCTCAGGAAATTGCGTCGAAAGAACCATCCCTGCTCTATCTGGGCCTTCGTGATTTTCATTAACCAGTCACTCTCTGAAGCACATGTGTTACTCACTTAATCGGCTGACATGAGCGGTTCATAAGAATGCATACGTGAACACAATGCTCGTTGCATTGAATTCTTTCTCGTGCCATTAAGGGACAACGTCTTAAGAGTTAATAAACTAGGACTTGGAACAGTCATTTGTTCAGCTCTAGATTTGCTTGCTGTGAGCGAATGATTGGCTAGTATCAGCCTAGTGCTGACATCTCTCCCGGAAACCTGGTATCTTTGGTCAATGCGTCAGGTTTCCATCTAACCATATCTACCCAAACTCCACCAACTACTGCGTTTATGTTTTCTTCCTCATCCAGTCCGACAACCGCCTTCGTTGTCCCACACTGGTCAAGACTGAATCCAACAGCCTTGACCCCTTGCTAACCTTTGCCTTTTTAATCGCTTCCATTGAGACGAATTTAAAGAAAACGCAAGGCTCCATACTTGAAACGTATACTTACTCTATATATCAAAGATAATATTCCAGACATTAGATTTCTTAGTGTGGCGTCGAGCTTTGTGCGGAATTCGCTGAGCAACTGAAAGTGAGCGTATAATTATGCATTGTACAATGTTTAGCACTTCAATCTATTTTGATTATTCCACTATGCTGCTTGTGTGCCATAACCGGCAGCGAACCTTATGCAAAAGGCTATTTAATGTGGAACAACGATGATTATAGCGCAAAAACAAAGCGCAGTACTAAACGATTAGTATTTGCTCTTGTCTTTTATGAACGTAATGAATCTGTAGTAGCACTGATTTAAACGTCATTTCGAATGCAAAGGCAAACCATATATTAAAAGCGGCTCGTGTTACAATATAGATGAGCAAGTTGGTAATGGGTTTACCAATGCATTATTTCAAATGGTGACTGAGGGTTGTCTCACAAGAGTAGTAACAAGTCATTCTGCCTAGGAAAGTATGCCTTAACCACGCGGGATGATGATATGTATTTAGAGTATGTGCCTTGTAAGCCATTATACTCTGAAATTAATCAAATATCCAGCCGACCAGGGTAGCAACAAGCCTTATCTTTTTATGTGTAGTATATCCTTCTTTTGTGTTTCTGTTATCGGCTATGAGCAAATGTAATGCTCATGTTTTGTGCATTTTGAGTTTCTTAAACAGTTCCTGGTGTTGCTGCATCTGGCAACAGCGTTGCTGTCAACGCACAGTAGTTAATTATCCTTATGGTTCTTCTAGCATGCATTTTTGATTATGTATTCATTTACGCAATACCATATTGGTTCTACAATTAGCCTATAGAAGATAATCGATTTGGGACTACAAACTGTCTTCATAGATATCTGAAACTCATCTTTGCGTCACAAATAAAGGCCTAATAGTCCTAGATCCTACAAAAGTCCAGAGTGTATGGATGTTCATCTCATCGCAAACATCTTTTTACCTTATTAAGGACACATTCACCTAACGCTTTCAGGAGCAGGAGCCAGCATTTAGATCATTAACAAGCCGTATGTAGTTTATTCTATTCATCATCAACAAAATGGCAACCTGACCCAACGAGGTTGTACGTGAATTCATGACAAGAGAAAGTGGCGGTTTCCTGCGAGAAGCGTAGAGTTAAATTATCCTATAAAGCATCCAATACATTAAGTGCGCTCTCTGCAATCTGTGACGAAATGAAAGTACCATGCTATGATGTCGTGCAGATAATTGTGCTCTAATGGTCTGTTAGATATAAAGGGAAGATATATCATCCGATATCACTTAGGCTACTGAGACCTAAAATCTGTGTGCCTTATATGTCTGGTTGTAATGGATAAAGCATTACAAAGACAGTAATTCTCGACTCAACAACCATTGCACCCACTAACGCTCAATGACCGCACTCAAGAATACGTCACATTGGCAAGCAATAGATCGATTAACACTTAAATCTGCAGGACAACTTAGCAGCAGCTTGTAACATACAATGTCATCAATTCACACGACAGATGTTCAACATTACAAACGGTTCCAGCTTTTCTGGGAAGACGGCTGCGAGCACTAAGATTGTCATTTTCAGTCAATGTTTATACATACCGATTTTGCACATAAGTGCAAAGGACGTTTAGCAATTTCAGAACGTACGAATGGAAAAAGCAGGCGAAGTTATCGCACATGCACGGATACTCAAATAAATACAAAACGGTTAGTTGATCATTGTTACACACCTTCGGGATGAAATGATAGATCGCGGAGGTTGTCTGAGGCTTAATGGGGTTGCGTTGCTTGTGACCTTGGTCAGCCATTGTATCTTTCCAGTGGAGGTGGGGGGGGGGGGGTGGGGGGGCTGTAAATATTCATACGAATCGGTCCATGCTTTTTGAATTATTTAAGGGGTTACAAGCAGGTGCCAGACTAAATCAACCTCAAACCTGACTCTCTCGGCAGCATCTTTCGTTGTAGTTGGTGACGGGTTGATGTAGTTGGGTGGGTTTCGTTTTGCTTTGGTTGCAATTGTGTTTTATCATTATGCATAATATTTACCCAATAAGGTAGATTTATTTTGGTGCCAATACGATTTTAGCTGTGAATGTCATTACTCTGTGTTTTGGGTGAAATTCCTAAATTGTCAATGTAATTATTGCATCAAAAGGCCACAATTATCTTGTTGTACCTGCATATGTTTACGATTTCATTTTGCTGTGCTAGACAACTGATGGAACAAACGAGACTTGTATATACACGTGAATTAATTACTTTGTGTCTTTATTAACGATCATCACATAATAGTTAAGGGTCACAAGTTGGTATTGGTGCATCTGAAGCAGTAATGTATATATATTAGTAATGTTGCATATATATATATATATATATATATATATATATATATATATATATATATATATATATATATATATATATATATATATATATATATATATATATATATATATATATACATCCATATATATATATGTGTGTGTTTATACATATACATGTCAGAGTGTGAGCTCTACAATAACGTTTCCTATGTTTGATATTACAACATCACTGGTAAAATATAGTTGTGTGAGAAGTAAATATATCTTGTGGGCTTAAAAGGGGTGATAGCAATTGCACACTCGCCGTTTATATTTAGCATCTGGCTGATCCCCCAGCTTGTGGATACGTTATGATGATACCATTCCTACGCATTGCGTCTTGTGCTGTCGCGACCAACACATACAGTATAATTATAATGTACCGGCATATAGCGGAAGATGCCAGCTTAGACAGATTCGACATTAGTAGTGCAAAGTAACAAGTGCCAGTATAATCATGGATATAATCAAATCCATATTATACTAGTAATTTGATAAAATCTGGTTACCAAAACTGTCAACTGTAAATCTGTATATATTCATTGTGCTCGAAATAATTAATTGTCATTCACCATCGTATGATCTAGAGCTTAGCATCCCTATACTGTACAGCATGTGATTTCTGCGTTTCGAGGCAATATTTGACTCGACGACGACTATTGATGAATGGTATTGACGAATGACACCGTTCCCTCTGCAAAGTAGGCATATGCTATTCAGCTGATGAAATGGAATCAGATGATTTTTTTTCAGACACACCCATTAACACTTTGACCCCAATAATCGGGGGACTGATGCACTTAACGTTCAGTAGCCCGAACACCAGACATGGATACTATGCCTCGGACACCCCTCAGCGTAGCTCTAGCGCTTGAAAGCGATTCGTAGGCATAAGTAGGGATTCAGAATTAATCTGTCACTCAGGCTATTGTTGGACGTATTATATGGATAAAGTTATTACCCAAAATTTGTCAGGCTCGATCGAGGAAATTTTCAGTAAAAGTTACAGCTAAATAAATATAACGCATTATTTTGGTCAATATGGCGTGTGGGCGTAAGTACGCGAATGAGTGATCGAGTGCTTGAATAAGTGATCGAGGGAATGAGTGCATGAGTGTGTGATCGAATGAACGAGTAAGTGAGTGCAGGGGTGTGTGTAAGAGTTGGTGAGTGAGTGAATGAATGAATGAGTGAAGGAGAAAGCGAGTGCGTAAGTCAATAGGTGTGTGGGTGAATGGGTGAGTGTGGGAGTTAGTGCATACATGAATGATCAAGTATGTAAATGATTAAGTGAATGAGTGAGCGAATAAGCGAGTTTTGGGTGACCATCGCAGCAAATAGCCTTTGTATTTTCTGTGTTCTATTACCTTCTGTTATTTACTTGTGTAAGGCTAATGAGCAACGGAAAATGATGTTGCTTTGTATGACTCATTTGTTTTGTAAACAGCTCCTGGTGTTGCCGCAACTGGCGGGTGGTTTTCTTTCAACAGTAAAATATCATTATTTTTCTGGCATGCATTTTTGATGATGCATTCATTATGGTAATGCCATATTTACTCAACAGTTACCTATTTGAAGACAATCGATTCGGTGCTACCAATCATTGTCTGCCTAGGCAGACTGAGCCTTTGTGTGCACCCAAAATCACGGTCGCAGAGTAAATGGATGTTAATTACACCGTAAACACCTTACGTTTTACCATATACTAACGACGCACTCACCATACCCTTACAGAAGCAGACGCCAGCATTTAGATCGCCAGCAAGCCAGATATAGTATGTCCTATTCACGATCAACAACATGGCAACCTGACCCGACGAGGATTGATGTGAATGGCATTGATTCATTACAAGAGAACATTGCGATTTCATACTGGAATCATAGAGCATTATTATCCTACATAGCATCCGATGCACTAATGAAGTTTTCTGCAATATGTAACGCAAGGAAAGTACCATGGTATGGTGTCGTGCGGATATGGATGCTACAATGGACTGTTTTGTACAAAGGGAACCTATGCATAAACAGCAAAGGCCTACGCAACAACAATTTTACGAATGCAACTCACACTTTGTCAGAGTTATATTTGGCTTTTAGAGCATTGTCATTGGCGTGTAATTCATCAATTTTATTTACACGCTACTCAACTATGACCATAAAAAGCCGCGTTTGCGCAATGCTATCGCTATATCATGCTTATCTTATATTGCATGACTAATCCTATCAGTCATGTATTAGGACGTTGTGACTACGCAACATGCCTGAGCGTCTGCGAAATCACATTCCGTATAATAAAATGACAGCTTACCAGCTTGTACTTGATGAATTCCGTCATTACGATAGGGTAGAGATTTTGGACCACAAGAGTGCAAATCATACAATCCAATCATACAATGTTATCTATCCATGTTTTCCTGCGAATACATTGTAATCCTAGTGGTACTTCCCTCAAAAAGAACTCTTGATATTTCATTCAACATCTACTAATACATAGTCGGATATATCTGGCATATCAATTATAATTGAAAATATGAACCCCCATATATATTTCTGGACGTTCGTATATTAGAGCACTGTTTTTGCAAGCCATATTTCGATTTGTACTGAGTGCTGATACGTGCTGTACAAATAAACATTCACAACGTGATGTTTACAAATCGCTAACTAGAACCTATTGATAATGCGTAATCTCGACTCTCTCATGGGAATGTTAACAACTTGGTTGCCTTATGGTACGCTGGAAATCAAATATTTGTAATTTTTAGCACCACTTTAGTTGGTGGGGAAGTTATTGTGTTTGATTTGGTCATTAATTTCCTTGAAATAGGGGTAAAGTAGGAGTTTATTATGTGATAAAATACATAAGCAATAGGAATAAACATATGGTACAGTTTGGTCAAGAATTATACCCAAATCTTTGCCATTTTATCGTTTATAATATCAGTCATGAATTAGGACGCTGTGACTACGCAACATGCCTGCGTGTATTAGTTTATAATACCGGAGGGTGATGTATAATTCTGCGATTCATTTCTGTAATTTACTTCTTACATCTGGCATCATTTGACGCCATATCCCAGACCACTGAACTAAATTCGTCAGGTATTTTTTATAACTATTTTCTCTATCAGGAACAATTGAAGCCATAAGTAAGTTATTATCACTTTAAATCTGTTATCAAGCAGTGTCCCCAATGTGAGTCAGTACAGGGATGAGTAATTATTGATAAATTCTTTATATTTCTCTCATTTAATTTCTCATAATGTTTTTCAAAGCTGTACGCCACAAAATTCCATTCTGCCGCGTACAGAATATGCTTCGACAATCAGACCGTTGATACATGACATGAAATTGTGACGTGAAACCATACCGGTGTTAATATCAGCTACAGTATCTAGCTAGATAAGATACTGAGAACACTTCAATTACCAACCGCAGCTTGACAGCTTGCACCACATCTTCATACGAGCACTAGCAAAAGGTGGAACTAAAACTTAAGAATAAACATTCCTAGTGTGATCTTATCAGGTAATCGACTTTGTCAAAATAATAGAAAACAAAAAGCGCTATAGGTAAAAGTTGTGCAAACGAAACCACAACTACTGCTCAATAGGCAACAGCAAACAATTTATGGTTTGAAGACAGCAAACAAAAACCTTCGTCGTGGCACAAATATAACTAAATTCCTAAAGCAATATATATATTCCCTCTTTTCCTGGCACATGGCCTAAACAGTGATACATCATTGATTTATTGTGTCATGTTATAAAACTATCAAAGATAGATCGGTTTGAGTAGAATTAGCCCAATCAATGAGAATTATTTAGCCATAATTAATTAATAAACATTGGAAAAAGTTTGCGTTGGGCGCGGTCATATTGGCGCGCACATTTGGTGACGTCAGAGAAGCGAGCCTTACTGCAGATGATTTGTTGTTGATATCCGCGTTAGGAAATTGTCGTCTAATTTTCAATGATTGTGGCTTAGGAATATAGCGCTCTGTATTACTTTCGGATGTTACCTTAACAACAAACATTTGATGTAGCGAATTAGCATTTTTGCCGAAAGACGCATAGCCGTCGGGTTTTCAGAGTAATAGAGGCAAAACCAATGTCAGTTGTCGGTCTCATCGACGTTATTTTAATTTCCGATTAAATTTACACAGCTTGGCCAAAATGAATGACTTCTTTTGAAGCAAGAAAGCAGAAAACAGTCATTGATGTTTTCGTTCTGATATCTTTCAATATTCCATGTCTTCCACGTTCTTTTGTCTATGGAACTCTCTTGACACATAGAGGCTTCCCACTGCCGTCACGCGTCGACATGCGGTCGCCATATTGGAGTACAAGCTAACTGCGTAGCAATGGTGAGTTCTAGTCGGCGAGAGGAACGACCCTATTTTGAGCGGTTATCGGGTGGCCAATCGACAAAAGCTGAGTTTAATCAATGGTGTCGATCCGTGTGATATAAAAGAAGGTTCTGTCTGTTCTGAATCCAGCGTATTTCCAGGAATAAACTATGCTGATATTTGGTGTTTTCGCCGCATCCCGCTCTATTCTTGAAGATATGAAAGTCTCCAAAGACCTGGAGGCTCATACAAAGCAGTGTCTGCCATTGACTTTACATCTGCAAAGTCTAAAAAGAAAATGCCGGTGTAAGTGAATGGTACAGCTATAGACTAATGGAAAGAGCAACCAAAAGCATCAAAGACCATGACCCTCCCTACACAGGACAAATTTGTACAGCTCATAGAAAATCTCAGTCTGACTGGGTGGGACTCCTTGTGCCATACTGAGTGTCATCAGCCCTTAGAGCGACAAGTTTGTTCCTAAATTGCTGAATCTACCAAAACCACTCACTGAATTTAAAAAATGAAGCACTTGTTGGTATTGCTCCCCAAAAACTTCTAAGGCACTGTGCAGAAATAGAGGTGACAAGGGGACAGGCCAGAGACAAATTGTGGCTGGCAGAATAACAGCTTCAAGGACGAAGTCAGTTAGTCGCATAAATGTTGGCAGCCCATCAAAGAGCCGTTTTTGCCATATCTCTCCAATGATATATTCTGGGGTTCGGTGCTAAATATAGCTTTCCCTTTTTTTTAGAAAGGTTGTATTGCCAGAGTAACTATGTGATACTAATACTAAGTGTGCAAAAGCCGTCCCTTCCAAAACTACTGACGACAAAGTTGATATATGGTGTGTATGTCGATCACAGTGGTCGAATTATTGCATGCGACAATGATGAATGTCTGTGTCGGAGTAAAAAGGAAGCCCAGAGAAACATAGTTCTGTCTATCATGTGAACAATCTGTGTTTGGTGGGGGTGATGTTCATGTCTGAGAATCCTAATGTTATATCATGTCTGTACATGTTCAAATTGTGCATGCGTATGCTGTATACGTGTATGGTTTGAATGTTAATAACCATGCAGTGTGTAATGCTGTTTGTATGTACCAGTTCATTTACATGAAGGACCAAATCCTGATGGAAGAAGATGCATGCAATCAAGTGTATGTACTTCAAATATGTTGTACATACATAATTGAAGAGAACTTGCTAATAAATTAGCTGTCATTCAAATATACTTTAACTTATATTTGTTATTTTTAGTACTTAAACATATCAACTCCTCAGTCAAAAGACATTGATTTGGGTAGATTGGACAAACTGCAACAAACAGACACAATTTTATCAACGTCTCTAGCATCTTTGGATATTAAATAGTCTAGAGGAACAAGACCATTTAATGCAATATGTTTGTCTCACATTTCCAATAAACCTCTCTACACGAATCCTTACATTAGTTAATTTCCTGGTTTCAATGACCTCACAGATTGCTAACTGGGTCTTTCCTTTCGTGAATGAGGGAACCTTGATATGGGCGTATAACAAAGTCATTGTATCAGCTAAATAAAAGCCTCGATCAGCCAGAACAAGATCACCCTCAGACATATGCTCAGGGATAGCACTTGTCCCTAACCCTTCCTCCCCATGCCTTTGAAATGAAACTTATAACACCTTGTCGGGTAATCCCAATAAGAAACTTAACGGTATTATGATGTTTATAATGTGACCAGGTTTGTGTTCGAGCTTCTAAATTAGAAGGTCTATCCATGAAAATTTCAATGCAGTCTATTATAAAATTTTGCATGAAAGATATTGGCATAGTTTGTACAATTTTCGTCTTTCTTTGACCATCTGATAAGAGGCTGTAACCTGACAGACAGAATATCAATGACCGAGTTGCGAGACACAGTTGATGTTGAAACATGAAAACGATAAGCTACATCTTGAGCAGGAAGGTTCAACCTAAGTTTCATTATTTCGGTTACCTCTGTTGCCACAGCCACAGAAATCGCACAGAAATTGACCATATTTGTCTCTGTGATGACAAGTTAACTACAGCATACCAGACGGATTAACGGCATCAGATCACTCATTTTATCCTGAACTGGGTTAACCAACGCGCAAAATTACGGGTTGTCTTCCGACCCGCGTTTTTATTATGAAATGACCCATCTAATCAATGGAAAACGTGTGAAAACAACTCGCCGGTACGCTCCCAGCTACCTCTCATCATAGTTTGGCTATGCGCAAGCGGTAGCTTGTACTCACTCCAACATGGCGGCATCGGACCGTGTGACGTCCCATGGGAAGTCTCTATAAGACTAACACCAGCTGATACTTGCGTACATTGGTTTATCACTGGTATGATCAAATGTATCTTATGTTATATACATTCTATAGAGGACATTCTAGTCCTGGACAAGGGTTAATATTTAATGAGTAAGTTGTGCACATACAAGGCGCATGAATATCATGCTCATATTTTCTTATGTTTGGCAATGCTAAGTAGTAACGTGTTGCAATGCTATTGACATGTCTACTCAATGTTTGAAGAAAACAAACAACTTGTATTTGTCATGTCATTGTTATTATGCCTACCTGCAACCATTAACTGTCAGTGATGATAACATTTTCTATAACTACTTTAATTGTTATGTGTATTACACATTGTGATTCATTCAAGTTGAATGAAGAATCATTGTAGAATTGATTCTTATCTTTCTAGTGTCCATTAGATGTCTTGTATCTACCTGGTGGACAGCTTAAATGTAACATAAGAAAAATTGGCTCAACCATAATAAATGTAGGATACACACTCACTCGTCAGAGACTCATAAAGATCACCTTGAATGTTTCGTTTCTTGTCACAAAATCCGGCCCTAGACTAAGTACATGAAGTAGCAGATTTGAGGTAAACAGCTATAAACGATAACGTTTGGATGGGAACCCGCATTCAAGATCGCGCGCATATCGCCCTATT
>CM067353.1:21604019-21771519 GCA_034190875.2 Urechis unicinctus | reverse complement strand
CGAGATTTCATCCTGATTCCCAAATTGAACACCCCTCACCCGCTCCAATCTCGCCCTGGTCTTACCCTGATGTCCGCTTTGACCCAACTGCAATACCTGCCGTGTCGTTGCCGTAAATCTCGACCAAAATAATTTACGTTCGTATCTGTGAGTATATGCACGGCAACCTAAACGTAGCAGCATTTCGGCTCCACGTTGGGAACTGTTATCCTGCCATTACCGAGCGTACCCACCAGGCGCTTTCATCCCTTTAGTAATGTGTATGATTGTGTCCCTCTTTGTGCTAATATGGAAAAAGTTACAACAATTTGGGTATTTATAGAGCGCTCAATGTTGATGCGCAATGAGAGCAAACAAATACACTTACATTCATTTACATATATTTAGTCGATTCTCATTCCACTCAATGACTACGTTACATTCAATCTTTCATTTGCTAATGAGGGTCATAATTAGCGTAATTTGTCCGTTGTGCTCTAACCCGCAAATTATTTTTTTTATCTTGGTTGAATATTTTCCACTTTGACGTTGAAAATATGGGAAGATGAGCATTCTTGCAAAGTTCTGCAGATTAGTACAGGAATACGTTAATGCTAGCGACAATTACACGTAGGGAATATATAACATCAACAGCACAATTGTATTCAAACGATAGCCAGGCATTGTATGATAAACACTTTTGTATTTTCTATTCTTTTCATAGATTGAATTACTTAAATAATGTTATTTACACCGCACATACAGAAGACGAAATAAGAGAATATTTATGAGGCGATAACAAATGGCTGACTGTCAAGTCTACAATAACATTAACCATGGATATTGTAACAAAACACCTGGTCTGGCGCTGTACAATGAAAATCAAACCTTACTACTTTGAAACAGCCGATCAAACAACAGCAATCCCCCTTAAGCAAACGCCACTGCCAAGATTCAATTGATCTATCATAAATAAATGAAGAATCACCTTACGGAGGACTAAAAAACCCATGGTATTTGTATATTTTAACACGGAAACCTGGCAACCTGTAGAAATTCGACTTTTTTAGAGAGCCACTGGTCATCGCAAGGAGCTTGCTCACTTTTTAATGCAAACTCAGCAAGCTTTAAAATGCGGTATTTATAAATTAGATAAGCTAACAAATCAGTTAACAAGATATGACGCAATTCATGGCTAAGCATTTGAATGTATCCTTCCATTGGCAAGATAATGATAATCTGTGTTTCTCATTTTGTAAGATAGTAGCTTAAAGGGTGAGGTACGATGGGTTGTTAAATATAGCTTTATGGGATAAACATGCAGTGATTGTATCCTTTGACGGTCATAGCAGCAATTGTCGGATACATCACTTATACGAATGTACTTTAACCACACCCATACAACAATAGTATGTGGCATTTGAATTGGATCGATGTTATACTATAACCTACCTTCGAAATACTAATAAGTAGACATGCATCTCCTTGTTTTATGTATCCACTTTATTATAACACCAGTAAACGCATCTTAGTAAGCTGTAACCCCTTGTTCACATTGAAGCACTGCAGATTATTGGTGTGCATTATACCAAAATGGCATTGAATTTGACAGGGCATTAGCTGATTCAGAAATGGAAGCGTTCGTAAAGTAAGATGCGGTGATGAAATAACAGTTCTCTTATGCCAAGGACCAACAGAAGTGTACGCAATGGTTATCCAAGCACAGGTTTAGTTTATTTGAAGGCTGTTTGTTGTCCACATTTAATAATGCAAGTTTGTTTTTTCAAAAATATTTTGTTATTCCTTTTTACTTTTCACATAAATGATGCGTTGTATATATATCAATAACTGATATATTCTCTACTGTTAGTTTTATTTTATTGACATATATCCACAACGCCTCGTGTGTATGAGAATAGCCTGAGGGTCTTCCTACGTACTGGATAGATGCAGATTCTGGAATAGAAGGCGGGTTACTCGTTGACCGAAAGTGTGTACGAAGTGACACCTAAGCGCTAAATCATACAAAATGTTCGATGGATATTTTGTTAGTCTATGACACAAAGTCTGTCACACACGTATTTGTGGTATAATCAATTAACTGTATCTGCAGGCCGTTACTTGTATGCTATACTCAATGACAAATTACCTCTTGATCCTTCTGGTTAAAAATCAATTTATACAGAGATGATATCCATTGTTTAATCATATCCCGTCGTGACGATCGTTGCAAAGGAAAGCTCATTGTTAGGTCATCTCAGTTTGAGAATTGCCATTATATTACAGCTAGTAATTTTTGGTTTTTCAGTAGTAAGGCGATATTTAGCTAGTAATTTTTTCATCATTACTCTACCTATGTCAGAAAACAAAACCCAATTTATGGGTATATATGCTATTTCTGAAGTCTACAGGTAATGAACAAGGTCCAAGAGTACTTAAACCAAGACTCGTCAAAACGCCAAAAGCAATCGTTTGCTAAGCCTTAGCTGTGTTGATTGTGAGCAGCTTTAGCCAGTAACAGTCAGAGCTAACACCTCTCTCGATGACGGTTTTTCTGCCCTCTGTTAATGCCTCGAGATCCTGTCTAACCCTGTAGACTCAAGCTCCAAAAAATGTCTAAGTCAATATCCCCACCGGAGGAAAATTATTCTTTATCCATTGAGGCGCCAACAGCAGCGTTTGAGCTCTTCGGATTGAGGCCATTTCTACCTTTCCCACCTACATCCATATCGTGCATCTCACACACTCGGCAAGACTACCTCAAACAGACGTTTTCCGATTGCAAACCTTTTTCACCGCTGCCCAACCTGCTGATATTTCCAAAGAAATAATGTTAATAATCACTGTGTCCTATGCAGTTTAAAAAGCAGATAAACGTGTACTTAGTCGGCATAGCAAACACGATATTACAGGTAAATGATTTCCTCATGATGGTGCTTCATTAAGTTAATCAGCGAAACTGGGCTTATGCTTTTGTGTGTTGATTATTTCACGATGTTACACGGCTCCATAATAGGCTGTGAATCTTACAAAAAAGGTCATGTAATATTGTAAAACGAAAACACTACGTGTGACGCACGTTAGCCTGTTCCCTTTTCTGTTATGAACGCATTGTTTTTACAGCAGCACTGGCTCATACGTAGTTTTGAATCCAGAGGTCTCTGCAAAACAAACATAACCATGAGGTAAAACATGTACGAAAAACTGCTCGTGTTGTAATATTGATGAGCAAGGTAGTATTTGCATTGTCAATGCATTGTTTCATCGCTATCCCGTAATGTGTCATTCAAAGCATGCTGCATCGGATAGCATGTCATTAGTACGCGGCAGTATGATATTTGTTGAAATTATGAACGAAATTAAAGCATCAGAGTATGATGTATGACGGATGTAATGATCTGTTTTATACTGTGGGAAACCATCGAACTAAAACCTCAAATCTATGCGACGGATATGTGTTAATGTGATGGACGAAACCTCATGAAGACAGCTGTACTCGTTTGAACCACCATTACACCGAACAATGGCATTATCTACATCGTCAATGCAAAAAGTCAGTCGCAACTGCACTCGATATTGAGTTGCTTTAACAAGTACCACCTTCCCTGGCTAATTGTACATGTACCGTTGGTGACTGAGGTACAATACGCAATATCTATGTTGTTTACATGCTAACAATATAAGATATGTACATGCCCTAAAATGCACATTACAAGTATGTTGTCGCCTACTCTACTTGGTTTGGGGAGTTGATTACCGGTGAATAATTCTGCTTATTATATTTATCCGCCGCATAAGTATGAGAATAACGAGCCATACTTGCACAACATCATATTATGCTTATCTGATAATGAAAGGGTTGATCAAATGCATGTCCATGCGTCATTTCTTTTGACATTTTTACTACGTGACCTGCCTGCACATACACCATTTACTAGCCACATGATTGTTCCAGAGTAAACCTGCATTTAATCAATAAATATTGTTGCATTCCTGTAATTAAAATGTTTCCGTTATAGAGCGTTCCGTAGTCAACAAATGCTCTTATTCCGCTTCGGTCCCAAAGCGACCAAAGACGGTTAATAGCTGTTAGTACATTGTACATAGAATATATAATGAAAGCGCATTATTGTTTTGCATGCATCAGAGCATTGTATTTGTAAAACCATCAACATATAGCTCCGAGCGCTGATACGTTCAGTACAAATAAGCCTCCACACAGATTTACACAGGGTACGTTCCATGTAGTTAAAGCCGATTGCACAACTGTTACAAGCTGAATAAGCACGTTATATTACACAACTACAGACATACTTAGGGTCAGGTTATCGGAATGGGGAAGTGAGTGAATAAGTATGAGAATGTGAGGAAGTAATGGTGATTTTTTTTATGCCAGAGTCGAATAATTTGGATCCATGGCAGTCGGAAAAGTGTTTTCCTCTAACGAGCATTTAGCTGCACTTTGTCTGCATATACCATACGTATCCTCGGACCGACAGATAATGGTTTTATATGCCCGTATCAAAATTTACATGACTCTATTCTACTGCCCAATTTGCAAAAGGCTCACTTTATGTGAAGTTTAATAAATACCGATGAAAGCTGCATATATCTGTGTAGATTTTAAAATACGTTTTTATTTACCATATAGTCAACATGTTACCTTGAACCCCAGTGTATTGAATAAGAATCTTGCGATTGCTACTATACGCTACTTAGCTCATACAAACGGCTACAGACATTGAGACAATAAAGCTGTCTCTACAGTTCGGTGCCACTTGGGTATTCCCCATGATCTCCAGCCGGGTAGCTATATGATGGTCACAATGACATCGTATAAAATCAATACATGGGGTGTATATCCACTTGAACATATAACAAATATGTGGAAGAGGCCATAAACTTTACTTGTATGAATCCCACTGGATACGCAATATCGGAACTAGATATATTGGTAAATGACCGAGCACTGAGCACAATTGTGCAGGGGCCTTTAGTAATAAACGAACATAAGCCCAGTTTAGTGATCAATAGTGCGTTATATGTTGGCGAGGGATAGCACCATCGAACAATATCCAAGTTGACCTCTAACACATTTTTTGTTAACAAGACATCAATTACATTTACCAACAGTTATGTAATCCTTTTCAGATACCTAATTATTACCGAAGCAGCGAGGTCGTGTCTGTTGTTGCTATTAATGCGTACCCATAAACACAATTTATTTGCTGCATTCAGTTTGGTCAGACCACATTCACTATATTATAAGTATTTAACAGATAGCAAATACTGGGGATTTCAAAGCTTCCACGTGTTTTAAACGTTTGTGGACATTCTATTTGCGATTATTTTGTTTATATGCCCAGATAGAATTTTCGAAATTAAGCCAATGTTCTAGGGTATATTTAAAAAATACTTCAAAGTATTGGCTGCAAAGTGCACTTCCCCTTATGTAAGCTTAATGACTGTTGGGGAGTAGGTTGGTTTTAGACGTTTCTCTATTGCTTATCTATAGCGTAAAGTATTGAAACCCCTGATTAGTGGTTGTTATTATATATATATACGCTCTACATGTTAATGCCGCTTAACATTCTGCTTGTGTGAGTTTATTCTATATGTTGCGCCTACTTTAGCGTTGCCATGAGCCATGCATGAGGACATTCTGGCCACACAATCTATTTGCTTTTCTACACAACCACATTCAGAATAATCATAATGTAGCCTACCTGCATGTTGTAGAAGATTTTAGGGTAGACGGAATTTTCAGAAAGAGTGCAAATAAACAAGTGCCAATAAGATCATGGATATAATCAAAACAATATTATGGTATTCCTATTATATTCCACTTGTTTTTTTTGTAGTTCCCAGGTATATAATTTAGCTTCGGGCACAACCTACTAAGTGCAAATTGAATGTCAGAACCGCTATGTCAGAACCGACTTGTTTATCAATTTTATGCCGTTCGAATCATTTGTAGTGCATTCATCATGTTTGTGTTAATGGAAAATAGCTTTATTTTGTAACGTATTACCATTTGTGGTGGATCACTGCAACAACATGCAAATGAGGTCGCCGTCTTCCCGTTGTCTGACAGGTACGACACAGCAATAGTTACCTACTTATACTCAACCCTTATCCCCGTGACCACCCTTCCGGTATTAAGCATTGCCAACTTGTCACCAAAAATACCCACTTCAACCTGTGGATCTGTATATATTTAGTGTGCTCAATAAGTACCGATGCCGGAATAATTCATTATCATTATTTCTACAGATTAGGTCATGATTATATCTAAAGCTGCGTACAGAGCATCTCCATATTGTACAATACGCAATTTCTGCGTTTCGAGTCGACCGTTGACTCGCCGACCATTGGTGAATAGTAGTGTAGGACGACAACACTCCCTCCGCAAAGTAGGTATTTAATTACTAAATAGTTATTCGGATCCCTTCTTAAAAAGGATGATTAGCTGATCACTTCATATTGATCCATGATCCTATGACCCCTATCCACAATGCGAGCGGACCTTTCACAAACTGCTTGTCGAGTTCAGTAAGCTTAATCATATCGTCGAAATCAATATTTGATATACTATTCACAATGTCTTCATGCAAGAATCATTGCAATAATGTCCCCCGGAATTCGTTTGGCGATGTGGCTCTGTCTCCTATACGCTGTCACATGGTAGACAAACAACAGCAACATGCTGCAAGATGCTAGATTGATATCGGCCATAGTAGGTCAGTTAATCAGTGCCATAACGTTCGTTGCCATGTCGTTTTAAATCACCACGTAAGTAACCGAACCATTAGAAATTAAATTCTCTGTTAGCAAGCTACAACACCGCCTTCAAGGGGAAACACTCAAGATTATTGCAGGGCGCTACACGAAAATGGTGTTGGCTTAGGCAGTGCATAAAAGGGCTTATGTCGTTTTCACACATGACCTCACCCTTATCTCCGCATACCCTAATACCCGCCGCGATATCATCCTGATTCCCAAATTGAACACCCCTCACCCACTCCAATCTCGCCCTGGTCTCAACCTGATGTCCGCTTTGACCCAACTGCAATACCTGTCGTGTCGTTGCCGTAAATCTCGACCGAAATAATTTACGTTCGTATCTGTGAGTATATGCACGACAACCTTAACGTAGCAACATTTTGGCTGCACGTTAGGTACTGTTATCCTGCCATTACCGAGCGTACCAACCAGGCGCATTCATCCCTTTAGTAATGAGCACATAATAACATGATTGTGTCCCTCTTTGTGCTAATATGGAAAAAGTTACAACAATTTGGGTTTTTATAGAGCGCTCAATGTTGATGTGCAAAGAGAGCAAACAAACACACATACATTCATTTACACATAAATAGTAGATTCACGTTCCATTCAATGACTACATTACATTCAATCTTCATCTGCTGATGAGGGTCATAATTAGAGCATTTGTCCGCAGTGCTATAACCCAATTAGTTGAATATTTTCCACTTTGACATTGAAGAGATGGGAAGATGGGCATTCTTGCAAAGTTCTGCAGATGAGTACAGGAATACATTTATGCTAGCGACAATAACAAGTAGGGAATATATAAAATCAACAGCACAATTCTACTCAAACGATAGCCAGACATTGTATGATAAATATTTTTCTATTTTCTATTCTATTCATAGATTTAAATACTTAAATAATGTTATTTACACCGCACAAACAGAAGACAATATAAGAGAATATTTATGAGGCGAGAACAAATGGCAGACTGTCAGGTCTGCACTAACATTAACCATGGTTATTGTAACAAAACACCTTGTCGGGCGCTGTACAATAAACATCAAACCTTCCTACTTTGAAAGAGCCGATCAAACAACAACAATCCCACTTAAGCAAAGCCACTGCCAGGCTTCACTTTATCTATCGTAATCAAATGAAGAATCACCTTACGGTGAACTAAATAAACCATGGTATTTGTATATTTTAACACGAAAACCTGGCAACCTGTAGAAATTCTATTTGTTTTCAGAGAGCCACTGATTATTACAAGGAGCTTGCTCACTTTTTTATGCGTTTGTTGCATTGACCAAAAGTAAACCGATGTAATGTTTCTGAAACAATCTCCACTAGCTTAGCATTCAGAGCTCTCTCATTTGCCTGGCGTCATCGTAACAACAAGCAATTTGTCTGGCTGTGTTCTCCCAATCAAGAGAGTTTGCAACTGTCATAACATACATTTACCCTGTGATCTATCTAAGAAATGATAAAACTCAGCAAGCTCTAAAATGCGGTATATATAGATTACATATGCTTACAAATTAGGTAGCAAGATATGACGCAATTCATGGCTAAGCATTTGAATGTATCCTTCCATTGGCAAGATAATGATAATCTGTGTTTCTCATTTTGTAAGATTGCAATTGTCGGATACATCACTTATACGAATGTACTTTAACCACACCCATACAACAATAGTATGTGGCATCTGAATTGGAGCGATGTTATACTATAACCTACCACCGCAATACAGTGACGTGCTGATGTTGTTACGACATACTCTGTCACTGGCTGTCTTCTTTAGTCAATACATATCCAGGTGACAGGCCGACAAGTAAAAGTATCTAAGCAAGCTGTAACTCCGTCTTCACATTGAAGCACTGCGGGTTATTGGTGGGCGGTACACCAAAATGGCGTTGACCTTGACAGGGCATTAGCTGATTCAGAAATGGAAGCGTTCGTACGGTTCGATGCGGTGATGAAATAACAGTTCTGTTATGCCAAGGACCAACATAAGTGCACGCAATGGTTATCCAAGCACAGGTTGGTGTTTCTAATGAGACTGAATGTGTTGGAAGGCTGTTTGTTAACCACATAACCTAGCATTTAATAATGTTTATTTACAAAACATTTTGTTATTCCTTTTACTCTTCACATAAAGGATGAGTTGTACATAAATCAATAACTGATATATTCTCTACTGTTAGTTTTATTTTATTGACATATGCCTCGTGTGTATGAGAATAGCCTGAGGGTCTTCCTACGTACTGGATAGATGCATATTCTGGCCTAGAAGGCGGGATACTCATTGACCGAAAGTGTGTACGAAGAGACACCTACGCATAAATGATACAAAATGCTTCTACTGGCATATTGTAAGTCTATGACACAAGTCTGTGACACACGTTTTTGTAGAATAATCAATTAACTGTATTTGCATTTCGCTACTTGTATGATACACTCAATGACAAATTACTTCCTGATCCTTCTGGTTAAAAATCAGTTTATACAGACATGATATCCCTTGTTTAATAATATCCCGTCGTGACGAACTTTGCAAGGCAACACATTGTTAGGTCATCTCAGTTTGAGAATTGGCATAATATTACAGTGAGTAATTTTGGTTTTGCAGTAGTAAGGGGATATTTAGCTAGTATTTTTTTATCATTACTCTACCTAAGTCAGTGAACAATTTATGGGTCGATATGCTATTTTTGAAGTCTACAGGTAATGATCTAGGTTTAATAGTAATTAAACCAAGACTTGTCAAAACGCCAAAAGCAATCGTTTGCTTAGCCTTATCTGTGTTGATTGTGAGCAGCTTTAGCCAGTATAAGTCAGAGCTAACACCTCTCTCGATGTCGGTTTTTCTGCCCTCTGTTTATGCATGGAGCTCATGTCTAACCCTGTAGACCCAAGCTCCAAAGATTGTCTGAGTCAATATCCCCACCGGAAGGAAATTATTCTTTATCCATTGAGGCGCCAACAGCGAGCGTTTGAGCTCTTCGCATTGAGGCCATTCCTACCTTTCACACCTACAACCATATCGTGCATCTCACACACGCGACAAGACTACTTCAAGCAGACGTTTTACGCTTGCAAACCTTTTTCACCGCTGCCCAACCTTTTGCTGGTATTTTTATCTTTCAAAGAGATAATCTTAATAACCTCTGTGTCCTATACAGTTTAAAAGCAGATAAACGCGTACTCAGTCGGCATAGCAAACATGATATTACAGGTAAATGATCTCCTTATGTTGGTGCTTCTTTCGGTGAGTGTATTTGCTTCATTAAGTTAGTCAGTGACACTGGGCTTATGCTTTTGTGTGTTGATTATTTCCCGATGTTATACTGCTCCACAATAGGCTGTGAATCTTACAAAAAAGGTCCTGTAATATTGGATAACGAACAATGTAAAACGAAAACACTACGTGTGACGCACGTTAGCCTGTTCCTTTTTCTGTTATGAACGCATTGTTTTTGCAGCAGCACTGGCTCATGCGTAGTTTTGAATCCAGAGGTCTCTGCAAAACAAACATAACCATGAGGTACAGCATTTATTCGAAAAGCTGCTCGTGTTGTAATATTGATGAGCA
Organism: Urechis unicinctus; assembly: GCA_034190875.2. Taxonomy (NCBI): domain Eukaryota; kingdom Metazoa; phylum Annelida; class Polychaeta; order Xenopneusta; family Urechidae; genus Urechis; species Urechis unicinctus. The sequence continues at coordinate 21,761,177 of CM067353.1, read as the reverse complement.
AGTATTTGCATTGTCAATGCATTGTTTCCAACGCTATCCCAGAGTCGTAATGAGTCATTCAAAGCATGCTGCATCGGATAGAATGTCATTAGTATGCGGCAGTATGATATTTGTTGAATTCATGAACGAAATTCAAGCATCAGAGTATGATGTCAGACGGATGTAAATGTTGCAATGGTCTGTTCTATACAGTGGGAAACCATGTCACCCAATATCACTTAAGCCACTAAAACCTCAAATCTATGCGACGGATATGTGTTAATGTGATGGATAAAACATCATAAAGACAGCTGTACTCGTTTGGACCACCATCTCACCGAATAATGGCATTATCTACATCGCCAATGCAAAAAGTCAGTCGCAACTGCACTCGATATTGAGATGCGTTAACAAGTACCACCTTCCCTTGGCTAATGGTACATGTACTTTTGGTGACTGAGGTACAATACGCAATATCTATGTCGTTAACATGCTAACAATATAAGATATGTACATGCCCTAAAATACATTACCAGTGTGTTGTCGACTACTCTACTTGGTTTGGGGAATTAATTACTGGCGATTAATTCTGCTCATTATATTTATCCGCCGCATAAGTATGAGAATAACGAGCCATACTTGCACAACATCATATTATGCTTATCTGATAACGAAAGGGTTGATATACTGCATGTTCAGTCCCATGCGTCATTTCTTTTGACATTTTGACTACGTGACCTGCCTGCACAATCGCCATTTACTAGCAACATGATTGTTCCAGGGATATCCTACATTAAATCACTAAATATTGTTGCATTTCTGTAAATCAAATGGTTCCGTTATAGAGCGTTTTGTAGTCAACAAATGCCCTTATTCCGCTTCGGTCCCAAAGCGACCAAAGCCTGTCAATAGCTGTTAGTACATTGTACATAGTATATATAATGAAAGCGCATTATTGTTTTGCATGCCTCGGAGCATTGTATTTGAAAAACCATCAACATATAGCTCCGAGCGCTGATACGTTCTGTACAAATAAGCCTCCACACAGTTTTACACAGGGTACGTTCCATGTAGTTAAAGCCACACAACTGTTACAACTGAATAAGTACGTTATATTACACAACTACAGACATGCTTAGGGTCAGGTTATCGGAATGGGTAAGTGAGTGAATAAGTATGTGAATGTGAGAATGTAATGGTGATTGAATAATTTGGATCCATGGCAGTCGGAAAAGTGTTTTCCTCTAACGAGCATTTAGCTGCACCTTGTCTGCATGTAACATATGTATCCACGGACTGACAGATAATAGTTGTATATGCCCGTATCAAAATTCTACTCCCCATTTGCAAACGGCTCACTTTATTTGAAGTTTTATAAATACCGATGGAAGCTGCATATACCTGCGTAGATTTTAAGATACGTTTGTATTAACCATAAAGTGAACATGTTACCTTGAACCCAAATGCCAATGTAGTGAATAAGGATCTTGCGATTGCTACTATACGCTACTTAGCTCATACAAACGGCTACAGGCATTCAGACTATAGTTATAAAGATTGTGATGTGATTAATATGTCGTTTAGGGTCACTTTGGAACCCCCAATGATCTTCAGTCAGGTAGCTACATGATGGGCACAAAGACATCGAATAAAATCAATACATGGGGTGTATATCCACTTGAATATATAACAAATATGTGGAAGAGGCCATAAACTTTATTTGTAAAAATTCCACTAGATACTCAATATCGGAATAAGATATATTGGTAAATGGTCGAGCACTGTGCACAATAATGCAGGTGCCTTTAGTAATAAACGAACATAAACCCATTTCGCAGATCATTTGTGCGTTATATGTTGGCGAGGGATAGCAACATCGAACAATATCCAAGTTAGGTTAACCTCTAACACATATTTTGTTAATAAAACATCAATAACATTTACCAACAGTTATGTTATTCTATTCAGTGACATAATATTTACCGAAGCATTTGTTAACTAATCAATTGCTCACTAACACTGCTGCGTCGCTGCCTGTCTTTTACCTTTTGCGGTATGAAAATGGTGTATAACCACTGATGGTACTGTAGTTCTGGCTATCATTATTCATCAAGTTCTTTGGAATATTCATAATTGTCGTTGTTGCATTTTACTGAGGTCAATACTAGTTGATACGCCATGCTACCATTCTTGTGCTTTGCGTCAAATATTAGCGCAACCAACATGGCATACACAAATGCCACCACTAACAAGGCGTTACCCCTTTGTTTACTGCCTATAAACAATAGACCATTACTTGGTTGAGGCTCCTCAAGCAGTAAAATTTCATGTATGATTACACTTACCCTCATGTGAATTCAATTTGTCGCCTTACCAATCTTTACGGTCCAAACGTTGTCCTATTTTTGGTTATTTACTACCTTTTGCCATGGCTAATTGCGTTTTAGTGTCGTGCTGTCATCTAGAACCACTGAACCATTATCATTGCACTTCTCAATGCCATATCTACTCAATATGTTTCACCCTCATAGCAATATATCAAGACGCTCGATGAACACCATACACCGACGTCCTGTCTCAAATCGCTATGCTGTTTTCCAAATTATCTACCCGTGTCTAAGTTCTGGAGGCAAATACGATTCTGCGGTTTACAATAACTTGCTTTGTGCAGTACTTTCTGTGGATTTTATTATTAGCGAGGTCGTGTCTGTTGTTGCTATTAATGCGTACCCATAAACACGCCCGACTGTGGCTCGTACGTGCAAGTTCGGTCAAACCACATTTATTCTATTATAAGCTTTTAACAGATAGCAGATTTCAAAGCGTCCGCATGTTTTAAACGTTTGTGGACATTCTTAGCAAAGTCACTAGTTCTTCATGGCAATAGTAAGTACGGCTTTAACAAAACACGTGTCACTCATACATTGAGGTCATATGACCAGTGGTGGACATGATTATTTCTAAAGCTGTGTACAACTCTGTTTCATACTTCGTAATGTGCGTGTTTCAAGCCAACCACAACTTGCATACCTTGTATGCATGGTATTTTAGCGTGACAACATTCCCTCTACAACGTAGTCCTATACAATTAAGCTGATGCAATGGAATCAGATTATTTTCTTTGACACATACCCATTAACACTGTGACCCCAATCGCCGGGGGATAGATACGCATAATGTTCAGTAGCACGAAAGCCAGAGATGGGTACTTCGCTTTTGACATCTTTAAGTGCAGCTAAGGCACTTGGATGCAATTCGAAATCATAAGAAGAGAATCTAAAATGGCTATTCTTACACATATCATAAGGATAAAGTCCTGCTGTTACCGCTGAAAAACAACACGCGATCAATGTTTATTAATAGATGCTGCAATACCGACGTGTGAGAGTTAATTGCCGTGTGAGCGTTTTGGGTGACTATGTCAGTGTGTTCTTTATATATCTAGAGCTTCAATTACTCTTTGCTTGACCGTAGAGCTAATATTCCACCTTGTAGCTGCATAAATATGATTGACAAGATTGTTAGATTTTCACATGGATACCGATCCTCTCATATGACGATAGAGATTAAGAATATAATGCTAACAGGTCGACATACCCACTTCCTAAAGACTTGCTACTCAAACTTAAGCTGTTATATGGTTTTGAAATCTTCTTATATGCAAGTAACATAACCATAAGCAATCCCGTTTTCATATGGAAACACCAAGGATTGTTGGAAGGCTTTGAACGAAAATGCAATTGGCATTGACAGTTCAGTGTAGAGAAAAGCTTGATGCGATGGTGGAATATTTGCTGAGTTTGTTTTCAACCCGTTGACATAATGGAGAGCAAAAACAGATATCAGACCAAACGGTGGCTTTTCGAATTTGCTTTAATTCACTTAACATGTTTTCAATATAAACCGCACCAAACCGTGCAAGCAATGCAAACTAATATCTGATTGCCCGGCTTTGCCTTGGGTGGCAATGTGCTATAAATTACGAAATAAAGAAGCCATATTGGGCATGTATTCCCGGCCTAGCGCTGCAGATGATGGCAGCATCTTCTAATCCCAGCTGTGAACCTATTTATATCATCGCCGGGATAAGGCCCAACCCTCGCCGTGATATCACCGAAATCTCCGCCATGTTCACACCCTTATATGTCCCATGACTGCACACTTATGCTAGACACTGGGCCCTCCATATCCCCGACATCACGGAAATAAAACTACGACTTTAGCATAGCGTATCAACATTTCACTATATGATGTGAGCTGTTATTCTGCCGCCACTGCGCTATGCTTCCTGTTCCCATCGCTTCCATCCCTTTGGGACTGTGCACCGAATTACACCATTTAATGCTTTCCATGCTCAGATGGTCTTGGAGGTCAAATCCAATGTGCTTATGACATTAACCATGAAATGTCGCCCCAATCTGAATATTGCCAGAGTGCTCCATATTAGCGTGCATTTGGAGAATACGAACATACATATAGATTTCTGTTCAGCTCAATGGCGGCATTACATTCCTTCATCTTCTGCTGAAGGTAATAACTAGAGCGGCGTGTTCTATGATTCTTTATTTGCTGCCGCATTGCTTCCAATCACAATGCTGTTCTATTGTATGAAGACATCTTCCCTTCCTTGACATTAAACAGATGTACGAGGATCATATTTGCCATGGACTGCGGTTTTTGTTTCTCCTTTTAACAACAATAACTTATGATTATTTTTGAATAATTCTAATAATGAACAATACATCTATTTGGCAGACGTTACAATGAAAATCACTATATTGAGTTAATTAGTTTTAGTAATTCACAACAGGCGAAAAGAAGAAGAAGTCAGCAGATATACACCGTTTGTAAGGCGAAAACAATTGCCAGATTACAATAACATTCATCATTGTTAGTGTAACACGACACCTATTGCGATGCAGCTGTGAATAACAAATATAATCTTTAACTCTCTATTACGAGAGAGTTGATCAAACAATATATATCGTACATGGGGCAAAAACCACTGTCAAACAGGCACTGTCTACACATAATGCAGTATTAGAAGCACCTTGACAGCGGGCTCAATAAAACTATTGCTTTATAATATTCTATGTTTGTGTTGAGAACCACGATTCGGGGCACCGATTGCACCTAGGAGCATGCTCATCATTATATGCAATTGTTACATCACTCCACAGTTAAGCCATGTTATGTTTCTGAAATAGTCATCACACTGCATTGCGGGTGTTACCCTTTTCCTGGCCTCACTGCAACGACATGTATTCCGTCTGGCGCAGTTTACCCAACCACGCTATGTTGCTACTGGGATTCGTGCTTGCTGACTGTCTTCTCTTTCTGTGTTAAAGTGAATTGGTCGCTTCAAATGCATGGCGAAATAGTAACTCGGTGGTGCAGACTCGGTTGGCCTTTAAAGGCAGTACGCATCATTATAGTAGCAGAACGCTCAATGATTCGATCAAACATGCAAACCAACCACAAGATATATTGGCTAGATAACATGTACCTTTGTTTCTCATTCTGTTAAGTGGTAGCGTAAAAGATTTTGTACGATGAGTTATTAAAAACAGGTACTTGGCATATAAATGCAGCTATTGTAGCGATTGCAATATAACTAGATCAGTGTCATTAATATTGACCGGCTACTAAAGATTTTGCAGCTTTTCATAAATGGTACAGGGTGTCATGCACATTTGGTATTGTTTTTAGTCATGACATATGATAGTGACAGACAATGGAGAAATGGCATGAGCAGGCCGGACACCCTTAACAATTTGTATATGCAGCAAATTAAATACCTAGTACAATATAGTTTGTTTTAGACGCGGATGTGATGTGTTGTGTATATATAAATGTTATTCTCTAGTTATAATGTTATTTTACCGACCAATATTTCACATCGCCTTGCTGTAAAGGGGAGCATTCCTTGAATCTTACACAGTATTTGACTGAAGTAGCTACCTGTTCTGCTAGTATTTATAATGTGACCCGCCAGCACCAAATGACTGATATGCATAATTTGACGTACAATGCTTGTATCAGCCTTGTGTAGGTCTATTGTGGACAACTTTGCTACGGACATACCCGTGGTTTCGAGACACTTAATGTTATCTGCACTCAAAAAGCGATTACTCTAAGATACTTGTAATTAGGACGGATTACTTGTCGCTAGATGGAATGAAGAGTCAACATTACTTGCCCCCATCCTGGCCAAACTTAATCGTGTTTTAGCTTAGATAATCTTGTGATCAAAGAAAACGTAATAGTCTGCTTGGGAAGTTGGCATGTATGTCAATGTGTTGTAACCAATACCCACATAGGATGTAAGTTGCTATATACATATTATAACAGAAGGTAGGTTCTATTGATACCCGCTAACTTAAGATGGTGCACACAAGGTAATTGCATGAATTTATGTGAACAACCTGACCCTATTGTTTGCTGGGGAGGCTGACGTAGTAACTGCTGATAGTGATGGGAAATTCATAATTTAACCAATGGTGATAAAATGTTAATGGACATTTTTACTGTACAAAAGATATTGTCGTTCACTTTGCCTGACCATTATAATCCTCACGATAAACTCTGCGGCAATGTAATTCAATCTTGATCCTTTTCTTGTGCGAGCGTTACCTTCATTTATAATGCCCCATGCTGCAATCGTGACTATAGAACTGAGACAAATGCACTTTGTCACGCTATAATGCATTACCGATTTAATACACATGCTCTTCCATAAATGATGAGTTATTCCAATGATATCACTATTCCTTCCGGCTATCTGCAATGACGAAAAACTCGTTGCACTATGATTACGTCCGACATTTCCCGGAACAATACACATACACTAGTCATTAAACCTAATTTACTCTTCCTCATTAACTTGAGTCCATGATGGTTCAGTTAATCCGTACAACAGTCAACACGGCACTAGCAATGTCATTGTGGCAAAATTATTTGCAAGACTAGATTAACAATGAGCTGCAAATCGATTGTGACATGCGCTGTTTGATGGTTGAATGGTAATTACTTCATATCTCAGAAAAATGTGACAGCTGAGGTTTGCACGGTAAGATGTCGAAATAATATGAGCTTACTATGGAGTCATTTGGGGTGTCTAAAAGAGTCATTTTTTTTTTGCTGGGAATGGTGTAATAGGTGGAGTCCAACTTAAGGGAGAGAAGTTCATTGATGTCATGAAGCCAGCTGGTAAAAACGTCATCAGTGCAATTCACGAGAACCTTGTAGGATTATAACCAAGCACCTAATTAACCAATGATTAAACATTATCAGAAGGAGCGGGCTGCAATAGCCTTCGTTGGCTTTAGCAATATTGTCCAAGCACTCCTGGGATGCCATAAAGCTGCTGCAAGTTCTGCACTCTATAATGGTGCTTGAATCAAGCGACAATATAGGTAGGGGTATCTTGCGCATTGTGTATCAGAATCATCTCGTCCAGACAAAAATATTTGGGTAAATTATCCGCCCATGGTGTCAGGAAATATCTCTATGATATTGATCAGAGATGGCAGCTGCGCTCTGCTTCTCGCTGTTTTTTTTTACATTAAAAACAGGTCAATATAACGTTCATATTGAAGTAGCTACACCACTTAGAATTATATTGTATTCTATTTCTGTCAGCCAAAGACACCATTTGTGTCTAAGGCGACACGCAACTTGTGCATCATAATCGTGTTTCCTATTAACTTTATGACGGAAAGCAGGCTGAGCCGTTTCAAAAGGTTCAATAATAAGATTGAATCGGGCACTGCACGAATCGGGCACTGCGAAGACTAAGCAGTCATAAACACCAGACACCTTATATATCTACCTTAGGTATCTCGCTGCGACCCATACATCACTTTGAATACAAAATCCATACCTTTCGAACACTTGCTGGCGGTAATGTCATCGCTTCACTTTGAATTTTTAATCTGAGTCACAACTGCGGCAAGGATGAGTGAAAATTCACACTGAGGCCATTTTGTTCCACGTGATCTTTCAAACCCCACATGTGGCAACCACCATATTAATAAAAGTTCGCTTTCTCTAAAAGGTACACAGAATTTAACTGAAACATTCATCTGATGTTTAACCCAAGTGATAGATGTTTCACACACTTGTTCGAAATATTTCTCAGCTTACAAATATCTATGCGCTACCTTTTACCTGCCGTCATCGATGTTCTTTGTCTATGTTAATCAATTCGACTTAATCGCTAATGCAGTAAGATACACTCTACACTCTGTGAGGATACATACTTGCCAACTGCCTGCTCCAGCAAAGAGCAAACTCAAGCAGAATGCAAACAGGCAGATCAAACGCGCCTCCAAGACGATCCGCCCACGGGTCGATACCCCCTCGTCGGGTCGATGCGCCCCAGGGTTGATGCGTCCCCAGGATGATACGCCCACGTGTTACAGAAAGGAAGCGAATGCATTGACTGAATGCCACATATTATATTTAACAAGAAACAAATTTAGAGTATAATTTTTTAAATAAATTTAGATTAAAATGTCTACCGTCCTGAGAAACCGTTCATCACTCCATCGCCCTGGGGCGCTTAGACTCGGCGGACAGGGCATCTGGTAGGGCTGTCGTTTCGGGACGATACGCCCGATGAACAAAACACGTAGATTTCTGTATTAACTTGATTATATGTGTGACGTCAATGTTGTACAGAGAATGTGTTAGTGTACCAGGTTTGTGTTTAATGCTGCTGTTCAGGCCACTGTGAGCACACAAACAGTCTACAACGGACGGCTCATTCAGCATTCTTCACAAACTGAATTGTTTTACTCCTCAGAAGGCTTTGTTACGAGAATGAGATCATCTGGACAATTGACCGAGCTATCCTTAACTGTCTCACTTTTATGTCGGCCTTGATGTGGACTGTTAGTAACAGTCATACAGCTCATGTAGCAGTTACCCTACCGCCCATTGTTACATCGGTCATCTGTGAATATTCTCCACAATTACATTATCGGCTTAGTACCATTCTGCTGACTGGCAAAATCGTCATGAGCTATAATTCTAGTTTCGAAGAGTACATAAGGTATATTACCTCCCCAAGGTTGTCTATGACAGCCTTATGTAGTACCAGTAGTTGTATTCTTTGCTGCACATTGGATGTGGGTAGAATGCAGAATTAGTATATGATATGCATAGTCTTCCGGTGCCATGTAATGCCACTGTTGCTAGAAAGCACATACAGATAACCGCATAAGTAAAGCTGAAACCCCTGTTAATCCCATAGCCACATCGTTGAACCAGATTGGTTAATATGTATGTCTTCTACCAGCGCTACAACGAAAGCTTAATCAATGTGATTGGTTCATACATTGCATCTACAGATTCCATTGCTGCACAATAGATATTGGGGCTCATACAGCCTGACCAACTTAACACTCTCGATCAACTCAACGACCAGTAAAATGGAGTAATTTGAGGTTTCTTTACAATCCATCGGATTTGAGTGCTTTTGCTAGGAATAATGTTATTGTTGTTGCAATTATACGTGGCAGACCAATTATAGTGACATGTTTAAACTTGCTTGCTCAGCATACCTGGTATCATTGCGTGCCTTTATTTCGGTGACATTATCAGTATTAAGTCGGTTGATACTTAAGGTAGTAAAGTGTCATTGTGGTCATAAATCAATCGAGATGAACCGTGCCATATTGAAATCAAGCACTGCATTCACCAATGATTAAACATTATCGGATGAAGAGGGCTCTAGATTAATGTGCTTTAATTGTCTTCGTTGGCAGAAGCAATATTGTACAAACATATCTGGGCTTGTTATAACGTCACCGTCAATCTGCTCCCTACAATGGTGTTTGAATTAAGAGACAATATATGTATGCATATCTTGCCCATGGTTTATGCGAATCCCCTCGCCCGCACAAAAAAAACATCTGACTGAACTATACGTTAATGGTGTCAGAAAGTATCATTTGATATTTATCATAGATTGCGTGTGTGATCTTGTTGTCGCTGCTTTTACAATAAAAACAGGTCAATGTAGCGTTCATATTGAAGCTTGCATTACCATTAATAAGAATCGTACATTGCAAGACAAACTCCGAGGACTATCCTATGCTGCATACCCTTTATATCATCAACTTTAGATATCTCGCTACGAAACACACACATCTCTTTGGATATGCGTTCAATGCATGCTGAACATCTTTTAAAATTCTAATCTGAGTCACAACTGCGACTAAGATGAGGGAAAATCAACGCTGAGGCAATTAGGTTCTGCAAAAGGACACGTGATATTCATACAAGTAACAAAACCAACCTTTAGGTAGCCAGAGCGTAGGCGTTTGGAATTCATGGAAATAAACTATTCCAATGCAAGTGGTACGCTCTGGAGGATTTGCATCCCAGGAATTTCTACACTATGATTGTTCACATATATCGAAATTAATATGGATAAGCGACAAAATTGTGCAACCTTTGGTGGTCTTTTATTTCAAGCATCAATTTCAAAGCGTGCAGTACTTTCGTAATGATGCTTCGTTTTTGCTGTCTTACGGTAAAACGTCAACCAACATAGTAGCAAACATGCATGTGTCGGATCATAATCACATAGATAACATGAAACCGACACTAACACCATACGTATTTTGATGCAATGGTGCCGATGCGAATCTTTTGATATTATAATGGTGTTATCATAATATGAATAAGACACAATAAGGATGCCCCTTGAACTCCTGGAATATTACAAGCATAACACTTAAGACTTAAAATGTCGCCTGAGAAAGCAAAATGTATTCGCGCCAATTCATTTGCTCTTGAAAGATAGCAGCAGAATCGTTCCGGCTATAATTACACATCGAAAGATACTGAGTCATGTTAAAGATGTTTTACTCTCTTCTTTGATGTTTATACTCGGTGGTCGTATCTCTGAGGTCACAAAACGATTCTGTATTCCTGAAACCCCAGATAGATGCGGTTAATCTTGCCATTTATGTAGCAATTTACCCAGATGTGACATTTCTTGCGAATTGTATAGATTCACAAAAACAGACATGAATAGCAATTGTATATATTCCGTTGTCATACCAGATACCCATTTATGGTTGATGGACTGCATAGTTCTTTCTGGTGTAGATATGCATGTCGCTGACTGCAGGTATTACTGGTTTTATAACATACTAAAATGGCAGTTCGCTTCTACTATCTGTCTATCTATTAAGGATCAGAAACACAAGGGTGAAAAGTTCGATTTTTTCATTCTGCAAACATCGCCGGCTAAATAACAGAAATCACAAAGCGATTGACTATTAGAATAGATTTGGCCGCAGCATCGTCATGAATTACTGTCTACTCGCCTTGTTGTTGCTTTCTGTTTTCAGACGCGTAAGCAATCGCAACAATATACATTTTTCAAGCGAGACGCTTTTGCGCATGTCTTTAAAGTCAGCGCGTCTTTATATGGACCAGTCTTTATTGTATTGGTTTGTACTGATTAACGGTATCAAGTTTTATATCTAGCTCAGTGTTATTAGTTAGCTGGCCAGAAGTGCACTGTCCATAACCTTGGCCATCGAAAATATCATAATCACAATGCTATCGCTAAATATCATGATTATCAAAGATTGCATGTTTCATGCATATGCCAAGAGTAATGATTTGGGCGCTGCAGCCCCTCGACCTGCCTTCAAAACTATATTTGCTTACATTGTATCTCTCCAGGACATTAAGTAATGACCTAAGTGTGGATATGGTTTACAGCTGGGACAAAAAGTGCTAGTCAGATCCTAGCAACAATCAAGTAATATTCTTACATTACTTTTACGGACAATATATAAGCACCGCTTGCATGTTCGCCGAGGTTTGCTGCCTAGAGCAGACCACGACATAAAGTAGAAACACACTATATATCCATAGCACTACTGCATTTGTTCACTCTACAATAAATCGATGGTATACGACGTTTTAAATGGTTGTGAACAAACAACCCGACGTATATATCTATGCGCTACCATAAACCTACCGTCATCGATGCTTTATTTCTGTGTTAATCCATGCAGTAACATACACAAATTTGCCAACTGCCAGCTCTAGCAAAGACAATCGTGTAGTAAGGATCATCAAGTACAATTGTAAATAATTAAATGTGAGCATGATGCAAACGTCGAGGTTGCTATCTATTTAACAGTGTCCGAAATTAAATCACACATAGAAGGCTTCACAAATAGCTCTGGTGAATGACATATTCCTAATTAACATTTTGTGTATCGCATAAGATAAATTATCGCTCATCCAAGATTTTCCTGACATTTGTACCAATCTGGATCCAGGCAGCAACAATTTAATGCTATAAATGTACGAAAGCAATCACCTTTGACGGCGGAAATTGAACTTGATATTATACTGACACATGCGTATGGTGCACGTACAATACTCATAGAGAAATTCACATACCACCACCACCATACACAACGTGAACGAGGCACTATATCTTGAGTATTTATCTTGCCTAGCCTTGGAGCCTACGGCGATTCATCCAATCAGAAGACTAGTCCTCACAAAACTGATAATGTCACCGTGAACAATGTGTACACACGACCAAGATAACAGTGGGTGAACTTTACCCTTACTAACAACTAAGGCCAGCTCGGTCAATCGTCCATATTCTCTTTGTCTAATTGCTGGTCTGAGGAATTCATATTGTCCATTTTTATTTTCCTTTGCGTGCTGACAAAAGAGTTTAACAGGTTTCGTGTTATATGCTCACTATGGCTGGAGGAGAATCTTGTGCCGCAGTAAATAAGCACCACCATTACGCTTGTGTTGCGGCAGCATTACAGACATGTCGATGCTGCGTTCACATGTATACTATTACATAATTTCATTCCTGTGCTAGTTAAACACTATGATGCATTTTAGTGAAGAACCTCTATACGAAATTATAACCTTGGTACTGAGTGCTTCCCAGTGGTAACATTGCTAACATTTCCCGCCTCGCTTCACGAACTCGCATCCGCGCACAGATGGGCCAGCCTTCGGCCATAAGCTTTATTACCTTGAATTCCTTGACAAGCGTACTTGTTTGAATTTGATTGTATAAACACAACTCATATCAGTTAACATTTGCGTTTATATCGAGTATATTTTGCGTACCTATGTCTTAACTATAATTGTTTCAATTGCTGTTCTCGTCTTATGTTCTGCGCAACATGGATCTCTTGTCGGACACTATACTTTCTAAGCACCGGAAGTATTTTCGTCGTGGTGCCACATGAGCTGAGCCGGCAAAGGTCAACATAATCTCTCTAAGAGTTGTACCCTGGGCGATGTCAGACTTGCAATTACAAATTGGATGGAAACACTACTAGAAGTTTTACAGGACAACACGTTTGGTAAAGCAATACAACATCTCCTATTTATGCCCAATAGCAATCTGGTTATACGTCCTTTTTAATGCAAGTACTCGCAATACAATGGGAAATATATCTTATAAATTGTCACTTATATTTTCTGGCAGAGAGACTGCCCCAATGGTGAAATTGAAACGGAAGAAGTTCATCGAGGTCTACCGGAGGGTAGCGTCGAAAAATTCGGTGATTATGTCTTCTGCACATTCAAACAGCAGTAAATCAATTCATGGGAGTTTCAACATCACATCAGCCGGAAACCGACAGCAGATATTTTAGTGGGCCTTCTTCATAGGGCTGTGGAATAAAGAGCGCTCTTAACATTAATCAGTTCACAGGCACTCGAGCATTCAAGTATCTCTGACGTTGATTAGTCAATATGAGCTGTGATTAGGACAGGTTTATGTTACACTTTGTTTAAAGTACACTGCTCATATTCAATTGTAAGGAATATGACGAACGCGATTTTAGCGTTTGAAGATAAAGCAATATAAATAAACATTGCAGCTGTGCCCTTGAAGGTGAATGATCTTCCTCAAAGCACTAAGGATCCATAAACAGTCATCAAGTCAATACAGTGGAAAAATTGTATTGGTCAACAGAGAAAATAACAAAGTGTTCTAACAGAAATAATGAAACTGAAGGTACTTTGAATATAAACAGGCATTAATAGATGATGATATCCTCCCTGAGTTGCAAAGGACCAAATGGTTTATTCGATAAGCATGCGTTGATGTGACATCGTGTAAACCTCTATTGTTGGCGAGCAAAATGCTTTGTACTCACTGTGTACCTATTTGCTTGCGTATTCCTAAACAATCCATGATGGATTGTCAGTTGCAGCCGAAGTAACGTTTACCTCTGCTTGGTAAATATCATGAAAGCTATATGATGTGAAGCCAACAATAAAGCGAAAAGTGTCTTGATAGTGAAGTAGTATATTAAGCACTGTAAATGAGGCTAATGGTTGCATATCGTATTTCATTTGTCCTAAGCATGTATTGAAGAGAATCGTGAACTCAGGGATATTGCAAGCGCCGGTCAAACGGCACTCATCTTCGTTTCATCCATTGTGCAATTTCTTGTGCAACTAATTTGTGATTGTTTGAAAAATACACATGCAACGTTATCATCATCAAGCAAACTTTCCAAATTCTTGTTTCAAACTCTATGCTTATAGTTATCTGAGCGTCTTCTCAATTATTTAATATCCATTCAAATTTTTCCACCGCCAGCATATTTAAATGCTTGGGGCAATAATTTGGTTTTAATTGATCTGCTGGTTAGATGGACGAATGGTGTGGAGTTTAATTTGTAAATACATATATAAGTGATACATTCCATATTCTCATCCTCGATCGAGGAACGCCATGTTGAAAGCTGCCCCTACGCCTGGTTGACTCACAAACGCGATTGAAAAGAATTATAGTAGGATATCAGCGAACGTAGGTGGTTTCACGCGGTGAAATTGCCGCACATGTAGACTCCTGCAAAGAAATGACCGCACATTTGTATTAACTCCAGTGTGAACATGGGTAAATATGTCTGATCATAATAATTTTTCTGACTTGCTGTGGTCCTAAGCCATCGTGCTTCAACGCGCCAGAATACAGAACCCAAAATATCATCTGATCCTGATACAGGTGAGTGTACCTATGAGTGTATGTGCGTGTGTGTGGAGAGAGAGAGAAGAGTTCGCGTGTGCGATTACGTGATTAAGTGTGTCGGTGTGGCTTACCTGTGGAGATTATCCCGTGGTTTGTCGCTGTAAATAACATTAATCAGTACCAGCGCTTAACTGCAAGCATGCTGATTGCACTCAGGGGTGATTGAAGTGCAAGACCTCCGTTACACCACTAAATAAACATTTCTGGCTTTCCACATTTATTCCAATTTTCGGCCAGTATATAAATATATATTCATATCCACCAATCCGCGTATCTGATCAAATGAGGCAGAACATTATTGTTTAACTTACTTGAATTAAGTAATGACAGCCACGTTTGTTATTCAGTGGCCTTCATACACACCACGAGAGCGATTCACACAAAGACAGCATTCATTAGCAAACTGTGTCCGTCTTCAAGTGAGTGATTGATTGAGATCTCAGATGAATCTGGGCAGTGACTAGTAATTTGCTCATTCATCGAATGATTAACATCATTCACCGGGTAATTGGGGTGTAGGCATAGAAATGGACTCACTTTGTTCGGTTGATTGGTTTCCAGGTAATTTTCAATCACAATATTTGCATTTTAAGTTTGTTTAAAACGACATGACGACAAACGCGAAGTATTTCGTGTGACAAATATACAAACCAACAACAGAGACAAACCTACATAGGCTTGTAAAGCATTTATTATTTAAATGCCAACATTCCGTGTGTACTACTCACGCAATTTTCCCATTAATCATTAGTCGATGCTGGTTATGATACATACTGGCCCTTTATATTAGTAAAGCTGGGACCATAACATTAGCTATGTTTGACTGGTGCTTATTTGTGATAATGCTATGCCAAAAGGGCATGTGTGTGCTTTTCGTATACATATATATATAGATATAGATATATATATGTATATATATATATAGATATATATATAATATATAGATATATATATAGATATATAGATATATATATATATATAAAATGTATATATATATATATATATAGGGATATGTCTATCTACATGTATATGTAGATCGATATAGATAGATATATAGAGAGAGAGGGAGATATATAATATATAGAGACAGAAAGAGATAGGGAGAGAGAGAGAGAGATATAAGAGAGAGAGAGAGAGATATAGATACACATATAGAGAGAGATACAGAGAGATCTATACAGGGATAGAGGGGATATATAGATATAGAGATCTATATATCTCTAGAGATGGGAGAGATATAGATCTATAGATATATCTATAGAGTCTAGAGAGAGATCAGAGAGATAGATATATATCTATAGAGATATATATAGATATCTGATATCTATATAGATATCTCTATGATATCTCTATATATATATATATATCTCTATATATATATAGATATATATATATCTCTCTCTCTATCTATATATATATATATATATATATATATATATATATATCTATATATATATATATATATATATATAAAAATCAAAAGATATTCTCGACAAGCAACGCAACTTCGTCTGAAAAACACGAGGAACTTTACGAATTGTCGACCTGGCTAAGTATTTCGGCTTGTCCAGACGAATATATATTACTCTCCATCTCATTGGATAACGTCGAAACCAAAATATATTTGTTTTTTTATTCCCTCTATCGGATGGCACGTGGATAGGATATATTCATGAAGGAAGTAATTCTTAACGATATACCAAAACTTAGGATAATGGTATATCGGGTAATAGCGAGAAATAAGGGAGAGTACTGAAAAGGTCGTCAGTCCAATAGATAGAATTTGTCAGACGTGCGTGATGCATGAGCTAAAAAAACGTGCTATGGATAAAAGTGAATGGCGATCATGTACAATGTTACATCACTCACTTGAAAATAAAAAATCGTACAAAAAAGCACACAAAATGGTCCTGACTATTTTGGAACTCACGCTGTGTGCCATGAAGTGACTGTGAATTAGATAGATGTAGGGAGAGAGAGAGAGAGATAGATAGAGAGAGAGAGAGAGAGAGAGAGAGAGAGAGATAGAGAGAGAGAGAGAGAGAGAGATAGAGATAGAGAGAGAGAGAGAGAGAGAGAGAGAGAGAGAGAGAGAGACACAGGGAGAGAGAGAGAGGGAGAGAGAGAGATAGAGAGAGAGAGAGAGAGTATTATATAGATCGAATAGAGATATAGATATGCATATATATAATATATCTGATATTTATATATATATGATATATATATATATATATATATATATATATATATATATATATATATATATATATATATATATATATATATATATATATATATATATATATATATATATATATATAATATTTTAACAGTGCGGTTGCATTCGTTTACTGTACCGCTGTTTCAACTATACAGATGTCTTCTTCTTTAACGACACTTCATCTTACACTAGTTAGCGCAGGCTGAATTTGGTATTATGTGCTTTACTTACACTCCGTCTACGTCTAATATTCACCTGAAAAATTCACATATCTCTCTCTCTATATCTATCTCTCTCTCTCTATCTCTCTCTCTATATATCTCTCATCTATCTCTCCTCAAACCAAACCCCAGTTAGGTTGTTATACCCAATTTTAGTGAGGCAATACCTAAACACGACTCAGACAGTAGGTTAAGACATTTAGCTGTAAATAATGGAAATAGAGTTTGTTGATTGTATATATGATCACGAAAGTTAGAGGAGCAGCAGCATTCACAAACACGGTGTCGCAGCCTTTTTCTAATGCAGCCTTTTTACACTTCTCTAGCACAACATAACTTAGATCAACAGCCGAACGCAGTGTTCACATAATTTCAGCAACAAGATTTCATGCAATCCCATTAAATACTGCTTGATATGGCAGCATTAGGGTTTGCATACGCAAAAGTAAGATGTCGCAGCCACCGAAACCAGAGTGGTATCCGTGTGTTCATATACGTTATGTAGGCACCCTCTGACGAGCTGACCTGTAAGTGTGCTAATGACTGAAACACACGTCCGTCGTCCGGTGGCGCTACAATAAAATCAGCAAAAGCATGTGGGATTATTGATCCAACTTCTCTGGAATCTGCCCCTAGTGTCTTCTGAGTTATGGGGGCAACGGCGCCCTCGAAAATTTTATTTGATTGTAAGAGACACAACAACATAGTAGTGCACTACTCGCAGGTGGCGTGTTAACATATTTTGTCGAGAAAGGCGGGAGTGGGCTCATATCCAATAGGAAGACAGCGAATGGTTTTCGCACCCACATGGTTACTATGACGAATAAAATGACGGAATACTGTGGTTGATAAACTGTTTCTTAGTTCCTTTATACGAAATTATCACCTGGGGTCTCAGTGATTCACAATAGTAACATTGCCAACATAAATCGCCTCGTTTACTAAACCAACATCCTCACACAGGTAGGCGGGTGCACTTTTCAAAGCTTCAATTTTTAGCCACGAAACAATGTGTTTACTGCATACCTGTTTAAGTTTGATTGTATAAAAATCAGTAATTTCTCTTAAAATGCACATAGATACGCGTGAACATTTGAAATACTAGTGTATTGCCTACAAATGTTTTAATAAGAGTTCGCTCACATTAATTTATGGTTGGGATATTTGAGAAGAACGAGCAGGCAAACTAAGGCCAGAAATTGTGGTTCATAAATACGCAGTGAGCATACAAATTAAGGAAGAGTAGACAAGATCAATCATATTTGATCGTTCTGCGCAAAATATATATCTTTTTATTGAAAATTTATGCCTGCTAAACACCGGGAGCATTATCATTGTGGTGCCATTGAAGCTGAGGCGATGTAATCACCCTCTGCGATGGCAAACTTACAGTTACAAACTGAGTCAAGGAAACCTTACGCAAAGTATTAAGAGACAGTAACAAATGAGGTGAATGCAATTCAAAATTACGTAAGAATCCAAGAAATATAATACAACAGTGTGACATGCTCGTTAATAGCGACAGCTGACTGTCAATCACTAACCATATTACCGATGACTTAAATAGCTATAATGACTTAAATACGACCAGAGGATGCTCTCATTATATCAATATGATCTGTGGTAAGCTCATGTTTAAATTAAATTCGGTGGAACGTACATGGTCTATTATTCATAAGTACTTGCTATGATATTTGTGGGATAGGGTTAGTCACTTGTGGATCTTTGCTCCAGAATCATCATTAAAAAAATGAAAATACGGGGTAAGATATTCATGTTCTATCAGCAAATTATTGTATTGTGTCATATATCTTAATCGGTGGACATTTTCAGTTGGAGGACTTTAGTTGGCGCTAAGGTATCCTTAGATATCATATAAATACAATAAGTCAAGTATTTGACCCGAATGGCCTCTG
This sequence comes from Urechis unicinctus, assembly GCA_034190875.2. Taxonomy (NCBI): domain Eukaryota; kingdom Metazoa; phylum Annelida; class Polychaeta; order Xenopneusta; family Urechidae; genus Urechis; species Urechis unicinctus. The sequence goes on along the minus strand of CM067353.1, from coordinate 21,741,782 downwards.
CTCGTTGTTCAATTACTGCTAGTACCTAAATAAGACTCATGGCTGCAAATGGTATAATATTTGTCCAGGACGTGAACAGAAGAGAATTGTAACCTCGGGGTCATTGAAATAGCCCGAAAACGGCACTCGTATACGTTTGTTCTATAATGCAATTGCTGGTTTGTGATAGTTTCAAAAATCCATGTGAAAGTTACCATCGCCAAGCAAACTTTTTAAATAACTGTTTTTAACTCAATGATGATATACATTACGTCTTCTCTATTTATAACATCCATTTTCCGCCTCTAACTACTGGTGGTATTAATTCGGTTTCATTCATCGGTTATTAAGATGGGCATATTATGCTGAATGTATCCGTAAATACATACATACGTGGTAAGTTCCATGTTCTCTTCCTCATGGGAGCTCCCTCTACGCCCGTTGTTGTCTCGCTAGTGATTGAAAAAGGCCTATAGTAGCGTCATGACCACTGTCCCACGTGTAGAATCTTGTGAGGAAATGCATAGATCACTTTGACTGTGCATCTTTAGAACCCTTGGTGGGTGACTATGGGTTACAAAAATGCACACTCTCCTACCACACCCACACAGCTACTGTCGGCACCGTCTGATCCTTATAATTTTTGCCTTCACATGAAATGTGCATCCGCTGTTTGCTTACACGGACAAATTGACAATCGCGACCTTGATTATGTACCAAGTAGAACTGTCTTATGCTGTTAATCATTTTGGCTTCACAGTGAAGTGCTGATAATGTTACGACCTACCCTGTCGTTGGCTGCCATCTTTAGTCAATACATATCCAGGAGACAGGCCGTCAAGTAAAATCATCTTAGCAAGCTGTAAACCCGTCTTCACATTGAAGCACTGCGGGTTATTGGTGGGCGTTATACCAAAATAGCATTGGTCTTGACAGGGCATTAGCTGATTCAGAAATGGAATCGTTCGTAAAGTTAGATGCGGTGATGAAATAGCAGTTCTCTTATGCCAATGACTAACAGAAGTGTACGCAATGGTTCTCCAAGTGTTATTCACAACGCCGCGCTGTACCCAGCAGTAACATACGTGTCTTCCACAGTATTTGACAGATGACGATTTATATAAAGTGGGCGTTTACTCGTTTGACGAATGCGTGTACAAAGAAACACCTAAGTTATGGCTATCTGTTGAACATCATTAGATTATTTAAATCTGTTATAACATAAGAATACAGTTTGCTAGATTGCGCTTTTGTGTTTTCGTGTCTTTTCCTGTAAAACCGCTCCATGTCAGTCTACCTATGCAACTTTTGTACTGACAATCATCTGCTGTTCATTGCAGATTGTCGCGTTAGGGTCACATCTAATCCACCTTCAGGGTCTTAACTTGAAATATTCTCCATCCAAACGGCTCCACATATGCATCTTGTCGTTGGAATCTGCGACTATGCATTTCAATTTTTGCAAATATGGCTTAAGAAGGTCATAACTGATATTCCGATAACGAACAGATCATTAAACAGTTTCATAGTTTAATTTGTCACAATATAGTAATCGTTGCTGTGATATGCCTGACGATCTCAATATACTGATAAACAGATTGAAATTAGACGATCATTTGTAATTTGAGTTTTTGTGCATTCAATAACTTTTTTGCTAATCCTTTAATATAAGCAATTAAAACTGCAAAATAAAAGACATGCATTCCTTACTCGGAGCTAAAACCTGATACAAAATATTTCAATAAAAAAAAGAATTGTATACAACAATAACTTGATAACCATGTCTACCGCTGTAGTTAATCATATATTATAGTGTTACAAATCATTATCTTATAATCAGTAATTCTTGATTTAATGATTCCGACCGATTCAAAACACCGATGAAGAGGTAGGAGCAGAAGGTTTCTGTGAAATGCGGCAAAAAATCTACGTCAAGTGGTCGGTGCTAGTGATATTGATAAAATCTTTGATGCACCTTCTGGCCATCCGATGTCCGATGACTTGAGTGGTTTACAGGCCAACTCCAGCAATGCTAGTAGCGTGCCTAGCACCTAGCAATTATGTTCCCGAGACAGAGCCCGACTTGGATGGGTATCATTTAGGTAGTAATAGCCGTTTTAAAAACGCGGATTGAATGGTTATGTCGGGGATCAAATATTTTATATGGATAAGCCTTACTGCATGAAGACATTGTCACTAGATCGTTTACTGTGTCAACTGAGTCGTTCGCATGATGGCTACAAAGAACCAGGATTAGGATCGTCCACTCGGTGGATTCATCCTTTACAAACAGTTGTAATGATTGGAGAAGTAGTGTTTACAATATCACTCAACCTGCATGCTGGCTTCAGTCGTTTGATACAAACACGTTTGTTCCATGCGACATTATGTTGATGAAGTCCGATCACCATAAATAGCATTAGTGCATTAATGTCATTGAGAACTGTATTGAAACAATTGATGACCATATAACAATGATTTCACGTGACACAGTAGTAGAGCTTATGCTCACGCTGAGCCTAATTGATTTTATCAAAAGGACAACAATAATTCGCAGCATGGTAATAAAGCACCGCGCCTTCTGTTTTATTATTCACCAAAATGTTTTATTTTAACAATACGGGATTGTTTATGAAACTTACAATTTAAATTTGCACACTGTCTACTGTGCGTAGTGGTCTATTACACGGACTACATATAAACAAAGAAGTCATATGATACACAATGCCATATATATTTAGTAATATCTTATAACTATGCTTAGATATCGATAAACAATGTCTAGGTTTTTGCAGTAGATAGCTCCATTGTTGGTAGTACACACGGTTGAAAGCACTTGGTATTGAAGGAATTAGCAGAGAGGTTTTTCAATTATGGTAGGATTGAAAGTTAGTTTAGCACAGGTTTCAGAGAATGACAAAATAAATAATTTCCGTTATGTAATTCAATCAAAGTAAAAAAGGTTTTCTACAATATCTTGTTTATAAACACTATGCCATGGCAGTTACCGTCGCACCCATATTGGCTGACTGCCCCTGGTACTTTGAACATATTCAAATTGTCTGTTGCACACATGTGCTTTCAATGTGCATTCGATTTCCGTTAATACTATCGCCGTGTGGTTGTCTTTGGTCGGATTATGTTAATATCCATCTGTTTCAATTGAACTATTATGATTCTAAATCCAATCAGATTATCTTTTAAGCCAAATATTTATCACAGCCGGACCCGGCTTTTAAAAACATTTGTACGTAAAAATAATGTAACAGTAGAGACACCTGAACCCATATTCCACTGTGATATGACGATATTGCAAGCACTGGAGCGCCTGAAAGATGCAAAACATTGCTATCCCCTGTGCAAATTGGGGGGATTTTATGGATTGAGGAGTGGGTAAAAATATCGCACTTTTGTTGCAAATTTCATATCAGCATAAATCTCTTACTCATCTGTGGATACAACCAGGCTAAATTATAAGGTCTCATTCATCGTATAAATTAATAACAAAACAATGCTCAGTTCCCATTAGTTTTTTGTATCCTTCGCGACATTATTGCATTACAACGAATGAATCGGTACCCCAACTTAGTACTACTATCGCCAGATCAGATAAGTGTGGTTGATATAATTAATGAACATCAATGAGACACATGATTTCATATTAAACAAATAACTTATACACGACCGGCGGACAACGGAAAACACAAATGAACCAAATCACCTGCCTTATTTTGCGACTTATGTGATACGTTATTGGACGTTATGGGTTGTTACGACTCACTTGATACAGCAAAAGCATATACCAAGTAAATGTATTATCCGCTATTCTCATGCATCATTACAGCAAATTGACAGCCTGAGACTATAGTTCAAGGATGCGCCTGCTTCTGGTCACGATGACCGGAAAGACAACACACCAATAGGGCCATAAGCATGTTTTTTTTTTAAAATTTAGTGTTTGATGCAATTATTATACAATGAAAACTGAAATAGATACAATGGTTTCATATAATATCGCCTGTTTATTATTTGTGATCTTCATGTTGTGGCAAAAACAATTTACCAGTTAATAGAATATTTATATATTCTTGATATGTTTGAAGAGGCTTTATGTGAAATCAGATATTCATGTGTTTGCATGAAATGTGAACTTAGTACATATATGCAACGCACATGCACATAAATAATTAAAATCTGTGAAACATTTAACTGAACACTTAATGAGAGCAATATACAATGCTTGAGTAATAATTACATTGCATTGCTGTAAAGTTGGGTGAATTTCAACCTAATGCACAATTTACATTACAACGTATAAAATTTTGGAAAGGCTGCAAAATCTTTGCAAGGTAGACAATATTATGTACACTGATCTATATTTTGGTCATGCATCTGAAAATTATTGCAATCGTTATCAATAGCTACATTTGCTGCATTTATACTACGAGTGTCGGTTTTTAATAACCCCCCGTACAAATTCTTTTACGCTGTCACTTCACAAAATGAGAAACAATGGTCAGTGATATCTTGCCAAAATAACAAAATATTCAAATGAACAGTCATGATTTGCATATTTAATCAAAACAGTGGCCTTGATGCGCACAATAAATTTCAACGCATAAACATGTCGTTAAAAGAGCATGAATACCAGAAGTAACATAGCCTGGGTAAACAGCGCCAGACGGAACGTATGTCGCTGCAATGACGCCTGGAAAATGGCATAATGATGAGTATGCTCCTAAGTGTGTTTGGTTCCCCGAATCGTGGTTCTCAACACAAACATAGAATTTTCTGTTTACTGTTGTAAAATGCAATGAAGCAATAGTTTTAGTGAGCACGCTGTAATGTGATTCTACATTTTATTACAAATGCATTATTTGTGGACAGTGCCTATTTACAGTGGCTTTTGTTTGATGTGCGATGGTTATTGTTTGATCAGCTCTTTGCATAGCAATAAGTACCGTGTTACAATAACAATAATGCACGTAATTGTAATCTGGTAATAGTTTCACAAACATTCTATATCTGCTTATTTTCTCTTTTATTCGCCGGTTGTGCATTATAAAATCTAAGTAACTCAATATATGAATTTTCATTGTTACGTTATTGAAACAGATGTGCTGATTACAATTATTCAAATAGAATTGCAGGTTATTTTGTCAAGATGAGATAAAAACAAACGATGCGTGTATGTATAACCATTTTAATTCCGGTTCTCTTCTTATGCTTTCGAATTGCTCCCGAGATCTTTAGCTACACTGCAGGATGTCAATAGCGACATACGCATCTCTGGCTTTCGTGCTACTGAACATTATGCGTATCAATCCCCCGGCGATTGGGGTCACAGTGTTAATGGGTATGTGTCAAAGAAAATAATCTGATTCCATTGCATCAGCTTGATGGTATATTACTACGTTGCGGAGGTAATGTTGTCACGCTACAATGCCATGCATATAAGGTATTCAAGAAATGGTTGGCTTGTGACACGCAAATTACGAATGTTTAACGCATGGAAAAGCATTGTACACTGCTTGAGATATACTTATATCCACAATTGGTCACATGATCTCAATGCATGAGTGACAGGTGTTTAGTAAAAGCCGCATTTTCGATTCACGTGAAGAATTAAGAACTAGAGAAATCAGAAAATTCAACAAATGTTTCAAATACATGGACGTTGTGTAATCCTTAGCATCTTCTCTCTTGTAAAGCTTATAATAGAGTGAATGTGATTTGACCGTACTGAATGCAACAAATAAATTGTGTATGGGTAAGCATTAATAGCAACAAAATACGACCTCAACCGAAAGTACTGCACAAAGCATGCTCGGAATGAGTTGTTACATCTGGTGTGAAAACATATCTTCTACTGATTTGAAATGATGTATCACTGTACGAAAGAGAACAATTTACAAATTTTATGATACAGGTTGGTTTCTTATAGTATTTAATCTTATCGGTCTATTTACATTACAATGCCCTTTGGAATTCGATCGGTTTATTGGTCAGCGATATTTCTGAAAGATTGTCAGCATAAAGAAACAATTGCAAAAACTAGTCGTTAATGACACACTCATGCTGTGTCATTCACCGTATTTCTTCTATACTGTTGCAATTTTACTGTTATATGACTTTTAGATTAACGTAATCAATGTATCGGTATGGGGCTATATAACATTTTGGGTAACATGCCTTTCATCCGTTACTGTTATCGCGATGCTTGTGACACATAATCTATGATGACCATATTGGAGATCAAATACATTCACGACGTTTGTCGCTACCTGTTCCATTTATAGGATCCATATCAACCAGCTATCATAAGGCAAAAAAGCAACTTCGTTTGAATCAGTCCCAAAGAAATCTACAACAAAGAAGAAGAAACATATGGAGTTGATAAGGCCTTGTGAAGTGCAATGATAATGGTTCAGTGGTTTTAAATGACAGCACGACTCTAAAACGCGATAAGCCATGGCTTAAGGTAGTAGGTTACCAAAAACGGACATGGAGAGCAAGGACGAACGTTTGGACGGTAAAGATAACTAAAGCGAAACATCGAATTCACCTGAGGGTAAGTGTAATCACCCATGAAATTGTACTACCTGTGAAGGCTCAACCAAGTAGTCTATTGCTTATAGGCAGAAAGCATGGGTGAGCTGTAACGCTGAGAAAGTCGTGGCATTTGTGTATGCCACGTTGGTTGCGCAAACATTTTATGCAATGCATAACAATGGTATCATAGAGTATCAACTAGTATTGGCCTCAATCAAATGCAATAAAGACAATTATAAATATTCCAAAGATCTTGCTGAATAATGATAGCCAGAACAACTGTACCATCAGTGGTTATACACTATTTCCCAATTGCAAGGCGAAAAAGACAGGTAGAGATGTAGCAGTGTTAGTTAGCAATTAATTAGTAAGCGAATGCTTCGGTACCATCTATGTTATGTTAACGGATAGCTTAAATTTTGATCGATGTACTTGAACAACTGTTAACAAAACAATGTGTTTAAGGTGAAAAGACTTGGTTATTGTTGGGTGATGATATCACTTGCCAACATCTAACGCACCAATGATCAACAAACATGTTGCATAGATACTGGCACATTGTGATATGTGATCCATGGTGATACAATTAGTGATAGTAATAGGTATATTTATCATATATACACTTTGGGCTTATGTTCGTTGGTTACTAAACCTACCAGCAGCAAGGGTCTCTTTCCAGAGGTAAGAGGGGATATTGACAAAGGTAGATGGTGGAGCTTGGGTCGACAGGGTTAGACAGGAGTCCGAGGCATCAATAACAAAATATAATAACCGGTAGGTTGATACAAATATTTTTAAACTAATTTCCTTTCCTGTAGACTTGAGAAGTATGCATAGCAATCAGAATTACGTTCTTCGAAGCATTCTGCATTAAACCGCACATGTTGGGTTCACTTCTGCTAGTCATTTGCACAAGAGAGCTGCTATTTCATCGCCGGATCTAAATTTACGAACACTTCCATTTCTTAATCAGTAAATGCACTGTAAAGGTCATTGCCATTTAGGTGTTACCCCACCAATAATCCGCAGTGCTTCAATGCGAAGGCGGGGTTACAGCTTGCTAAGATGCTTTTACTTTTCTGCTTGTCAACCGACCTGTGTATTGACTGAAGACAACGTGGCAGCCAATGACAGGACAGGTGGCATAGACATCAGCACTTCTTTGTGAAGCCAAATAATTAACAGCGTATCATATCAACTGCTGTTTGACCATAATGCTCGAGTTTTGGGTTTTCCCCAAATGTCATTTTATGTGTCCGGTGGTTTATAAGACTGATTGTCTGAATCATTATAAGCCCCCACGCCGAGCAGGAGGATTAGCTCACTCAATAAATGTATCGCATAGCATATACGCAGAAAAGATAATACCTCGACAGTACGATTCACCAATAGCAGATAACGACCAACATAACATGTTTACAACGCAATGAGAGTGACTGGGTGATGGAGAAAGAATGACTGTTTAAAGTTATTTTTTGAATGGACCTGCAGCAATTGCTAGCTTTTTAAGAAGACGGAGTTATTTCGTTACCAATGAGGTCGTTGCATCTAGTGATTGTATATGTAGACAACGTTTGGTCGTATACACACATAACTGTATAGAGCTAATCAAGGGCCTTTTCAATGCAAGGCAGTATTATTGTCTGGTGCTATAACTGCACCTCTTAACGCTGTTGGTTTGTTTGGCTATATTGTTTCACAATGAATTCAGATATACGCTCACAAGAAGGCATTGTGCTATTAACATGCCGCGCAATGAATTGGATTAACATGTATTTCTACCGGTTCAGCAGCTTCTATTGACAAGGAAGCACACCATCAGATTAAGGTAGAATAAACAAATGCAACCGCGCTGTTACTATATAGAGTATTTCAACTTCATGCCGTCTACTGCTCTTGGCAGCAAATCCCGGCGAACACGTCAGTGGTGCTGTATATTGTCCGTGAAATGGCAAAATACTCGAAAGGATAACAAGGTACTCATTGAGTGTTTTTTACGGTCTGAATGACAAATTTAGTCCATTTGAGCAATAACAATATCTAGCAGGGCTTCAATATAAGCGAATGTGAATATTTAAGGCAGGCCGTGCTGTCGCAGTGCTCCGGACATTACTCCTGGCATGTGCTGGGAATTTATATGATTCACCCATACAATGTCTGGTACGCATGATATTTACAATAATATTGTCATCATAGGTATTGTAGTGATCATTGTTATGAATAATGAGATTGCCAGACAAATAAACAGTCAACCAACTTTAAATGAGCCTGAACCAGTTGCATGTAGAAATTGACATCATCAATGAGCACAAACCACTAGAATAATGACCAGTTATTATGAAGCTGCAATGATCGTGAATATTTGTGCCAAAAGCGTCTCGCCAGGAGGAAATTGACTATTGCAGCAGTTGCTTATACGTCTGAAAACAAAAAACATTTTGCGACCAAATCAATTCTAATAGCCTATTGATTAATGTTACTAATGATTCTCTCTATAAAAATTTTGTTCAAGTTAACAAATTGACGATATTTGCAGAACGAAAATAAAAAATCAAGGCAAAAACCGTTAATTCGTTTTTTAATTTCACAAATTCAAATAGAAAATGGGTTAGCAACCTATTTTCTATTTTATTATTTTGCAAACACATATAGAAAATAGGTATACATTCCATTTTCGTTTCCCGATATTAGATTTCATTAACCGAAAAACCAAAATGTAAACTGGGTTTAGTTTCGTTTTCCTATTTTCGATCGGATAACTCGATTTCAGTTAACGAAGGGTCCTTGAGATAGCGCGCTTTGCGCTGATCCGAGCTGCGAAAATAATTTGAGTATTTTATCAGTTGTTCGACGCGACCAGAAGCTGTCTGTATTTTATTCCGACAGCGAACGCATCACACTTGATCTGATTGACGCGACAGCACGAAATCTTGGCAATATTTTTTCTTCAAGTTGGGAGTTAATTTATATAAGTGCGTAATCAATGTAATATAATGTCCTATCCCGAGTTTTTTTACTCTCATAATAATAGAAAGTCGCGACTCCAATGTCATATAAGAAAAAATACATGCATAAACCATGTCGAGATAATGAAAATAACAGAACTGCAGACTTGTTTTAAATATAATCGTATTATAGTTGAGATAATAAAATTAACAGAATTGCAGACTTGTTTTAAATATAATCGCATTATATACTGTAACTTATGTACAATTGTTAAGTGACAATATATTTAACATGCTCATTGCAGCTGGACATCTTATAGATGTCACAAACAAGGCGGTTATGTCTGACGATGTTCAAAGTGAACTTGGGGGCCCATTACAAAGTCACTGTAACCCCCAGAACGTCACAGCAACCTGTCACTCCTGCACAGACACAAACGCCCGTGCCACTGCAGAACCGAGTGCCAGCTCAATATGGTGGTTCCCCTGCTGGATTGGTAACCCCAGCCTCCCAGCCGAATCAGCAGTTATTTGCAACAATGGATGAGCCCCTCTGAACTCCGAGAAAAATCAAATGCTCAGAAATCCCTGAATTAGAGTGTCCATCTTGTAACATAACCACGATAACATCGCCGAATTCATCTGGCGCGGACGCAATGCTTTTTTCGCGGCGCGCGGGTACTCTGTTTAAACCATCAGGTAGCGTCCCCTAATTAATGAACTTACAAACATCAAAAATGGGAAAACGGAAGTGAACCCATTTTCCATTTTCGTCTTTAAGATTGTGAAATTCATGACAGGGAAACGAAAATGGAATGTATGCCTATTTTCTATATGTGTTCGCCAAATACTAAAATAGCAAATGGGTCGATTACTAATTTTCCATATGCGTTTGTCAAAAACTTAAATAGAAAATGAGTTGTTTACCCAATTTCCATTTATATTTGTGGAATGGAAAAACGAATTAACGGTATATACCTTGATTATAAAACATCACTCATGTCGAAGCATAGTTGCCCATTACCAGAACTAACACACCACAATATCCATGTCAACTGTTGTTTAATAGGTACACCGAGTTTTATTGTGATCTAAGAAGTACGTCTAACGGGTAATAAATCAACCAAACGTGTGAAACATCTTGAGAATGAGTTTAACATTTAACGAAAGACTCCGTTTATGTGGTTCTACCTCTCGACGTGAGAATATACCTACCATGATCCACCTGTGATCCTGCAACAACATTTGCATTTATGCAAGTACAAGTAACACTTTACAGTTAATTTTATGTTGACAATAATCTCCATGTGAACAAGTGATATCCATATCTCGTACAATTCATATCATGATATCATAAATATAAAAGCACAAGATTTGTATTTGCAATTCAATGTTGCCCTGCTGGTTATTTTTTATTGCTCAAATGGACAACAGTATCCATCCAGACCGTAAAAATACCCCAATGAATACGTTGTTTTCCTGTCGAGCATTTTGCCATTTCACGGATAATATACAGGCACCACCTGCGTGTTCGCCGGGGTTTGCTGGCAAGAGCAGTCAACGACATGTAGTTGAAATACTCTATATTGTAACAGCGCTGTATCATTTATTTACTGTACCTTAAACTGATGGTGTGCTTCCTTGTCAATAGATGCAGCCGACTCAGTAGGTATATATGTTAGTCTAATTCAACTACATCGCTAATGTTATAAAATACAGCTTACATTCGCCCTATGACCCATGCGAGCCAAATGCCAGTTTTAGCAAAAACTTGTAAATGTGTAATCAGGTACATCCCGAACAATTCTAACTGGTAACTGTTTAGCATAAGTTTAGCAAGTTTTGTTGACTGTATATATAATCACAATGGCTAGAGCAACAACAGCAATCACAAATCCGGTGCCGCAGCATTTTATCGGTGCCTCAGTGAAAATTTCCATTACGGATATCTTGCCCATATGACTAAACTGTCCTCCAATGATATCCGGAAATATCATGTGATATCGATCAGAGATGCCAGCTGTGCTCTTGTTGTCGCTGCTTGAACAATCAAAACAGGTCAATGCAGCGTTCATATTCAAGCAACTATGTCACGTTTTATCAGCAAACAAAACCATTCGCGTCTATGGCGGTACAAAACCTGTGATCCTTTCTTCATGGTGATATCGCATGTGGTAACAACAACCAAATATTTTAAGTACACGAATAGATGTTAAGATTGTAGTGGTTTATCACAGTTTTGCTTGATTGGCGGCACAAAATTTCAAAAGCCGGTTTTCAGTTTCGGTAACGCTATCTTTATTAACTTCAGTATTGTTATGGTACAACGCGCTTAAAAGCCACTTTCAGCGTGGCTTCCGGATAATATATTCGATTCTTATCCGCTACAGGTGTTACGATCGATTTGATATGTATCCCAGGAAGTGCTACGTTATGATTAATCATATAAAGCGAAATGAATATGCATAAACAACCAAACTGTGCGAACTTAGGTGGTCTTCCTTTTCATGAATAAATTTCAGACTGCACGGTACCTCCATGTAACCCAATTGTCGGAATGATGCTCTGTTTTGCTGCGTTAAGATATAAAATTAACCAACAAACTAGCAAATATGCCTGTGTCGGATTATAATCACAAAGATGACTTTACCCTGACAATACATATTTTGATTCAAACGTGCCGTTGAATTTCCTATGCGAAGTTTGTGATTTTGTTTGTGTTATCATAAAATGACGGTGGAAGCATACAGATATACTCATGGAGTATTGTGAGAATAAGAATAAGTGCCTCTGAAATGTGCTGTTGAATGATTTTAGCAAATCGTTCCAGCTACATTCGCACATCGAAAGGTACATATACATTACCTAAGACATTTGTCTGATGTTTAACCCATGTGACATATTTTTCACACTTCTGTTTGAAGTTGTTAGATTAATTCTGTTGTACGCTTTGAATTGTTAGCGCTGGATGGGCACCTGGGCATATCCTGAAGCTTTGCATAACATCCTCAAGAATGTTGACTACACTCTCTGTCAAGTCGATTATTATTATATTTGTGATTTTAGCAAAGCAGCAATATCCTATTCATTAGATACACAAATGCTAAACTGCAAAGCTCTGCGTGAAAATACCAGACTGTTTTCTTCCGAGAGGCCAAGGGACAAAAGTTGCAGTGTTCAGTCCGTCTTTTGATGTCCTCTTTAAAAATGTAACGATTCCAGACAAGGAGTGGTATGTAACAATAATGCTACTATGTGTGCTCATTCAAATTATGAAACAAAGGCGCACATATTCCCCTAAGCTTTAGCAATATCACAAATAAGCACTAACCAAACGTAGCTTTGTTATAGTTCCAGCTTTACCAGCGAGGAGTAAATATCAACTGCGTTAGTAGTATCCGCGGTATGATGCCTTTGCTATCAAACGATACCGCTGGATATAATGTTGCGCCAGCAACGTCATTGTTAAACACATTTATAAACAATACCGTATACATGACGGCTTTCCATTGGTCTATATAAGTCTGTCTCTGTTATTGGTTTGTATATTTGTGAGACAAATTACTTCGGTGATACAAGGTAACGTTTACCGTCGTGTCTATGTAAGCGAGCTAGAGATGTAAATATAAGTGTGATTGAAAATTATTTCGAGCAAATATAGTGAACAAATTGAATTAGTTTATTTCGATGCCTGCACCCAATCACCCGGTGAATGGTCACCGCCAAATTGCATTTGAAGACTCAATTTATCCCTCGTTTGAGGACGGACACAGTTTGCTAATGAATGCTGTCTTTGAGTGAATTTGTCTGGCGGTGTATACGAAGGCCACTTAATTATAAACGTGGACGTCATTACTCGCCAATTTCTTGCCTATAGTAAGTTAATGAATAATGTTCTGCTTCATCAGATCACTCATGCGATAGATAGATATGCATATATATTGACATAACAAATGGAAATAACGGGGACAATAACAGGAAAGCCAGAAATGTTTATTCAATGCTATAACGGAGGCCCAGCATTTCAATCGTCTCCGCGTACAATCAGCATGCTTGCAGTAGTGCGCTTGAACTACTTAATGTAATTTACAGCAATAAACCATAGGGTCATCTTCACAGGTAAGCCAAACAGATCATCATAAACGCGCTAGTACCAACTCGAACACTCACACACACACACACACACACACACACCCCATAAGCACTCTAACCTGGAAACACATGGACATTTTGTGTATCAGTAACAGGGTTTAATGATATTTACGATGGGTGCTGTGTAGTGGCGCCGTGTGGCACGATGGCCCAAGATCACAGCTAGTCAGAATATTTATGATTAGACAGCTGCATATTCACCGATAATCACGTTAGAGGTAACAAAGTATGCGGTCAAAATAATCTATAGCACGTATTTCTTCGCAGAGCCTTCATGTGAGGCAATCGTACCCCGTAAAACCACTAGCGTGCACTGATATGCTACTACGAGTCTATTCAATCATTTTTGTGGCTCAAACATTCATGGGTAAGCTTTCAAAAGGCGTTCCTCGTAAAGGAGAACATGGAATGTGCCACTTTTTTTTATCTACGGATAGAACTCCACACTATTTGTCCAACTTAACAGCAGATAAATTTAACCAAATTAGCACCCCAAGCATTTAATTTCGCTGTTGGCGGACAAAACGTGAAATGTTGTTAAATAATTGAGAAGGCGTGCATTTAACTATCAGCTCTTCAATACTTGCATTGGACAAACGAACTACAATATGCAACCATAGGTCTCATTCAGATACTAGTTGTGAATAAACAACGACCAGTTGCCTTTCCGACCAAGTACTAATCGCATTAATATATCTAATGATCCCTAAGCGCCAACTAGAGTCGCCCACCTGAAAATATCCACCGACTAAGATGGATGACAGAATAACGTGATCTAACCCTACATATCAGAACATGAACGTATAACACCGTATTGGTATTTTTCAAGAAGATTCTGCAGCAAAAGTCTACTTTTGACTAACACCATCCTTTTGTTAAATGACTCAGATGTCTACGGGCAGCAGTGCTTAATATATAGCATCTGGCGAAATTGGACATTATTGTTGGCTTTACGTCATAATATCAAGATATCTGTCAAGCAGAGGTAAAAGTTACTTCGGCTGCAATTTCTGAGTATGGAACTTGTAATGACCAAAGTTATGACTAATGAGATTGCTGGACATTGAACATCTGGACAGTCAATCAATCCTAAATAAGCCCGAGCCTGATGTATGTAGACTTTGATAACGTCAATCACCACAAACACTAACAATAATGGCTAATCAATATTGAGGTGCAATGACTTGAAAGATATATGCAAACGCGTCTCGCTTGAGAAATATTAATGGCTGTAATTGCTTACACGTCTGAAAAAAGATATTAATTACAAGGCGAGTATACAGCGATTCGTCAAAATGCTGCAGGCAGATCAATTATGATAGATAATTGCTTTGTGATTCCTGTTACTTAACCGACGATGTTGCCTGTTAAGGTTGCACTATTTCTTCCCATTGAAATAATCAACTGCCATTTTATCATGTTATAACACCAGAAATGCGTGCAGTCAGTGACATGCATGTCCCAACTTCAGGGGAGGAGTTTTCACAAAGACACTACACAGCCCTCCATTCACAAATATGTATTTGATATGACAAAAGAACATAAACAATTGCTATTAATGCTTTTGTTGTCGGGAATCTATGCAACTTGCAAGAAATAATACAACCGGGAAAATTACCACATGAATCGTAAGATGATCCACCTATAGTCGACAACAATACGCCAGAACATCCATGTCAACTGCTGTATGCAAGGAACATGAGCTCAGAAAAATTATCAAAGAGTAAAACATCGAACAGAAGTGTTAAACATCTATCACATGGGTTAAATATGAGCCAAATGTCTTAGGTAATGTATATGTACCTTTCGATGTGCGAATGTAGCTGGAACAATTCTGCTACGATCATTCAATAGCAAATGCTTGCGAATATATTCCACTTTCGGAGTAAATCTTATTCTTACAATGCTCTAGGAGTATATCCTTATTTTTCCATAGTCATATTATGATAACACAAACAAAATCACAAACTTCGCATAGGAAATTCAACGGCACGTTTGAATCAAAATATGTATTGTCAGGGTAAAGTAATCTTTGTGATTAGAATCCGACACAGACATGTTTGCTAGTTTGTTGGTTAATTTTATACCTTATCACAGCAATAACGGTGCATCCATCCGCCAATTGGGCTAAGTGGAGGTACCGCGCGGTCTGAAATTGATTCCTGAAATGGAAGACCGCCTTAGTTCGCACAGTATGGTTGCTTATGCATATTCATTTCGCTTTATATGAGTAATCATAACATAGCACTTCCTAGGATACATATCAACTCGAACGTAACACCTGTAGCGGAATAGAATCGAATATATCATCCGGAAACCAAGCTGAAGGTGGCTTTTACGCGCGTAGTGCCATAACGATACTGAAGTTAATGAAGATAGCGTTACCGAAACTGAAAACTGGGTTTTGAAATTCTGTGCCGTCATTCAAACACAACAGTTATAAACCACTACAATCTGCACATCTATTTGCGTACTTAAAATATTTGGTTGTTGTTACATGCGATACTACCAATGATAAATAAGTGTCTTATGCAAGTGGAAACCATCATATTTATCCAAGATGCCCAATTAGAACTACGAGTCGGTTTGACCCCTGCGCCCAATCCTTTTAGAGAAAGCTAAATTTCATGAATATTTTGGCTGCCTAAGGTAGACGACATAAGGTGTCTGTTGTATATGAGTTCGTCTTGCAGTGTACGATTTGTAGCATCTTATTATTGAACCTTCGGAAACGGCTCAGCCTGCTTTCCGCCATTAAGTTCATTCATAAACATGAAGAAAGGATCGCAGGTTGTGTACCGCCTTAAGCACAAATTGTTTTGCTTGCTGACAGAAACTTGATAACAAAACATGACGTAGCTGTTTGAATATGATTGCTGGATAGAACTGTTTTTATTGTTCAAGCAGCGACAACAAGAGCACAGCTGACATCTCTGATCGCTATCACATGATATTTCCGGATATCATTGGAGAAAAGTTTAGACATGTGGGTAAGATGTCCATACGTTTTTTGTCTCTTAAATCAAACACCAGTAGAGTGCAGATTGGAAGCAGCGTTATTGCAAGCCCAGGAAGTTTTGTTCAATTACGTCAGCAAACGAAGTCAATATAATCACAGAGCCTGCGTCAGCTGATAATGCTTTATCATTGGTAAATGATGTGATTGGTTACAAACTTGCGAGATTCATCTGGTATATTGCACCGATGGCGGTTTTAGCCAACTTGCTCTATGATCACAATGGTACTTCACTCGGTTAAAAATACAACAGTAGTAAGGGTACGCTAGGAAGCTAGGTTTTATGAGCTAGCAGCATTTTGTTATAAGTTGTCAGCGTAACTTGCGACGTGTAATTCTACAGGCCACCACCAATAACATTCTTCCAGCCACAACAGCTAAAACGCGATGAGTTGTATTAAACATTCAAATGACTCCATTATACATTCACAAAGATATCTACATATTATAGTGCAAGCTTAAGGTGAATAACTTACATGACATGTAATTACCATTAAACCAGTCAACCACTCTTGTAATTACATTGCTAGTGCCGTGCTGACTATTGTACTGATTGACTGAAGCATCATGGACTCAAGTTAATGATGAAAAGTAAATTAGGTTTAATGGCAAGTGTATGCGTATTGTACTGAGTAATATCGGACGTAGTCGAAACGCTATTTTTGTTTTTTGTTTTTGCAGATAATTGGAATAACTCATAATGTCTGGAATAGCACGTGTGTTGATTAGGTTATGCGTTATAGCCTGACAAAGGATATTTATCCCGATTCCACAAACACGATTGTATCAGGGGGCATTATAAAAGTAGTCAATGCTTGCATGAGGAAATCTGCCAAAAAATACATAATCGTGGAGCTTACCAAGAATGTACAATGTAATCAGTACAAGCAATGAAAGAACAAATTACATATCATTTCAGTACTGGTATACGACATATTACTGGCTGACATTACTTGCAGTGTATAAAAACGGCTGTTATTTATCCAAGGTCATGCATATATATTTGCTAATCTGGTAAACCGTATGTGACATTAGCTGTAACAGACGATGCATGTCACATACTTATTTTACTTTATGCCTAATCTTCAGCAAAAAACACACATGCCGATACCAACTAAGGCTGTCATAGACAACTTTTGGAAGGCGCTACACCAACTGGAATTTTACTTCATGACAATTTGTCCAGTCACCAGAATGGTGCTTAGAAATCCGATAATATAATTATGCACAATGTACATAGCCAACCATGGTAACATTGGGCAGTAGGGTCACTGCCACATGAGCAGTCCACGCCACGGCCGACATTAAAGTTAGACAGTTAAGGCAAGCTTTGTCAATTGTCCAGATGTTCGACATCAGTTTATTCCATTTGGTTTGTTTTTCTTTTCTGTTCCTATGGTGGGCTACCTAATTAAATACGATGATGACATCGTTGGATATAGCGGATTTAAATGCCAGTATCCTGTTGAAGATGTACAAGAATATGAAATAATCAGCAGGAATATAACTGCTTCACAATAGTAAGATTATATTCGCATCCAAGTGAGAGGTCCTTGCGAGGGCAATATATGCAACAAACCAAATCGGCATTTTTATGTATTTCATCTTCATCCACGAATACTTCCTTTTTTTCCCATTTATCCTAGAAGGTCAACGTTATCGCTCATATACATCTCACTTTTAGAGACGCCATGTAATACATTAGTGTTGGTTTGCCTTTAAACTCAATACTCAATTACTTACTGACTTACCGAACGCGATTAGGATAATCACCAAGTTGCTCGCTCTGAACGGCATGGGTGATTGATGATATCGTACTAGGATGCACGCATTGTAGATCATTTTTGGATACCTCTGTATTTTGCGCGAAATTGATTTGTGTGTGTCCGAGTGTGTGTGCCTGTTTGTCTGTATCTATGTGTGTCTGTGCATCAATCAGAGTAGGCCTAACTACTGTAATATGTATATATTAGACTTATATTATCCTTTGTTGCAGTCGAAAAAATCACGATGCATGTTGGTATACATGACTCTTTCAAGTATACGGCATAAAAGCACAATTGCTTTGCAGTGTTATCAAAACAATACATTTTGAACACCATCCTCATCGATGATTAGAGGTATAACAAGCTGCAGCCTATCGTGACCTGTATCAAAACGATGCATAATGAAGTTACTTGTCTAAGGAATCCATGAACCGGACAGTGACAATCAATAGACAGGAGCTGTCACAGTCTATATACTATATATACCAGATAAATGTAGATACGAGACCTGTTTTAAGTTACATTTCCAGTGTTAATTATATAAAATGTATTCTATTTCTATACACACAAAAAAGCAAATGACATATTAATGTAGCAGATTCTCTATTTCCATTGTTTCAGCTATCAGTTGTAGTATTCGTTCAGTTAGATTACTTCTTCTAATTTCCTCTTAACGGCTGTATTTGCAGATCAGTCCATTATGCGCAAATATCAACGATGTCATATATAAATGCCTTGACCAGTTAATGTTAGTTTGTTAACGTTATGACTTAACAATACTAGTGCGCAGCTAAAATAAAGGTTGTCCCGGTCATGAAAGCGGCCATGGTGCGTAGTGCTATTTATAATAATTATCACTGTGTCCGATACTGGAACGGCCTGCGAATAACTAATTGTAATGTGACATCGCTCAGCTGCCTAAGGAGTTTAGACTTATTAAATTGGCAAAATTTGTTGTTAATGAAGACACATTCAGCATGGTTATCTGGTTAAGCGAAGCAGCAGATGACGGGGTCCACTGACCCCAGCCAGCACCCCACTCTTATCCCTGTCGCGCCTCCCTCCTAACTCTGTCGAAAAAAGACAACTGCTTTATGCAGTAGGCCAATGTCGGCGGTAGCATATTAGCTGCAATGCAATAAAACAATTAGCTATACAATCAATCATTGCATAAATTACATAAATTGGTTCAATCTGAGGTGGCTTCATTTGCTGATCAATAAAACCTTCGGCAGAGCATGTCACATTTCCTGAACAAAAGCTCCTGTAGCTATAGTATTCTGAGTGCCTGTTACAAACAAATATACAAAGTGTGTAGACATGGTTTAAGACCTTTCAATGAACTATCGTTATAGTCGCTTTTTCAGAAATCTACACAAACCGAGCGACAAATAGAGCCGGGTAAGCACTGCAGGCTTTTAATGTGGAAACGTAATTGTGCAAAAATCAGGATAAGACTGTTATAAATATTAACGAAATTAAAGCAACACAGATCATATCTACTTAGATTACCTCCAAAATGATGTTACAAATAACAGATTTATATAATATAATGATGCTAAACATGGATACAGCGAGGCGTTGTGAATAACACTTGGATAACCATTGTTTACATATCTGTTAGTCGTTGGCATTAATGAGCTGCTATATCATCACCGCATATAACTGCATGAACGCTTTCATTTCTGAATCAGCTAATGCCCTGTCAAGGTCACTGCTATTTTGGTGTAACGCCCACCAATAATCTGCAGTGCTTCAATGTGAAGACGGGGTTACAGCTAACTAAGATGCTTTTACTTATCGACCAGTCACCTGCCTAAGCATTGCCTCAAGGCAATGTTACAGCCAATGACAGTGTTACTCGTTAAACATCAGCACTTAGCTATGAAACGAAATTATTTAATAGCACAGAACTGTGCAGAATCAAGGTCGCGATGCCAGCAAACTTCAGTTGCAAATGTCAGTATTAGTGCATATTATTTTAAACGCAAATAGAGAGCTACCTTATGCCTACACCCCATTTACCCGGATAAATGAGCAATAACTGGTCACTGCCCAGTTTCATCTGAAGACTCAATTAATCACCTAGGACGGACACAGTGTGCTAATAAATGCTGTCTTTGTGTGAATCGGTGACATGGTGTAGATGTGAAGGTCACTGAATTATCCAATTGGCCACTACCAATTGATTTAAGCATGCCTAAAATAACTGAGTAGATAATCATCACCCGCATTAAAGTTCAATCAAACGATAGATGATTATACACAGTGAGCGATAATTGAAATAAATGGAGACAACAATATGGAGACAATATGCACACACAAGCACACACACATACGCATGCACACACAGCCACGCAACTGAAAACACCAACACATCGATACTCACAAACACACATATGTACAGTTTGTGTGTCACGATCTAACGTTAATTACATTTACGCGGGAACTCTGTACTGGCGCACGACGGTCTAAAGCCAAGGCCATTCGGCAAAGATAATTTGGATCAGATGGCTGTGCCCTTGGCTTGTGTGTGTCTGTGTGTGTAGGGGGGGGGGTTGTCATGTTTGTAACCGGATTTCACCAAGGATGCACGATCAAAGTGATCTATGATTGAACAACGACCAGATGCCTTTCGGGTCAAGTACTACAGTGCAATTACTGGTTTGAGATGGTTCAGAAAATTACATGTGCACCATTACCATCGCCAAGCAAACGTTTCAAACAATTGTTTCAGTCTCTATGATTATACATTACACGTCTTCTCAATAATTTTACATCCATTATATTTTTTTCCGCTCTTTATATGCTGGTGGTGCTAACTCGGTTTCATTCAGCTGCTGTTATTATGGACGAATTATGTTCAATTTATACATAAATAAGTGGTGCATTCCATATTCTGCTCGTAAACAAACGCTTTGTTGAAAGCTGCCCCCACGCCCGTTGTAGTCTCACCAGTGATTGAATAGACTTATGAAAGGATATCAGTAATTGCAAGTGGCAACGCCGTGCAATCATGTAAAGAAATAATAAATGATGATGATAATATAAAAAAAATGTAACTCTTTTACCTTCATCTTGTCCTTGCATTGTACACTTGTAATGTTGGCGGGCGGTACAGTCGCTGTAAAATCAATCTCCATTTTTCTGTGAGTGTGCACAACATTTACCAATCAATAAACATTGTTAGATAATGCTCTTTATGGATTGATATGTGATTCCGTTGGCTTGGTTAGGAATATTGTACGCACATTTCTGTGTTTGTAATGCCGCTTTTGCAAATCTACAATAATGTTTATGTTAGGACACAAATGGCTGACATGCAAACTTAAATATTTGTGATATCATTTTATGAACTTTACGAGATATGGATATCATTCGTTCATATGGATTATTGTCACCATAAAATCAACTTTAGGTATCAGAATTGTCTCTGAGAAAGTGTTACCTTTGTTGTTGCTAGTTCACAGGTGGATTATGCTGAATCAACTCTTTAATTGTTTTCTTAACCGTTAAATGAGTTGTCAGATTAATACTGTTATACAAATGTTAGCGCTGGAGTGGGGCCTGGGCATATCCTGATGCTTTGCTGAACATCGGCAAATGAGTATACACTCTCTGTCAAGTACATTATTATTACAGCAGCAATATCATTTTCATTATTCAGACAAATGCCATAATGCACAGCTCTACTGAAAAATACCAGACTGCTGTCTTCCGTGTAAGGCCAAGAGACACAAGTTGCTAGAAACATTGAGGTGCAATGTTCAGTCCGCCTTATGATCAGACGGCTGCATATTTAACCATAGTCACAATGATGTTAACAAAATATGCAGTCAAATTAATCTATCGCGCGCATTTCTTCGCAGGAGTCTACATGTGAGGCAATTTCACGCGTAAAACCACCTGCGTTCACGGATATCCTATTATAAGTCCATTCAATCATTTTTTTCTGAATCAACCAGGCTTAGGGGCAGCTTTAAACAAGGCGTTCCTCGAGGAGGAGAATATGGAATGTATCACTTATATATGTATTTACGGATACAACTCCACATCATTCGTCTATCTTAACAGATGATAAATATAACCAAATTAGATTCACCAGCATTTACGCTGTCGGCGAAAAAACGTAAATTTTATGTTAAATTATTGAGAGGACGTGCTAAGTACGAGTTAAGTATCAATATATAGTTTGAAACAATTATTTGAAAAAGTCTGCTTAGTGCTGGTTAAGTAGCACAAGCAATTGCACAATGGACGGAACGTAGATGAGTGCCGTTTAACGGACGCTTGCAATAACCCTGAGATCAAAATTCTCTCCAATACACGCCATAGACAAATGAATTACCATATGCTACTTTTAGTTGGATTTAGATACTGGCTGATAATGAATATTAACCTATTGTCTTTCTGGCCAAGTCATATGATATCTAATGAGACCTAAACGCCCACTCAGAAATATCCACTGACTAAGATGGATGGCAGAGTGAAGTTATCTAACACAAGCTGGCAGAACATATATGTATATAACCCCCTGTAAGTATTCATCAATGAAGATTCTGCCGCAAAAGTCCATAATTGACTAACTCTTTCCTATCGTAAAATGACTTATATTACAACGAGCAGCATTGCTTAATACAGTGCCTCTCTATAAAGACACTTTTAACTTTATTGTTGGTTCACATCGTATAGCTATCAATATATATTCTAATCAGAGGTAAAGGTTACTTCGACTGCAACTGACAAGCTGTCATGGATAGTGTGGGAATACAATGCTCTAACGCATGCAAATAGGTACACTACAACGCAGTCACTTTTACTTATATACAGCGTTTTTCTCGCACACTGTATATTGTACACGATACCACATCAATCTGTTTGCATTGCTTATCGAATCAACAATTTTGCATTTTGCAACATAGGAGGATATCACCATCTTTAAATGCCTGTTTATATTCACATCCATTCATTCTCTATGTTAAAACAATTTGTCATTAAGTCAGTTGACCAATACAATTTTACTACTTTATTCACTTGGTGGCTATCTATGGATCGACAAAGATCATTCATCTGCAAACGATCAAAGCATAAGTTGTAACTCACGATACTCATATTGACTTATCATCAGCTCTTATTGACTAATTGTAGTGCAACTAAAGGAGCATAAAGTCTCGTGATTACTTGATAGCTTGGTAATATGGTTTCTGATTGTCGTTGTCATATGATTACCTTATATGTTTTAATCAACCAGAGACGCTTGAACGCTCGAGTGCTTGTGAATTGACGCTAAAAGTCTGTTATTCAACGGTACTGAGCCTCAACTAACCGTGATAATTTATGTGTTCTCGTTTGGCTCAATTGTTCCGTCGCCGTTCACGTCCTAGATTGAGAAAGCCCACTTAAGTTGCTGTTTTTGTTTACCGGCTGTTGTCCGAGGCAAATGTGCGGAAGACATGTTCGCCGAATTATCCGGCATAACCCTGCGGGAAGAAACTTCTGCAGACCTCGATAAATTATAAGTGACAATTGATAAGATGTATTTGACACTGTATCACGAGTACTTGCATTAAGAGGGACGTATAACTATGATTTAAGTAGGTGATGTTGTACTGCATTACTTACCATACTTGCTATCCTTTAATGCTTCTAGACATGTATCCATCCAATTTGTGATTGTAAGTCTGCCATCGCCCGGGGGACAACAAAAAGAGAATATGTTGACCCTTGCCGCCGCAGCTCCAGTAGTACCACAATGTAAATACTTCCGTTGTTCAGAAAGAATGGTTAGAATGTCCAAACACATATGCTTGACCTTGTCTACTCTTCCTATATCCTTATGCTGATCTCGTATTGATGAAACACATTGGCTGGCCGTCGATGATCTGCTCGTTGTTCATGAAGTCCTCAAATTGTTACAAAACATCCCATCCGTATATCATAAGACAAGAACGCTACTTAATACAATGAGAGCCAAGACATGATTACTCAAAATAAACTCGATAAATAAATAAATTTAAATGATATAAGTGGTGTTTATATAATCAAATTTTAACAAGTACGCAGTGAACACATTGTCTCATGGCTAGGAATTTATGCTAAGACTCGCCTACCTGTGGAAGGATGCGGGTTTGTAAAGTGAGGCGAGATATGTTAGCAATATTACTATTGGGAAGCACTAAGAACCCCGGTTAAAATTTAGAATGGAAGATCTTAACTAAAATACATTATAGTGTTCACCTACCACAGTTTTTCAATAAATTCGTCGAAGCAGCCATGTGTGCCCTAGTACTATCTTCCGACTTACTTTTGGATATGACTTACACATGTGTCTTCATAACATCGTGATAACAAACAGGCTTGATACGCAAAATGTTGCCCTTTTAAGGGCATAAATTAATGGAAATTGAATGGAAGGATGTTAGTGTACTCATGTGAACGGTGCAACAACAAGTCTGTATTGCTGCCGCAGCGCATGGGCAATGTGCTACGACTACAGGTTTGCAAAATCAAATGCTGCTAAATCCATTGCGAGCTTATAAAACGAAACTTGTTGAACTCTTTTGTACTTACGCCCAGCGAAATAAAAAAGGACAATACGAATTCCTCAGACCCGTAATGAGACAGAGAGAATCTTGACGTTTGACCGAGCTGGCCATAGTTGTTATTCGGATTAGATGAATCGCCATGAGCTAGTCATGATGACTGCCCAGGAAATAATGCTCGCTCAAGTTGTGTATGACAGCTTCGGTAGGTGCTGGTATGTGAATTTCACCATGAGTATTTGACGTGAACCATAAGCATGAGTTAGTATGCATTTAGTATCAAATTCAACTTCCGCCTTTAAAAGTGATCACTTCCGATAGGTTAAAACACTTAAAACATTAAATGTGGAGCCAGATTAGTAAAAGTGTCAGTGAAATCTTGGATGACCGCTCGTGTGTCCTAAGCGATACAAAGCATGTTTATCACCAATATGTCCTCCACCAGAGCTATTGTTAAAGCCTTGTCGATGGGATTGGATTTCGAGGAATAGACAACAATTGCGACGTTGGCATATTGCCTAAGTTTCACCATTAACAATTGTACTTGATTTGCCTAATTACAAAATTATATGTCTGTGCAAGAGCAGACAGTTAGCAGGAATGCTTAAGTGTATGTTACTGCGTTAGGATTGGATTAATTATGAAATCGGAATCTGATGACGGTGGGAAAATGGTAGCGAATAAGTATTTATGCTGAGTTAGAGAGGAAGCATACCATCCTGCTATTGTACAGTAAATAAATTCAACCATGCTGATGAAATATAGTGTTTATTTATTTCATGTCGTATTCGGCGAACACGTTAGTAATGCCTATATATTGTCGGTGAAATGGCAACACGCTGATTGAGCTGTTTCAATCATTTCCTTGGACGTAATGTTAGCATATTGATTATATCCAGAATCTGACTCTGTTTATACAAGCGGCTAATCAATATAATGTAAATTGTATCGATTGCTTCCACGTCTGAAGACAGATAATAACAACAAACGAGTAAACAGCAATTCAGTACAATGCTGCGGCCAAATCAATAACATCAGGCAATCGCTCAGTGATTCCCGTTACTTAACCGACGATTTGTGCTGGTAAGGTTGCATTATTGCCTCTCATTAAAACAAAGCTGTGTAAGTGAAGATTTTTGCAGAATGGAAAACGACCATTTCACTCTTGTGTTTCCGATCCTTAATAGATCGGCTGATAGCAGAAGCTTAACTGCTAGTGTAACATGTTATAACACCGGAAATGCCTGCAGTCAGTGGCATGCATCTCAAACCTTAGGGGAAGAGTTTTAACAAAGAAACTACACAGTCCTCCAAGCACAAATAGGTATTTGATATGAAAAAAGAATATTCTTGATTTTGTTTTGGGAATCGATGCAATTCGCAAGAAATTTTACATCCGGGTAAATTGCCACATGAATGGTAAGATGATCCACCTACAACTGGCAACAATACGCCAGAACATCTATGTCAGCTGCTGTATGTTAAGAATACGGACTCGTATTATGACCTCAGAAGTGTGACAAACAAGTAAAACATCGAACAGAAGTGAGCAACATCTATCGCATGGGTCAAACGAATGTCTCAATTTATGTATCCGTACCTTTCGATGTGCGAATATAGCTGGGACGATTCTGCTGCGATCTTTCAAAAGCAAATGAATGCGAATACATGCCGCTTTTAGAGACGCCATTCTAAAGCAAGTAGTAAATGTTATTTATATGTTCCAAATGAGTATATTCTTAATTTGTCACAGTCAAGTTATGATAAAGAAAATGTTATATCGCAGTAATCGCATCGGTAATGCAACGGTACCTTTGAATCAAAATACGTATGGTATTATGGTCGACTTCAAGTCACCTATATGATTATGATTCGATTCATGCATGTTTGCTAGTATGTTGGTTGACTTTTTACCGTAACACAACAAAAACAGTGAATCCTTACGAAACCTGTGGAGGTACTGCATGGAGGTACTGCATGGTCTGAAATTGATATATACAAAAGCACACTGGGCTGCCCAAACATGTCGGACACAGGCTTAGAAATAGCGATAGTAACAACTACAATATAAAATAAATGTCAACTTGATAAATTGCCCAGGTGGACCAATCGTGGAAGCAGTTCGCCACTTACAGCGTCGGCGCCGTGGACCATTATCGATCTTTAATGTCCGCACTGCGGAAGGTGATTGGAGATTGTCAACAACCTTCTAGCGCGAGGGAACTGGCCCGAGGTAGACTTTCACATTGTTGACTTGTCAGGGACAGGTGAAGATCACGAGCATAGCGCTTTTAGCTTTGCCAAGCTGTTTGGGAATTATGAAATTGCGTGAAACACAACGCCGTCCTCTGGCGACATATTATGAAATCATTAAACGCACATGGGATTGTTGATCCGCAATCACGGGATCAGCGTTTGTTACAGACATGAAGTCATTTGAATGGTCGAGGCTTCCACGGCTCCGAATTTATCAGAGAATTCCACGTGATTTTAAGGGATGCCATTACAAATTTATATCTCGGGCTGAGGCTTGAGTGAGCGCTCTTAGCGAAACCATACACTCTTTGATTTGGTTGCTCATACATATTAATTATGCTATATATGATCGATCATTACGTAGCACTCACTGGAAAACATCTCATCCAGAACGTAACACTTCGAACAGAATACGGTAGAATATATTATCTGGAAGCAATTCTATGCGTGTAGTGCAATAACGATACTGAGGTTAATAAAGATAGCGTTACCGAGTTTAGTAATACAATGCCGAAATTGAAACATAATTTTTATAAACAATCTTACCAACTATTCGTGTAATATTTGGTCGTTGTTACCCCAGCGATATCACAAG
Organism: Urechis unicinctus; assembly: GCA_034190875.2. Taxonomy (NCBI): domain Eukaryota; kingdom Metazoa; phylum Annelida; class Polychaeta; order Xenopneusta; family Urechidae; genus Urechis; species Urechis unicinctus. Next base: position 21,713,979 of record CM067353.1, on the reverse strand, counting down.
TGATGAATGCCAGTGTCGTTTGCAAGTGAAGATCATTATACTCATCCTAGCAATACAAGTAGAACTATCATTTGATTCGACGATCTACCAGTCTTAATTCCAAACGTCTGCGCTCGAAAATGTCGATAATATTTTGGTGGCCACATGTGTGGTTTTGTTATTTGCAAAACATGTAAAACATCGAGTAACGCATCGGGGTTTTGACTACAACAACAAAATTAAACTACGATAACGTTACTGCTAGAAGGTGTTCAGGAGGCATCAATGAAGTATCTAAAGAGAGGTGTGGGTATCGCTGAGAGAAACCTTGGATAGACGACATAAGGGGTCTGTTGCATATGACAGCTACATCTTTGCAGCAAGTTTGTCTTAAAATGCACCATTGGTAGCATCTTATTGTTGAACCTTCGGAAACGGCTCAGCCTGCTTTCCGTCATAAAGTTCATTAATTAACACGGCAATGATGCACAGGTAGTGTGCCGCCTTCGACACAAAGTGTCGTAGCTGCTTCAATATGAACGCTATATTGACCTGTTTTTATTGTAAGAGCAGCGACAACGAGAGCACAGACGCAATCTAGGATCAATATCACTGTGATACATTTCTGGCATCAATGAAGAAACGTGTAGTGAGATGTGTTTGCTTGTGCGAGGAGATTCTCATACACAATGGGCAAGAAATCCAAACGTGTATTGTCTCATATTACAAACGCCATTGTAGAGTATAGATTGGCATTGGCGTTATAACAAGCCCAGGATTTGTTTACAATGTTGCTTAAGCCAACGAAGATAATTGAAGCACATTAATCTCGAGCCCGCTTCATCCGATATTTTTAACCATTGGTGAATGCTTTGCTTGATTTCAATATTGCACGGTTCATCTCGTGAATTACACCGATGTCGTTTTGTCCAACATGCTTTATGACCACACTGGCACTTTACTACCTTAAGTACCAACCGACAAAATATTAATAATGTCACAGCAGTAAAGGCACGCAATGATACCAGAAGAAATGATGAATTAATTATAATTATTAATCAGGTCTTGAGGAGCATGTGTGTACAATCGATAATGAGGACAAAACATATCTCTCCCATTCCATAGTCACGATTGTAGCATGGCATAGGTAATGTGGGTAATGCTGCTACTGCTTTAAAAATACCACATTTGAATAATTCAGTCGTCGCAAACATATTGACGCAACGTAAACCATTAGTCTACTCGTCGACAGTTTGACTGAAGTTCTTCTTTTCGTTGCCTATGGTGGACTAACATTAAATTCAATGGTGACATCGTTGTAAATATCGAATTTAAAGTACACTGTTGTAGATGTACAAGAAAACGCTCTCAACTCCATATGAAATAATCACCTTGGTTATCCCTGTTTCGCATTAGTAAGGTTACTGGCATGTCTCGCCTGGCTTAATACATTCGCATCCACACATAGATTGACCTCTATTTTATCTGAATGGCAATCCCCAACACCGCCCTGTAGGCCCTTTGTGTCCTCTTGCATGTCTTTAGAGGCGATAAATAAGCAACCTATTTGATGTGGGTTGCGACTCGTGTCGGTGGACAATGGGTCCAGCCAACCGGCAGTTGATGACATGTCTTAGGATAATCCTTTGCATTTGTTTCTTTTTGCTCTTCATGCACGTGTATTTCCTTCTTTTTTCTAATTCATCCTAGAAGGCCAAATCAGGTCAGGGTCATCTCTTCATATACATCACTTTTTGAGACGCCGTTAAACACTGTACTGACTTACTTACTAACTTAACGAATTGCAATTCTAAATACGCGACTAAGATGATTACAGTGTTGCTAGTTCATAAAAGACCGGCATGGATGATAGGTGATATCGTACTAGGCTGCACACTTAATATGTCGGTTCCGTGTATATCTCTGTATTTTGCGCAAAATTTGAGTCACTTCTGTGTTGTTTACTTGGTGTGTGCGCGCGCCCGTGTGTGAGTCCGTGTGTGTGAGTACTTGCTTGTTTCTATGTGTGTCTGCGTATCAATCAGAGTGCGCCTGACTACTGTCATATGTATACATTAGACTGCTATACTATAATTAGTTGCAGTCGCAAAAAAAAACCAAATTCACTTTGACATTCATTACCCATTCTAGTACAAGGATACTTATTACAATCATCCGCGGGCCCAATCATAGGGAAGAGTTTTTATTACTGCAGCAACTTATATGCGACGCTGGAGGTCGTTTATTCTTATGTTTACGTGATACTGCTAATTGTGTGCGTGTGTATATGTGTGCGCCTCAGTGTGTTTGTTATCAGTAGCGTTCACCTTCTGGTTTGATGTAGCTAATGTCTTGATTTGTTGTTGTTTTCGTTATACTGCGTTGATGTTGACTTTATGCGGGGATCAATGCAAATATAATATTGCCATATTAGCATTGAATAGAAAGGAGTGTTTGTCCTGTTATTGGCTCCAGTTATTCACATTATTATACAGGAAGTCTTTAGCAAAGCTTGCGGTGGATGGTGCAGCAGTGCTGTTGATAGACATTGGACAAAAGAAGCGTTTCCTGTATGCAGGACATCAATATCTTATGTTCCTTGCAATATTACCTTTATAAAGTAAGCTCATGCATGAAGTGCGAAGGTTAGTAAATGCGATGTTGGTGCAAACGGCTTGTTGTAAACATAAATAACTATTGTCACTGCCACGGGGGTCTCTTTTGAGCATGATTACTGCACTTGACAGAATTAACGGCTTATAGTTGCACCAAGTCTGCAAGGAAGAGGAATAGATAACTACGCTACCTGTACTGGAAAGATTATATATACCGTGCCAATAGCGATGGCTTGTTAAATTGCGTCGGTGTAGACAATTAGTAACGCCGTTTCTGCATACGGCCTTGAAATTTTGTTCTGCCTACCCCTTCTCTCCAACCCAGCCTTGGGTTCCAAACAAAGTATTTCTTCACAAAATGAAGTTGATATATAGCACGGTAAAGTATTTCAGCATCGTGTTCGTTATATTATTCTTCATAAGTTGCTTCGAGAATTAATCAGATGCAATGTCAACGCATGCTAATTGGCCTAATAGTTTTCTGAATAATCCTTTTGAGGTCAGATATTATGCAGATTTATGACGAAAATATGTACATTTTATTTGTTAGCACCCATTTTGTCGATTCACACAATGTTTGTTGTTTCACCTCGTCGAAACGGGTGTTATGAGCTACTAACATTATCTCCTGGGGATAAAGTACATGTTGCGCATATGCTCGTCCAAAGATGGCACCCCATTAGCGCCTTTACGGCATTTCCGTGACAGTAAATCTTGGGAATTAGGAAGGGGCTATGGATTGATTGACGACCTATCAAATATTCATGAAGTCATAAAGCAACCCTAAGCCCGAACACGTCATACTATGAGCGTTCATAAAAACTCCCACACAGTTGGCCGGTTGAACGCCTCACGTAGAAAGCACATCACGGTCCTCAGTTAAGTAATAAACAGTAATAACGAAGACAACTCATTCATAAATTGATCGAATTTCCCTATCATTCATCTATTTGTGAGCAATCCACTACCACTACTAGGATCTGGCTTGAACATGTGTCCCATGGTGATACATTGAGATCACACCATAAAGCTTTCTGCTCTGTAACTATGTAAATATAATCGACTTCTGACCCTCACCAACTAAGTTTGATGAAATTATTACACAATGTCGTTTGTTTTTATATAGTGTGGACTTTTCAGAACTATGTCGGTGAATGACAAAACTCTTACTTGCCGCTTAAATTTGAGCCAGTCAAGTCAAACTCAACATTTTTCCAACGACAGCCGACGTTTACTTACCAATCGTTTAGTGTGTCTGTAACAGCCACATTAAGTATTATAAAACCTCGTTAATATTTCCCTTTAACAGTCCGTCTCAGGGGATAAAACAAATCAAGAGCCGATGAAGAGGATATCGATAATACATATTAACAACAGTGCTGAAGGCGGCATATGCAAACATAAGATCATTCAGTGTCGCAGTTATAAACAGCAAATTCTCAGCATACACCTTAATTTAATTGCCTGGTCGTGGGAGGAAAGCACAATCGGCCCAAGGCTATCTAAGTATAGATGAATTGCAATAACTACACTAACACGCCCACAAGCGATAAGGTATATATATATGTATATATATATGTATATATATATATATCGTGTATAAAATAACCGCGTATATACATATAAATATATATATATATGAATATATATATATATATATATATACATATATATATATATATATATTTATATGTATATACATGTATATTTAGATATATGTATGCATATATATGAACATATATACATTTATGCATATATCTCTATATATACATATATATATATATATCCATTTATGTATATATGAATGTAAATATATATATATATATATATATTTATATATATATATATATTTATATATATATATATATATATATATATATTCTGATCAGTTTACGACACACGACGGGGATATACGTTTGCATAATACCTAGCACGACCTTGTTCGACGGGTTTTACATTCGCATTATGCCTTTCATAACAGGGTACGCTTTTCTCTATTTTCACCTTGTACGACGGGTATGGGTTTTCGAGGTCCCGCGGCACACCCCTACCCGAGATAAAGCCTATTGCCCCCCCCCCCGCCCCACCCCCACCTTCGGATACCAACCAACATATCCAGCCGCTTGTATCATTACAAACACCACCGACTGCAGCGCCACTCGTTTTCCGTTTGATCAAACGATAAACGAAAACCGAATCGGTTTGGTGTTATCCGTCTTTCGTTGTCGCACATGAAAAACGGTTTACGGTTTAGCCCTTGTTTTTCGTTTTTAGTTCTTGGTTTTTATAAACGAAAAACGAAAATACGGTATATACACGAACGAACCATATATATATATATATATATATATATATATATATATAGAGATATATATATATAGAGATATATAGATATATATATATATATATATATATATATATATATATATATATATATATATATATATATATATATATATATATATATATATAGATATATATATATATATATATATATATATATATATATATATATATATATACATCTATATGTATATATATATATATATATATATTCACATATATATTTGTCATTCACAGTTCACTTAGTCTTTTAACTTCTAAATGCCTTAAATAACAATGTTATTGCAAGCACTCGAAGAGTTACATTGTGTCCCATTATATTGACACCTTTGCAGTGATCGTGGCCTTGGAGCTTGCCCATTCCGTTGGTTACTAACTCTTGCCTGTAAAAACGTTTTTGTATTTTATAATTTTAGTAAAACAAAAGCATTAAGGAAACAAGCGTTTCGCCATAGTAGCAAATGCGTTGTTAATGTGCAATATGGCGTCTGTCTATTTTTGTTTTGTGATGTACATAGTATGATAATAATGATCATCTTCGTCTTATCTGTTTTTCTTAATATCACAAATGGTACCAATTCATTCATCATCATTCTTGTCATGGTGGATGCAAAAGCTAAGGCGAAACTGAGCAGCGTAGGGTAACTATTATATAAGGTGAACGTAATTACCTTAAACTTGTACCTGGAAGCGTTGTGCTTATGGCGTAGCAGGTGATCTATGTTGTTAATTATAACCAATGTCTCGCCATTCGATTAATGATATAACGTAACCAATTCCTAGGAGTCGTTAGGCAGAGTGCAGATTTATGCTGAGCGAAATTGAACAAAAAGCATCAAATACTTCGCCAATTGTCATTATAGATAGAGCGCAGACCTTATTGTCAAGATTTTCAAATTCGACTTTGAGCTAAAACGGTGCAAGAAAGTGAGGAGATTTCTAATTGTGTTGAGCATGTTAAGGGATTTAGCCTATGTTCGTAACTCAAGCCTAACAATCATATTGATTTAACTCTTTTAATTACGTCCTAAGCAAGCAATCCACGTTGTGTGTGTCGAATCAAAGGAGTGAAATACTTATTTGTATGATTTTTTGGTCACATTCCATGAGCTGAAATTGTAAATATAGGTTCACTGACCAGTAATTGAATCAAAGGTTGATTAGATGCGTGTCGCCAGACATATTGTCAGCCAAGAACCATAATGTCAGCCATTGTTGCGGATGAGGGTATATTCTGTCACACATCAAACATGTTTTGTTACAGCTGCCGTTGATTTGCGAAAGATATTTATTTCTGTAATTCTATTAAATCAATTTAGTCGATCGACAGAGATGTTATGATTTTCTTATATATTCTCAAATCCGTTACCCTTATCATTAAGCGTGAGTTTATGGCGTATTTAATCAATTTCAGCAGTCAAGCTCTATAAGTATAGGGATGACATGGTTAGGGAAACAGTTGAAATATGTAATACTGTTGAATTGCTTGAAAGAGTTTTCAATCGGAAGTATTATACTTTAGTATCATACGCACGAGAGATTCATTGCAATACATCCGCGAAAATCCACTTTAAAGTGACTTTGGCCATGTCAACATAATACAGTAAATACGGGGCAGTGCTGCAAATAATTTTATTTTATAAAAAAATATTCGGTTGTTTTGTTTGGATCACATAGCGCAATTACATTCTTTTGCCATTTTATGATGAGGTAGTCAATAAAGAGGATTCTTCATTTGGCTTTTACAGATATAAAATTATATCACAACCTGGTGTTACCACAACTTGAAATCATATGGTAAGAGACGATCTCCCGTTAAGTACGGTTCATTTGGTTTTGTTAATCGATGTCTGAGATAAATTTTTATATAAACTGCATGGAATATCAGGATTTGTCAAACATTGCATCTTACCATCAAAGGAATCACCGGTTTCTAAAATAGAAGCATTGTTTTAATTGGAATATATAGCGAATTTAATTTATTCATAACGACCGCCTAACAACCTCAACACAAAAGCCTTTATTATCCGATTACAAATGTTTATTATTTACCGCTTAGCCAGCGCAACCATTAACCCCATAGTTGTTGTGGTGCTATTTTTTGCATTGAGCACAAAGTTGGACTTTCTTAGATATGGTAAGGGCTGCGGCAGCATACAATGTAGTCTGACATTTAGGGGTTTTTCAATATTTTTGTCGATACGGATGTTCTAAAACGTGTTGATTGTTGTTGTCTTTGTTGATTCATTTAGCAATTATTATCCAGACGATTTTAGTGGTAACAAGAAACTTTGGGTAATCGATTTTTCAATAATATATATAATAATATATATATATATATATATTCATGTCCCATTATTCAGGCATGCAGTGTAAACTGCAGGTAGAGGTGTATATCGTGGGATACACATAAACACAAAAGTCATAGGACACATGCAAATGGTAGATACCACAACCATTCCTTAAAGTATCACATGGAAGAGGCATCATAGCTGCTACATGTACCTTCTAACTCTGCAAAGAAAATAGTTCCCTCTTATTTTTGGGTTGTTATTTTTGTGGCTCGTTATCTTGGATTCAAAACATTTCTGCATTCTAACCGAATGTAGCAATTGGTTTCATTGCCAAAAGCGCAGACTGTAACTGGAGTGCACCATCTGTGTAGCCAAGCTTTTGTCGCATTAATTACCTTTTGCGATCTACGTGTGAACAATTTGACTAGAAGAGCGCATGAATATAAATAGAGACAAGGCTATTATTTTGATGACAAACATGACTGTCAGGAAAAGTAATAAATGATTGCGCTATTATGCATATTGCGGACTAATATATGCCGTGCAAATAGTGCTTTAGTCTTGCGGCGGTGTGAAATATCCCTTTGTTGCATAGTGCCTTCCAAAACATTAAACCCTCTAGAAAACCCTGCCATGGATTTTATAGCGCCTGCCGAAGTAAATCTGATATAATTGAAGCTCTAGCGACAGCATGCAAATTTAACCATAGCTAAAATGAAATATCTTTGCTGAATTATTCCTTGTGTGATGCTTCTTAACGATGCCAATTTCCATTCAACAACGACGCAATGCATTGCATGTAGACCTGCAAATTTGTATGGTTACAATGACGCTATGGAAACTTATCGTATAATTGCTTAGTTATAATGTAGCTGACAATTTTGCCTCGAGTACCAAATCCCAAAGCAAAACAGAACAAGCTGTGCACATGTACTAAAATTGTGCATCGTCTCAAAAATGTAAAATGCTATGTTTTACATAGCATGCTATGATATTGTTTTCATTATAAAACCCAGTTTTGAAAATATATAAAAACTATTCAATGGTTGCATATAATTTGCAAATAGGTTAGATGATAAAAGTCACTTTCCGACCGATAATTAACACAATGTGCACGCTTACTCTATATTATTGCAAAATCGATTACCCAAAGTTTTTCTAGTTACCAGTAAAATCGTCTGGATAATAATTGCTAAATGAATCAACAAAGACAACAACAAGCAACACGTTTTAGAACATCAGCTTTGACAAAAAATATTGAAAAACCCCTACATGTCAGACTACATTGTATGCTGCCGCAGCAATTACCATATCTCAGAAACGACAAGTCCAACTTTGTGCACAATGCAAACAATAGCACCACAACAACTATGGGTTATTGGTTGCGCTGGCTAAGCGGTAAATAATAAACATTTGTAATCTGATAATAAAAGCTTTTGTGTTGAGGCTGTTAGGTAGTCATTATGAATAAATTAAATTCGCTATATATTCCAATTAAAACAATGCTTCTATTTTAGAAACCGGTGGTTCCTTTGATGGTAAGATGCAATGTTTGACAAAACCTGATATGCCATGCAGTTTATATGACAATTTATCTCAGACATCGATTAACAAAACCAAATGAACCGTACTTAACGGGAGATCGTCTTTTACCATATGATTTCAAGTTGTGGTAACACCAGGTTGTGATATAATTTAATATCTGTAAAAGCCAAATAAAGAATCCTCTTTATTGACTACCTCATCATAAAATGGCAAAACAAAGTAATTGTGCTATGTGATCCAAACATAACCACCGAATCGTTTTTTATAAAATAAAATTATTTGCAGCACTGCCCCGTATTTACTGTATTATGTTGACATGGCCAAAGTCACGTTAAAGTGGATTTTCGCGGATGTATTGCAATGAATCTCTCGTGCGTATGATACTACAGTATAATACTTCCGATTGAAAACTCTTTCAAGCAATTCAACAGTATTACATATTTCAACTGTTTCCCTAACCATGTCATCCCTATACTTATAGAGCTTGACTGCTGAAATTGATTAAATACGCCATAAACTCATGCTTAATGATAAGGGTAACGGATTTTAGAATTTTGGGGAATATAAAAGAAGATCATAATATGTCTGTGGATCTACTAAATTGAGTCCATAGAATTCCATGAAATAAATATCCTTCGCAAATTAACGGCAGCTGTAACAAAACATGTTTGATGTATGACAGAATATCCCCCTCATCGGCAACCATGGCTGACGGTATGGTTCGTGGCTGACAATATGTCTTGCTATGCGCATCTAATCAACATATGATTCAATTACTGGTCAGTGAGCCTATATTTACAATTTCAGCTCATGGAATGTGACCCGAAAATCATACAAATAAGTATTTCATCCCTTTGATTCGACACACACTTTACGTGGATTGCTTGCTTAGGGCGTAATTAAATAAATATGATTGTTAGGCTAATCTCGAACAGCATGCGTTAACAAACATTGGCTAAATCCCTTAACATGCTCATTACTATTAAAAATCTCTTGCACCGTTTTAGCTCGAAGTCAAATTTGAAAATTTTGACAAAACAGTTGTTAAATAGTACAGAAAAAAAATCTGCGGTCACCTGCAATAAGGTCTGCACTCTATCTATACTGACAATTGGTGAAATATTTGACGTCTTTGTTCAATTTCTCTCGCAAATATCTGCACTTTGCTTAACGCTTCCTAAGAATTGGTTACATTGGATTATTTATCGAATGGTGAATCTTTGGTTATAATTAACTACATAGGTCACCTACTGAGCCAAAACCACAACGCTTCCAGGTACAAGTTTAAGGTAGTAACGTTCACCTTATGAAATTGTTACCCCGCAATGCTCAGTTTCTCCATAGCTTTTGCATCCACCATGACAAGCATGATAATGAATGAAACGGTACCAGCTGTGGTATTAAATTAACCGGATATACGAGGATGATCATTGTTATATTATGTACAAAATAGAAAGAGGGGAGACGTAGTTAGCTGAAAACGCTCAGCGATGAATAACGACTCCTTTACCACTGTTAAGATTCCCAATTGAATGTTATAGCCATTATAGATGGTATAATTGAATTTGTTCCACGGAGCATATAAGATGCAAATATGCTTTATGCTGCCATATTCAGCTTTAACAACGTATTTACTTCTATGGCGGAAACGCTTGCTTCCTTAATTCTTTTGTTTAACTGAAATTATAATACAAAAACACTTTTACAGGCAAGAGTTAGTAACCAACGCAATGGCCAAGCTCCCAAGCCACAATCACTGCAAAGTTGACAATACAATGGGACGCAATGTAACTCTTCCAGTGTTTGCAATAACATTATTATTTAAGGCATTAAGAAGACTAAAGACTAAGTGAATTGTGATAGACAAATATATATGAATATATATATATACATTTATACATATATATATATATATATATATATATATATATATATATATATATATATATATATATATGTATATATGTATATACATATATATATATGCATACATTAGTCTGCGTCCCAGACTCCAGGGGTTCCGCTACGCTTCTCGCCCTAGAGTCTACAAAAAGATAAGGTCTTAAACTGGCGCGTCCGAATATTCATTAGACACGTTCATTAGTCTTCGTGACCAATCAACGCAAAGGTTGTGACCCGTTTTGACCTTAATTGCGCGTGTCTGGCTTGTGATACGCGCCCTCGGTTCTATGTGACGTCATGGACATTGTAGTGGCCTGCGTCCAATGAGAACACATTGAATGTCTTCTGGAATTATGGGGCGTCTCAAAAGTTCAAATTGACACCACAACAAGCGCTTTAATCGCTTAGCTGCACGATAGTATGTTTACGTAATAGTCAGTTAAAAAAAAAAGTTGTGTGTCTGCTTCTCTCGACGACTGTGTGATTAACGGTGCCACTCAGCGTGAAACAACAAATCGGAGTGTTGTAGAATGTGTGCCCGGCTCAAAAAAATCACTTGTCCAGATGAATAAGTTCTTCGGAACTTGTAGAACCAACCAATGAGAGACAACGACTCAAAAGTACCCGAGAGTGACCGCGAGACATGGCTTGTGATTGGAGCATCCCAAATCTGGGATGCCTGTCCAGTTCAAGACATTAAGGTCTCCTAGACCTGAAGGCGAGACTATTGAATATCAGTAACATGTAAACAGCGCCCGCAGCCATCAGGCTAGGGGACCTTGACTATGCATACATATATATACATATTTTTAAATATATCATTAAATATATACATATATATATATATATATTATATATATATATATATATATATATATATATATATATATATATATATATATATATATGTGTGTGTGTGTGTATTCATATGTATTCATGCATTTATATATTCATAGGAATTTTGATTTATTTATATTGTTATTCAACTATGCTTTTAACAAACCGCCGTATATGGTTATTCTATACATTATGCTACACAGGTATTCTCTTTTACATTTCATATATACAATGCTAGATCGCTTTTAGGCATTATATCTTTGGGCCTGTGTGCGTGTTTGTGTAGTTATTGCTATTCAATTATACTTTGACAGCCTTGGGCCGATTGTACTGTCTTCCCGCGACCAGGCAATTTAATTAAGTAGTATGCTGAGAATTCGCTGCCTATAACCGCGACACTGAATGATCTTATGATTGCATATGCCGTCGTCGGGAGTAATACCAAGTTAGATTTCTGATTTTCAAAATCACTTTAATGGAAGGAATTCTCAGTCTGTAAGCTCAATGCTGAATAGGTTTTGGATTGTATATGCAGCTGAAAATGACAACTGGAAGATGAATCACGGATCGAACTTTTATCTTTAATAGCGATTGGGACGGGTTATATCGTGTAACTGCTGTCATGGTCAATTAAATGGTATTTTACTCAACATATCACCTGTAATCATTGATGTTTCTTACGTAATGTATATCATCATAAGGGTTGTGTAACGCTTACTATATGGTTATTGTACCATCATTACATCAACTTATAAGCTATGATTGAAGCTGTTCACACCTTACTCAACAGTCATTTAGATCATTGCGACTCATCACGTCGGCCTATATTGTAGTTGTTGACGCCAGGTGCGACCAAGCCGATATTATTGTGTTATAAAAAGAAAACAATAGAAATAGCTTGTCTCCCGCACTCATGAATACGTACGGCCTTTTGTTACACAAGTTCCAGGTAACAACTTAAGGATTTGTTTTCAGCATTTAGGTCAGAGTAGGAAATGGAACCATTATTCGACAATATTATTTGTTACAGTAGATGTATTTACTTGTAACCATTGATTTAAGATTAAACGTAGTTTCATAATTACCATATCATATTGCTACTAATATTAATGATCATATTAAGAAGAAGAAGTATTTGTTTTGTATGTCAGCATTCTCGTTAATAAGGCTGCGCACCCCTAAAGAATTGGGGTCAATAAATTAGACGAAGTATTACGCTATGTCCTATACTACTAGGGTGCTTTTTATGGCAAGCCACTGTTGAACGTATTTAGTGCAAATTGAAATCTAAAAGTGCACATACAAATCCGTGGTGCTGAGGATGCGCAATAATTGACTCTGACATTCTCTAAGTCTGTGACATCGTGTATTAGACAATATGAAGAAGGACCAAGTATTGATGAAGGACCTGTCTAATATTCATGGAATCAGAATCCAGCACTGAACCCGGATACATTTCATCATGAACATCTATCATGCTCTTTCTTTCCCGTGAGACACCCATCATTGAAGTAAGCCCCTCAGGGAGGCTCAGTCATGGCTGCTGGACTATCATACGCATATTAAAGATCCATCGAACAGCAAATCTACCATTCGCTAGCAGCGCCTGATGTCCATCTCGTACCACGCCATAGGAAGAAACGAATTACACTTTCGTTGTGCACTTGTTATGAAGTGCAGCAATTACTTGATTTTTTTCCCGACGGCGCTGTGGTGACACTCGTCACGTGAATCATAAGTTGAGTTCACAGTTCCAAATTTAGTCGTTAAGTTACGAATGAGTTATGAGAATACATTAACTGTGTATATAGATAACGTAAAGATAATCTGATGCTACGCCTCTTGTTTTCGGGTTCAGCATTTTCTTTCTGCATCATGGTGAATGTAGATATATGCGCTTTATGTTCTCATATATGTTGCAGTTAGGTAGATAATATCATTATTATCAATAACGCTCTGATACTACAATAACATTTCCTACAAAATTCAGATCCACGATCATCAGATAGTCGTTAGTTTCAAATTCTTCATGGTTCTCTGGTCCCTTCTGGGGCGCTATGGGTGACGGTGTCTAGCCATAGGGTAGATGCATTTGTTTATTTGCTGTACATGATAGGTCAGATATATGGCACAGTGGTATACGCTTCATATCTATAATAAAAATCCGTTCCCCAAATGTAGTTTGAACCGTCATAAAAGAAATGCAACATTCAGAAATAAAACCCATGTAATGTAGAGGTTAACTGACAACATCATTAGTAAGACAATCAATCACCCTCCCCTCTCCCCTAAACACCAACAACTTGATCATGCAGATGCTGCCCTGGAATAACTGTCTTTTGCTGATTCGTATTAAGCATCGAAAAGTATTTTTTTCCGCTTAAAACCACCGATACCTAACCCCCTTCCACGACCCCAAGTCACAATTTGGAACCTTGTCTATGCAAGCAAACTTCAGATACATTTGTTGCATCCCGAATCAATGCTCAAGCTTTTGTCAATTGAAAGAGTCCATTTTCATGCCTTCACCTCGATAACCTGGTGATGAACGAGCAAATTATTAGTCACTGCGCAGTTACATCTGAAAACTCAATCAATCATTCAGACTTGAGAACATACACAGTGTGCTTATGATTGCTGTCTTGGTGAAAATCGATCTGACGATGTGCGTTTGTCGGCCACTAAATTATATTCGTGGCCGACACCGATCGCTGTACACTTGCCTGAGGTATTTCAATGGATAATCTTCTGCTTCATCCGCATCAAACATCAACCAAGTGATTGATGGAAATAAAAATTTCTATAAAACTGGAGCCAATAACAGGACAAACAATTCTTTTTATTCAATGCTAATATGGCGATATTATAATTGCATTGATCCCCGCATAAAGTCAATAGCAACGCAGTATAACAAAAACAACACCATATCAAGACATTAGCTGCAGCAAACCAGAAGGTGAACGCTACTGGTAACGAACACACATAGGCGCACACATATACACACGCACACAATTTCTATAGGTACTAGCAATATCACGTAAACATAAGAATTAACGACCTACAGCGTCTCATGTTAGTTGCTGCTGGATCACAAACCCTTCCCTGTGATTTGGCCTGCGGATAATCGTAATAAGTATCCTTATACTTCAATGGGTTATGAATGTAAAAGTGGATCTTGTTTTTTTGCGACTGCAACCAATTATAATATAACAGTCTGATGTAAACATATTACAGTAGTTTGGCGCACTCTGATTGATACACAGACACACATAGAAACAGGCAAGCACTCACACACACGGCCACACACACGGGCGCGCGCACACACCAAGTAAACAGCACAGTAATGACTACAGAGATATACACAGAACCGACATATTAAGTGTGCAGCCTAGTGCGATATCATCAATCATCTATGCCAGTATTTTATGAACTAGCAAAACTCTAATCATCTTAGTCGCAAATAAGAATGGTTTGCGGGAAAATCTGAGTGTATGGGAGTTTCCAAATGAATAAAGTATTCATGTGCGATGGTCATGTTACAGATAAATTTCCTAAACATTATTAATAATCGCAGCGGCGCAAAAATTACATTTCGTATTATTGAATATAAGGAAAGCAGGCGCCAAGAATACAAATGCCTCAAAGCACACCAACGACAAAGGTTTATGCGATAAGCACACCGTTTTATGCGTAAAAACACGTCATAAACTAATGACGCACAGAGACACAGACTGTCAAACAACAAAACCCAGCAAGGAGTTTATATCAAAATCAAAACCATTAAGCTTCCTGGCTGTTTCCCAGGATTGAGCTGGCAGTCTCAGTTGATTTAGCTAACAATTGTTTTGTGGGAACGGTCTAAGATCGAGACGACTCAAGTTAAGTTTCTTTATAAATACGACCCTGAATAATTGACCGAGTTATCACAAACTGTCCCACTTTCATGTTGGCCTTGACGCGGACTGTTAGTAACAGTCATACAGCTCATGTAGCGGTAACCCTACCGCCCATTGTTACATCGGTCATCTGTAAATATTCTCCACAATTACATTGTCGGCTTTCTTAGCATCATTCTGCTGACTACACAAATTGTCATGACTGTAATTCTAGTTAGGAAGAGTATATAATGAATATTGCCTCCCAAAGGTTGTCGATAACAGCCTTAGGTGATATCGGCAGGTATGTCTTTGTTGAACACTAGATACATAGAATGTAGAATAAGTATGAGATAAGCATAGTATGCCGTTCCTATTTAATACAACATACGCACAGACAAAACACCTGTCAACCTCATAGCTACAGCGTACGCACAGACGTCCTGTCAACTCTTACAATAGCTATAGCGTTCATATTGAAGCAGCTACGTCACTTCTTGTCGAAGGCGGCACACAACCTGTGCATCCTTGCCATGTTTGTAATGATATGATATGGATAATCTTGGATGAACGACAATTGTTTGTTTGAACCCTGCAAGTAATGTTAACCAGCAATATGACATCTACTCGATGTTTTACTTTGCTTTAAAATAACTGTGGCAACACATTAATGATATTTTTGAACGCATGGTTTTAAGTTCTACTTATATTGCTAGGATGAGTATAATGATCTTCACTTATTCAGCGGTGTATTACAAAACTCGGTAACGCTATTTTAATTACCTCAGTATCGTGCACTGCACGCTTATATCATTGGTTCATTCAGCCTAATCAATTTTACCCTACCCGATAAACGCAGTGGCAAAGTAAGTTTTGGATCCTTTCTTGTACGAGCATTACCCACATTACCTATGCCATACTACAATCGTGACTATGGAATGGGAGAGATATGTTTTGTCCTACTGTAACGCATTACTGATTTGATACACATGCTCTTCCAGATCTGATTAATATTTATAATTATTTCATCATTCCTTCTGGTATCATTGCGTGCCTTTACTTCTGTGACAGTGTGGTCATAAAGCATGTTGGATAAAAACGACATTAGTGTAATTCACGAGGTGAACCGTGCAATATTGAAATCAAGCAAAGCATTCACCAATTATTAAAAATATCGGATGAAGAGGGTATTGGATTAATTCGTGCTTCGACTGTCAACGTTGGCTTAAGCAACATTGTGAACAAATCCTGGGCTTGATGTAACGCCATTGCCAATCTGCACTCTATATATTAAGATATCTTGCCCATTGTGTATGGGAATCTCCTCGCCCATGCAAAAACATCTGACTGCACTTTTCCTCCAAAGATGCCAGAAATTTATCACAGTGATATTGATCCTAGATTGCGTCTGTGCTCTTGTTGTCGCTGCTTTTACAATAAAAACAGGTCAATATAGCGTTCATATTGAAGCAGCTACGTCACTTCTTGTCGAAGGCGGCACACAACCTGTGCATCCTTGCCATGTTTGTTAATGAACTTTATGACGGAAATCAGGCTGAGCCGTTTCCGAAGGCTCAATAATAAGATGCTACGAATCGTGCATTATAAGACAAACTCGCTGCAAAGATGTCTACCCAAGGTTCCTCTCGGCGAGACCCACACCTCGCTTCAGATACTTAATCAATGCCTCCTGAACACCTTCTAGTAGTAACGTTATCGTGGTTTGATTTTGAGCTTGTTATTGTAGTCCAAACCGCGATGCTTTACTCGATGTTTTACTTTGCTTTAAAATAACAAAACCACACATGTGGCAACCACAATATTAATGATATTTTTGAACGCATGGTTTTAAGTTCTACTTATATTGCTAGGATGAGTATAATGATCTTCACTATATTCAGCGGTGTATTACAAAACTCGGTAACGCTATTTTAATTAACCTCAGTATCGTTATTGCACTACACGCTTAGAGGCCCCTTCTTTGGTGCTTCCAGATAATATATTCTATCCTATTCCGTCAGTCTGTTATCTCATGTGCTTTTGTATATATGACGTAGCCCACCTAACGATTGCAGTGGATTGAAATTAGAGAGAGCCACACCGAAGTGAACCCTCTTTGCGAAGCTATACATTCTTCGACCAAATTGTGCGACCTTCGGCGGTCTTTTCTTTCAGGAATCAATTTCAGACCACGCAGTACCTCAATGTAGCACATGTTTCGTAAGGATGCATTGTTTTCGTTGTGTTACGGTAAAAAGTCAACCAACATACTAGCAAACATGCATGAATCGAATCATAATCATATAGGTGACTCGAAGTCGACCCTAATACCATACGTATTTTGATTCAAAGGTACCGTTGCATTACCGATGCGATTACTGTGATATAACATTTGTTTTATCATAAGTTGACTGTGACAAATTAAGAAGATACTCATTTGGAACATAAAAGAATAACATCTACTACTTCCTTGAGAATGGCGTCTCCAAAGGCGGCATGTATTCGCATTCATTTGCTTTGGAAAGATTGCAGCAGAATCGTCCCAGCTATATTCGCACATCGAAAGGTACGGATACATAAATTGAGACATTCGTTAGACCCATGCGATAGATGTTGCTCACTTCTGTTCGATGTTTTACTCGTTTGTCACACGTCTGAGGTCATAATACGAGTCCATATTCCTAACATACAGCAGCTGACATAGATGTTCTGGCGTATGGTTGCCAGTTGTAGGTGGATCATCTTACCATTCATGTGGCAATTTACCCGGATGTAATATTTCTTGCGAATTGCATCGATTCCCAAAACAAAATCAAGAATAGCAAATGCTTATATTCTATTGTCATATCAAATACGTATTTGTGCTTAGAGGACTGTGTAGTTTCTTTGTTAAAACGCTTCCCCTGAGGTTTGAGATGCATGCCACTGGCTGCAGGCATTTCCGGTGTTATAACATGATAAACTAGCAGATGAGCTTCTACTATCAGCCGATCTATTAAGGATCGGAAACACAAGCGTGAAATGGTCGTTTACTATTCTGCAAATATCTTCACTTACACAGCTTTGTTTTAATGAGAGGCAATAATGCAACCTTACCAGCACAAATCGTCGGTTAAGTAACGGGAATCGCTGAGCGATTGCCTGATGTTATTGATTTGGCCGCAGCATTGTACTGAATTGCTGTTTACTCGTTTGTTGTTATTATCTGTCTTCAGACGTGGATGCAATCGATACAATTTACATTATATTGATTAGCCACTATTCTAACAGTTTGTGCTGAATGACGTTATCAAAGACTACATACAACTGGCTCAGGCGTATTCATTACTACTTAAATGTCCGGATGTTCATTGTCCAGCAATCCCATCATTCATAACTTAGGTCATTACAAGTTCCATACTCACAAAGTTATCGCTGAAAATTATGCTTTGCAAAGATTTCGTGGGTTAATCCTTTTTCTTTTCCAGCATATGCTATGCGTAATTTTTCGGGCACTTAAACCACACGACCTGCCTTTAACAATAACATTCGCATGTATTGCGGCCCTCCCGGAATTTTAGTAATGACCACACGTTGGATATGTTTTTGCGCTTGTATGTACAGATTCAGAGTCAGATTCAATATGCTAACATTTTACGGAAATGATTGAAACAGCTCAATCAGCGTGTTGCCATTTCACCGACAATATATAGGCATTACTAACGTGTTCGCCGAGTACGACATGAAATAAATAAACACTATATTTCATCAGCATGATTGCATTTATTTACTGTACAATAACAGGATGGTGTGCTTCCTTTCCAACTCAGCATAAATATCTATTCGCTACCGTCTACCTACCGTCATCGGATTCCGATGTCTTAATTAATCCAACCCTAACGCAGTAACATACACTTAAGCATTCTTGTTAACTGTCTGCTCTTGCACAGACATATAATTTTGTAATCAGGCAAATCAAGTACAATTGTTAATGGTGAAACCTTAGGCAATATGCCAACGTCGCAATTGTTGTCTATTCCACGAAATCTAATCCCATCAAGGCTTTAACAATAGCTCTGGTGGAGGACATATTGGTGATAAACATGCTGTGTATCGCTTAGGACACACTATCGGTCATCCAAGATTGCACTGACACTTTTACTAATCTGGCTCCACATTTAATGTTTTAAGTGTTTTAACCTAACGGAAGTGATCACTTTTAAAGGCGGAAGTTGAATTTGATACTAAATGCATACTAATCATGCTTATGGTGCACGTCAAATACTCATGGTGAAATTCACATACCAGCACCTGCCGAAGCTGTCATACACAACTTGAGCGAGCATTATTTCTTGGGTAGTCATCATGACTAGCTCATGGCGATTCATCTAATCCGAATAACAACTATCGCCAGCTCGGTCAACCGTACGGATTCTCTCTGTCTCATTACGGGTCTGAGGAATTCGTATTGTCCTTTTTTATTTCGCTGGGCGTAAGTACAAAAGAGTTCTACAAGTGTCGTTTTATATGCTCGCAATGGATTTAGCAGCATTTGATTTTGCAAACCTGTAGTCGTAGCACATTGCCCATGCCTCAGTAAATAAGCATAGTAAATACCCTTGCGCTGCGGCAGCAATACAGACTGATTGTCACACCGTTCACATGTATACAGTGACATCCTTTCATTCAGTTCCATTAATCTATGCCCTTAAAAGGGCAACATTTTGCGTATCAAGTCTGTTTGTTATCACGGTGTTATGACGACACATTGTGTAAGTCATATCCAAAAGGAAGTCGGAAGATAGTATTAGGGCACACATGGCTGCTTTGACGAATATATTGAAAAACTGTGGTAGGTGAACACTATAATGTATTTTAGTTAAGATCTTCCATTCTAAATTTTAACCGGGGTTCTTAGTGCTTCCCAATAGTAATATTGCTAACATATCTCGCCTCGCTTTACAAACCCGCATCCTCCCACAGATAGGCGAGTCTTAGCATAAATTCCTAGCCATGAGACAATGTGTTTACTGCGTACTTGTTTAAATTTGATTATATAAACACAACTTATATCATTTAAATTTATTTATGTATCGAGTTTATTTTGAGTAATCATGTCTTGGCTCTCATTGTATTAATTAATGTTCTTGTCTTATGATATACGGATGGGATGTTTTGTAACAATTTGAGGACTTCATGAACAACGAGCCGATCATCGACGGTCAGCCAATGTGTTTCATCAATACGAGATCAGCATAAGGATTTAGGAAGAGTAGGCAGGGTCAAGCATATGGAGTTGCTGTGCGCAACACAAATCTCTTGTTTGGACATTGTAACCATTCTTTCTGAACAGCGGAAGTATTTACATCGTGGTACCACTGGAGCTGCGGCGGCAAAGGTCAACATATTCTCTTTTTGTTGTCCCCCGGGCGATGGCAGACTTACAATCACAAATTGGATGGACATATGTCTAGAAGCATGTATGGTAAGTAATGCAGTACAACATCACCTACTTAAATTGTGCAGTTGCTTGCGCAACTTATTTGTGATAGTTAAGAAAATACACATGCAACGTAACCAGCAGTAAGCGGACTTTTTTCAAATAATTGTTTCAAACTATATATTGATACTTATCTGCACGTCTTCTCAATTAATTAACATCAATTTCACGTTTTTTCGCCGACAGCGTATTTAAATGCTGGTGAATCTGATTTGGTTTGATTTATCATCTGTTAAGATAGACGAATGGTGTGGAGTTGTATCCGTATATACATATATAAGTGATACATTCCATATCCTCCTCCTAGAGGAACGCCTTGTTGAAAGCTGCCCCTAAGCCCGGTTGATTCACAAAACAATGATTGAATGGACTTATAATAGGATATTAGTGAACGCAGGTGGTTTCACGCGTGAAATTGCCTCACATGTAGACTCCTGCGAAGAAATGCGTGCGATAGATTATTTTAACTGCATATTTTGTTAACAGCATTGTGACTATGGGTAAGTATGCAGCCGTCTGAACATAAATATGTTGCTGACTGGCTAAAGCCTTATGCCACAATGCTGCAACGCGCCAGTACACAGTGCCCAGCAAAAATAGAATTTTTACGCATGGTCTTGATACACAAATCGTTAATGTGTTTCCAGGTGAGTGTTTGTATTGGTGTGTGTTCGTATGTTTGTGTGAGTGTTCGCTTGTGTGCTTGCGAGTCTGTGTGGCTTACCTGTGAAGATGATTTTTTTTTATCGTTGTAAATAACATAGGTAAGCATGCCGATTGAAGTGCAGTGCCTCCTTTCGCATTGAATAAACATTACTGGCTTTCCTATTATTGTACTCATTTGCTAAAATTTTCGTTCAATATATGCATATCAATCAATCGCGTGACTGATCGCATGATATTATTCATGCAACTTTACTAAAGGCAACAAATGGCAAGTGATGTATGACACTTTTTTGTAATTCAATGGCCTTCATACACACCACGAGAACGAATCACACCAAACCAGCATTCATTATGCAAACTGTATACATCCTCAACTGAGTGTTTGATTGAATTCTCAGATGCGACTTTACAGTGACTAGTAATCTGCTATAATCGCAGTCATAGACATTATTCACCAGGTAATTTGTGTTTTAATTAGAGTTTATGTTTTCACAATAATTTGCAATCGCTCTAATATTTTCATCTCTATTTCTCTGACATAAACATGATGACAAACATTTCCTCAATTTTGCTTCACCGAGGTTTCTCTCACAAATATAAAAATCTACAACAGAAACAAACTAATATAGACTTACAAAGCATTTGTAATTTCAATGGGAAGCCGTCGTGTACAAGTTATTTTTGTGTAATAGTGTGTAACAATGACGTTGCATGCGCAACATGCTATCCATTGGAGTCATTTCATAGCAAAGACATCATACTGTTGATACTAAAAATGCCGCTGACATATACCATAAATAACTAATCGTTGCTGGTAATGGGACATGCTGTCCCTTTCGATTGGTGAAGCTAGAACTATAACATAGCAATGTTTGATAAGTGCTTATGTGTGAAAATGCTAAACCCATGGAGAAATGCATGCACCTTTGTTTTACCATGGTGGATGCATATATAAATCAAACAACAGCGCTCTTCACAATTTGTATGAGGACCACTCCTCGTCTGGAATTGTAACATTTTTAACGAGGACATCAAAAGGCGGACAAAACACTGCACCTCAATTTTTCTAGCAACTTGTGTCTCTTTGCCTTTACCGGAAGAAAACAGTCTGACATTTTCAGTAGAGCTTTGCAGTTTAGCATTTGTCTGAATAATGAAAACTATATTGCTGCTTTGCTAAAATCACAAATGTAATAATAATCCACATGACAGAGAGTGTAGTCAGGATTTGGGCCGATGTTAAGCAAAGCATCAGGATATGCTCAGGCCCAACTCCAGCGCTAAGAATTGTATAACAGAATTAATCTGACATCTCATTTATCGGTTAGGAAAACATTTGTTATATAACTGGAGGGGATCAATTAAAGAGTTGATTCAGCATAATCCGCATGTGATCTTGCAACAACAAATGCATTTCTGCAAGTACAGGTAACACTTTCTCAGAGTCAATTCTGATACATAAAGTTAATTTTATGGAGACAATAATCCATATGAACGAATGATATTCATATCTCGTGAAATTCATATAAACACTCGTAAAATATACATAAACACTATTGTAGATTGTAGATTTGCAAAAGCGGCATTACAAACACAGAAATGTGCGTATAATTTTGCCAACCAAGCCAACGGAATCACATATCAATCCAGAAAGAGCATTATTTAACAATGTTTATTGATTGGTAAATGTTGTGCACACTCACAGAAGAATGAAGATTAATTTTACAGTGACTGTACCGCCCATCAACATTACAAGTGTACAATGCAAGGACAAGATGAAGGTAAAAGAGTTACTTTTGTTCATATTATTATTATCATTTATTATATCTTCACAGGATTGCACGGCGTTGCCACTTGCAATTACTGATATCCTTTCATAAGTCTATTCACAGACTTGTGAGGTACAATATTGCCAACCAAGCCAACAACAAAGCGTTTGTTTACGAGCAGAATATGGAATGCACCACTTATTTATGTTTTTATGTATAAATTCAACATGCACACTCACAGATATTAACAGCAGCTTAATTTTACAGTGACTGTAGCCACCACATTACAAGTGTACAATATAAGGACAGATGAAGGAAAAAAGTTATAATGGAAGGTTAATCATTTATTATTGACAGATTGCACGGCGTTGTTGCAATTATGATATCCTTTCATAAGTCTATTCAGTTTTTTGAAACTACAACAGGTGTATGAAAAAAGCGTTTGTTTACGAGCGATGGGAATGCTGCACTTATGTAATTTTTTGTACCACCTCAACACCATTATATTGCAGCAGCTGTAATGAAACTTGACCCCAGAAAGGCATCTGGTGGTTTAACAATTCAAATCATAGATCACTTTGACCGTGCATCCTTGGGCGATGAAAACCGGTTTTTCAAACCAGTAATTGCACCCCCCCCAAAGCAAATAGATCAAAGGGTACAGCCATCTGATACAAATTATCTTTGCCGAATGGCATTGGCTTTATATCGTCGTGCGCCAGTACACAGTTCCCGCGTAAATGTAATTAACGTTAGATAGTGATACACAAACTGTACATATGTGTGTGTGTGAGTATCGGTGTGTTGATGTTTACAGGTGCGTGGCTGTGTGTGTATGCTTATGTGTGTGTGCTTGTGTGTGCATATTGTCTCCATATTATTGTCTCCATTTATTTCAATTATCGCTCACTGTGTATAATCATCTATCGTTTGATTGAACTTTAATGCGGGTGATGATTATCTACTCAGTTATTTTAGGCAAGCTTAAATCAATTGGTAGTGGCCAATTTGATAATTCAGTGACCTTCACATCTACACCATGTCAGCGATTCACACAAAGACAGCATTTCTTAGCACATTGTGTTCGTCCTAGGTGATTAATTGAGTCTTCAGATGAAACTGGGCAGTGACCAGTTATTGCTCATTTATCCGGGTAAATGGGGTGTAGGCATAAGATAGCTCTCGTACAATTTGTGTTCAAAATAATATGCACTAATACTGATATTTGCAACTGAAGTTTGCTTGCATACACATAATGACCATCGCGACCTTGATTTTGTACTCAGGAGCACAGTTCTGTGCTATTAATTAATTTCGTTTCATAGCTAAGTGCTGATGTATTACGAGTAACACTGTCATTGGCTGCAACATTGCCTTGAGGCAATGCTTAGGCAGGTGACTGGTCGATAAGTAAAAGCATCTTAGTAAGCTGTAACCCCGTCTTCACAATGAAGCACTGCAGATTATTGGTGGGCGTTACACCAAAATAGCAGTGACCTTGACAGGGCATTAGCTGATTCAGAAATGAAAGCATTCATACAGTTACATGCGGTGATGAAATAGCAGCTCATTAATGCCAACGACTAACAGATATGTACACAATGGTTATCCAAGTGTTATCCACAACGCCTCGATGCATCCACACTATTGGACAGATGCAGATTTATATTTAGTGGGCTGTTTACTCGTTTGCCGAATGCGTGCACGAAGAAACACCTAAACTATTGCTATCCGTTTAACATCATTGTATTATATAAATCTTTTATTTGTTACATCATTTTGGAGGTAATCTAAGTAGATATGATCTGTGTTGCTTTAATTTCGTTAATATTTATAACATTCTTATCCTGATTTTTGCACAATGACGTTTCCACAGTAGAAGCCTGCAGTGCTTATCCAGCTCTATTTGTCACTCGGTATGTGTAAATTTCTGCGACTTGAAAAAACGACTATAACGATAGTTCATAGAAAGGTCTTAAACCATGTCAACACACTTTGTATATTTGTTTGTAACAGGCACTCAGAATACTATAGCTACAGGAGCTTTTGTTCAGGAAATGTGGCATGCTCTGCCGAAGGTTTTATTGATCAGCAAATAAAGCCACCTCAGATTGAACCAATTTATGTAATTTATGCAATGACGGATTGTATAGCTAATTGTTTTATTGCATTGCAGCTAATATGCTACCGCCGACATTGGCCTACTGCATTAAGCAGTTGAGTTAGGAGGGAGGCGCGACAGGGATAAGGGTGGGGTCCTGGCTGGGGTCAGTGGATCCCGTCATCTGCTGCTTCGCTTAAACAGATAACCATGCTGAATGTGTCTTCATTAACAACAAATTTTGCCAATTTAATAAGTCTAAACGTATATGCCCCCATGAACGAATTGCGAGAACTCCTTAGGCAGCTGAGCGATGTCACATTACAAATTAGTTATTCGCAGGCCGTTCCAGAATCGGACACAGTGATAATTATTATAAATAGCACTACGCACCATGGTCGCGTTCATGACCGGGACAATCTTTATTTTAGCTGCGCACTAGTATTGTTAAGTCATAACGTTAACAACCTAACATTAACTGGTCAAGGCATTTATATATGACATCGTTGATATTTGCGCATAATGGACTGATCTGCAAATACAGCCGTTAAGAGGAAATTAGAAGAAATAATCTAACTGAACGAATACTACAACTGATAGCTGAAACAATGGAAATAGAAAATCTGCTACATTAATATGTGTCATTTGCTTTTTGTGTGTATAGAAATAGAATACATTTTATATAATTAACACTGGGAATGTAACTTAAAACAGGTCTCGTATCTACATTTATCTGGTATATATAGTATATAGACTGTGACAGCTCCTGTCTATTGATTGTCACTGTCCGGTTCATGGATTCCTTAGACAAGTAACTTCATTATGCATCGTTTTGATACAGGTCACGATAGGCTGCAGCTTGTTATACCTCTAATCATCGATGAGGATGGTGTTCAAAATGTATTGTTTTAATAACACTGCAAAGCAATTGTGCTTTTACGCTAATAATAGGTTTTGTGTGCAGCGATGAATTTGGTATGGCTGCGAGTGTGCACGCGGTCGTAGGTAGGTGCGTGTGAGTGTATGCTTTAATGTTTTTGTATAATATTGACACTTTGTTCAGACAACCCCATATAATATGCCCATCACTTAGCTGTTAAATGAATGCAAGTTAACACATGATCATACTGTATCTACAATTTGCAACAAGTTGGAAGCTACTTTACTTATTTAGTACTTTATAACCTTTCCCAATGTCAGTCGGCCTCAAGTGGTATAGCAGCTAGAATACACCAAGCGCTGATGGAGAGGCCATTGGTTATTCATGCCATCATTACCGCACACCTAGGCTCCTTATATCAAATGGCCAGCATTCTTCTAGTGTCTCATTGGACGCATAAAACGTAAGTTAAGAAGATGGTTTATGCCCTTATTAGATAGAGCACGTATTGCCGAGAGTGATACTCTCAGACACAGAACAAAACTCACAGAATGTTAATATCATAACAAAAAGTATCCAATTTGGTTTGCATGGCTATGGTTTTAAAACAAGTCTTATATAAAGCTGGCGGTAGATTGTATCGCGATGCTGTCGAAATGGATTGGAGCGCTTCATGGATGCATCAGACAAATATCGAGTGTGCCATTACTTACCATCCTTGAAGCCGTCGATAACCCTATGTATGAAGTAAAAGGGATAACGCCTATGGAATTTCAAAGCAATTACACTTGAGCACTTTCTGCCTAAATTTAGAACGTCAATCTATGCCAACAACGACGCAGCCACTGCTTTGACATTGCGTCTTTTTTCATGTAAGATTCTCAGGCTGCCTCAGGTTCACAAAATAGTCGCTTACAAAATGTTTGCAGAGCAATATAACGTATATCACTCCTTTGTGCATGGCCCTACATTCTTTACGAGCAGTCTAGCCACACTATACTGATCTTGCAGAGAGTATTAGAGGTTGAGAATATCAGGTTATTCTCAGTTAACCTATTGCCAGTTTATATGTAACGTCAATACACAACAAATGCTAAGAATCACAATGTAGGTAACACATACTTGGAAGGAATATCTTTTGACCATTTAAGTAGTCAGCTTCAAAGGAAAGATGCTGCATTTTTAACGATACGCTTGCTCGAGCTGAACAAAGCAGAGGTTAATTGTAGGTCACATTCAATGTGTAAAGACGATATCAGTACTGATAATACACAACTTCTTCTGCTGGGGAACAGCATATTTTGTTTCTTCTAGCTAGGGTAAAATCGTCTAACAGTTCTGTAGCGCTCAAGCAGATTGATCTAACCAAGGAGGATCAGCATCTGGTGGTTTCGTACCTTATTCATTTTGAGGAGACGCCAATCATTACAGTAAGCCCCTCAGGAAAACTCAGTCATGGTTGCTGGGCTATCATCTAACATGCACACATTAAAGATGAATCGAACAGAAACTCTACCGAAACTAGCGTTGTATCAAGACTACCATAACAAGTGCACAAGTGAAAAAATAATGAGGTTATCGAATACATTAGCCATGTATATAGACAACGTATGGTCAAACTTGTAGGACGTCTCTTTCAAGAGCGGCAGCATTATGATCTAATGCTACATCTCTTGACGCTTACCATACCACCGACCCGTGCTTGAATACATGATTCTTCCAGCCATAGTGTAGCTGGATTTGTTTATTTTCTTTGCGAGATAAGTCAGATGGGTGGTGTTGAGTGCCAAATTTACAACAAACCAACCCATCATCATAACGTACCCTCTCAGGCATCAGTTGATGGAGTAACCCCCTAGAGCGGATATTAGTTATAATTCACAGATTCCCAGCCCTCACTAACCAGGCTAAACCAAGTCACATGAGAATTGGGATATCGAGTCTTAGTCGGTGAGGGAATCACTTTTACATCTTTCAATCACTTCCACCCTGGCCTCCGAGCTCAACACATCTCTCTCCAATTTTTAGGCAAAACTACATCTTAAATTCATAAGTCAAGTAGAGTAATAAAGTGCACGATTCCTCTAAACCCTACGTCACAAGTGCGTATCGTGTGCATCTCTACACCAAGCTTCACGATACGTCAGTTGTAGGTGGTATTGAGCGTCATATCATCATCAACTTTATAGTCAAGTCTAGAATAAAACCCCTTTCCCGAAAGTAGCAACAAATTTCGAACGAAATGTAGTTGTCAGAAATAAAAACCGTGTACCGATGTTAACTGACAACAACATTAGTAAGAACAATAATCACCCCCCTCCCTCCCCTAAGCACCAGCAACTTGATCATGCAGATGCTGTCTCGCATTAGGTGCTGCTGGATTAAAACCCTTTCCTATGATTAGTTCTGCCCATAATCCTAATCCGTATCCGTATACTTGAGAGAGTCATGAATGCCAACATGCATCGTGATTTTTTCGACTGCATCAAAGGATAATATAAGTCTAATATATACATATTACAGTAGTTAGGCCTACTCTGATTGATGCACAGACACACATAGATACAGACAAACAGGCACACACACACGGACACACACATATCAATTTCGCGCAAAATACAGAGGTATCCAAAAATGGTCTACAATGCGTGCATCCTAGTACGATATCATCAATCATCCATGCCTTTCAGAGCGAGCAACTTGGTGATTATCCTAATCGCGTTCGGTAAGTCAGTAAGTAATTGAGTATTGAGTTTAAAGGCAAACCAACACTAATGTATTACATGGCGTCTCTAAAAGTGAAATGTGTATGAGCGATAACGTTGACCTTCTAGGATAAATGGGAAAAAAGGAAGTATTCGTGGATGAAGATTAAAAACATACATATACCGATTTGGTTTGCTGCATATATTTCTAAGCACCATTCTGGTGACTGGACAAATTGTCATGAACTAAAATTCTAGTTGGTGTAGGGCCTTCCAAAAGTTGTCTATGACAGCCTTAGTCGGTATCGGCATGTGTGTTCTTTGCTGAAGATTAGGCATAAAGTAAAATAAGTATGTGACATGCATCGTCTGTTGCAGCTAATGTCACATACGGTATACCAGATTAGCAAATATATATGCATGACCTTGGATAAACAACGGCTGTTTTTATACACTGTAAGTAATGTCCACCAGTAATATGTAGTATACCAGTACTAAAATGATATGTAATTGGTTCTTTCATTGCTTGTACTGATTACATTGTACCATCTCGGTAAGCTCAGCGATTATGTAATTTTTGGCAGATTTCTTCATGCAAGCATTGACTACTTTTATTATGCCCAATGATACAATCGTGTTTGTGGAATCGGGATAAATATCATTTGTCAGGCTATAACGCATAACCGAATCAACACGCGTGCTATTGCAGAGTTATTCCGATTATTTCATCATTCTTTCCAGCTATCTGCAAAAACAAAAAACTCATACGTCCGATATTACTCAGTACAATACGCACACACTTGTCATTAAACCTAATTTATTTTTCCTCATTAACTTGAGTCCATAATGCTTCAGTCAATCAGTACAATAGTCAGCACGGCACTACTAATGTAATTGTGGCAAAATTGTAATCAAGACTAAGATAGAAATGAGCGGCAAATTAACCGTGACAAAAGTAGTTGGCTGGTTGAATAGTAATTACAGTACATGTCATGTAAGTTATTCACCTTAAGCTTGCACTATAATATGTAGATATCTTTGTGAATGTATAATGGAGTCATTTGAATGTTTAATACAACTCATCGCGTTTTAGCTGTTGTAGTTGGAAGAATGTTATTGGTGGTGGCCTGTAGAATTACACGTCGCAAGTTACGCTGACAACTTATAACAAAATGCTGCTAGCTCAGCAAACCTAGCATCCTAGTGTATCCTTCCTACTCTGATATTTTTAACCGAGTGCCATTGTGGTCATAAAGCAGGTTGGATAAAACCGCCATCGGTGCAATGCACGAGATGAATCTCGCAAGTTTGTAACCAAGCACAGCAATTACCAATGATAAAACATTATCAGCTGAAGCGGGTTCTGTGATTCAACTGACTTCGTTGGCTGAAGCAATATTGAACAAAACGTCCTGGGCTTGCAATAACGCTGCTTCCGATCTGCACTCTACAATGGTGTTTGAATTAAGAGACAAAAAACGTATTGGATATCTTGCCCATATGACTAAACTTCTCTCCAAGGCTATCCGGATATATCGTGTGATATCGATCAAGATGTCAGCTGTGCTCTTGTTGTCGCTGCTGGAACAATGAAAAAACAGTTCAATCCAGCAATCATATTCAAACAGCTACGTCACGTTTTGTTATCAAGTTTCTGTCAGCAAGCAACACAATTTGTGCTTAAGGCGGTACACAACCTGCGATCCTTTCTTCATGTTTATGAATGAACTTAATGGCGGAAAGCAGGCTGAGCCGTTTCCGAAGGTTCAATAATAAGATGCTACGAATCGTACACTGCAAGACGAACTCATATACAACAGACACCTTATATCGTCTACCTTAGGCAGCCAAAATATTCATGAAATTTAGCTTTCTCTAATAGGCTTGGGCGCAGGGGTTTGTAATTAAGATTGGCAGATTGTCAAACCGACTCGTAGTTCTAATTAGGCATCTTCGATAAATATGATGGTTTCCACTAGCATAAGACACTTATTTATCATTGGTGGTATCGCATGTGGTAACTACAACCAAATATTTTAAGTACACAAATAGATGTTAAGATTGTAGTGGTTTATAACATTTGTGTTTGAATGGCGGCACAGAATTTCAAAACCCGGTTTTCAGTTTCGGTAACGCTATCTTTATTAACTTCAGTATCGTTATGGCACTACGCGCGTAAAAGCCACCTTCAGCGTGGCTTCCGGATGATATATTCGATTCTATTCTGCTACATATGTTACGTTCGAGTTGATATGTATCCTAGGAAGTGCTATGTTATGATTACTCATATAAAGCGAAATGAATATGAATAAACAACCAAACTGTGCGAACTAAGGCGGTCTTCCATTTCAGGAATCAATTTCAGACCGCGCGGTATTTGATTCAAATGTGCCGTTGAATTTCCTATGCGAAGTTTGTGATTTTGTTTGTGTTATCATAATATGACTATCGAAAAATAGGGATATACTCCTGGAGCATTGTAAGAATAAGATTAACTTTATGCCTCAGAAAGGCGACTCCGAAAGCTGAATATATTCGCAATCATTTGCTATTAAATGATCGTAGCAGATTTGTTCCAGCTACATTCGCACATCGATAGGTAAATATACATTACCTAAGATATTTGTCTCATATTTAACCCATGTGATAGATGTTTCACACTTCTGTTCGGTGTTTTACTCTTTGATAATTTTTCTGAGCTCATATTCCTAACATACAGCATCTGACATGGATGTTCTGGCGTATTGTTTCCGACTATAGGCGGATCATCTTACGATTCATGTGGTAATTTACCCGGTTGTATTATTTCTTGCAAGTTGCATAGATTCTCAACAATAAAAGCATGAATAGCAATTGTTTATGTTGTTTTGTCATATCAAATACGTATTTGTGCATGGGGAGCTGTGTAGTGTCTTTGTGAAAACTCCTCCCCTGAAGTTGGGACATGCATGTCACTGGCTGCAGGCATTTCTGGTGTTATAACATGATAAAATGGCAGTTGATTATTTTAATGGGAAGAAATAGTGCAACCACAACAGCCAACATCGTCGGTTAAGTAACAGGAATCACAAAGCAATTATCTCTTAGAATTGATTTGGCTGTAGCATTTTGATGAATTGTTGCTTACTCGCCTTGTAGTTAATATCTATTTTCAGACGAGTAAGCAATCACAGCAATTAATATTTCTCAAGCGAGACGCTTTTGCATATATCTTTTAAGTCATTGCACCTCCATATTGATCACATTCATAGCAACAAAAAAATTCCTGATAAATTTGCTGAAAGATTTTCAGAAATTGCTATAGTAAATTGTCTCCCCAACGTTTATAAACAAACACGAAAACACGGTGTATATGTTTCCATTGATTGTTCCCGTTCGTGAAACATTTTAAACACGAATGTTGCAACTAGAATGAATTGATATTGGTGTCATGTAGCTGCATAAATATGAACGCTACATTTACTTAATTCTATCGTAACGAGTAGTGGCAACTAGAGCGCAGACATCGCCAAAATAATATCATTACGACTTTTTCTGATATCGTACGACGAACATTTGGTAAGATCTTTCTTATAAAAGGGGCACAATAATATGCTCATACAAAACTGGCCACATGTTCATCCTTATATTGCTTCATAATTCAACCGACATTATAGAATCCAGATTTGCATCAGAGTAATCTCAAGCCCAAATATTTGCATTTGGTTAACAATACTGCCTCTGCCAACGAGGACAATGGAATATCACGCCAATCAAGATCCCGCTTAATGTATTAATATATAATGATTGGTCAATGCTGTACTTGCGATCTAACAAGGATCATCCAATTAATAGCACCTAA
Source organism: Urechis unicinctus (assembly GCA_034190875.2). Lineage (NCBI taxonomy): Eukaryota > Metazoa > Annelida > Polychaeta > Xenopneusta > Urechidae > Urechis > Urechis unicinctus. Next base: position 21,681,148 of record CM067353.1, on the reverse strand, counting down.
TTTCTTTTTGTTCATCTGAGTTTTTTACGAACGTATGGGAGGGACTTCGTTATATACAGTATCCAACAATTAAATAACTGACAAGATCATGCATAAGCATGCTAGAACGCCGTGTATAGTGTGCAAGCCAATATTTGCATGGTGATATACTGTCAGCGACACTTGGTTCACAAGACACCTAAGGTCAGAGCACTAAAACGCGCTGAAGTCCATTATGCGATCAAATAGATCTCGACAACTGACCTTGCCAGCCTAAGCTGTATCACTTTTATGTCATGTTTGGTAAGTGCAATTTCACCCTCACGTCACAATGAACTTGCAGCTCACTTTAACCTTTGTCCTGAATATATAACCGGCACAATTACGTTATCACTGTATTGCAGACTATAGCACTGATGGATTTAACCATCATGAACACATGGTAAAGAGGAAGTGTATATCAGGAGTAATGGCCAGTTACTTTGATGTTGCTACGTGTGCTCAGTTCAACATCGGACGTAGTGTGTGTGTGTGATTACAATATCGCTATTATAGACAGCTGGATAGAATAATCGAAGGGCTCGTCATGCTAGAATGAACATATGGAATTTATTAAGTTAATGCGTTATTTTCCTTAATTCCTACATCATAATTGTAGTAAAGGTTGTATATACAAAACATCCACATATTACTCGATTAATGAGTTGATTAAAAGGTATTAAACTTATCGTGCAGATCTTCCTTTGACAATGGCAATTCAATACGAAACGTGTATAAAACTTTACAACCCAGCAGTTTAGTGCATTTTCTATAAGAACATGATAATCTATCCCACACTTTGTCATGGTATGAATATGGGTTAGTCTGATTCTATATATACTACATGTTGGCTTTTAACTGCTTCTAAATAACAAATATGTGGAATTATTAACCCCAGTGCTTGGTGTTACTACATCTTATCACATTAAAACAAGTTAATTTATTTCTTACAATGACGACTGGGTAGTTGTTTTTGTCATTAAAATTGCTCGGTTATTTTTTTCAAAGTAGACAGCTTGAAACTATGATTGTTATTCAAACGCATCAATGTATGGTATCAGAATCAACCATAGTAAACGCCGTAGAAAACATTCGATATTTTGTTGTTATCAGTCGACGTCTTATGATTTACTTTTCGGTTTCCATGTAGTACATCACAAACACTAAGAATTGGATTGTTGTCAACAAGGTTTTAATGAACAAATTACATCGTTTATCTTGACTTTCAATATTTATTAGACAGAGAACTACATCAAAAACAACAAAATAATCTTGCTATATTTATGTATCTTGATATTGTTGTTGTAATGCAACCACAGTTTTAAACGCAGCGGATACATCAAAACGAAATCAAAATTAGTGATTGAAGCAGTTTTTACCCAATGTTAGCTTTAATGGTTACAATCGCCTTACCTAATACCATCTTTGATAAGTTATGTTCTGCAAGTACTGAAAGAAACAATCTAACAAGTACAATTTTGAAGTTCCAATCGGGATCAATATTATACAGATATATTTAATAGCAATGGAAAAACAGGAGTCCACAAAATGGCAGGTATCCGGTTTGTAACCGATGAAGCACAAACAGTTTCACAAATTCGGCCAACACATTTTCGCGGCTTTCTCGATAAAACATTTTCGGCTAACATACGCTTGCCATGATATTTATCCCTGGATAGCAAAGATAGGTAAATTTCTTATATTGACAATTCCCCCTGACAACCGATACGCTGATTCATAACTGTAACGTTTCTTTGCATGGCCATATACCTCAACAGCTCAAGTGCACAGCCTATGGGCAATAAATAAATCGCCTCATATCAGATCACTATAACATTTGAATGTTATTGATCTTTTCTGGCGCAGCAACTAATTTTACAGGATTACACTAATAACATTATTCACAGCCGCAAAACAAAAACACGAACAATTGTACGAGCAGGTGTATAGCTTTAACGTTGGTCACCATAGGCATTACAGGGAGGATATGGCGGGAGTCATATTGGGGTCATCGAGGTTGTAGAAAGGATTAGGGGATGTTAGCACGGTTTGGGTTTAGAGTGATGCCATGGTGGGAATTAAGATGGGAATTCAAGAGGGTCCATAAGTGGCTTTAGGGAAGATATTGGTGCAGCAATGGCGAGTTCTAGTCAACGAGAGAAACGATCCTATTTTGAACGGTTATCAGACTCTGATCAGGTGGTCTATAGACAGAAACTGAGTTCAATCAATGAGGTCAATCCGTGTGATAGTAAAGAATCATCTTTCCGTACCGAATCCAGCGTATTTTCAGGAATGAACTACGCTGATATTTGGTGTTTTCGCTGAATCCTGCTCTATCGCTCGAAGATATGAAAGCCTACAAAGGCATGGATGCTCATACAAACCAGTGTGTGCCATTGACTTTACATCTGCAAAGTCTAAGAAGAAAATGGTGGACTGTAGTGTAAATGAATTTCAGAATGGCACAGCTATAGACCCAACAGCAACCACAAGCATCAAAAACCATCAACCTCCCTACACAGGCTGTACATGTTAGTAACGATGCAGTGTGTAATGTTGTTTGTATATACCAGTTAATATATATGGAAGACCAAATCCTTATGGACGCAGATGCATGGAATCAAGTAAATGTACGTTCAGTATGTTGTACATACATAATCGAAGAGAACTTGCTAATAAATCAGCTGTCACTCATATCTACTTCAACTTATATTTGTTATTTTCAGCAGTTCAACATTTCAACTCATCAGTCAAAAGACACCACTGATTTGGGTAGAATAGACAACCTGCAACAAACAGACACAATTGTATCAACTGTAGTCATGTCTCTGGCATATTTGGAAATTAAATAGTCTAGAGGAACCGGAACATTTAAAATGCGATATTTTGAGTCTTATATTTCCAATAACCCTCTCTACATGAATCCTTACATTTTCCTGGTTTCAATGAGCTCAGACATAGATAACTGGGTCTTGTTTTTTATGAATGAGGAAACCTTGATATGGGAGTAAAACAAAGTAATTGTATCAGCTGAATAAAAGCCTCGATCAGCAAGAACAAGATCACCCTCAGACATATGCTCAAGAAAAGCACAGTTTTCTGTCATGAACTTGTCATTAACCCTTCCTCCCCATGCCTTTCGAATGAAACGTACAACACCTTGTGGGGTAATCCCAGTAAGAAACTTAACTGTATAGTTGTTTACAATTTTCGTCTTTCTTGGTGGTCAAGGTGCTATCTGCGCAGCGTGAACGTGCAATAATTATTTAGGATCGAGACCCAATATATACTAGTTATTTTCAAACACTCGTTAATTACTTGGTTCAATGTAATTTCACATCACATCAAGACGACAGTGATTATACATTTGCGTACATTAGATTGGGAAAAAAAGAGGGAACGAATCAAAGAAATTACTAACCAAGAGGTAGAAATGCTTGACTACGCAGGTTGTTCAGTAATAAATTGGGGTCGAGTAGAATATTACCAGGCGATGAACATTAATCTGAGTTGAAAAATAAGTCTGCTTTATCTATTTATATATATATATATATTTATATATATATATTTAAATGTATGTAAATATATAAATATATTTTTTTATAAAATTACATATATGTATATATATATATATATATCATATATAAAAATATATATATATATGCATATATATATATATATGTATATAAACTGATATATATATTCCTATTAAATGAAAACATGTACCAATGCACATATATAAATCACTATATATATACATATATACATGTAAACATGCATACATATAAACAGTAAACATGTGTATATATATAAAATATATATATATGTACATACATATATATACATATATATTTACACTATATATATATATATATATATTTATATATATAAATATATATACGAACATATAGATATATATTCGTTATATTTATACATATATATTCAAGTATTTATGCAAATATATCTACACGAACTTTGTAATATAGAAATATTTATAGATGTGCATATATAAAAATGCAACACTATTTATGTGTGAAAATGGACTGTACTTATGCGCATATATAGATTTATATGTCCGGAAGTAAATAAATATTTATATATATATATATATATATATATATATATATATATATATATATATATATATATATATATATATATATATACATATATATATATATATATATATATATATACATATATATATATATATATATATATATATGTATATGTAAATGGATATTTATACATTTATATGCATAGGTTTGAATGCATTTATATATATTGAAATTTATGTTTATATGCATATGCAAATATATATTTGTATATAAATAAAAAAATATGTACATATATATATCTATTCATACATAAGTAAATTTACATACATATACATATATATATACATACCAACATATATATAGGTTAATGCTTATTTATTCTGTGGTATATTCACAGATATGCATATATATAGGTCTGTATATATATATTTATATGTACATATATAAATATATATATATATATATGTATATATAAATATATATATATATATATATATATATATTATATATATAAAAATATATATATATATATATTTATATATGCATAGATGTATGCATATATTTTATTCATATATAAATTTTTTCATATTTATTCATATATATGTTTGTATATAATATTAATATGTATAGATATATATGTTATAATATGTGTGTATACTGATGTGTACATATTTATATAATTTTGCATATAAATGAGAAAAAATTTACTCATACCAATTAGTTTTTATATAGATAAAAAAACGTATACATGTATGCGTTTATATGTATATATGTTTATGAATGCATAGAAACAAATATGTGTACATGTATATATTTGTAAATATATATACAAATTTATATATGTATGAATATATATATGTATATACACTTATATTGATATTTATATATATCTAAACGCATTTAGGTAGATTATGTAGAATATTAGCAAAAAATATATTTATGCGAGCTTTTTATCAATGAATACTACCTCCCTGGTCTCACTCTGATGTCCGCTTTGACCCAAGCGAAATGTCCTGCCGTGTCGTCGCTGTAAATCTCGACCGAATGAATTTACGTTGGTATCTGTGAATATATGCACGACAACCGTAACATAGCGACACCTGGACGCGTTGGGAATTGTTATCCTACCATCACCGAGCGTCCCCACCAGGCGCTTCCATGCCGAGAGTCTAGGATGGAAAAAGTTACAGCAATTTGGGTATTTATAGAGCGCTCTATGTTGATGCGCAATGAGAGCTAACAAATACACTTGCATTCATTTACACATATTCAGTCGATTATCATTCCACTCCATGACTGCATTACATCCCATCTTTCATCTGCTGATGAGGGTCATAATTAGCGCTGTGAATTCCATGATGCAGTAGTTTTGTCCGTAGTGCTCTAACCTGCATATTTTTTTTTATCTTGGTTGAATATTTTCCACTTCGAAGTTGAAGAGATGGAGAGATGAGCATTCTTGCAACGTTCTGCAGATTAGTACAGGAGTACATTTATGCTAGCGACAATTACACGTAGAGAATATATAACATCAACAGCACAATCTACCTGTCGTTGGCTGTCTTCTTTAGTCAATACATATCCAGGCGACAGGCCGACAAGTAAAAGCATCTTAGCAAGCTGTAACCCCGTCTTCACATTGAAGCACATTAGCTGATTCAGAAATGGCAGCTTTCGTAAAGTTAGATGCGGTGATGAAATTAGCGTTCTCTTGTGCCAAGGATCAACAGAAGTGTACACAATGGTTACCCAAGCACAGGTACAAGTTTGTAATGATGTAGAGTTTATTTGAAGGCTGTTTGTTATCTACATAAATAAGCATTTTGTAATGCCAGTGTGTTTATTCCAAAAACCTTTTGTTATTCCTTTTACTCTTCACATAAAGGATGAATTGAACATAAATCAATAACTGATATATTCTCTACTGTTAGTGTTATTTTATTGACATATATCCACAACGCCTCGTGTGTATGAGAATAGCCTGAGGGTTTTCCTACGTACTGGCTAGATGCAGATTCTGGAATAAAAGGCGGGTTAATCGTTGACCAAAGTGTGTACAAAGAGACACCTTAGCACAAATGATACAAAATGCTTCTACGGGTATTTTGTGAGTCTATGACACAAGTCTCTGACAAACCTATGCGTGGTATGATAAATTAACTGTATTTGCAGCACGCTACTTGTATGCTATACTCAACGACAAATCACTTATTGATCCTTCTGGTTAAGAATCAATTTATAAAGACATGATATTCCTTGTTTAATCATATCCCGTCGTGACGAACTTTGCAAGGGAAAGCCCATTGTTAGAATTGCCATAATATTACAGCGCGCAATTTTGGTTTTTCAGTAGAAAGGCGATATTTAGCTAGTATTTTTTTCATCATTACTCTACCTATGTCAGAAAACAAAAACCAATGTATGGGTATGTATGCTATTTCTGAAGTCTGCAGGTAATGAACTAGGTCAAGAGTATTTAAACCAAGACTTGTCAAAACGCCAAAAGCAATCGTTTGCTTAGCCTTATCTGTGTTGATTGTGAGCAGCTTTAGCCAATATCAGTCAGAGCTAACACCTCTCTCGATGTCGGTTTTTCTGCCCTCTGTTAATGCCTCGAACTCCTGTCTAACCCTGTAGACACCAAGCTCCAAAAATTGTCAAAGTCAATATCCCCGACGGAAGGAAATTATTCTTTATCCATATAGGCGCCAACAGCGAGCGTTTGAGCTCTTCGCATTGAGGCCATTCCTACCTTTCACACCTACAACCATATCGTGCATCTCACACACGCGACAAGACTACCTTAAACAGACGTTTTCCGCTTGCAAACCTTTTTCACCGCTGCCCAACCTTTAGCTGGTATTTTTATCTTCCAAAGAGATAATGTTAATAATCACTGTGTCCTATACAGTTTAAAAAGCAGATAAACGCGTACTTAGTCGGCATAGCAAACATGATATTACAGGTAAATGATCTCCTCATGTTGGTGCTTCTTCGGTGAGTGTATTTGCTTCATTAAGTTAGTCAGCGACACTGGGCTTATGCTTTTGTGTGTTGATTATTTCACGATGTTATACTGCTCCACAATAGGCTGTGAATCTTACAAAAAAGGTCATGTTATTTTGGATAACGATCAATGTAAAACTAAAACACTACGTGTGACGCATGTTAGCCTGTTCCTTTTTCTGTTATGAACGCAATGTTTTGCAGCAGCACTGGCTCATACGTAGTTTTGAATCCAGAGGTCTCTGCAAAACAAACATTACCATGAGGTACAGCATGTACGAAAAGCTGCTCGTGTTGTAATATTGATGAGCAAGGTAGTACTTGCATTGTCAATGCATTGTTTTCAAAGCTATTCCAGAGTCGTAATGAGTCATTCAAAGCATGCTGCATCGGATAGCATGTCTTAAGTACACCGCAGTATGATATTTGTTGAAATTATGAACGTAAAAAAAGCATCAGAGTATGATGTCTGACGGATGTAAATGCTGCAATGGTCTGTTTTTTACAGTGGGAAACCATCTAACCCAATATCACTTAAGCCACTAAAACCTTAAATCTATGCGACGGATATGTGTTAATGTGATGGATAAAACATCATGAAGACAGCTGTACTCGTTTGAACCACAATCTCACAAAACAACTGCACTCGATATTGACTTGCGTACAATACGCAATATCTATGACGTTTACACGCTAATAATATAAGATATGTACATGCCCTGAAATACACATTACCAGCATGTTGTCGCCTACTCTCCTTGCTTTGGGGAGTTAATTACTGGCGAATAATTCTTCTTATTATATTTATGCGCCGCATAAGTATGAGAATAACGAGCCATACTTGTACAAATCATGATATGATTATCTTATAACGAAAGGGTTGATCAACTGCATGTCCAGTCCCATGCGTCATTTCTTTTGACATTGTGACTACGTGACCTGCCTGCACATTCGCCATTTACTAGCCACATGATTATTCCAGGGTAATCCTGCATTTAATCAATAAATATTGTTGCATTCCTGTAAATAAAATGTTTCCTTTTTTAGAGCGTTTCCGTAGTCAACAAATACTCTTATTCAGCTTCTGTCCCCAAGGAAGCAAAGACTATCAATAGCTGTAAGTACATTGTACATAATATATAAAAATAATAGCGCATTATTGTTTTGGAAGCATCAACATATAGCTCCGAGCGCTGATACGTTCTGTACAAATAAGCCTCCACAACAGTTTTACACAGGGTACGTTCCATGTAGTTAAAGCCACACAACTGTTACAACTGAATAAGTACGTAATATTACACAACTACAGACATACTTAGGGTCAGGTTATCGGAATGGGTAAGTGAGTGAATCAGCTTGTGAATGTGAGAAAGTAATGGTGATTGAATAATTTGGATCCATGGCAGTCGGAAAAGTGTTTTCCACTTTATTTGAAGTTTTATAAAGGCCGTTGGAAGCTGCATATACCTGCGTTGATTTTAAGGTACGTTTTTATTAACCATAAAGTGAACATGTTACCTTGAACCCCAATGTAGGTAATAAGAATTTTGCAATTGCTACTTTATGCTACTTAGCTCATACAAACGACTACAGGCATTCAGGCAATAAAGCTGTCACTAAAGTTACAAAGATTGTGATGTGATTAATATGTCGTTAAGGGCCACTGGGGTATTCCCCATGATCTCCAGCCGGGTAGCTATATGATGGTCACAAAGACATCGAATGAAATCAATACATGGGGTGTATATCTATCTAAACATATAACAAATATGTGGAAGAGGCCATAAACTTTATTTGTAAAAATCGTAATAGATACTCAATATCGGACTTAGATATATTGGTAAATGACCGAGCACTGAGCACATCTATGCAGGGGGCTTTAGTAATAAACGAACATAAGCCCATTTGTTGCAAATCATTAGTGCGTTATATGTTGGCGAGGGATAGCACCATCGAACAATATCCAAGTTAGGTTGACCTCTAACATATTTTTTGAAAACATCAATCAACACATGTTTTTTCAGTGACGTAATTTTTAACGAAAAAATAATCAATTGCTCACATTAATCTTTTTCAAAAATAATGTATATGATGGTACTGTTGTTCTGGCTATTTATTCATCAAGTGACATAATTTTTGTTGCATTTTACGAAGTTGATACGCCATGTGCCATTAAATATCTAATCAATTGGCTCACTAACCACACTAACAAGCTTACCCCTTTGTTTACCGCTCCTCAGGTTAAGGCTCCTCAGTAGTAAAATTTTTCATGGGTGATTACACTTACCCTCATGTAAATTCAATTTGTCGCCTTACCAATCTTTACCGTCCAAACGTTCGTCCTATTTTTGGTTAATTACTACCTTTTGCCATGGCTAATTGCGTTTCAGTGTCGTGCTGTCATCTAGAACCACTGAACCATTATTATTGCACTTCTCAATGCCATATCTACTCCATATGTTTCACCCTCATAACAATATATCAAGACGTTCGATAAACACCATACACCGACGTCCTGTCTCAAATCGCTATGCTGTTTTCCAAATTATCAATCCGTGTCTAAGTTCTGCTCTTAGCCTGGAGGTAAATATGATGTTGCGGTTTACAGTAACTGGCTTTGTGTAGTACTTTCTGTTTATTTTATTATTAGGAAGGTCGTGTCTGTTGTTGCTATAAATGCGTACCCATAAACACGTCCGACTGTGGCCCGTACGTGCAATTTATTTGCTGCATTCAGTTTGGTCAAACCACATTCACTATATTATAAGATTTTAAGAGATAGCAGATTTCGAAGCGTCTACGTGTTTTAAACGTTTATGAACATTCTGAGCAAAGTCTCTAGTTCTTCATGGTTATAGTAACTACGGCTTTAACCAAACACGTGTCACTCATACATTGAGGTCATATGACCAGTGGTGGACATGATTATTTCTAAAGCTGTGTACAACGCTGTTTCATATCTCGTAAAGTGCGTGTTTCAAGCCAACCATAACTTGCATACCTTATATGCATGGTATTTTAGCGTGACAACATTCCCCCTACAACGTAGTCATATACAATTAAGCTGATGCAATGGAATCAGATTATTTTCTTTGACACATACCCATTAACACTGTGACTCCAATCGCCGAGGGATAGATACGCATAATGTTCAGTAGTACGAAAGCCAGAAATGGGTACTTCGCTTTTGACATATTTAAGTACAGCTAAGGCACTTGGATGCAATTCGAAAGCATAAGAAGAGAATCTAAAATGGCTATTCTTACACATATCATAAGGATAAAGTCCGGGTGAAAGCTGCTGTTACCGCTGAAAAACGACACGTGATCAATGTTTATTAATAGATGCTGCAATACCGACGTGTGAGAGTTAATTGCCGTATGAGCGTTTTGGGTGACTAAGTCGTTGTTCTTTATGTATCTAGAGCTTCAATTGCACTTTGCTTGACCGCAGAGCTCATATTCCACCTTGTAGCTGCATAATGATGATTGACAAGATTGTTTGATTTTCACATGGATACCAATCCTCTCATATGACGATAGAGATTAAGAATATAATGCTAACATGTCGACATAGCCAATTCCTAAAGACTTAGACATAAGCTGTTATATGGTTGTGAAATCTTCATATATGCAAATTACATAACCATAAGTGATAACATTTTCTGTTAGCAAGTTACAATCCCACCTTCATATGGAAACACCAAGGATTGTTGGAAGGCTTTAAACGAAAATGCAATTGGCATTGACTGTTCAGTGTAGAGAAAAGCTTGATGCGATGGTGGAATATTTGCTGAAATTGTTTTCAACTCGTTGGCATGATGGAGAGCAAAAACAGATATCAGACCAAACGGTGGCTTTTCGAATTTGCTTTAATTCACTTAACACGTTTTCAATATAAACCGCACCAAACGTGCAAGCAATGCAAACTAATATCTGATTGCCCGGCTTTGCCTTGGGTGGCAATGATCTATAAATGACCAAGTAAAGAAGCCATATTGGGCATGTATTCCCGGCCTAGCGCTGCAGATGATGACAGCATCTTCTAATCCCACGTGTGAACCTATTTATATCATCACCGGGATACGACCGAAATCTCCGCCATGTTCACATCCTTAAATGTACCATGACTGCACACTTATGCTAGACACTGGGCCATCCATATCCCCGACATCACGAAAAGGAAACTACGACTTTAGCAATGAGTAAATGCAGAACAACCATAGCGTATCAACATTTCATTATATGATGTGAGCTGTTATTCTGCCGCCACTGCGCTATGCTTCCTGTTCCCATCGCTTCCATCCCTTTGGGACTGTGCGCCGAATCGCACCATTTAATTCTTTCCGTGCCCAGATGATCTTGGAGGTAAAATCCTATGTGCTTATGACATTAACCATGAAATGTCGCCCCAAACGGAATATTACCAGAGGGCTCCATATTGGCGTGCATTTGGAGCATACAAACATACAAATAGATTTCTGTTTAGCTCTATGGCGGCATTACATTCCTGCATCTTCTGCTGAAGGTAATAACTAAAGCGACGTGTTTTGTATGATTCTTTACTTTGCTGCCGCATTGCTTACAATCAAAATGTTGTTCTATTGTATGAAGACATCTTCCCTTCTGACATTAAACAGATGTACGAGGATCATGTTTGCCATGGTCTGGGGTTATTGTTTCACACTTTAACAACAATAACTTATGATTATTTTTGAATAATTCTAATAATGAACAATACATCTATTTGGCAGACGTTACAATGAAAATCACTATATTGAGTTAATTAGTTTTAGTAATTCACAACAGGCGAAAAGAAGAAGAAGACAGCAGATATACACCATTTGTAAGGCGAAAACAATTGCCAGATTACAATAACATTCATCATTGTTAGTGTAGCACGACACCTATTGCGATGCAGCTGTGAATAACAAATATAATCTTTAACTCTCTATAACGAGAGAGTTGATCAAACAATATATATCGTACATGGGGCAAAAACCACAGTCAAACAGGCACTGTCTACACATAATGCAGTATTAGAAGCACCTTACAGCGGGCTCAATAAAACTATTGCTTTATAATATTCTATGTTTGTGTTGAGAACCACGATTCGGGGCAGCGATTTCACCTACGAGCATGCTCATCATTATATGCAATTGTTACATCACTCCACAGTTAAGCCAAGTTATGTTTCTGAAATAGTCATCACACTGTATTGAGGGTGCTACCCTTTTCCTGGCCTCACTGCAACGACATGCATTCCGTCTGGCGCTGTTAACCCAACCACGCTATGTTGCTACTGGGATTCGTGCTTGCCGATTGTCTGCTCTTTCAACGAAATGTTCCTGTGTTAAGGTGATTTGGTCGCATCAAATGCATGGCAAAGTAGTAACTCGGTGGTGCAGACTCGGCTGGCCTTTAAAGGCGGTGCGCATCATTATAGTAGTAGAACGCTCAATGATTCGATTTAACATGCAAACCAACCATTAAACAAGATATATTGGCTAGATAACATGTACCTTTGTTTCTCATTTTGTTAAGTGGTAGCGTAAAAGATTTTGTACGATGAGTTATTAAAAACAGGTACTCAGAATATGAAAGCAGCTATTGTAGCGATTGCAGTATAACTAGATCAGTGTCATTAATATTGACCGGCTACTAAAATTTCTGTCGTGCAAAGATTTTGCAGCTTTTCATAAATGGTACAGGGTGTCATGCACATTGGGTATAGTTTTTGGTCATGACATATGCTAGTGACAGACCCTGGAGAAATGACATAAGCAGACCAATATTTCACATCGCCTTGCTGTATAGGGGAGTATTCCTTGAATCTTACACAGTATTTGACTGAAGTAGCTACCTGTTCTGCTAGTGTTTATAATGTGACCCGCCAGCACCAAATGACTGATATGCATAATTTGACGTACAATGCTTGTATCAGCCATGTATGGGTCTATTGTGGACAACTTTGCTATGGACATACCCGTGCTTTCGAGACACTTAATGTTATCTGCACTAAAAAAGCGATTACTCTAAGATACTTGTAATTAGGACGGATTACTTGTCGCTAAATGGAAAGAAGCGTCAACATGACTTGCCCTGATCCTGGCCAAAATTAATCGTGTTTTTGCTCAGATAATCTTGTAATCAAAGAAAACGTGTTAGTCTGCTTGGGAAGTTGGCATGTATGTCAATGTGTTGTAACCAATACCCACATAGGATGTAAGTTGCTATATACATATTATAACAGAAGGTAGGTTCTATTGATACCCTGTAACTTAAGATGGCGCACACAAGGTAATTGCATGAATTTTTTTGAACAACCCGACCCTATTGTTTGCTGGGAGGCTGACGTAGTAACTGCTGATAGCGATGGAAATTTATAATTTAACCGATGGTGATAAAATGTTAATGGACATTTTTACTGTGCAAAAGATATTGTCGTTCACTTTGCCTGACCATTATAACCCTCACGATAAACTCTGCGACAATGTAATTCAATCTTGGTCCTTTTCTTGTGCGAGCGTTACCTTCATTTATAATGCACCATGCTGCAATCGTGACTATAGAACTGAGACAAATGCACTTTGTCACGCTATAACGCATTACCGATTTAATACACATGCTCTTCCATAAATGATGAATTATTCCAATGATATCACCATTCCTTGCGGCTATCTGCAAAAACGAAAAACTCGTTGCACTATGATTACGTCCGACATTTCCCGGAACAATACACATACACTAGCCATTAGACCTAATTTACTCTTCCTCATTAACTTGAGTCCATGATGGTTCAGTCAATCCGTACAACAGTCAACACGGCACTAGCAATGTCATTGTGGCAAAATTGTATGCAAGACTAGATTGACAATGAGCTGCAAATCGATTGTGACATGCGTAATTACTTCATATCTCAGAAAAATGTGACAGCTAAGGGTTTCACGGTAAGATGTCGAAATAATATGTGCTTACTATGGAGTCATTTGGGGTGTCTAAACGATTCATCGTGTTTTTGCTGGGAATGGTGTAATAGGTGGTGTCCAACTTAAGGTAGATAATTGACATTGATCTCATAAAGCCAGCTGGAAAAAACGACATCAGTGGAATTCGCGAGATGAACCTTGCAAGATTATAAGCAAGCACATAATTAACCAATGATTAAACATTATCAGAAGGAGCGGGCTTCAATAGCCTTCGCTGGTTTGATTGTCCAAGCACTCCTGGGATGTCATAAAGCTGCTGCAAGTCTGCACTCTATAATGGTGCTTGAATCAAGCGACCATATAGGTAGGGATATCTTGCGCATTGTGTATCAGAATCATCTCGTCCAGACAAAAATATTTGGGTAAATTATCCGCCCATGGTGTCAGAAAATATCGCTATGATATTGATCAGAGATGGCAGCTGCGCTCTGCTTCTCGCAGTTTTTTTTTACATTAAAAGCAGGTCAATATAGCGTTCATATTGAATTAGCTACACCACTTAGAATTATATTGTATTCTATTTCTGTCAGCCAAAGACACCATTTGTGTCTAAGGCGGCACGCAACTTGTGCATCATAATCGTGTTTCCTATTAACTTTATGACGGAAAGCAGGCTGAGTGAAGTGTTCCCGCTTAACATCACCCATACTTAACCGCATCCCACAACACGAAGTAGCACCATGTCTTTATCAGAGAACTTTTGGTGCTTCTAAAATGAATGTTAATGCATTTTTAGAACTCAGTAAATTAATTGAATGAGTCTATTTTCATAACTTCACCCAAATAACCCGGGGATTGATATTAATAATTGATATGAATGAGCAACTTACTGGTCACTGCTCAGTTACATCTGAAGACTCTATCAATCATTTAGACTTGAGAACATACACAGCGTGGCAATGAATGCAGTCTTTTTGCGAATCGCTCCGACGGGTGCATTCGAAAGCCACTGAATTATACACGTGGCCGACATCAAATGCTATACGGTTATCTTAAGTATCGTAGTTGAATATCTTCTGCTTCATCCTCATCAACCATCAGCCAAACGATTAATTGATCGAAATCAATATTCCTGTATAATTATGTGAATAAATGGAGCCAATAACAGGACAAACAATCGTTTTATTCGATGCTGTTTTGGCGACATTATATTGGCATTGATCCCCGCAACATCAACGCAGTATAGCGAAAACATCAGCATATCAAGTCATAAGCTACGGCAAACTAGAAGCTGAATGCTACTGGTAGCAAGCACACACAAGCGCACAAACACACACACGCATACACACGCACACAATTTCTATAGGCACTAGCAATATTACATAAACATACGAGTCGTTGCACACGGCAAACAGGTTGCCCCTATTTTTCGCCATTTACGACATGCAGGGGACACAATGGGCAAACATGGTGAGGGGGGTTGCCATTCAGATGAAGCATATATCAGTCTTTATAACAAAAATCATTACTTCAGATTTTTGAAGTAGCCGAACCGACACATAGCCAATACATTAGTAGACAAATGTTTTGTTACCTGTATGATCAGCTGTTTTAGTTCATTCCCAGTGCGTCAACGTGATTTATTCTCCTGCATAGGTGATATTATGATTCAATGCGCAGAAGTTTTTTTCTATCACTCTTACTTAAACGACAATTTGTTTTAAATAATTGTTCCTATTTTCGACTATACTTAATTTAACTTAATAGGAATTGCATTTTCACATGCACTGAAGCAGTGTAGACACCATGCAGATCACAAAGTATAATTACGTCACGCGCTAATTACATAACACATTGACATACCGACATTAACCTCTGGTATTAATAGCGTGTCCAATAGAAGATGTGGAAGTATACTGTGTTGTGATTTGGGCCAGCTGTTGGTCAGCATGGGAATACAATTTTCGGCCCATTTTTGATGTTGTTGTATTATGAAAGGAGGAACAAATCAAATGGAATCAAGTGATGTCGCGGCACAGAAGTAGACGCTATAGTGACGTGTTCGTATTGTTGCGGCAGGACAGTGTGACGTCAATGTTGTACAGAGAATGTGTTAGTGTACCAGGGTTGTGTTTAATGCTGCTGTTCAGGCCATTGTGAGCACACAAACAGTCAATAACAGAGAGCTCATTCAGCATTCTTCACAAACTTAAATGAATAAGATCATCTGGACTATTGACCGAGCTATCCTTAACTGTCTCACTTTTATGTCGGCCTTGACGTGGACTGTTAGTAACAGTCATACAGCTCATGTAGCAGTTACCCTACCGCCCATTTTTACATTGGTCATCTATAAATATTCTCCACACTTACATTGTCGGCTTAGTACCATTCCGCAGAGTGGCAAAATCGTCATGAGCTATATTTCTAGTTTCGAATAGTACATATTACCTCCAAACGTTGTCTATGACAGCCTTAGATGGTATCAGCAGTTGTGGTTTTTTTTCTGAACATTGGATGTGGGTAGAATGCAGAATTATATATGATATGCATAGTCTTTCCTTCCCATCTAATACCACTGTTGCTAAAAAGCACATACAGATAGCTATTTTGAACCAAGTGGAGCTTGCGCTCCCTCTTAGTTCTTGAGGAAGGCGTCGCTAATGTAGACAATTTGCTCATAAGACCTTACCTTCACGATGTCAACTAGTCCAATTTAATAAGTAATCAGTTTATGTATGGCAAAAGAGTTACAGGAAGCGAAATAACTTGTAAATATGCATAATCGCCTAAAATGTGCGAGGCGATTAACTTTTCCGATTAAATTCCAATATGGCGGCGAGCTTGCGCAACGTAAGTCGGTTGGAAACGGACTTATTATGATGCTGACTGAAGGAGAGGAAAGGGCAACTAGGTCGAAAAGTTATAAGATATCAATCTAGTATAAATTGACTCACCTGTGCAGTGTATTAGCAGGCAGATGAAGACAAAAATGGTATGATAACAACTCCTTAAATTTCGCGCGGCTGCTTAAGACAACGACATGTAACAGTTTGTTGACACTGGAAGTTGCTAGGAATTCTTCCCACAGAATTCGGAATGGATATTTGCCGAAAAGCTAGGAATTAATCGAATATCAAGTGTTCTCCAGGATATTGGTAAAAAAACAACCATAGCAATTAAATTCAGTCAATTTTTGCTCCATTGATGGCTTTAAATTCTTCTCAGTACATATTTTTAACGTGATAAGTGATGGTAAGTTAAGCATGTTTGTCAATCTAACGATAAAGCAAGGTTTTCCTGTTAGACCAACAACTAACATCATTTCCCGATCGACTGTTGATCTGCTGGGCTACATACAGATAACCACACGAGTAAAGGTGAAACCCATGTCAATCTCATAGCTGCAGCGTTGAACCAGATTGGTTAATATATATGTCTTCTATCAGTGCTTCAACGAAAGCTTAATCAATGTGATTCTTCTTCTTCTTCCAGTAAAGTGCTGATCTCTTGAAAGAGTAAATTCGCACCGTGTGTGCATGTGCGGGTGATGACGGCCTTCAGTCGGTGCAAGAAAAGTGGAAGATTGATGGAACATATTTACATATTTACAGAGTCATATCCGGGTTCAGTACTTGGTCAAATCCATTCCGATGAGGCCACCTCTGAAAGCCTCAAGGGTGGGGACATGGACGAGTTCTTTGGTTAGGTGGTTCCACAGGTTGTTCGTGGTATGAAACTCACGCTGTATGCCTGCACATTAGCGCTGGGGTAAAGGAAATTTAGTTTATGCCCTCTGGTGGTAGCTACAGGTGCTAGTGTGAGGTACGCAGGAGCGGGTATGTCCACGAGATCATTTACCATACGGTAGAACAGCACTGCTCTGGACTGTGCTCTTCTCTGTTGTAGAAGTGGCCACTTGAGTTCATCAATCATGGCTGTGACGCTGGAATTACGGCTGTAGTCTTGTACAACGTACCTTGCACAACGTCTCTGGACCATCTCCAGTTGGTTGATCTGTTTGCCCGTATGAGAGTCCCACAATGGTGCTGCATACTCGAGCACTGGGCGTACAAAGGTTGTGTAGCACCTCTCCCTGATGTTTCGGGGGCACATATACGTGTTTCGTTGAAGGAAGGTTCTGGTGTATTTAGCGTTCCTACAGGCAGCATTCACGTGGTGGGTCCACTGGAGCTTGGAGTCGATGGTTAAACCAAGGTACTTGGCCTTGTCGACTTCATCAAGCACCTCGCCTTCGATGGTATAGGCGGTCTTCAGTGGTTGTCTTTTGTTGGTGATGCAGATGGAATTGCACTTGGATGGGTTAAACTCCATCAACCAGTCATTTTCCCACTTTTGGAGTTTATCCAGGTCTTCCTTAGGTAATTTTGCATCCTGGATGGACTTGATCTCTCTGTACAAAAAGGCATCATCAGCAAAGAGACGCACTGGTGACTGGACACAGGCAGAAAGGTCATTAATGTACACTAGGGGGGGTCCGAGAACTGTTCCCTGAGGTACACCCGACGTCTCTGGGCTTGACTCAGAGGCATGCCCCTAAGAAACAACCCTTTGTGTTCTTTTATGGAGGAAAACTCTCGATTCATCGTAGCAAGCTGTCTTGTACGCAATAATGTTGGAGTTTAAGGAGGAGTCTCTGATGGGGAACTTTAACGAATGCCTTACTGAAATCGAGCAATACAGCATCGATTTGGCCCCTGTTGTTTAGGCTGGAGGCAAAATCATGGATGGTTCGGACCAGCTGTGTTTCACGCCTCTTCCTAAATCCATGCTGCATGTCAGTGAGGATTCATTTCGCGTCAAGATGACTCATGATGGTGCTGTGGACTAGATGTTCCAATATTTTGCATGTCACAGATGTTAGGGACACCAGTCTGTAGTTGGAGGCTTTGTTCTTATCACCTTTCTTGAAAACTGGTACGACGTTTGTTTCCCTCCATTCATCTGGGATCTGGCCTTGATCGAGTGAGGCCTGGAATAGCAGTGTCAGTGGTCAACATAGTTCATCTGCTGTGAGCCTTAATATGCGTCCCGGGACCTCGTCCGGTCCACACGCTTTGTGAGGTTTTAGGTTCAGTAGGAGCTTATGCACTCCCTGTGTGGATATCCTGATAGGTGGCACAGCCATATTGAAATCAAGCACAGCATTCACCAATGATTAAATATTATCGGATGAAGAGGGCTCTAGATTAATGTGCTTCGGTTGTCTTCGTTGGCAAAAGCAATATTGTACAAACATATCTGGGCTTGTTATAACGTCACTGCCAATCTGCACTCTACAATGGTGTTTGAATTAAGAGACAATATATGTATGGATATCTTGCCCATGGTGTATGCGAATCGCCTCGCCCGCACAAAAAACATCTGACTGAACTATACGTTAATGGTGTCAGGAAGTATCAATTGATATTTATCATAGATTGCGTGTGTGCTCATGCTGTCGCTGCTTTTACAATAAAAACAGGTCAATGTAGCGTTCATATTGAAGCTTGCATTACCATTAATAAGAATCGTACATTGCAAGACAAACTCCGAGGACTATCCTATGCTGCATACCCTTTATATCATCTACTTTAGATATGCGTTCAATGCATGCTGAACATCTTTTAAAATTCTAATCTGAGTCACAACTGCGACTAAGATGAGGGAAAATCAACGCTGAGGCAATTAGGTTCTGCAAAAGGACACGTGATATTCATACAAGTAACAAAACCAACCTGTAGGTAGCCAGAGCGTAGGCGTTTGGAATTCATGGAAATAAACTATTCAACTGCAAGTGGTACGCTCTGGATGATTTGTATCCCAGGAATTTCTACACTATGATTGTTTACATTTAGCGAAATTAATACGGATAAGCGACAAAATTGGGCGACCTTTGGTGGTTTTTCATTTCAAGCATCAATTTCAGAGCGTGTAGTACTTTCGTAATGATGCATCGTTTTTGCTGTCTTACGGTTAAAAGTCAACCAACATAGTAGCAAACATGCATGTGTCGGATCATAATCACATAGATAACATGAAACCGACACTAACACCATACGTATTTCGATGCAATGGTGCCGATGCGAATCTTTTGATATTATAATGGTGTTATCATAATATAAATAAGATGCAAATTCATTTGCTCTTGAAAGATCGCAGCAGAATCGTTCCGGCTATATTTACACATCGAAAGGTACTGAGACATAGAGAGTTATTCGTCATGTTATAGATGTTTCACACTCTTGTTTGATGTTTTTACTCGTTGGTCGTATCTCTGAGGTCACAAAACGATTCCGTATTCCTGAAACCCCAGGAATATGTGGATAAGCTTACTATTTATCGCAACAACCTTTACATTTCTTGCGAAAGCTGTATAGAATCACAAAAGCATACATGATCTTTAGCAATTGTATATATTCTGTTGTCATATCAGATACACATTTATGGTTGACGGACGTTGTGAAAACTGTCCCATGAGGTGTGGATATGCATGTCGCTGACTGCAGGTATTGCTGGTGTTATAACATAATAAAATGGCAGTTAAGCTTCTACTATCTGTCTATCTATTACGGATCGAAAACGCATGGGTGAAATGTTGTATTTTCATTCTGCAAACATCGCCGGCTAAGTAACGGGAATCACAAAGCGATTGACTATTAGAATAGATTTGGCCGCAGCATTTTTTTTTTAGTTTTTGTTGCTTTCTGTTTACGAGACGCTGTTGAGCATATCTTTAAAGTCAGTGCGTCTTCATATTGACCAGTCATTATTGTATTAACAGGTATCAAGGTCTATAACTGGCTCAAGGTTACTGATAATCATTTAGCTGGCCAGAAGTGCCTGAAGCCTCATTATTCAATATCATAATCACAATGCTATCGCTAAATATCATGATTATCAAAGATTGTATGTTTCCAGCATATGCCAAGAGTAATGTTTTGGGCACTGCAGCCACTCGACATGACTTCAAAAATCATATTCGCATTTATTGTAGCCCTCCAGGACGTTTAGTAATGACCTAAGTGTGAATATGTTTTACAGTTGGAATGGACAAAAAGTGCGAGTCAGATCCTAGCAACAATCAATTAATATGCTTACATTACTTTAACGGACAATATATAAGCACAACAGGCGTGTTCGCCGAGGTCTGCTGCCTAGAGCAGACCACAACAGGAAGTAGAAACACACTCTACATCCATAGCACTATTGCATTTATTCACTCTTCAATAAACCGATGGTATACAATGTTTTAAATGGTTGTAAGCAACCCGACGTATATATATATATATGAGCTAACACATATCTACCCTCATCGATGCTCTATGCCTGTGTTAATCAGTGCAACTCACTAATGCAGTAACATACACATACTTGCCAACTGCCAGCTCTAGCAAACACGGGTAATTGTGAAGTTAGGATCATCAAATACAATTGATATCAATACAATGTGAACATGATGCAAACGTTGCGGTTGCTATCTATTTAACCGAGTCATAAACTAAATCACATCTAGAAGGCTTCAAAAAAGCTCTGGTGAATGACATATTCTTAATAAACATTTTTTTGTATCGCATAAGATAAATTATCGGTCATCAAAGATTTTCTACCAATCTGGATCCAGGCAGCTACAATTTAATGTAGAAGTGCTATCTTTAATTACACATGCGTATGGTGCCCGTACAATACTCACAGAGAAATTCACATGCCAGCACCTACCGAGACTGTCATACACAATGTGGCGAGGCACTATATCTTGAGTATTTATCTTGTCTAGCCTTGGAGCTTACGGCGATTCATCCAATCAGAAGACTAGTCCTAATAAAGCTGATAATGTCACTGTAGACAATGTGTACACACGACCAAGATAACAGTGGGTGATAGGTTATCTGTAAACTTTACCCTTGCTAACAACTAAGGCCAGCTTGGTCAATCGTCCATATTCTCTTTGTCTCATTAATGGTCTGAGGAATTCATATTTTCCATTTTTATTTTGCTGTACGCAATGACAAAAGAGTTCAACAAGTTTCGTGTTTTATGCTCATTATGCATCTAGTGTCGTAGCCCTTGCCGCAGTAAATAAGCACTGTCGTTCCGCTTGCGCTGCGGCAGCATTACAGACATGTCGATGCTGCGTTCACATGTATACAGTGACATCATTTCACTCAATTCCATTTATTAATGTCGAGCCTGTTTGTTATCCAGGCACTTTCTGTCAAGTCCATAAAGAAGTCAGCAGACTGCTGCTTTGACGAATAAATTGGAATATTGTGGTAGTTAGACACTATGATACATTTTAGTGAAGAACCTCTATACGAAATTATAACCTCGGTACTGAGTGCTTCCCAGTAGTAACATTGCTAACATTTTCCCTCCTCGCTTCATAAACTCGCATCCGCGCACAAATAGGCCAGACTTCGGTCATAAGCATTCTTACCTTGAATGCCTTGACATGCGTACTTGTTTGAATTTGATTGTATAAACACAACTCATATCAGTTAACATTTGCGTTTATGTCGAGTATATTTTGCGTACTTATGTCTTTACTATCATTGTTTCAATTACTGTTCTCGTCTTATGTTCTGCGCAACATGGATCTCTTGTCGGACACTATACTTTCTAAGCACCGGAAGTATTTTCGTCGTGGTGCCACAGGAGCTGAGCCAGCAAAGGTCAACATAATCTCTCTAAGAGTTGTACCCCGGGCGATGTCAGACATGCAATTACAAATTGGATGGAAACACTGCTAGACGTTTTACAGGACAACACGTTTGGTAGGTAAAGCCATACAACATCGTCTATTTATGCCCAATAGCAATCAAATAAACTAAGGTTATACGTCCTTCTTAATGCAAGTACTCGCAATCCAATGGCAAATATATCTTATCAATTGTCACTTATATTTTCTGGCAGAGAGACTACCCCAATGGTGAAATGACACGGAAGAGGTTCGTCGAGGTCTACAGCATCTTCTCCCGCAGGGTAACGCCAAAACTTCGGCCATCATGTCTTCTGCACATTTGACTCGGACAAACAGTAGTAAATCAATTCAAGAGTGTTTTAACATCACATCAGCAAGAAAACGTCAACAGATATGTTAGTGGGCCATCTCCATAGGGCTGTGGATGGATGGGCACCCGAGCATTGAAGCGTCTCTGACGTCGGTTAGTCAATATGAGCTGTGATTAGGGCAGGTTTATATTACACTTTGTTTAAAGTACACTGCTCATATTCAATTGTAGGGATTATGACGAACGCGATTTTAGCGTTTGAAGATAAAGCAATATAAATAAACATTGCAGCTGTGCCCTTGAAGGTGAATGATCTTCCTCAAAGCACTAAGGATCCATAAACAGTCATCAAGTGAATACAGTAGAAACATTGTATTGGTCAACAGATGTAATGACAAAGTGTTCTGACAAAAATAATGAAACTGAAGGTACTTTGAATATAAACAGGCATTAATAGATGGTGATATCCTCCTTAGTTGAAAAAGACCATATGGTTGATTCGATTAGCATGCGAATAGAACGATGTGACATCGTGTTAACCTCTATTGTTTGCGAGAAAAGTGCTTTTTAGTGTACCTATTTGCTTGCGTTAGAGCATTGTATTCCTAAACAAAACCTGATAGATGGTCAGTTGCAGCCGAAATAACTTTTACATCTGCTTGCTAAATCTCTTGAAAGCTATATGATGTGAAGCAAACAATAAAGCGAAAAGTGTCTTGATGCTGAAGTAGTATATTAAGCACTGCGGCTTGGGAAAGGATAGTCAATTGTGGACTTTTGCTGAATCTTCATTGAAAAATACTTATAGGGGTTATATATTAATTTTCTGCCAGATGGGGTTTGATAACTGTATTCTGACTTTCATCTTAGTCGGTGGACATTTTCGATCGAATGAATTTGTTGGTGATTACATATCACCTGATATCACAGTGAAGCAATAGAACAAGTACTTGGTTGGAAAGGCAACTGGTCGATATTCATTCACAGCTAATAGCTAAATGAGACTAATGGTTGCATGTATTGAAGAGAATCGTGAACTCAGGGTTATTGCAAGCGCCGGTCTACGTCCCATCGTGCCACTTATTTATTATAGTTTAGAAAATACCCATGCAACGTTATCATCACCAAGCAAACTTTCCAATTTCTTGTTTCAAACTCTAAGCTGATAGTTAACTGCACATCTTCTCAATTGTTTAATATCCATTGAAATTTTTCCACCGACAGCAAATTTGAGGAACTAATTTGGTTTCATTGATCAGCTGTTAAGATAGACGAATGGTGTGGAGTGGTATTCGTAAATAAATAAGTGATACATTCCATATTCTCCTACTCAGGAAAGCCTTGTTGAAAGCTACCCCTACGTCCGGTTGATTTACAAAAGAGATTGAAAAGAATTAAAGTAGGATATCAGTGAACGCAGGTGGTTTCACACGGTGAAATTGTCGCACATATAGACTCCTGCGAAGAAATGACCGCACATTTTGTTAACTCCAGATTGAATATGGGTAAATATGTCTGATCATAATAATTTTGCTGACTGGCTGTGGTCCTAAGCGATCGTGCTTCAACGCGCCAGAATAAAGAACCCAAATATCATCTGATCCTGATACAGGTGAGTATACCTATAAATGTATGTGCGTGTGTGTGTGTGAGAGAGAGAAGAGTTCGCGTGGGAGCTTAAGTGATTAATTGTTTACGTGTGGCTTACCTGTGGTGATGATCATGTGGTTTGTCGCTGTAAATAACATTAATTAGTACCAGCGCTTAACTGCAGGCATGCTGATTGCACGCAGGGATGATTGAAGTGCAAGACCTCCGTTACACCACTGAATAAACATATCTGGCTTTCCACATTTATTCCAATTTTCGGCCAG
The DNA here is from genome assembly GCA_034190875.2 of Urechis unicinctus. Taxonomy (NCBI): domain Eukaryota; kingdom Metazoa; phylum Annelida; class Polychaeta; order Xenopneusta; family Urechidae; genus Urechis; species Urechis unicinctus. The sequence continues at coordinate 21,656,250 of CM067353.1, read as the reverse complement.
TATATAAGTATATATTCATATCCACCAATCGCGTATCTGATCGGATGAAGCAGAACATTATTGTTAAAACTTACTTGAATTAAGTAATGCCGGCCACGTTTGTTATTCAGTGGCCTTCGTACACACCACGAGAGCGATTCACAAAAAGACAGCATTCATTAGCACACTGTGTCCGTCCTCAAGTGAGTGATTGATTGAGATCTCAGATGAAACTGGGCAGTGACTAGTAATTTGCTCATTCATCGCAATGATTAACATCATTCACCGGGTAACTGGGGTGTAGGCATATAAATGGATTCAATCACAATATTTGCATTTGATGTTTGCTTAAATCGACATGACGACAAATGCGAAGTAATTCGAGTCACAAATAAACAAACCAACAACAGAGACAAACTAACATAGGCTTGAGAAGCATTCATTATTTTAATGGAAAGCCGTCATGTACACGGTTTTGTTCTATAATAGTGTTTAACAATGCCGTTACAGGCACAATATGTTATCCAAAGGTATCGCGAGAAAGCAAAGCAACATTCCGTGGATACTACTCACGCAGTTGAAATGTCCCATTTATCATTAGTCGACGCTGGTTATGAGACATACTGTCCCTTCATATTGGCAAAGCAAGAACTATAAAATAGCTATGCTTGACTGATGCTTATTTGTGATAATGCTAAGCCAATAGGAAATGTGTGTGTGTTTGTTTGATATATATATGTTTATATATATATATATATATATATATATATATATATATATGTATATATATATATATGTATATATATATATATATATATATATATATATATATATATATATATATATATATATATATATACGCATATATATATATATATATATATATATATATATATATATATATATATATATATATATATATATCACAATGAATATAAGCACGCATAGGTACATTAGGACTCCTTGTCTGGAATTTTTTCATAATTTAAATATGACATCATAAGACGGACTTAACACTGCAGCTCATTATTTCTTGCAACTGCTGTCACTTTACCATTACCCGAATAAAACAGTCTCGTATTTTTTAGTGGAGCAATATTTGTTAAAGGTATAACACAATTATACCGATAGCTCATTAAACGGCAATGAAAACATTAGTTATCGGTTTGTCGTTGAACAATTAACAAGTTGATTCCAATTCTATAGAGTAGCATATGCCACAAAGTCTGGTAAGCAACTTCAAGAATTTGATACATCAATAATCAGTGACTACATATATTACATGTAGAAACATTATCACACAAAATCTTAATTATAAATTTATTGCATTGTTAATAGCTCAATGGGTTACTATGCGAATATATCTGGATTCTCTATAATACACTCTAGAATAAAAGACTGAGCCAAACAGAAAAAAACATCAGTGCTAAGAGGTTTAGACATGGCATTAGACAATAATGCTGTCTCCCTTGAAAAGGCCTTCGATTGGCTCAGTACAGTTATGTGTGCTTATGACCAAAACTTGTCTATGTGTACAATTACATTATTCAATAACATCATTCGTTACTTTATTACTCAGTTTGGAACCGAAAGCCTGGTAAATGCTCTCACGTCGTCTTCAGAAAAAGCAAGCAATGCAAATTATAGTGTCACTCTTTCACCTTCATATTGTTCCTGCATTGTACACTTGTAACGTTAGTGGGTCGTATATTCGCTGTAAAATCGATGGTTACTGTAAATATTAGTAAATGCTGTCTCAGGATTGATATGTGATACAATTAGCTTTGATGGTTGCTGCAATACAGTACGTGCATTCCTGAGCTTAGTTTTGGTGTAAGAAAACATGTTACAAATGGTAAAAAGTCGGTAATTTACCCGGATGTATTATTTCACGGAAATTCTAGCGATCTGTAGTATCTTAGTAAGCATGTTGCAATGGCAGGTAATGGGTAACTATGCTTATACGTGACTGACATGTTTTATTTTCGTTCTGCAAATACATGTCACTTTGTAAACTGAATTAAATCCTTATAGAGAGAAGAAATAGTGCAACAGTGCTAGCAAAACTCGCTTGTTAAGTAATACTAATTGGCTATTAGAATTGCTTTGGTCGTAAAATAGCAATGATATGGTGTTCTTTTTTCAGACGTGTAAACAACTGCTACAATACAAAATTTCCTCCCAGCGAGACGCTTGTAGCGCAAGTTACGGTTATTGCCAATTCTAGTGGTTTGTGCTGATTAACTGTACCAATGTCTGCATGCAACTTTGCCCAGGCTTATTCAACTTTGATTAACTGTCCATATGCTTTTTGTCTGGCAATCTCATTATTTATAACAATGGTCACAACATAAACTATGATGACAATATTGTTGTGAATATCATGCATACCAGACATTGTATGGGTTAAGCTAATAAGTATCAAGCTCAAGCCAGGAGTAATGACCGGGCCACTGCAACCGCATGGCTTGCCGCCAAAATTCACATTCGCTTGTATTGTAGCCCTGCTGGTTATTTTTTTTGCTCAAATAGACAAACTTTATCATTCAGATCCTAAAAACAATCACTAAATACAGTTGCATTCCTTTTACTTACAACAACGCATACATAGACAATATAAAGGCACTACTTGCTAAGAGCAGTCAACGACATGAAGTAGAAATGTACAATATTTTAACAGCGCGGTTCATTTGTTTACTGTACCGCTGTTTCAACTATACGGATGTGTTCTTCTTTAACGATACTTCATCTTACACTAGTTAACGCAGACTGAATTTGATATTATGTGCTTTACTTACACATACTAATTCTGCACTCCATCTACGTCCAATATTGACATGCAATTCACATACCATTCCCCATTTAGGTTGTCATACCCAATTTGAGCGGGGCAATATCTAAACGCGACTCAGATATCAAGTTTTGTGGATTGTATATATGATCACAATGGCTAGACGAACAGCAGCAATCACAAACCCAGGTGCCGCAGCATTTTTCCCAATCCCTCAGTGAATCATTTCCATTACTCTAGCACAACAGAACTTATGCCAACAGCTTAACGCAGCGTTCACATAATTTTAGCCAAAAGATTTCATGCAATCCCATGCTTGAAAATGGCAACATTAGGGTTTTGCATACACAAAAGTAAGATGTCGCAGGTCTGGGGTCTCAGTGGTTCACAATAGTAACATTGCCAACATAAATCGCCTCGTTTCCCAAACCCACATCCTCGCACAGATAGGCGTGTCTTCGGCCACAAGCTGTTTGTACACTTTTATAAGCTTCAATTCTTAAGCCACGAACCAATATGTTTACTGCGTACTTGTTTAAGTTTGATTGTATAAAAATCACTAATTTCTCTTAAAATGCACATTAATATGTGTATACATTTGAAATACTAGTGTGTTGGCTGCCATTGTTTCAATTAAAGTTCGCTCACAATAATATATGGATGGGATATGTTAGGACAACGAACAGGCACACTAAGGCCAGAAATTGTGGTTTATAAATACGCAGTGAGCATACAAATTAAGGAAGAGTAGACAAGGTCATTCATATTGATGTCTGCTAAACACCGGAAGCATTCTCAATGTGGTGCGATTGAAGCTGAGGCGACGTAATCACGCTAGGTAAATACCCCGGGCGATTGGCAAACTTTCAGTTAAAACTGAGTCAAGGAAACCTTACACGAAGTATTATGGGACAGTAACGAATGAAGTGAATGCAAATAAAAATTTCTGATGCATTACAAAAACTATGGCTTTACATCTCTTTTCATGCAAGTATCTGCAACACAGTGACGTAAGAATCCAACAAATCTAATACAACAAAGTGACATGCTCGTTAACAGCGACAGCTGGCCGCCAATCATAAACCATATTACCAATGACTGCGATGAGTTAAACAAGACCAAAGGATACTCTCATTATATCATTATGATCTGTGGTAAGCTCATGTTTATATTAAATTCGGTGAAAGTACTTGGTCTATAATTCATGAGTACTAGCTATGATAATGTTACGACCTACACTGTCGTTGGCTGCCATCTTTAGTCAATACATAACCAGGTGACAGGCCGTCAAGTAAAATCATCTTAGCAAGCTGTAACCCCGTCTTCACATTGAACCACTGCGGGTTGTTGGTGGGCGTTAAGCCAAAATGGCATTGGCCTTGACAGGGCATTAGCTGATTCAGAAATGGAATCGTTCGTAAAGTTAGATGCGATGATGAAATACCAGCTCTCTTAAGCCAATGACTAAGAGAAGTGTACGCAATGGTTATTCAAGTGTTATTCACAACGCCGCACTGTACCCGGCAGTAACATACGTGTCTTCCGCAGTATTTGACAGATGACGATTTATACATAGTGGGCGGTTTACTCGTTCGACGAATGCGTGTACAAAGAGACACCTAAGTTATTGTTATCTGTTGAACATCATTAGATTATTTAAATCTGTTATTTGTGACATATTGTAGTAAAATTTAAGTATAAATGATCTGAGTTGCTTTAATTTTTTGTATGTGTAACATTCTTATTGATATTTTTACATGATGACGTTTCCGCAGTAAACGCCCTCAGTGCTTGTCCGGTGTTATTTATTATTCGGTTAATGTAGATCTATGCGTGTTGAAAAAGCAACGAGAACAATAGTTGATGAAAAAGTCTTACACAATGTCAACACACGCCGTATATTAGTTTGTACCATTCTCACAGCATGCTATGCTACAGGAGATTTTGCTGCATGCATTGCTCTGATTGAACCATTTTATGTAATTGATGCAATAGCCGATTACAAAGCTAGTTATTTCACTACCCTGGAGTCAATATGCTAACGCCAACTGTCTATCATCGACGGCACTGCAGTTGTCATCTACATTACACTGCGTAAAGATAGACAACATGGCAAAACACACATTTGCTGTTCGATTTTCATTATCTCTCCTTTTCCATAGTAACTAACACAATATACAGCACCCACGTAACTTATGTTTTATATCATCAATCTCTAAAATATAAGTATGCATTTTGCGCGATTGCTGTTCATTGCAGATCGTGGCGTTAGGGTCACATCTAATCTAAGTTCAGGGTCTTAACTTGAAATATTCTCCCTCCAAACGGCTCCACATATGCATTTTGTGATTTGGAATCTGCAACTTTGCATTTCATGTTTTGCAAATATGGCTTAAGAAGGTCATAAGTGATATTCCGATAACGAACAGATCATTAAACAGTTTCATAGTTCAATTTGTCACAAAATAGTAATCTTTGCTGTGATATATGCCCTACAATCTCAATATACTGATAAACAGATTGAAATTAGACGACCATTGGTAATTTGATTTTGTGTGCATTCAATAACTCTCTTGCTTATCCTTTAATATAAGCAATTAAAACTGCGAAAGAAAAGACATGCATTACTTACTCGGAGCTAAAACCTGATACAAATATTTTAATGAAAAATAGAATTGTATACAGCCATAAGACACCTGTTTAACTTAATAATCATTTGGTGCTGCAAACCAAAACGACGCACAAAATGCATATTGATTATAACTGGTAACTTGTCGCTGTAGATAATAGTTAAAATGATAATAATGATAATAATAATATCTTTGGTGCCCTTTTAATAAAATCAAAACGGTACTTAGCGTGAGCATAAGCTCTACTCCTGTCAGTGATAAGGTCACGTGATATCATTATTATATGGTCGTCAATTGTTTCAATACAGTTCTCAATGACATTAATGCACTAATGCTATTTATGGTGATCGGACTTCATCAACATAAAGTCGCATGGAACAAACGTGTTTGTATCAAACGACTGAAGCCAGCATGCAGGTTGAGTGATATTGTAAACACACCTTTTCACAAATCATTACAACTGTTTGTAAAGGATGAATCCACCGAGTGGACGATCCTAATCCTGGTTCTTTGTAGCCATCATGCGAACGACTCAGTTGACACAGTAAACGATCTAGTGACAATGTCTTCATGCAGTAAGGCTTATCCATATAATATATTTGTTCCCCGACATAACCATTTAATCCGCGTTTTGAAACGGCCATTGATACCTAAATGATACCCATCCAAGTCGGCCTCTGTCTCGGGAACATCATTGCTAGGTGCTAGGCGCGCTGATAGCATTGCTGGAGGTGGCCTGTAAACCACTCAAATCATCGGATACCGGATAGCCAGAAGGTGCATCAAAGATTTTATCAATGTCACAAGTACCGATCACTTGACGTAGATTCTGTGCCGCATTTCACAGAAGCCTTCTGCTCCTACCACTTCATCGGTGTTTTGAATCGATCGGAATCATTGTGTGCTGTGGCTCTCTGTGATCCTTGCGTTTCATCTTGAGCAGACATCTTAGGAGCATCTGATGTATTTTGAAAGCTTGGTTTGATACTAGATTTGGTCATGTTGGGTCATTTGTCTCCGATGACGTTTTCATGGCATTGTTTACTTCCGATATCAATTCCAGTGCTGCGACTCTTGTGCCAAATAAAACAACCTCCAGCCAGTAGTGGAGTTTATCTTATCGAAGTTGGATTATTCTATATTGTTCTTAATTGATCCTGTATCCGCCTATTTCGGAGCACTTTATATTGTGATAATTCATTTATGTTGCTTGATATAAATTCCGTACTGGCGCATGGTATATTTCGTTATATGATTAAAAAAATACCGACCCTTCAGTATCCACTTCCTGTCCTCTAGTAGTGCATGCTCACATTCCGGGTACAGCTCCCCATGCCCATGTGCTCATTGACGATATGCCTAGTGACAGAGAGCCACTTAGCTCTGACCAGATCCGCATCTTCATCACTTAAGGCAGCACACCAGTAAACATGATTGGAAATGCTTCTGGCCCACTCACTCAGGATGTTGCAGTCTTTTCTTTTCCCTTTTGCCAGCATTTTCTTCTTGATCCCTTCATTTACAAATAAGTGTGTGTTTGTCTTTAATGCTAACATATAAATTTGGTATGCTTACATGTAGAATTCTTTAAATTGTTAAATTGAGTGTTGTGTCGGCTTAAGTCACACAAAGAAACTAACCTTTGGCAACATGCCACACATCAAACCAGTGTACTTTTCACTCCAAAATATCTGTCAGTAGTGATGGTTTCAAAGGTTAAGCCATTCTCAGACAGGGATTTCAAAGCAAGCTTCAGACCAGCTATCTCGATAGCATTTGAATTTTTAACTTTGTTGCTCTGAAAGAAATTAACAGGCAATTGATAGTACAATAGACATTAACGAATCCATCATATACTGGTCATAAATTGTAACTTTTATACCTGAACAAGTTGCATGTCTAGAACCTTCAAAGTCTTTATAGGTCCATCAGGGTCGACTCCAACGTGGCTAAAGTATAGCTTGTTTTCGGAGCCTAGGTTTCTTACGAAATCCTAGAATTTTGAGCAGCTCTGGGTCAGTCGCATAAGCACAATTCTCGAAATAATCAGAACATAGAACTGTCGTAAGGGTAGGTCTCCAGTGTTTACGCTTGACTTTCGACACCCATTTGCGGCGCATTTTGATGTCTTTTGGAAACAGAAAAAAACTCACGCCTGACTTCTCATTGTTCCGACAATCGAACGCACAACAATAAGGCATAATCCTCACCAAGAAACGCACCAGACCGGGAAGAAAGACGAGCAAGTCACACGTTGTCAACCAACCGTGAAGGCTGAAGATGGCGAGCAATACTCGCATGAATGCGTGTTGCGCGCATTCGTATGTAGGTAGATGCGTGTACGCGTATGTATGCTGTCATGTTTCCCAACACTTAGCAGTTAAATAAATGCAACTTAATTTATGATCGTATTGTATCTTAAATTAGTAACAGGTTGTGCAGGAAGCTACTTAACTTATTGTGTACTTCTGTAATCGTTCCCCATGTCAGTCGATCTCACGTGGTAAAGCAGCTACCAACCACCTAGGCAGCATACATCAAAAGGCCAGCATTCATCAAGTGTCTCATTTGACACTTAAAACGTACGTTTAGAAGCGGGTTTACGCCCTGATTAGATAGGGCACGTATTGACGATTGAGGTGTTCAGTAATATCGTATAAGTCGCATTACTACACTGGCAAACCTTTGATCGGATTATGATTTAAAATGGTTTCATACAAAGGGATCCTCCTGTTTTAAAGTTTGTGTGTAGCATATGATGGAGGCATATATATATGATGGACTGACGTCCCGCTTATCACAATGTACACAGGGTTCAACTGCTCATTTCCGGTCATATTGGATCATTCAGACACATAGGTGTACTACCTTATTAGAAGTTACATGTCTGGTTTGGAAAAGTAGCGTGTTGAATAAATGTTGCTCAGCAACAATAATACGCAGCATGGTAATAAAGCACCGCGCCTTCTGTTTTATTATTCACCAAAACGTTTGTTTATTTTAACAATACGGGATTGTTTATGAAACTTACAATTTAAATTTGCACACTGTCTACTGATAAGTCATATGATACTTGCACACAATGCCATATATATTTAGTAATATCTAATAGCTATGCCTAGATATCGATAAACAATGCCTTGGTTTGTAAAGTAGATTGCTCCATTGTTGGTATTACACAAGGTTGAAAGCACTTGGTATTGAAGGCAATTTACATGTCAATTCATCTCAGATCTTGACTGCCCAAACCACTTGAACCGTTAAGTAGAGAGGTTTTTTCATTTATGGTATGATTGAAAATTAGTTAAGCACCGGTTTCAGAGAATGACAAAATAAATCATTTCCGTTATGTAATTCAATCAAAGTAAAAATGTTTCCTACAATATCTTGTTTATAAACACTATGCAATGGCAGTTACAGTCGCTCCCATATTGGCTGACTGCTCTGGTACATATCCAAATTGTCTGTTGCACACATGTGCTTTCAATGTTTTCATATTAAGCAAATAACTTATACACGACCGGCGGACAACGGAAAACACAAATGCACCGGATCACCTGCCTTATTTTGCGACTTATGTGATGCGTTATTGGACGTTATGGGTTGTTACGACTCACGTCATACTGCAAAGCATATACCAAGTTGATGTATTATCCGCTATTCTCATTCATCATTACAGCAAATTGACAACCTGAGACTCTAGTTCAAGGATGCTTCTGCTTATGGTCACGATGACCGGAAAGACAACACACCAATAGGGCCATAAGCATGCTTTTTATAAATTAAGTGTTCGATGCAATTGTTATACAATGAAAACTGAAATAGATACAATGCTTTCATATAATATCGCCTGTTTATTATTTGTGATCTTCATGTTGTGGAAAAAACAATCTACCAGTTAATAGAATATTTGAATATTCTTGATATGTTTGAAGAGGCTTTATGTGAAATCAGATATTTATGTATTTGCATGAAATATGAACGTGGTACATATATGCAACGCACATTCACATAAATAATTAAATCTATGAAACAATTAACTGAACACTTAATGAGAGCAATATACAATGCTGGAGTAATAATTACATTGTATTGCTGTGCGGTTGGATGAATTTCAACCTAATGCACAATTTACATTACAACGTATAAAATTTTGGAAAGGCTGCAAAATCTTTGCAAGGTAGGCAATATTATGCACACTGATCTATGTTTTGGTAATGCATCTGACAATTATTGTTATCGTTATCAATAGCTACATTTGCTGCATTTATAGTCCAAGTGACGGTTTTTAATAACTCATCGTACAAATTCTTTTACACTGTCACTTCACAAAATGAGAAACAATGGTTAGTGATATCTTGCCAAAATAACAAAATATTCTAATGAACAGTCGTGATTTGCATATTTAATCAAAACAGTGGCCTTGATGCGCACAATAAATTTCAACGCATAAACATATCGTTGAAAGAGCAGACACTTGGCAAGCATGAATACCAGTAGTAACATAGCCTGGTAGAGTAAACAGCGCCAGACGGTATGTATGTCGCTGCAATGACGCCTGGAAAATGGCATAATGGGGAGTATGCTCCTTAGTGTGTTTGGCCCCCCGAATCGTGGTTCTCAACACAAACATGGAGTTTTCTGTATACTGGTGTAAAACGCCATGAAGCAATAGTTTTATTGCGCATGCTGTAATGTGATTTGGATTATATTACAAATGCATTATTTGTGTACAGTGCCTATTTGACAGTGGCTTTTGTTTGATGTGCGATGGTTATTGTTTGATCAGCTCTTTCGTAGTAGAGAGGTAGAAATTTTATGTTATTCGCAACTGCACAGCAATAAGTACCGTGTTACAATAACAATAACAATGCGTGTATTTGTAATCTGGTAATAGTTTCACAAACATTCTATATCTGCTTATTTTCTCTTCTATTCGCCGGTTGTGCATTATAAAATCTAAGTAACTCAATATATGAATTTTCATTGTTACGTTATTGAAACAGACGTGCTGATTACAATTATTCAAATAGAATTGCAGGTTATGTATGTATAGCCATTTAATTCCGGTTCTCTTCTTATGCTTTCGAATTGCTCCCGAGATCTTTAGCTACGCTGAAGGATGTCAATAGCGACATACGCATCTCTGGCTTTCGTGCTACTGAACATTATGCGTATCAATCCCCCGGCGATTGGGGTCACAGTGTTAAATGGTATGTGTCAAAGAAAATAATCTGATTCCATTGCATCAGCTTGATGGTATATTACTACGTTGTGGAGGGAATGTTGTCACGCTACAATGCCATGCATATAAGGTATGCAAAAAATGGTTTGCTTGTGACACGCAAATTACGAATGTTTAACGAATGGGAAAGCATTGTACACTGCTTGAGACAACTCATATCCACAACTGGTCACATGATCGCAATGCATGCGTGACAGGTGTTTAGCTAAAGCATCATTTTCTATTCACGTGAAGAATTAAGAACTAGAGACTTCACTCAGAAATTCAACAAACGCTTTAAACACGTAGACGTTGTGAAATCCTTAGCATCTTCTATCTTATAAAGCTTATAATAGGATGTATGTGATTTAACCAAAATGAATGAAACAAATAAATTATTTATGGGTAAGCATTATTAGCAACAAAATACGACCTCAACCGAAAGTACTGCACAAAGCATGCTCGGAATGAGTTGTTACATCTGGCGTGAAAACATATCTTCTAGTGATTTGAAATGATGTATCACTATACGAAAGAGAACATTCTATCAATTTTATTATGCAGTTTGGTTTCCTATAATATTTAATCTTATCGGTCTTTTTACATTACAATGCCTTTTGGAATTCGATCGGTTTATTGGTCAGCGATATTCCTGAAAGATTGTCGGCATAAAGAAACAATTGCAAATACTAGTCGTTAATGACACATTCATCCTGTGTTATTCACCGTATTTCTTCTTTACTGTTGCAATTTAAATGTTATATGACTTTTAGATTAACGTAATCAGTGTATCGGTATGGGGCTATATAACAAATTGGGTAACATGCCTTTCATCCGTTACTGTTAACACGATGCTTGTGACACATAATCTATGATGACAATATTGGAAATCAAATAAATTCATGACGTTTGTCGCTACCTGTTCCATTTATAGGATCCATATCAACCAGCTATCATAAGGCAAAAAAGCAACTTCGTTTGAATCAGTCCCAAAGAAATCTACAACAACGAAGAAGAAACATATGGCCTTGTGAAGTGCAATGATAATGGTTCAGTGGTTTTAAATGACAGCACGACACTAAAACGCGATAAACCATGGCTATAGGTAGTAGATTACCAAAAACGGACATGGAGAGCAAGGACGAACGTTTGGACGGTATAGATAACATTGAATTCACCTGAGGGTAAGTGAAATCACCCATGAAATTGTACTCCCTATGAAGGCTCAACCAAGTAGTCTATTGTTTATAGGTAGTAAGCATGAGTGAGCTGTAACGCTGAGAACGTCGTGGCATTTGTGTATGCCATGTTGGTTGCGCAAACATTTTATGCAATGCATAAGAATGGTAGCATGGGGTATCACCTAGTATTGGCCTCAATAAAATGCAATAAAGACAATTATAAATATTCCAAAGATCTTACTGAACAATGATAGCCAGAACAACTGTACCATCAGTGGTTATACACTATTTTCCAATTGCAAGGCTAAAAAGACAGGTAGAGATGTAGCAGTGTTAGTTAGCAATTTATTAGTAAGCGAATGCTTCGGTACCATCTATGTTATGGAAACGGACAGCTTATATTTTGATCAATGTACTTCAATTACTGTTAACAAAAGAATGTGTTTAAGGTGAAAAGACTTGGTTATTGTTGGGTGGTGATGTCCTTCGCCAACATCTAACGCACCAATGACCAACAAACATGTTGCATAGATACTGGCACATTGTGATATGTGATACATGGTGATACTATTAGCGATAGTTATAGGTATATTTATCATATATGCACTTTGGGCTTATGTTCGTTGGTTACTAAACCTACCAGCAACAAGGGTCTCTTTCCAGAGGTAAGAGGGGATAATGAGAAAGGTAGTTGATGGAGCTTGGGTCGACAGGGTAAGACGGGAGTCCGAGGCATCAACAACAAAACAGAAAAAAACCGGTAGGCTGATACCAGAAATTAGCACACACGCATCGAGAGAGTTTTAACTTATTTCTTTTCCTGTAGACTTGCGAAATATGCATAGCAATCAGAATTACGTTCTTCGATGCATTCTGCATTAAACAGCACCTGTTGGGTTCACTTCTGCTAATCATTTGCACAAGAGAGCTGCTAGTTCATCGCCGGATCTAAATTTACGAACACTTCCATTTCTTAATCAGCAAATGCATTGTCAAGGTCACTGCAATTTAGGTGTAACCCCACCAATAATCCGCAGTGTTTCAATGCGAAGGCGGGGTTACAGCTTGCTAAGATGCTTTTACTTTTCTGCTTGTCAACCGGCCTGTGTATTGATTGAAAACAATGTGGCAGCCAATTACAGGACAGGTGGTATAAACATCAGCACTTCTCTGTGAAGCCAAATAATTAACAGCATAAACTATGCTGCTATCTGCCTATAATGTGATAATGTTACGCTTTCGCATCATTAGTCAGATACATAGAATAACAACAAAAATATAGCAATTATTAATGCCTTACATTGTCCATGTTTGAAATGCGATAATATTGAACCTATACAAGCTTACATGACATAGTCATAGTGTCAACAGTATTTTGATACCAACGCCAGAAACAAGTCCTTATGCAGCATGTATTCACAAATATGATGAATCACTTAATGCAAGCTTCAAAATGTATGCGCCATCGTTTGAATTACATTTTCAAATCGATCGACATGCATACCATTTCTGTTAATATTATGCCGATATGTGCATGGCTGCATTTGTACAAAGTTAATAATTGAACATGCATTAATCAATGCTGCCACAAGGAGGAATATACGCTTGAAATATATCAACTGCTGCTTGGCCATAATGCTTGAGTTTTGGGGCATTCCCAAATTTAATTTTAAGTGTCCGGTAGTTTATAAGACTGATTGCTTGAATCATTATAAGCCCCCATGCCGAGCAGGATAAATATATTGCATAGCATACACACAGAAAAGATAATACCTCGACAGTACGATTCACCAATAGCACATAACGACCAACATAACAAGTGTACAACGCAATGAGAGTGACTCAGTGATGGAGAAAGAATAACTGTTTAAAGTTATTTTTGGAATGGACCTGCAGCAATTGCTTGCTTTACAAGAAAACGGTGCGAATCCCAAGTCAGGTTCAGAAAGTTATTTCGTTACCAATAAGGTCATTCAATCTAGTGATTGTATATGTAGACAACGTTTGGTCGTAAACACACATAACTGTACAGAGCTAATCAAGGGCCTTTTCAATGCAAGGCAGTATTATTGTCTGGTGCTATAACTGCACCTCTTAACGCTGTTGGTTTGTTCGGCACAGTCTTTTTTCCATATTGTTTCACAATGAATTCGGGTATACGCTCACAAGAAGGCATTGTGCTATTAAAATGCCGTGCAATAAATCCTATAATTAATAATTAAATCTTTACATGTAGTCATCGATGATTGATATATCCAATGATTTGAGAGCAGTTGCTTACCGGACTTTGCTTCATGGAAACATGTTCTGTGGCCAAGCATGTTTGTTATTATACCTTCGCTGATGTTTACCATTACAATGAATGAGCAAATTACTGGTCACTGCCAAGTTGGATCTGAAGACCCAATTAAATAACTCAGACTTGAGGACGGACACGGTGCGCTAATGAATGATGTATTTGTTTAAATCGCTGTCATGGTGTAGATGTGAACGTCACTGAATTATAAAAGTGGCCTACACCAATTGCTACAAGCTTGCCTAAAATAACTGAGAAGGTAATCTTCTGCTTCATCCTCAGTCAGTCAGCAAAAGTAAACAGCAAAGGTAAGACAGCCGCGCCTATGACTTGTGTAGGTGTGGAAGGGGGTGGATGGGGGGAGGGGGTGCATTTTATAAACCCATTTTCAGCAAGTATTTCAAAGATGCACTGTCAAAGTAATCTATGACATGCATTTCTTCACAAGATTCTACATGACGCGAGGCAATTTATGCTGGCAATGTTACTACTGTGGACCACTGAGAGCAAAGGCGATAATTTCTTATAAAGCAACTATACTGAAATACAGTCTAGTGTTTATCAACAGCAGTATTACGCCATTTTATTCATAATAGCAGCCATTTGAGCGCGAAAATCAGTTGCTGCCTTCCCAGTGGTTATGAGCTAAGAGCTCTTAGTTGTGTTGAGAGGGCCGCTTCAGTGCACTGTAATGCAGTGCACTGTAATGTTATAGAGTCTCTTGCAATCAAACGGAATTAAGAGGGCGCGGTTGTCTCGACAAACGTGTCCAAACAAACGGATAACCCACTCTCCAGTTTCGGTGCCATTTTCAAGTAGAATAGCATATTATAGATTAAAATAATGATGCTGAAATCATGTGAAGGCTGTTTACCTGACGATATTAGTTCCGTAGGGCAAGCGTAATGGAAATGGTTTACCGAGGCATCGGTAAAATCCTGCGGAACAGGGTTTGTTAGAATTGTTCTGGATGTGCCTAATTACGCATTTACATGCTTTTGCTATAACAGGCAGTTGGCTGGCATGGGTCATAGCGCGATGTAAGCTGTATTTTATTTCATTAGTGATATAGTTGAATTGGATTATCATATATGCCTACCGGGTCGGCTGCATCTATTGACAAGGAAGCACACCATCAGTTTAAGGTAAAGTAAACAAATGAAACAGTGCTGTTACAATATAGAGTATTTCAACTTTATGTCGTCTACTGCTCTTGGCAGCAAACCTCGGCGAACACGTCAGTGTTGCCGGTATATTGTGCGTGAAATGGCAAAATGCTCGACAGGAAAACCACGTACTCATCAATGTTTTTTACGGTCTGAATGACAAATTTGGTCCATTTGAGCAATAACAAATAACTAGCAGGGCTACAGGAATTTTTAAGGCAGGCCGTGCGGTCGCAATACCCCGGACATTACTCCTTGCATGTGCTGGAAAGTTATAAAATTAACCTATACAATGTCTGGTACGCATTATATTTACAATAACATTGTCATCATAGGTATTATAGTGATCATTGCCATGAATAATGAGATTTCCAGACAAAACTCATCTGGACAGTCAACCAACTTTGTATAAGCCAGAGCCAGTTGCGTGTCGACATTGATACCGCCAGTGAGCACAAACCACTAGAATAATGACTATTTATTATAAAGGTGTAATGATTGTGAATATTTGTGCGAAAAGCATCTCGCCAGGAGGTAATTGCCTATTGCAGCAGTTGCTTTCATGTCTGAAAACGAAACAACATTTCAATACTATTTTGCGACCAAAGCAATTCTAATAGCCCATTAATTAATGTTACTTAACAGGCGAGTTTTGCTTGTAATGTTCTCTATAGGAATTTTGGTCAAGTTAACAAAGTGATGGTATTTGCAGAACGAAAATAAAACATATCACTCAGGTCGAAGTATAGTTGCCTATTATCAACAATTGCAACATGTTTGTCCATACAAAGATACTACACAGTTCCGTAAACTATTTTTGCTGGTTTATGCGAATCGCTACATTTCCTGTGAAATAATACACCAGCGTAAATTGCCACATAAATGGTAAGGTGATCCACTGATAGTTGTATATAACACACCACAATATCTATGCCAACTGTTGTTTAAAAGGTACACAGAGTTTTATTGTGATCTAAAAAGTACGTCTATCGGGTAACAAATCAACCAAACGTGTGAAACATCTTGAGAATGAGTTTAAAATCTAACGACAGTCTCCGTTTATGTCTTTCCACCTCTCGACGAGAGACTATACCTTCCATGATCCCCCTGTGATCCTGCAACAACATATGCATTTATGCAAGTACAAGTAACACTTTCTCAGAGACCTTTCTGAGACATAAAGTTAATTTTATGTTGACAATATTCCATGTGAACGAGTGATATCCTTATTTCGTAAATACAAATGCATAAGATTCATATCGGCAATTCAATGACAACATTTGATACATAGTTCACTTGAATAAAAATACGTATTGTATTATTGTATGCTTTCAGCCATCAACATTATTGTGATCACATATATGCATGTTTGTTAGTATGTTGGTCTACGTTTTACCGTAACACAGCAAAAACACGGCGCATCATTACGAAAATTGTGAAGATATTTTTTCGTATAATGTGTCTTAACTCAAACACTATTGTAGATTGTAAATGTGCAAAGCGGTATTAAAAGTACAGAAATGAGCGTAAAATATTGCCAACAAAGCAAACTGAATGAAATATCATTCCAGAGACAACATTATCTAACAATGTTTATTTATTGGTAAATGTTGTGCACAATGAAGATGGATTTAACAGCGACTGTACCACTCATCCACAAGTGTACAATGCAAGGACATGATGAAGGAGTGACTTTTACGAATGTGGTTATTGAATCTTGTTATGGTACATATAGGCAATTCTAGGTATTAAACACACAGAAATGTACTGAGCCAATCGAGGTTCTTTTTAATGCAAGACAGCATTATTGCCTGACGCCATGTGTGCACCTCTTAGCATTGTTTTGTTCTGTTTGGTGCAGCCTTTTGTTCCCAATTGTATCAGATTGTATTCCGATATATACTCAAAGGAACACATTGTGCTACAAACACGTCATGTAATTCATCCTCCTGTTAATAATTCAACTTTTGTGTTCTTGTGTTTCTATATATAACATATCGAGTCATTGATGTATGCAGTTATTGAAAACACGTTGCTTACCTTACTTTCTATTGGATGCTCTGTATGTGTATTGATATGACCCAAATATCCTTTTAACTATTTGTTCCTGTACCATCACTTGAATTGTACAAAAGCTACTTAGTTCTGTGTTGACGGCGATGGTGCTGTTTGTTTGCAAGGCACCACAGGTTTTCTCTATATTGTATGCATGTGATTGAAATCAACATATTGATTGATTCCTCTCAATTATATAACAAATGTTTTCATAGCTGTTTGATGAGCATATCCTTAAGCTTCGCATAACATCCTCAACAATCTTGACTACCCTCTCTGTCAAGTAGATTAATATTACATTTGTGATGTGAGCAAAGCAGCAAGATCATTTTCATTACTTTGAAAAATGCTAAAGTGCACAGCTCTACGTGAAAATACCAGATTGTTTTCTTCCAAGAGGCCAAGAGACAAACATTGCCAGCAAAGTTGAGGTGCAGTGTTCGGTCTCTCTTTTGATGTCCTCTTTAAAAATGTAACAATTCCAGACGAGGAGTATATTAACAATAATGTTACTATGTGCGTTCATACAAATTGTGAAGAGCGCTGTCATTTGATATATATATAACATAGGCGCACACATCCCCTAAGCTATAGCAATATCACAAATAAGCACTAACCTCATGACCAGCGACGAGTAAATATCAACTGCGATAGAAGTATCCGCGGTAAGATGTCTTTGCTATCAAACGATACCGCTGGATATTATGTTGCGCTCGCAACGTCATTGTTAAACACCCTTATAAACAATACCGTGTACATGACGGCTTTCCATTGGAATAACGAATGCTTCTCCAGTCTTTATTAGTATGTCTCTGTTATTCGTTTGTATATTTGTAAGACAAAATACTTCGGTGATACAAGGTAACGTTTGCCGTCATGTCTATGTAAGCGAACTAGAGATGTAAATATAAGTGTGATTGAAAATTATTTCGAGCAAATAAAGTGAACAAATTGAATTAGTTTATTTCGATGCCTACACCCCAATTACCTGGTGAATGGTCACCGTCAAATTGCATCTGAAGACTCAATTTATCCCTCATTTGTGAACGGCCACAGTTTGCTAATGAATGCTGTGTTTGTGTGAATTTGTCTGTCAGTGTGTATGAAGGCCACTTAATTATAAATGTATACGACTGGTCAAGGTCCCCTAGCCTGTTGGCCTCGGGCCCTGTTTACATGTTAATGATATTCAATAGTCTCGCCAACAGTCTAGGCTGGGTGCCGTCTTGAACTGGTGCAGCATCCCAGATTTGGGATGCTCCAATCACAAGCCGTGTCTTTCGGTCACTCTCGGGTACTTTTGAGTCATTGTCTCTCATTGGTCAGTGTCACGTTTTCCAAAGATTCGGCGCCATACGCTCCGTTTGAAAGACTTGTTCGCTCGGCTGCTTGATGGGTCGTGGCGGTTTTGTGAATGTGGCTGCTGGGACGAGGAAACATTTTGCTACACGTTGTTAGCTTCTGCTCTCGATGCAATGCTTGTAATGGGTCAGGGTTCGACACCAATGGTTGTCCGCTTGCCGGGACAAGTGATTTGTCATGTAGGACAAGTGACTTGCCAAGTCAACTTATCCAACCGATGAGTGATTTTTATGAGCCGGGCACACATTCTACAACACCCCGATTTGTTGTTTCACACTGAGTGGCACCGTTAATCACACAGTCGGTGAGAGAAGCAGACACACAACTGGTTCTTTTTAACGGACTATTACGTAAACATACTATCATGCAGCTAAGCGTTTAAAGCGCTTGTTGTGGTGCCAATTTGAACTTTTGAGGCGCCCCATAATTCCAGAAGACATTCAATGGGTTCTCATTGGACGCAAACCACAACAATGTACATGACGTCACATAAAACGGAGGGTGCGTATCACAAGCCAGTTGCATGAACCAGACGCGCGCAACTAAGGTCAATCCGGATCAAAACCTTCGCGTTGATTGGTCACGAAGACTAATGAACGTCTAATGAAACGTAGCGGAACCCCTGGAGTCTGGGACGCAGACTAGTGGACGTCAATACTTGCCAATTTCTTGCCTATAGTAAGTTAATGATCACACATCCGATCAATGAATAATGTACTGCTTCATCAGATCACTCATGCGACAGATAGATATGCATATATATTGACATAACAAATGGAACAAATGGGGACAATAATAGGAAAGCCAGACATGTTTATTCAATGCTATAACGGTGGCCTTGCACTTCCATCGTCTCCGCGTACAATCAGCATGCTTGCAGTAATGCGCTTGAACTACTTAATGTAATTTACAGCAATAAACCATAGGGTCATCTTCACAGGTAAGCCAAACAGATCATCATAAACGCGCTAGTACCAACTCGAACACTCACACACACACACACACACACACACACACACACACACACACACACACACACACACACACACACACACACACACACACACACACACACACACACACACACACACACACACACACACACACACACACACACACACAAACACACACCCATAAGCACACTAACCTGGAAACACATGGACATTTTGTGTATCAGGAACAGGATTTAATGATATTTACGCTGGGCGCTGTGTAGTGGCGCCGTGTAGCACGATGGCCCAAGGCCACAGCTAGTCAGATCAGACGGCTGCATATTCACCCGAAATCACCCTATAGGTAACAAAGTATGCGGTCAAAGTAATCTATCGCACCTATTTCTTCGCACGAGTCTTCATGTGAGGCAATCGCACCCCGTGAAACCACCAGCGTTCACTGATATGCTACTACGCGTCTATTCAATCATTTTTGTGGCTCAAACATGCACAGGGTAGGTTTCAACAAGGCGTTCCTCGAAAAGGAGAATATGGAATGTGCCATGGATAGAACTCCACAATGTATCTACGGATAGAACTCCTCTCTATTTGTCCAAGTTAACGGCAGATAAATTTGACCAAATTAGTACCCCCAGCATTTAATTGCGCTGGTGGCGGACAAAACGTGAAATTGTTGTTAAATCATTGAGAAGGCGTGCAGTTAACTATTAGCATATAGTTTGAAACAATTATTTGAAAAGTTTGCTTGGCGATGGTCACGCCGTATGTGTATTTTTCTAAACTATCACGAATAAGCGGCCCTAACGTAGATGATGTTTTACGGGCTGTTGCAATAACCCCGACACTATAATTCTCTTCAATACTTGCCTTGGACAAATGAAATACCATATGCAACCATAGGTCTCATTCAGATACTAGTTGTGAATAAACAACGACCAGTTGCCCTTCCGACCAAGTACTAATTGCATTAATATATTACCTAAGCGCCATGTAGAGTCGCCCACCTGAAAATATCCACCGACTAAGATGGATAACAGAATAACCCTACATATCAGAACATGAACGTATAACACCGTATTGGTATTTTCAAGAAGATTCTGCAGCAAACGTCTACTAT
Organism: Urechis unicinctus; assembly: GCA_034190875.2. Lineage (NCBI taxonomy): Eukaryota > Metazoa > Annelida > Polychaeta > Xenopneusta > Urechidae > Urechis > Urechis unicinctus. The sequence continues at coordinate 21,635,496 of CM067353.1, read as the reverse complement.
TGGCTAACCCTATCCTTTTGTAAAATGACCACGAGCAGCAGTGCTTAATATATAGCCTCTGTATCAAGACATTGGCCATTACTGTTGGCTTTACGTCATATAACTAACAGGATATCTGTCAAGCAGAGGTAAAAGTTACTTCGGCTGCAATTTCTGGGTATGGAATTTGTAATGACCAAAATTATGACTAATGAGATTAATGGACATTAAACATTTGTTCAGTCAATCAATCCTAAAAAAGCCCGAGCCAGTTGTATGTAGACTTTGATGACGTCAATCACCACAAACAGTAACAACAGTTACTTCGGCTGCAATTTCTGGGTATAGAATTTGTAATGACCAAAATTATGACTAATGAGATTAATGGACATTAAACATTTGGACAGTCAATCAATCCTAAAAAAGCCCGAGCCAGTTGTATGTAGACTTTGATGACGTCAATCACCACAAACAGTAACAACAATGGCTGATCAATATTGAGGTGCAATGACTTGAAATATATATGCAAAAGCGTCTCGCTTGAGAAATATTAATTGCTGTGATTGCTTACACGTCTGAAAACAGATATTAATTACAAGGCGAGTAAACAGCAATTCATCAAAATGCTGTAGCCAAATCAATTCTGATAGATAATTGCTTTGTGATTCTGGTTACTTAACCGACGATGTTGCCTGTTGAGGTTGCACTATTGCTTCCCATTAAAAAAATAACTGCCATTTTATCGTGTTATAACACCAGCAATGCGTGCAGTCAGTGACATGTCAAAACTTCAGGGGAGGAGTTTTCACAAAGACACTTCACAGCCCTCCATGCACAATTGGGTATTAGACATGACAAAAGAACATAAACAATTGCTATTCATGCTTTTGTTTTCGAGAATCAACGCAACTTGCAAGAAATAATACGACATGGTAAATTGCCAGATGAATCGTAAGATGATCCGCCTATAGTCGGCAACAATACGCCAGAACATCCATTTCAGCTGCTGTATCGAACATCGAACAGAAGTGTTAAACATCTACCACATGGGTTAAACATGAGACAAATATCTTAGGTAATGTATATGTACCTTACGATGTGTGAATGTAGCTTAAACGATTCTGCTACGATCATTCAATAGCAAATGAGTGCGAATACATTCCGCTTTCGGAGTCGCCTTTCTGAGGCATAAAGTACATCTTATTTTTACAATGCTCCAGGAGTATATCCTTATTTTTCGATAGTCATATTATGATAACACAAACAAAATTACAAACTTCGCATAAGAAATTCAACGGCACGTTTGAATCAAAATACGCATTGTAAGGGTAAAGTCATCTTTGTGATTAGAATCCGACACATGCATGTTTGCTAGTTTGTTGGTTTATTTTATACCTTATCACAGCAATAACGGTGCATCCATCCGACAATTTGGCTAAGTGGAGGTACTGCGCTGTCTCAAATTGATTCCTGAAATGGAAGAACGCCTAAGTTCGCACAGTTTGGTTGCTTATGCATATTCATTTCGCTTTATATGATTAATCATAACATAGCAACTCGAACGTTGCACCTGTAGCGGAATAGAATCGAATATCAGGAAGCCACGCTGAAGGTGGCTTTTACGCGCGTAGTGCCATAACGATACTGAAGTTAATAAAGATAGCGTTACCGAAACTGAAAACCGGGTTTTGAAATTCTGTGCCGCCATTCAAACAAAACTGTGATAAACCACTACAATCTTAACAACTATTCGTGTACTTAAAATATTTGGTTGTTGTTATCACATGCGATATCATCAATGATAAATAACAGTGTCTTATGCAAGTGGAAACCATTATATTTATCCGAGTTACCTAATCAGAACTACCAATCGGTTTGACGATGATAATCATAATTACAAACCCCTGCGCTCCAGCCTTTTAAAGAAAGCTAAATTTCATGAATAATTTGGTTGCCTAAGGTAGACGACATACGGTGTCTGTCGTATATGAGTTTGTCTTGCAGTGCACGATTCGTAGCATCATTGGTAATTGCTGTGCTTGGTTACAATCTTGAGAGATTCATCTCGTGAATTGCACCGATGGCGGTTTTATCCAACTTGCTTTATGACCACAATGGTACTTCACTCGGTTAAAAATATCACAGTAGTAAGGGTACGCCAGAATGCCAGGTTTGCTGAGCTAACAAGAATTAGCATTTTGTTATAAGCTGTTGGCGTAACCTAAGACTGTCATAGACAAGTTTTGGAAGGCACTACACTGACTAGAATTGTAGTTCATGACAATTTATCCTGTCACCAGAATGGTGCTTAGAAATCCGGTAATGTAATTGTGTTCAATATACATAGCCAACCGTTGGGCGGTAGGGTCACTGTCACATGAGCTGTATGACTGTTACTTACAGTCCACGCCAAGGCCGACACAAAAGTGAAACGGTTATGTCAAGTTTGTTAATTGTCCAGATGTTCGACATAAGTTTATTCCATTCGATTTTCCACGCAAGAGGTCATTGCGAGAGCAATATATGCAACAAACCAAATCGGCATTTGTATGTATTTAATCTTCATCCACTAGTACTTCCTTTTTTCCCAATTATCCTAGAAGGTTAACGTTATCTCTTCATATACATCTCATTTTAAGAGACGCCATGTAAAACATTAGTATACTCAATTACTTACCGAACGCGACTAGGATAATTACCATGTTGCTCGCTCATAATCACCGACATGGATGATTGAGGATATCGTACTAGGCTGCACGTATTATAGATTAGTTTTGTATACCTCTGTATTTTGCGCCAAATTGATGTGTGTGCGTCTATGTGTGTCTGTGCATCAATCAGAGTAGCCCTAACTACTGTAATTTGTATATATTAGACTTTGTTGCAGTCGAAAAAATCCCGATCCATGTTGGCATTTATGACTGTTTCAAGTATACGGATAGGGATTGAGATAATGGGCAAAACCAATCATAAGAAAGTGTTTTTTTAATCCAGCAGCAACTAATACGAGATGTTGTAGGTCATTCTTATGATTATGTGATATTGCTAGTACCTATTAAAATTGTGTGCGTGTGTATGCGTGTGTGTGTTTGTGTGTTAGTGTATGTTTGTTATCAGTAGCATTCACCTTCTGGCTTGCCGTAACTGATGGCTTGATATGTTGATGTTTTCGTTATTCTGCGTTAATGTTGACTTTGTGCGGGGATCAATGCATATATAATATTGCCATAACAGCATTGAGTTATAAGATTGTTTGTCCTGTTATTGGCTCCATTAACTCACAATATTATACATTTACTTACATTATTGTATTTATTTCGATCAATCAATTGCTTGGCTGATGAAGCAGATGATAATTCACTAAAATACCTCAATCAAGCGTACAGAAATTGTTGTCGACCGCGTGTATAATTCAGTGGCCTTCTAATGCATACCGTCAGAGCGATTCCCACAAAGACCGCATATATTAGCACACTGTGCATTTTCTCCGGGCAGTGACCAGCAAGTTGCTCATTCAGAGCAATGATGAACATCAATCTTCAGGTTACTGGGTGAAGGCTTGAAAAATAGACCCTTTCAATAAATTCCCTGAATTTGTTGCTCAAACTAAGTTAACCAACTATACAAAAACACAATTAATTCATGATGCAACAATTGTATCTGAAGTTTGCTGATAAAAGCATGGTGCCAAATCACGACTTGGGGTCGTGTGAGGGGGTTAAGTATCGGTGGTTTTAAGCACAAAACAAATTACTTTCCGATGCTTAATACGAATCAGCAAAGGATAGTTATTCCAAGGCAGGATCTGCATGATCAAGTTGTTGGTGTTTAGGGGAGAGGTGATTGATTGTCTAATGCTGTTGTCAGTTTACGATACACGCTTTTTATTTCTAAAAGCTACATTTCTAAAATGACAGTCATAACACGATTGAAATTTGCTGCTATATTCGGGGAGGGAGTTTTATTCTACAATTGCTTATTAAGGTGATGATGACATGATGCTCTATACCACTTACTACTGTCGTATCGTGAAGCGTGGTGTAGGGATGCACACGATACGCACTTGTGGCGTAGGGTTTAGAGGAATCTTGCAAGATGTAGTTTTGCCTAATTGGAGTGAGATGTGTCAAGCTCGGAGTCCAGGGTGGAATTGATTTTAAATATAAAAGTGATTCCCTCATCGACTTAGGCTTGCTATCCCAATTCTCATGGGACATGCTTTAGCCTGGTTAGTGAGGGCTGGGAATCTGGGGTTTATAACTAATATCCGCTCTAGGGTGTTTCTCCATCACACTGATGACTGAGAGGGTACGTTATTATGAGGGGTAGGTTTGTTGTAAATTTTAGCAATAATGCTAAGCGTGACGTGCAACAATCACATATTCATGCATCCATAAATGCTACACCCATACTTTAGCACCGGCAGATCCATTTGTATGAAACCATGTAAAATCATTACCCGATAAAAGGTTGGCTAGGGGGTTAAAGTATCTTATTGGAAGAAATACGACAGGCCACCTAAGCTAGAATGCAATATTCATGAAAACATGCATCATTCCCAAAATGAAAACCCTACACACTGAACATTAAGTTCATATATATATATAAATATAATTATATATATATATATATATATATATATATATATATATATATATATATATATATACATATATATAAATATATATATATATATATATATAAATATATATATAAATATATATATATATTGTTGTATATCTGATGTAAAGCAAATCCAGTTGATATATATATACGTATATATATATATATATATATATATATATATATATATATATATATATATATATATATATATATATATATATATATATATATATATATATATATATTTCTGCTGTAAAGCTAATCCAGGAGAGACTAAACTGAAAAAGTTTAACATAAAGATGGAAAATCCGTCCTTCATCAATAATAGCTGCGATCAGGCCCACATCGTTTAATGTGCCACTTTGAAGTACCCTTTATCTAATGTGCTAGGACAGCAGCTATTTTAATGTGTTTGTAAATAATGCCTTTGATGGTACATATACAGGGATATTGCGGATTTCAGAAGACATCATGTTGGATTTGTATGTAATTCATTGCGCGCTTTGTTTAAACTGGCAATTATCTGGAATAATTATCAATCTGCCAGAGCGCTACAGAACTGTTAAAAGATTTTACCCTAGCTAGAAGAAACCAAAAATGCTGTCCACCAGCAGAAGAAGCTGTTTCTAATTACTATTGATATCGTCTTAACACATTGAATGTGGCTTATATCAAACCTCTGCTTTGTTCAGATCATCAAGCATCTTTCCTACAAGCATCATCAAGCAACTACATAAATGGTCACCAGATATTTTTTCCCTGTATGTGTTAACTACATTGTGATTCATAACATTTGTTGTGTATTGACGTTGCATATAAACTGGCAATTCCATGACTTTCATGTAGGTCAATTGAGAACAACTTCTATTACTCTCTGTAAGATCAATATAGCCTGGTTAGACTGCTCGTGAAGAATGTAGGGCCATGCACATAGGAGTGATATACGTTATATTGCTCTGCAAACATTTTGTAAGCGACTATTTTGTGAACCTGAGGCAACCTGAGAATCTAACATGAGAAAAGACATAATGTCAGAGCAGTGGCAGCGTCGATTTTGGCATAGAATGACGTTCTACATTTAGGTAGAAAATGCTCAAGTGGAATTGCTTTAAAATTCCATAGGCGTTATCCCTTTTACTTCATGCATAGGATTATCGATGGCTTCATCAAGGATGGTTAGTAATGGCATACTCGATATCTGTCTGATGCAGCTATGAAACGCTTCTAGGATCCAATCCATTTCGTCAGCATTGCGACACAATCTACCGCCAGCTTTATATATAACTTGTTTTAAAACCATAGCCATGCAATTCAAATTGGATACTTTTGTTATGATATTAACATTCTGTGGGGTTTGTCCTGTGTCTGAGAGTACCTCTTCAGGCATATCTAAACAAAAATATCACTGCCCACCACTCTCGGCAATACGTGCTCTATCTAATAAGGGCATAAACCCTCTTACTAACTTACGTTTTATGCGTCAAATAAGACACTAGATGAATGCTGGCCATATGATATATGGAGCCTAGGTGTGCGGTAATGATGGTATGAATAACCAATGGCCTCTCCATCAGCGCTTTGTTTATTCTAGCTGATATACGCCTTGAGGCCGAATGACTTTGGGGAAGGTTATAAAGTACTAAATAAGTAATGTAGCTTCCACCACAACTTGTTTCAAATTTTAGATACGGTACGATCATATGTAAACATGCATTCATTCAACTGCTAAGGGTTGGGCATAGTATATGTTGATACGAGACCAGCTTTAAGTTACATTCCCAGTGTTAATTATATCATATGTATTCTATTTCTTTAATAGAAAACAAGCTGGTGTTGTGACGTTGCTCAGCTGCATAAGGAGATCTTACAATTCGTTGATGGGGGCATATACGTTTAGACATAATAAATGGGCGCGATTTTATGTTAATGAAGACACATTCAGCATCGTTATCTAATTAAGCGAGGCAGCAGATGACGGGGTCCAATAACCCCAGCCATGACCCCACCCTTATCCCTATCGCATCTTCCTCTTAACAATGTCGATAAAAAACAACTGCTTTATGCAGTAGGTCAATGTTGGCGGTAGCAAATTAGCAGAAATGCAATAAAAGAATTTGCTTTGTAATCAGTCATTGCATCAGTTACATAAAATGGTTCAATCTGAGGTGGCTTTATTTGCTGATCAATAAAACCTTCAGCAGAGCATGTCACATTTCCTGAACAAAAGCTCCCGTAGCTATAGTATATAGAGTGCCTGTCACAAACAAATATACAAAATTTACTATGGAAACGTCATTGTGCAAAAATCACGATAAGAATGTTATAAAAACTAACAAAATTAAAGCTACACAGATCATATCTACTTAGATTGACTTCCAAATGATATCACAAATAACAGATTTGTATAGTATAATAATGTTAAACAGATAGCAATAGCTTAGGTGTAGCTGTACGAACGCTTTCACTTCTGTATCCACTAATGCCCTGTCAAGGTCAATGCCATTTTGGTATAACGCCTACCAATAATCTGCAGTGCTTCAATGTAAAGACGGGGTTACAGCATGCTAAGTTACTTTTACTTATCGGCCTGTCACCTGGATATGTATTGTCTAAAGGCAATGTTGCAGCTAATGACAGGGTTACTCAAAACATCAGGGCAAAACATCAGCACTTAGCTATGAAACGAAATTATTTAATAGCACAGAACTGTGCAGAATCAAGGTCGCGATTGCCATTATGTTTATGCAAGCAAACTTCAGCTGCAAATGTCAGTATTAGTGCATATTATTCTGAACACAAATTGTAAGAGCGTTATAAAATGCATACACCCCAATTACACAGTGATTGGTGTTTATCATTACGATAAATGAACAAATAACTGGTCACTGTGCAGTTTCACCTGAAGACTCAATTAATCACCTAGGACGACACAATGTGCTAATAAATGCTGTCTTTGTGCTAAATCGCTGACATGGTGTAGATGTGAATTATTATATTGGCCGACACCAACTGAGTAGATAATCATCACCCGCATCAAAGTTCATTCAAGCGATCGATGAATATACACAGTGAGCGATAATTGAAATAAATGGAGACAATATGCACACACAAGCACATTCACATACGCACGCACGCACACACATACACACACAGCCACGCACCTGTAAACACACACACACCGACACTCACACACATATGTACAGTTTGTGTATTACGATCTGACGTTAATTACATTTACGCATTATACTGGTGCATTACGGTCTAAAGCCACAGCCAGTCGGCAAAGATAATTTGGATCAGATGGCGGCGCTCTTGGCTTGCGTGTGTGTGTGTGTGGGGGGGGGGGGGGGGGGTCAGTGTCATGTTTTTACCAAGGATGCACGGTCAAAGTGATGTATGGCTTACATGATTGAACAACGAACAGATGCATTTCAGGTCAAGTACTACAGTGCAATTCAGCTCGGGATGGTTCAGAAAAGTACATGTGCACCATTATCATCGCCAAGCAAACGTTTCAAACAATTGTTTCAAACTCTATGATTATACATTACGTCTTCGCAATTATTCAACATATATTATATTTTTTTCCCGCTCTTTATATGCTGGTGGTGCTAACTCGGTTTCAGTTAGTGGTTCATTCCATATTCTGCTCGTAAACGAACGCTTTGTTGAATGCTGCCCCCACGCCCGTTGTTGTCTCACAAGTGATTGAATAGACTTATAAAAGGATATCAGTAATTGCAAGTGGCAACGCCGTGCAATCCTGTGAAGAATTAATATATGATGATAATAACATAAAACAATGTAACTCTTTTACCTTCATGGCGGCACAGTCGTTGTAAAATTAATCTCCATTCTTCTGTGAGTGTGCACTAATTTTACCAATCAATAAACGTTGTTAGGTAATGCTCTTTCTGGATTGATATGTGATTCCGTTGGCTTGGTTGGCAATATTATACGCACATTTCTGTGTTTGTAATGCCGCTTTTGCAAATCTACAATCTACAATAATGTTTATGTTAGGACACGAATGGCTAACATGCAAACTTAAATATTTATGATATCATTATATGAATTTTACGAGATATGGATATCATTCGTTCATATGGATTATTGTCACCATAAAATTAACTTTATGTATCTGAATGGTCTCTGAGAAAGTGTTACCTGTAATTGCAGAAATGCATTTGTTGTTGTAAGATCACAGGTGGATTATGCTGAATCAACTCTTTAATTGATCCCCTCCAGTTATATAACAAATGTTTTCCTAACCATTAAATGAGTTGTGAGATTAATACTGTTATACAATTGTTAGCGCTGGAGAGGGGCCTGGGCATATCCTGATGCTTTGCTGAACATCGGCCAAAATCTTGACTATATCTCTGTCAAGTACATTATTATTACAGCAGCAATATCATTTTCATTATTCAGACAAATGCCAAAATGCACAGGTGTACTTAAAAATACCAGACTGCTGTGTTCCATGTAAGGCCAAGAGACACAAGTTGCTAGAAACATTTAGGTGCAATGTTCGGTCCGCCTTTTGGTGTTCTCGTTCAAAAAAAAATGTAACAATTCCAGACGAGGAGTGGTTCTCATACAAATTGTGAAGAGCGCTGTTGTTTGATTTATATAAGCCTCCAACATGGTAAAACAAAGGAGCACGCATTCTCCATGGGTTTAGCATTTTCACACATAAGCACTTATCAAACATTGCTGTGCTGTAATTCCAGCTTCAACAATAGAAAGGGACAGCATGTCCCATTACCAGCGACGATTAATTATTTATGATAAATATCAACTGCGTTACTAGTATCCACGGTATGATGTCTTTTCTACGAAATGACACCAATGGATAGCATGTTGCGCGTGCAACGTCATTGTTACACACTATTATAGAACAATAACGTGTACATGACGGCTTCCCATTGAAATAACGAATACTTTGTGGGTCTTTATTAGTCTGTTTCTGTTGTTGATTTTAATATTTGTGAGAAGAGTAATCCGGTGAAGCAAAATTGAGGAAATGTTTGTCATCATGTTTATGTAAGAGAAATAAGGTTGTAAATATTAGAGCGATTGCCAAATCGCATCTTAAAATTCAATTTAACACTCAATTGAGGATGTATGCTGTTTGCTAATGAATGCTGATTTGGTGTGAATCGCTCTCGTGGTGTGTATGAAGGCCGTTGAATTACAAAAAGTGTCCGACATCACTTGCCAATTTTTTGCCTTTAATAAGTTAGTGAATAATATCATGCGATCAGTCACGCGAAAGACAGTAATGTTTATTCAATGCTTTAACGGAGGCCCTGTACATCAATCAGCATGCTTACCTAATGTTATTTACAACGATAAAATAAAGGATCATCTTCACAGGTAAGCCACGCAGACACGCAAGCACACAAGCGAACACTCACACCCACACACGCACACACCCGTACATACACTCATCTGGAAACACATAAACAAATTGTGTGTCAAGATCATCCGTCAAATCATATTTGTCCTGGGCACTGTGTACTGGCGCGTTGCAGCATGGTAGCATAAGGCGTCAGCCAGTCAGCAAAATATTTACGATCAGACGGCTTGATATTTACCCATAGTCACAATGCTGTTAACAAAATATGCAGTTAAAATAATCTATCGCGCGCATTTCCTCGCAGGAGTCTACATGTGAGGCAATTTCACGCGTGAAACCACCTGCGTTCACTGATATCCTATTATAAGTCCATTCAGGCATTTTTTGTGAATCAACCGGGCTTAGGGGCAGCTTTCAACAAGGCGTTCCTCGAGGAGGAGGATATGGAATGTATCACTTATATATGCATTTACGAATACAACTCCACACCATTCGTCTATCTTAACAGATGATAAATAAAACCAAATTAGATTCATTAGCATTTAAATACGCTGTCGGCGACAAAACGTGAAATCGATGTTAAATTATTGAGAAGACGTGCAGTTAAGTATCAATATATAGTTTTAAACAATTATTTGAAACAGTCCGCTTAGTGCTGGTTACGTTGCATGTGTATTTTCTTAACTATCACCAATAAGTTGCACAAGCAATTGCACAATGGACGGAACGTAGATGAGTGCCGTTTAACGGACGCTTGCAATAACCCTGAGATCAAAATTCTCTCCAATACACGCCATAGACAAATGAATTACCATATGCTATTTTTAGTTGGATTTAGATACTGGCTGATAATGAATATTAACCTATTGTCTTTCTGGCCAAGTCATATGCTATCTAATGAGACCTAAACGCCCACTCAGAAATATCCACTGACTAAGATGGATGGCAGAGTGAAGTTATCTAACACAAGCTGGCAGAACATATATGTATATAACCCCCTGTAAGTATTCTTCAATGAAGATTCTGCCGCAAAAGTCCATAATTGACTAACTCTTTTTCCTATCGTAAAATGACTTATATTACCACGAGCAGCATTACTTAATGCAGTGCCTCTCTATAAAGACACTTTTACCTTTATTGTTGGTTCACATCATATAACTATCAAGATATATTCTAATCAGAGGTAAAGGTTACTTCAACTGCAACTGACAACCTGTCATGGATAGTGTGGGAATACAATGATCTAACGCATGCAAATAGGTACACTACAACGCAGTCACTTTTACTTATATACAGTGTTTTTCTCGCACACTATATTTTGTACACGATACCACATCAATCTGTTTGCATTGCTTATCGAGTCAACAATTTTGCATTTTGCAACATAGGAGGCTATCACCATCTTTTAATTCTTGTTTATATTCACATTCATTCATTATTTCTGTTACAACAATTTGTCATTAAGTCAGTTGACCAATACAATTTTTCTACTATATTCCCTTGGTGGCTATCTATGGATCGACTAAGATCATTCATCTACAAACGATCAAAATATAAGTTGTAACTCACGATACGTTTCTGATATCGCGATCGTTATATTCCTCACAATCGAATGGTAGGAAATAGCTTCTTAGCATGAGCTCATGAATAATAGCAATGTGCATTTAACCTAGTGTAATATAAGCCTGCCTTGATCACAGCTCATATTGACTTATCATCAGCTCATATTGACAAATTGCTGCGCATTGTTTCATGGTTAGAAATTGAGGCTAAGACTCGCCTATCTGTGGAAGGATGCGGGTTTGTAAAGTGAGGCGAGATATGTTAACAATATTACTATTGGGAAGCACTAAGAACCCCGGTTAAAATTTAGAATGGAAGATCTTAACTAAAATACATTATAGTGTTCACCTTTAACAGTTTTTCAATATATTCGTCAAAGCAGCCATGTGTTGCCTAAAACTATCTGCCGACTTTCTTTTGGATATGACTTACACAATGTGTCGTCATAACACCTTGATAACAAACAGACTTGATACGCAAAATGTATCCTTTTAAGGGCATAGATTAATGGAACTGAATGAAAGGATGTCGCTGTATACATGTGAACGGTGTGTCAACAAGTTTGCATTGCTGCCGCAGCACAAGGGTATTTACTATGCTTATTTACTGAGGCATGGGCAATGTGCTACGACTACAGGTTTGCAAAATCAATACCTGCTAAATCCATTGCGAGCATATAAAACTAAACATGTTGAACTCTTTTGTCCTTACGCCCAGCTAAATAAAAAAGCACAATAAGAATTCCTCAGACCCGTAAAGAGATAGAGAGAATTCGTTCGGTTGACCACGCTGGCCATAGTTGTTATTCTGATTAAATGAATCGCCGTGAGCTAGTCATGATGACTACTCAAGAAATAATGCTCGTTCAAGTTGTGTATGACAGCTTCGGCAGGTGCTGCTATGTGAATTTCAACATTAGTATTTGACGTGCACCATATGCATTTAGTATCAAATTCAACTTCCGCCTTTAAAAGTGATCACTTCCGTTAGGCTAAAACACCTAAAACATTAAATGTGGAGCCAGATTAGTAAAAGTGTCAGTGCAATCTTGGATGACCGATAGTGTGTCCTAAGCGATACAAAGCATGTTTATCACCAATATGTCCTCCACCAGAGCTATTGTTAAATCCTTGTCGATGGGATTGGATTTCGTGGAATAGACAACAATTGCGACGTTGGCATATTGTCCAAGTTTCACCATTAACAATTGTACCTGATTTGCCTAATTACACATTATATGTCTGTGCAAGAGCAGACAGTTAGCAAAAATGCTTAAGTGTATGTTACTGCGTTAGGATTGGATTAATTAAGACATCGGAATCCGATGACGGTGGGAAGATGTTAGCGAATAGGTATTTATGCTGAGTTAGAGAGGAAGCATGCCATCCTGCTATTGTACAGTTAATAAATGCAACCATGATGATGAAATATAGTGTTTATTTATTTCATGTCGTATTCGGCGAACACGTTAGTAATGCCTATATATTGTCGGTGAAATGGCAACACGCTGATTGAGCTGTTTCAATCATTTCCGTGGAAGTAATGTTAGCATATTGATTATATCCAGAATCTGACTCTGTACATACAAGCGGCAAAAACATATCCAACGTGTGGTCATTACTAAAATTCCGGGAGGGTTGCAATACATGCGAATGTTATTGTTAAAGGCAGGTCGTGTGGTTGAAGTGCCCGAAAAATTACGCTTAGCATATGCTGGAAAAGAAAAAGGATTAACCCACGCAATCTTTGAAAAGCATAATTTTCAGCGATAACTTTGTGAGTATGGAACTTGTAATGACCTAAGTTATGAATGATGGGATTGCTGGAAAATGAACATCCGGACATTTAAGTAGTAATGAATAAGCCTGAGCCAGTTGTATGTAGTCTTTGATAACGTCATTCAGCACAAACTGTTAGAATAGTGGCTAATCAATATAATGTAAATTGTATCGATTGCTTCCACGTCTGAAGACAGATAATAACAACAAACGAGTAAACAGCAATTCAGTACAATGCTGCGGCCAAATCAATAACATCAGGCAATCGCTCAGTGATTCCCGTTACTTAACCGACGATTTGTGCTGGTAAGGTTGCTTTATTGCCTCTCATTAAAACAAAGCTTAATAGATCGGCTGATAGCAGAAGCTCAATTGCTAGTTTATCATATTATAACACCGGAAATGCCTGCAGTCAGTGGCATGCATGTCAAACCTCAGGGGAAGCGTTTTAACAAAGAGACTACACAGTCCTCCAAGCACAAATAGGTATTTGATATGACAATAGAATATAAGCATTTGCTATTCTTGATTTTGTTTTGGGAATCGATGCAATTTGCAAGAAATATTACATCGGGGTAAATTGCCACATGAATGGTAAGATGATCCACCTACAACTGGCAACCATACGCCAGAACATCTATGTCAGCTGCTGTATGTTAGGAATACGGACTCGTATTATGACCTCAGACGTGTGACAAACGAGTAAAACATCGAACAGAAGTGAGCAACATCTATCGCATGGGTCTAACGAATGTCTCAATTTATGTATCCGTACCTTTCGATGTGCGAATATAGCTGGGACGATTCTGCTGCAATCTTTCAAAAGCAAATGAATGCGAATACATGCCGCTTTTGGAGACGCCATTCTCAAGGAAGTAGTAAATGTTATTCTTTTATGTTCCAAATGAGTATCTTCTCAATTTGTCACAGTCAACTTATGATAAAACAAATGTTATATCGCAGTATTCGCATCGGTAATGCAACGGTACCGAATCAAAATACGTATGGTATTATGGTCGACTTCGAGTCACCTATATGATTATGATTCGATTCATGCATGTTTGCTAGTATGTTGGTTGACTTTTTACAGTAACACAGCGAAAACAATGCATCCTTACGAAACATATACTACATTGAGGTACTGCGTGGTCTGAAATTTATTCCCGAAAGAAAAGACCGCCGAAAGTCGCACAATTTGGTCGAAGAGTGTATAGCTTCGCAAAGAGGGTTCACTTCGGTGTGGCTCTCTCTAATTTCAAACCACTGCAATCGTTAGGTGGGCTACGTGATATATACAAAAGCACATGAGATAACAGGATTGACGGAATAGGATAGAATATATTATCTGGAAGCACCAAAGAAGGGGCCTCTAAGCGTGTAGTGCAATAACGATTTTCCCGCAAATCATTCCTAATTTGGACCAAGACTACTGCAATCTGCCTCGCTTTCTTGGAAATAACAGCCTTTCCAAAGCGACCGGATTGTTTGTGAAGAATTCCCCGCTCCGTTTTTACGAAAACAGCTTGCGGCGTAATTAATTAAAATTTCCCGAAAAAAATTGGTGTGTCACATTTAACGAATAGCTAATTAAGTTTTGGTTCATTTTAAGAACATACATGTTCTTATTCATATCTGTTAAAGCATTTTCCAAGATATATTACCATTGTACAGCCATATTTTTGAGCTTGCGAACTGAAGTCACCTACCATGCCACGTCATCACTTTATTCCCTTGGATTTGTTCCTGCTTTCAAAATACAACATTTGAATAATTCATTCGTCACAAACGTATTGAAGCAACGTAAACCATTGGGTTATTCGTCGACGGTTTGACGGAAGTTCTTCTTTTCTTTCCCCATGGTGGACTAGCAAATTAAATGCGACGATGACTTTGTTGAATATAGCGAATTTAAAGTAAACTGTTGTAGATATATAACGCACTCCATATGAAATAATCATCTGGGTTATCCCTGTTTCGCAATAGTAAGGTTACTGGTATGTCTCGCCTGGCTTAAGACCTTCGCATCTACACATATATTGACATATATTTCATCTAAATGGCAATTCCCACACCGCCCTGTAGGCCCTTTGTGTCCTCCTGCGTGTCGTAAGAGGTGATAAATAGGGGCAACCTGTTTGACGTGGGTTGCGACTCGTGTCGGTGGACAATAGGATCCTGGTAGGTGTGCTGAGAGGTCTTTGCGACGGTCATTTGTGCAACAAACAACTTTAGCCCGGATTTCGCCTAGACGAAAGGCTGAAATGGCCGTATCCAGCCAATCGGCATTTGAACTTAACGAATTGCAATTCTAAATACGCGACTAAGATGATTACAGTGTTGCTAGTTCATAAAAGACCGGCATGGATGATAGGTGATATCGTACTAGGCTGCACACTTTATATGTCGGTTCTGTGTATATCTTTGTATTTTGCGCAAAATTTGCTAGAGTCATTACTGTGCTGTTTACTTGGTGTGTGCGCGCCCGTGTGGCTTGATTTGGTGTTGTTTTTGTTATACTGCGTTGCTATTGACTTTATGCGGGGATCAATGCAATTATAATATCGCCATATTAGCATTTAATAAAAAGGATTGTTTGTCCTGTTATTGGTTCCAGTTATTCACAGTATTTTATAGGAATTTTTATTTCGATCAATAGCTTGGCTGATGATTGATGCGGTTGAAGCAGAAGATAATCCATTGAAATACCTCAGGCAAGCGTACAGCGATCGGTGTCGGCCACGAATATAATTTAGTGGCCGACAAACGCACATCGTCAGATTGATTTTCACAAAGACAGCATTCATAAGCACACTGTGTATGTTCTCAAGTCTGAATGATTGATTGAGTCTTCAGATATAACTGCGCAGTGACCAATAATTTGCTCGCTAATCACCAGGTTATTGAGGTGAAGGCATGAAAATGGACTCTTTCAATTGACAAAAGCATTAGCATTGATTCGGGATGCAACAAATATATCTGAAGTTTGCTTACATAGACAAGGTTCCAAATCGCGACTTGGGGTCGTGGAAGGGGTTTAGGTATCGGTGGTTTTAAGCGAACAAATAATTCTATGCTTAATACGAATCAGCAAAAGATAGTCACTCCAAGGCAGCATCTGCATGATCAAGTTGTTGGTGTTTAGGGGAGAGGGGAGGGTGATTGATTGTCTTACTAATGATGTTGTCAGTTAACCTCTACATTACATGGGTTTTATTTCTGAATGTTGCATTTCTTTAATGACGGTTCAAACTACATTTGGAGAACGCGTTTTTATTGATACTGATATGATGCCGTATACCACTCTGCCATATATCTGACCTATCATGTACAGCAAATAAACAAATGCATTTACGCTATGGTTAGACACCGTCACCCATAGCGCCCCAGTAGGGATTAGAGAACCATGAAGAATTTGAACCTAGCGACTATCTGATAATCGTGGATCTGAACTTTGTAGGAAATGTTATTGTAGTCTCAGAGATTTTTTCAGCGTTATTAATAATAATAATATTATCTACTTAACTGCAACATATATGAGAACATAATGCGCATATATCTAAATTCACCATGATGCAATCTGAAAGAAAATGCTGAACCCGAAAACAATAGGCGTTGCATCAGATTATAATGCCGTCGCGCTTTGCAGATACTTAAAAAAGGCTTAGAACAGTTATGTGCGCCATGACGATACGTTATCTATATACACAGTTAATGTATTCTCATAACTCATTCGTAACTTAACGACTAAATTTGGAACTGTGAACTCAACTTATGATTCACGTGACAAGCGTCACCACAGCGCCGTCGGGAAAAAATCAAGCAATTGCTGCAATTTCATAAATGTACAACGAAAGTGCAGTTCGTTTCCTCCTATTTTGTTGTACGTGGTGGACATCAAGCGCTGCTAGCGATTGTTAGATTTGCTGCTCGATGGATCTTTAATATACGTATGATAGTCCAGCAGCCATGACTGAGTCTCCCTGAGGGGCTTACTTCACTGATGGCTGTCTCCAAGGTAAGAAAGAGCATGATAGATGTTCACGATGAAATGTATCCGGGCTCAGTGCTGGTTTCTGATTCCATGAATATAAGACAGGTCCTTCATCTATACCTGGTCCTTCTTCATATTGTCTAATACACGATGTCACAGACGTAGAGATTGCCAGAGTGAATTATTGCGCATCCTCAGCACCACGGATTTGTATGTGCACTTTTGGATCTCAATTTGCACTAAATACGTTCAATAGTGGCTGGCCATAAAAGCACCCCAGTAGTATAGGGCATAGCGTATTACTTCGTCTAAGTTATTGACCCCAATTCGTTAGGGGTGCGCAGCCTTATTAACGAGAATGCTGACAAGATCATTGTTTTTGTAAATATTCCTATTACTCTGCTGTCATACAACAGCAGAAAAATATTTCTTCTTCTCAATATGATCATTAATATTAGTACCAATATTATATGGTAATAATGAAACTACATTTAATCTTCAATCAATGGTTTCATGTAAACACATCTACTGTAACAAATAATATTGTCGAATAATGGTTCCATTTCCTGCTCTGACTTAAATGCTGAAAACAAATCCTTAAGTTGTTATCTGGAACTTATGTAACAAGTGGCCCGACAAGGTCACATCTTCCGTATGTACTCATGAGTGAGGGAGACAAGCTATTTCTATTGTTTTCTTTTTATAACACAATAATATTGCTTAATGATACTGCTCTGCGTTTGGCGTTTACATGATCAGTACAATAACAAATTATTGAATCATCAGCATATAAATTTCGCAAGCCCCAACAGAAAACATTTATATATATATATATATATTTATTTATATATAAATAAATAGATATATATATAATATATATACACATATATATATGTATGTATGTATACATATATATAAATAAATATATATATAGACAGATAATACATATATATGTATATAGAGATAGATATATAGATATATAAAAATATATAAATATAGATAGATAGATATAGAGATAAATATATAGCCACTTCAAAGAGATATATGGATATATATATAAAGAAAAAATACATAGAAAGATATAAACAAATATATACTCATATATAGATATATTAGAGATAGAGAGGAAGATATATATATATGTTAATATATATATATATATAGATATATATGCCAATATATATATATATATATATATATATATTTATATATATGCCAATATATACATATGTATATAAATATATATATATATATATATACATATATATGTATATATGTATATATATATATGTATATATATATATATATAGATATATCTATATATATATATATATATATATATATATATATATATATATATATATATATATATATATATATATATATATATATATATATATCCCCAACAGCGGATTAATTCTTTATAAACTCTTTTAATCTTTCCCCGAGACAGTCGCTCCCATGTGGTACAGCAGGTAAGGATGAAGCTATTGCTGGTAGTTAAGCCAGTGATAATTCATGACGTCATTATACAACACCTACGCTTGATGCATCATCTGGTTAGTATTCATCAATCATTAACAGGGATGAGGCTTATACCGCATTAGGGAGAGCATGTCAAGACGACAATGCCTACAGTCACTTTTTTATATAATGTCCCAGAATATTATGATCATGCCTAAAAGTATATAATTTGGTGGCATGGCTTTGGGTTTTGAACAAGTCTTGAGCAAAGCTTGCAGTGGATGGTGCAGCAGTGCTGTCGATAGCCACTGGACAAAAGAAGCGTGCCCTGTATGCAGGACATCAATATCTTATTTCCCGTGCCATATTACCCTTATAAAGTAAGTCCATGCATGAAGTCCGAAGGTGAGTGAATGCGATGGTGGGGCTAATGGCTAGTTATAAACATACATAACTATTGTCACTGCCATTGGGGGCGATTATGAGCATGGTTAGTGCACTGGACAGAATTAACGGCTTATAGTTGCACCAAGTCTGCAAGGAAGAGGAATAGATAACTACGCTCCCTGCACTGGAAATCTTCATATTATATATACCGTGCCAATAGCGATGGCTTGTTAGGTTATATCGGTGTGGACAATTAGTAACTCCTCTTCTGCATACGGCCTTTACATTTTTCTGCCTACCCCTTCTCTCCAACCCAGCCTTGGGTTCCAGACAAAGTCAGTATTTCTTCACAAAATGAAGTTGATATATAGCACGGTAAAGTATTTCAGCATCGTGTTCGTTATATTATTCTTCATAAGTTGCTTCGAGAATTAATCAGATGCAATGTCAACGCATTCTAATTGGCTTTATAGTGTTCTGGTTAATCCTTTTGAGGTCAGATATTATGCAGATTTATGACGAAAATGTGTACATTTTATTTGTTAGCACCCATTGTGTCGATTCACACATTGTTTGTTGTGTCACCTCGTCGAAACGGGGGTTATGAGCTACTAACATTATCTCTTGGGCTTAAAGTACAGGTTGCGCATATGCTCGTACAAAGATGGCACCCCATTAGCGCCTTTACGGCATTTCAAAGATACAGCGCATATGCACGTACAAAGATGGCACCCCATTAGCGCCTTTACGGCATTTCCGTGACAGTAAATCTTGGGAATTAGGAAAGAGGGCTATGGATTGATTGACGACCTATCAAATATTCATGAAGTCATAAAGCAACCCTAAGCCCAAACACGTCATACTATGAGCGTCCTTAAAAACTCCCACGCAGTTGGCCGGTTGTACGTCACACGTAGAAAGCACATCACGGTCCTCAGTTAAGTAATAAACAGTAATAACGAGGACAACTCATTCATAAATTGATCGATTTTCCCTATCATTCATCTATTTGTGAGCAATCCACTACCACTACTAGCATCTGGCTTGAACATGTGTCCCATGGTGATACATTGAGATCACACCATAAAGCTTTCTGCTCTGTAACCATGTAAATATAATCGACTCATGACCCTCACCTACTGTGTTTGATGAAATTATGACACAACGTCGTTTGTTTTTATATAGCGTTGACTAGGTCGGTGAATGACAAAACTCTTACTTGCCGCTTAAATCTGAGCCAGTCAAGTCAAACTGATCATTTTTTCCGACGACAGCCGACGTTTACTTACCAATCGTTTAGTGTGTCTGTAACAGCCACATAACGTACTATAAAAACCTCGTTAATATTTCCCTTTAACAGTCCGTCTCAGGGAATAAAACAAATCAAGAGCCGATGAAGAGGATATCGATAATACATATTAACAACAGTGCTGCCTGACGAACCATGAGTGCATGACCGATTGCGCTATGCCTATCACCCTCATTGAGGTAGAAGTTATGAGCCCTGCATATAAGTAAACTTATATAATGTGTGTGCGTCGGTGACGAATTATCTGCAGCAGCTTCTTTGTGTGTCACATTCCTGTAATAGCCAGCTTAACCAGCATCCAAGATTAAACGCAAAGAGAAATATAGCTTGATATGTCTGTTAAGATTCTCTTAAACGCAAAGAGAAATATAGCTTGATATGTCTGTTAAGCCACTACCAAACTGAGTTGGTGCTACGAGTGACCACTCGAAGACAATATTGTAATATATTTTGATAACTCTTGGGTTATCGGCAGAACTCCTACTTTGCAGGGCGCCTTCAAAACTTTTGAGCATGATCGATTTTAGGAGCGATGATTTAAGGATTTACGCTCTGCTGTCGTATCCCACCACGGCCTTTTCGTACGGCACTCGTGAAGACCTACTAAGTTTATGGTAATTTGTCGTGTTCATTCGTTGAACAAATGTAATACAAAATACCCCCATGTAGTTTGTACAGTGTTCTACGGTGATCGTACGTGTTATCTGATTGTAACATTAAATAATTCGGAGCCATTAAGAATATATCACAACAATTATAATGATACAACCAATTTTGTCATCAATGGTTCAGAGGTGTACAGCTAATTATTTATGGCACAGTTGCTAAACTTAAGATGTTCTTTAGTCTGTAAAAAAACGTTTATTTGCACAGAACATTTTTATTTCTATAACCCTGATTAAAACTTCGGGTGAATAGAAAATTTTTCCACAGGTTCACCAACGTCACTGATGTATGCATTTAAGATCATATTTTGCAAACATAAATGCGTACCACCTTGACAGTGATTATTGGCATTAAATACTTATTGGAAATTATCCATGCATACATTTATTAGAAATAACTCAAAAGATTGAGAACCTTACATTTGTTATAACAGACAATATGTGTGTGATGTTGTTTCATGTGTATATTTCTGTTATTAACGCGAGGTGGTGTTACTCCACTGAGAAGAGATTGTATATCACAGTATTGCTTCTTTGGCATAGCATAGCACTATAATTCGGTCTTGCTTTTAAGAGACCTTCGATGCTGTTAGGGTTTGGTACAGTCGCTCTATAGTTCATCATTGCTGTGTTTATGTGGTCATGATTAATACATTCCCTGGGAGGGTTTATTTTATTGATTGTCTCCTCTGCAGCCATGTAACAGTACTTTGACAAAAATCGGAAAATGATCCTTTGTTTACGATATACCTGATGCATACAAATGATGACCACTGTAAAGAGGAACTACTTTCAATGTTGATTCGTCTTTTGGTATCTCTGTGCATAATCTGTAATGCTGAGACAACGCATCTGCATTACATCACACTATTGTCACCGATACGGGTGATGGTATGCTCAGTACACGAGTGGGTTAGAAAATACGCCAGCAGCATGATGGATGTTCATGGTGCCATGTATTAATGCACAGTACTGGTTTCTTAGTCCACGAATATCAAATAAGTCCATTATCAGTACAGGGTTCTCAATCACATTTCCCGGAATCAGCTTTTGAAGACATCACTTACAGATTATCACAGTGATTCATGATGGTTCCTTAGCACCACATGCAATTTCATGTCTTTGGGAAGAAGTTGGCATTATCAGCTTGCCGTTTCTTCGCCAAGTTGTCTTGGTTAGTCGCGTCTGTTTATATGTATGTATGTTTTCAACCTTAAATTGCCTTATGCATTAATTAATTTAGAACGATCAATTGTTTCAATAAATCTCGCTCTGCTGTTATAAGATTGCCATTATGGGCATACATCTCTTTTTGTATACATCATTAACCGCTTTAGCGAACTGATATTTGTCAAATAAAATCGGTATTTCTGCTAACGTCACTAGCTGTATTGCTCAATTCTATCTCTTAAGAGCTCTACTGATGGTTGTAAATATTTCATTGCCCTGGTTTTACGGGGCTGCATTCGTCTACGCATTTACATCACATATATATACGATACAAACAAAGTTGCTCTCATGTAACATAGTTCATTGTTATCCTCTGGATCTATTGCGGACTTGTTAGGGTCACGATATCGGCTTGGTCGCACCTGGCGTCAACAACTACAATATAGGCCGACGTGATGAGCCGCAATGATCTAAATGACTGTTGAGTAAGGTGTGAACAGCTTCAATCATAGCTTATAAGTTGATGTAATGATGGTACAATAACCATATAGTAAGCGTTACACAATGCTTATGATGATATACATTACGTAAGAAACATCAATGATTAAAGGTGATATGTTGAGTAAAATACCATTTAATTGACCATGACACGAACGGTCCTACTCAGCAGTTACACGATATAACCCGTCCCAATCGCTATTAAAGATAAAAGTTCGATCCGTGATTCAACTTCCTATTGTCATCTGCAGCTGCATATAAACCTATTCAGCGTTGAGCTTACAGACTGAGAATTCCTTCCATTAAAGTGATTTTGAAAATCAGAAATCTAACTTGGTATTACTCCCGACGACGGCATATGCAATCATAAGATCATTCAGTGTCGCGGTTATAGGCAGCGAGTTCTCAGCATACTCCTTAATTAAATTGCCTGGTCGCGGGAAGACAGCACAATCGGCCCAAGGCTGTCTAAGTATAGTTGAATAGCAATAACTACACAAACACGCACACAGGCCCTAAGGTATAATACCTAAAAGCGGTCTAGCATTGTATATATGAAATGTAAAAGAGAATACCTGTATAGCATAATGTATAGAATAACCATGTACGGCGGTTTGTTAAAAACATAGTTAAACAACCATATAAATAAATCAAAATTCCTATGAATATATAAATACATGAATACATATGAATACATATATATATATATATATATATATATATATATATATATATATATATATATATATATATATATATATATATATATATATATATATATATATATATATCTATATATATATATATGTATATATTTAATGACATATTTAAAAATATGTTTATATATGTATGCATATATATATGTATGCATATATATATATATATATATATATATATATTTATGCATATATAAATGTATATATATATATATATATTCATATATATTTGTCATTCACAATTCACTTAGTTTTTAATCTTCGTAATGCCTTAAATAATAGTGTTATTGCAAACACTGGAAGAGTTACATTGCGTCCCATTGTATTGTCAACTTTGCAGTGATTGTGGCTTGGGAGCTTGGCCAT
The DNA here is from genome assembly GCA_034190875.2 of Urechis unicinctus. Classification (NCBI taxonomy): domain Eukaryota; kingdom Metazoa; phylum Annelida; class Polychaeta; order Xenopneusta; family Urechidae; genus Urechis; species Urechis unicinctus. The sequence continues at coordinate 21,611,622 of CM067353.1, read as the reverse complement.
TGCGTTGGTTACTAACTCTTGCCTGTAAAAATGTTTTTGTATTATAATTTCAGTTAAACAAAAGAATTAAGGAAGCAAGCGTTTCCGCCATAGTAGTAAATACGTTGTGAAAGCTGAATATGGCAGCGTAAAGCATATTTGCTTCTTATATGCTCCGTGGAACAAATTCAATTATACCATCTAATTTGGCTATAACATTCAATTGCGAATCTTAACAGTCGTAAAGAAGGAGCCGTTATTCATCGCTGAGCGATTTCAGCTAACTACGTCTGCCTATATTTATTTTGTACATAATATAACAATGATCATCCTCGTCTTATCCGGTTAATTTAATACCACAGCTGGTACCAATTCATTCATTATCATGCTTGTCATGGTGGATGCAAAAGCTATGGAGAAACTGAGCATTGTGGGGTAACAATTCTATAAGGTAACGTAACTACCTTAAACTTGTACCTGAAAACGTTGTGGTTTTGGCTCAGTAGGTGACCTATGTAGTTAATTATAACCAAAGATTCACCATTCGATTAATAATCTAACGTACCCAATTCTTAGGAAGCGTTAAGCAAAGTGCAGATTTTTGCTGAGCGAAATTGAATAAGATATTTCACCAATTGTCAGTATAGATAGAGTGCAGACCTTATTGCAGGTGACTGCAGAATTTTTTTCTGTACTATTTAACTACTGTTTTGTCAAGATTTTCAAATTTGACTTCGAGTTAAAACGGTGCAAGAAAATGAAGAGATTTCTAATTGTAATGAGCATGTTAAGGGATTTAGCCAATGTTTGTTAACGCATGCGAGATTAGCCTATCAATCATATTTATTTAACTTTTATAATTACGCCCTAAGCAAGCAATCCACGTAAAGTGTGTGTCGAATCAAAGGGATGAAATACTTATTTGTATGATTTTCGGGTCACATTCCATGAGCTGAAATTATAAATATATGTTCACTGACCAGTAATTGAGTCATAGGTTGATTAGATGCGCATAGCAAGACATATTGTCAGCCACGAACCATACCGTCAGCCATTGTTGCTGCTGATGAGGGGATATTCTGTCATACATCAAACATGTTTTATTACAGCTGCCGTTAGTTTGCGAAGGATATTTATTTCATGACGTGAGTCCCATTTCTGTAATTCTATTAACTCAATTTAGTAGATCCACAGACATATTATGATCTTCTTTTATATTCCCCAAAATTCGAAAATCCGTTACCCTTATCTTTACGCGTGGGTTTATGGCGTATTTAATCAACTTCAGCAGTCAAGCTCTATAGGTATAGGGATGACATGGTTAGGAGAACAGTTGAAATATGTAATACTGTAGAAATGCTTGAAATAGTTCTCAATCGTAAGTATTATACTATAGTATCATACGCACGAGAGATTCATAGCAATACATCTGCAAAAATCCACTTTAAAGTGACTTTGGCCAAGTCAACATAATACAGTAAATACGGGGCAGTGCTGCAAATAATTTTATTTTCTAAAGAAGATTCGGTTGTTTTGTTTGTATCACATAGCGCAATTACATTCTTTTGCCATTTTATGATGAGGTAGTCAATAAAGAGGATTTTTCATTTGGCATTTAGCAGTATAAAATGATATCACAACCTGGTGTTACCATAACTTGAAATCATATGGTAAGAGACGATCTCCCGTTAGTTTCGGTTCACTTGGTTTTGTTAATCGATGTCATATAAACTGCCTGGAATATCAGGTTTTGTCAAGCATTGTATCTTACCATCAAAGGAACCTCCGGCTTCAACAATAGAAGCATTGTTAGTTTTTATTGTGATATATAGCGAATTTAGTTTTTTTTCATAACGACAGACTACCAGCTTCATCACAAGAACCTTTGTTATCATATAACAAATGTTTATTATTGACCGCTTAGCCAGCACAACCAATGCTCCATAGCTGTCGTTGTGTTATTGTTTTGCATTGTGCACAAAGTTGGACGTTTCTAAGATATGGTAATTGCTGCGGCAGCATACAATGTAGTCTGACATGTAGGGGTTTTTCAATATTTTTTGTCGAAACGGATGTTCTAAAACGTGTTGCTTGTTGTTGTCTTTGTTGAATCATTTAGCAATTACTATCCAGACGATTTTACTGGTAACTAGAAACTGGGATTTGGTACTCGTGGCAATATTGTCAGCTACATTATAAACAAAGGAGTTATATGATAAGTTCACATAAGCGTCATTGTAACTATATAAATTTGCAAGTCTACATGCAATGCATTGCGTCGTTATTGAATGGAAATTGGCATCGTTAAGAAGCAACACACAAGAAATAATTCTGCAAGGGTAACTGACAAATTATAGGATATTTCTTTCTAGCAATGGTTAAATTAGCATGCTGTCACTAGAGATTCAATTATAGGCAGATTTACTTCGGCAGGCGCAATAAAATATGTGGCAGGGTTTTCTAGAAGGTTTAATGTTTGTAAGGCACTATGCAACAAAGGGATGTTCCACACCGCCACAAGACTAAAGCAATCACTATTTCCAAGGCATATATTAGTCCGCAATATGCGTAATAGAGCAATATTTTATTACTTTCCCTGACAGTCATGGTTGTCATCAAAATAATAGCCTTGTCTCCATTGATATTCATGCGCGCTTCTAGTCGAATTGTTCACACTTGGATTGCAAAAGGTAATTAATGCAAAAAAGAGGCACGCCAGTTACAGTCTCGTATTTGCGCTTTTGGCAATGAATCCGCTTGCTACATTCTGTTTCAATGCAGAGATGTTTTGAATCCAAGGTAACAAAAAACAAAAATAACAACCTAAAAATAAGAGGGTATTATTTTCTTTGCAGAGTTAGAAGGTATATGCAGCAGCTATGATGCTCTTCCATGTGATACTATTAAGGCATGGTTGTGGTATCCACCATTTGCAAGTGTCCTATAACTTCTTTGTTTATGTGTATTAAACGATATAGACCTCTACCTGCAGTTTATACTGCATGCCTGAATACTGGGACATTAGTGGTCATTAAGTAAGGTAACATCCTGTGTACGTTCATATAAATGTTAAGTCAGAACATCATATTATCCTCATTATGTATTATACCCATCGTACAGAAACGACTGATCCCTTGAAACCATTTATGATCATAATCCGATTAAAGCTTTGCCAGATGTGTTATGTGACGGTTTTGTTTTTTGACATGCTACAGAATCTAAAGAGCCATATTCATGCATACATGCATAAATCGGCACATCAAAACACTTTAGGTTGAACATAATCTCTATATAGGTTATGTATGCTTAAACAGCCTTTAATATATGTGAACTACGATTAAGCATGTTTTTAATGCGCTGCTTAGCTTAGCAGGGTGGGATTAGATTGCACCAAGTTCAATTCAAAGATTGGAAATACTACTCCAACCAGGATATCTGTGGTTAGATCTACGTGTATTAATATAAAGCACCCATTATTATATGTGCAAGGACAGCAGTAATGTTGATTCGTTATGGGATTGTGTATTTAATGTCACATACACAGTGACATAATTTATTTCAAATGACGACTTGCGTGAGTAATTCAGCGCGTATCTGACTTTAGCTTCCCTCACGATAGTACTATTTATCTGCGTACCAATAGTACTCACCTATTTGTGTGACCTGCTATGTGATCCATAACATTTGTCTCATAGTAACATAATATATAAACTGGCAATTGCATGAGAAGCACGTGCGTTAACTGTAATATTTTCAACCTCTTTTACCAAAGGTAAAATATTGATAATCTGGCTAGACAGTTCGTGCAGGGCCATTCTCAACCAATTATACATTGTTCTGCACACATTTTGCCGACCAGAGAACTTTACCTGAAAAGCACTTACAACCAGCTAGTTGCCGAAACAGTGGTGACTAGGTATTCGGTATAGAACAGGGTTCTCAGAGTTTCCCGGAATACATAGGAATTGTATAATGTGCAATGCTGCACAAACAGTCATAAATGTGTGTGTACATGTATTAACTGATGTAGACTCGTGGGAAGGGGAAAACGATGCAGTTGATATGCAAGCGACTTAAAGAGTCGGCAAGAGGTATGGCACTTTCAAACAAAGTGAACTGCAGTAACGAAGTTATGACAAAGGGGGTTGTATGCGATCCAAAGTACTTTGTTTCTATTTTCTCAGCGCTCAACAAAGCATGTCATTCATGTTTATAAAGATCTCTGATGTACATTAATTCTTTCAGTGCGTTCAACAAGCTAGAATATACTTTGGCTTGCTGGGGTGCAAATACACATCAGCAACGGTAGATAGCCCTAATAAATAATGATGCTCCCATTAGCAAGCTCAATAGGTGACTGGTTATTGTATACAATATGTTCTAAAACTTTACGAAAAGTGTTTGCCGCAAAGTATGCCATAAATGCTGTTTGTAATTGCACATATTAAAGGAATAGTTGGCGCTTGGTTATCAGAAAGAGAACAGGTGCGCAAATAAACAAGTTACAGATGATTGAATTTTACACCAATTCATCAGGAGCTAGCATCGCAGCATGGGTTACTTCACGTTGACAATTTTATTGTGAGGTGTGTAACAAACTGTTTAATAATCTGTTCGTAAACAACGTTATTGCAAGGAATTGGTGTTGAAGTTAAAAATAACAAAGATACTCTAACAAATATTTCGCTATTGCCTAATACCAGCGCAATTAAAAAAATGGTCTTTCTGCCAATTGTCAACCCGCAAAAGCAATAAGAAGGTAGAATATGAATCCTACAGTTCAAAGTAATCCGGGCCAACCTAACAGCAAATTTCATTTCCATTAGGTGAATCGCTCTTGTTGCTTTCAACTTGTGAGATATCGAGGTTCGTTTTCTTGTTTGTCGCTGTGCCATAAAAGTTCCACAAAAATATAAAAATACACATAAGCTAACCCACGTAGCAGATTGGACATAAAGATAACCAGAGAACACTTATTCCCCATATCAAGTTATAAATACTCCAACAAAACATACCCACTGGCCTTTAGTGGATAAGTGCATTTATATTATGACTTAGCACAGAGGCCCGAATATGAATTGGACTTTCACACCAAACCTCCTGCATTCGGCCACTACGAATTTTATTCTTTTAATTACAAGCAGGTTATCCGTCGTTTTCCAGACTGAGAAGCAACAATAAATTACAACACAGTTTTGTTAATGGAGGCATATTCAGCATGGTTATCCGGGTTAGTGCAGCAGCAGATTTTTTGGGTCCATTAATCTCCGCCATGCCCAACTCCTATCCGCATTCTAGCCCCTGTTCTAATCCCCCTTGTGACCCGACACCATGCCCTCGTGATCTCAAACTGTTAAACTGTGCTCATGTGGACCAATTTGCAGTGCATGTACAGGATATTGATAACAAAATTCAATATATACATAGGTACTATCATTAAAGAATATCATTCGCAATGAAAGTGTATTACGGAAATCGAGAGAACAGGAAACTTTTGCAAACTTTTAGATCAATATTCAAGTAACATTTATGCAGTGGTCCTTGTTCAGTTCAGTTCGTTGTTCTCCCACAGTGTTTTCTTCCTCATGTCCATTTTCGTTCTCATTGATTTCCTGTTCGTCACCTGCGTTCCCTTTGTCATCATCACTTCATTATTCTACAGCTCCATTCTCATTCTCATCTCCCGTCTCACTTCCTTTCGCTCTATATACGGCTACATCCTCACGGTCATCTCTTTCTGCCTCCATACATCCTTTGATTACCCAGGTGTTATTTTTCTTGCCACAAATTGAGATGGTACAATTGTGTTGACGTCGTTCTTTTCGAGCTGACACACCGCTATGTATTTACGGTGATTGTACTGTAAGCCTCCAGGGCACCACTAATTTTCTATATATCATATGCATGCTATCAAATATTGTAATCCGACTAGTATATCGATCACTACCATGAGAGAAAAAATGCTGCATTGCAAAGTTTTATATAAAAAGTAAAGACTACCTCTCAGAAATCAAAATTGGATTCAAATCAGCGCATTGACTTACATGCTCAGTCCATGTGCTGATTTCTTTTTCATATGTTTTGTGAATTTTGATAGCCTCTTGGACTAACATGGTTAAAGTACCCTTGTCTAATATTATTGTCAGATAATCGCAATAATGGCAACACATTGACAACAATGATAAAATGACTATACAGCCATAACCAAATCGTCATCGGAGGAGCGTCGACGTTTGCTCATGCCCAATGAAGTCGAAGCAATGTTACTGACACTTTCTATAGCATAGTATCTTTCGATTCGTAAGCCTGTCAATCATGTGCACTCATATTAGTTGCATGAGATATTGCTTATAAAAACTTTTAGATTGTATAGAGCATTTCCTACAAAAATCGAGGCCATGCTTATCAGATATCTGTTGGGTTCAAATATACATGATAGGTCAGAGAGATAGTTGGATGGTATACACAATAATAAACATTTTCGGTTCAAATTGGCTGTTAGATCTATATATATTATCAACTGTATTTGCATTTGCTGTGTCAGCGAATAAACATTCATTGATGGTTTTCATACAAAGCATCGAACAGGACGCTCGATATTATCTATAACCAACCCCCACTACCCATTCATGGCCGTAATTGACATCTTGTCGATGCAAGCAAGCCGCGGATTCAAATTTGCAACACGAATCAATGCTCATGTTTGTTTTGTATTGTAAGTTTACTAATTAATCATGTAGGTATCAAACATGTAGGTATCAAATTGAAAGAGCCTTTTCCCATATCTACATTCTATTTCTCATTGATTGGTGTTCATCATTGGGATGAATGAGAAAATGGCTGGTCAATGCGCGATTGCATCTGAGAATCCGATTAATCCCTCAGATTGGAAACGGATACAGTGTGCTAATGAAATCTGTGAATTGCTGTGGTGTGTATGTGAAGGTCACTGAATTTTAAACCTTGCCCACATTAATTGCTTCACGTGTGCTTCAAGTGGCTTATTGGATTATCATATGCATTATCCGTCTGAAAAATCAGTCAAGTGACTGATCAACATGAACAATTACCAATAATTTGAATAAATGTAGATGATTATAGGGAAAAAAGCAATGTTTATTCACATCAATAATGGAGGCCTTGTACATACATTTACGCTTATTGTACAGTTTAGCCAAAGATCTTATTTAACTACGATACTTGACTCCAATGTTTGAGTTGCGAAGTTCCCAACCAGCGTGCCAGCCCCCTGGTTTTGTCGAAGCGGAAAAGAAAACTAAAGGGTCTGGTTTTAGGTAAAAAGATCGAGCCAAAATGCTTCCATATCTCTCAATTTACCCATAATTCTAATTTATATGGACACCTTTTAATTGATTTTTTTGTTATTGTGCATTTGAACAAAATCGCTTTTTGCTATGGCCCAAAAGTCCGATAAATCTTACTTTTCTATGATACCTTTTTCTTGCTTTCTTGAGAGATTGTAGCTTAACATGACGTCTATTGACGTTTTATTGAAATGACAATGCTGGGCAAGTTCATTGTTAATCTTCTATGATATGAACTCTTGATCTACCATCCAAGTCAGGCACATTCATTTTACCCACCATTTTGAAAGGGATTTCAA
>CM067353.1:21476519-21599019 GCA_034190875.2 Urechis unicinctus | reverse complement strand
TATATCGTTTATTTTGACTTTCAATATTTATAAGTAATTCATTTATTTATGTATCTTTGTATTGCTGTTGCAATTCAACCGCAGTTATATCAAACAAGAAATCAAAATCCAATTCAGTGATGCATGCATATTTTACCCCATGTATACTTTAATGGGTACATTAGCCTTACCTAACACCATCTTTGATAAGTTATGTTCTGCAAGTACTGAAAGAAACAATCTGACAGGTACAATTTGCATGTTCCGATCGGGATAAATATTACACAGATATATCGAATAGCAATCGATAAACATGAGTCTGGTTTGTAACTGATGTAGCACAAACAGTTTCACATTTTCGCGGCTTTCCAGGTGAAACATTTTCCCAATTTTGGCCACCATATTTTCGCCGTTCGTGACATGATATATAAATCCATGGAAATCAAGGATAGGTTAATTTCTTACATTGTATTTATTCGATGAATCTTTGATGGTACAGTCAATCAACCGCTTTTCCGTTATAAGAATCCAATGGGCAGTCCACAATTAATTGATTATTCTAAAGAGAATTCAGCCCAATGCCCATTATATATTCTTTTCATTAGTTCATAGACGCTGAACAAGTTTATGTAGAACTTTTCGTTTTGGTAACTAGATCCTTCTTTTATAACGTTTGTTACATGGCCATATACCTCAACAGCTCAACTGCATAGCTTATGGGCAATAAATAAATCGCCTTATATCAGATCACCATAACATTCAAATGTTATTGATCTTTTCCGGCGCAGCAAGTAATTTTACAGGATACCACCAATAACATTATTCACAGCCGCAAACAAATAACATGACATGGATACGGTAGATGGCTCCGTAATGATATCAAAACTATTTGAATAATTGTACGAGCAGATGTATGGCAATCTAATTTGATATTGGTATAAGTATTGCTCCCTGGAACATAGGACGAATTCAGATGGCACTGATATTATCGCAGTTGAAAACATCAGGGAAGAACGATAAATTGATTATAGGAGAAGCACAGATAACATCAGTATAAGGTGATGCATCTGCAAATCATTCCCATGGTTTTCAATAGCTATAATTGATGCATGATTTCATAGCATATCTGATTTCAAAGAGCCATTGTGCCCCATTTCACATGTTACCATTTAACAAAATACGGCCATTTTATTGCGTAATTGCGGCGTATATATAATCGCCAACGTTTTTAACACCGGGGTTCTAGTCTAGTACAACATACCATCATCGTGTAATCACATGGAACTATAACGGACTGTGTAGTTAGATGTCTGGACTTAAATTAGTATATAGGACCATTTACTTTTTGATAAAATAGAATAATATAGAGCGCTTGGTTCTAAGGGAATTTTTTTGCGTGCACATTGTAATTTACCCCATTCTACATGTGTCTATTTACATGAAAAGTTGTAGGTATGTGTAATAAATGATATTTATATAAGGGTATTTGGTTTTTCTTCTGTTTATGAAATACGTATTATAAACAAAACAAACTGTCTGAGGATAGTTTGAACGTTGGTCACATTTAGCATTACAGGGAGGATATGGCGGGTGTCATATTGAGGTCATCGCAGATATCATTTGTGTAGCTAAGAGGGAGAACAGAGAGGTTTTTAGGTAACCTCAGGGATAATGATGAGGTCGTAGAGGGGATTAGGGAATGTTAGCACGGTGTGGGTTTAGAGTGGTGCCATGGCGGGAATTATGATGGGAATTCAGGAGGGTCCACAAGGGGCTTTAGGGAAGATATTGTTTGGGATTAGGGTGGAGTCATGGCAACGGTTAGTGCCATTTCCGGCGGTGATAAAGCCTGCTTCACAATTAGGATGAAGGGATGCTGTAATCACCTGCAGTGATACGCTGGGGAACCATGCCAAATATGCTTTCGATACCGGGTCATTTATCGTTGCTTTTCAGTCCGGGCATTCAGCAAGGCAGGTATATTAGAGTGCATCGCTTACACTAATGTGTGCGGTTTGGATTGAAGCATGCGAAGTAAACCAAAGCTTATTTTAAGCACCACCTTGTGATTTGACATCAGCGGGTTAAAGATCGTCCATCGCTATTGCGCCATCACATCCAGATACATGCTGTCGAAGACCTTAAGAAATGCATTATTTATCCTTGCACTGCTACATGTATGCCAATGGCTATCATTGTATCTGTGTAAATCAACTAATGCAGCCATATGGAGACGAGTGCTTCCATCACCAGCATGTGCCTTCTAAACATGTACTGTACTGACAGGACTCTTAACACCCAAGTGAGTTGCGTTTATTTATTGTGGTCAGCAGCATTCTAACAACTCGATATCATTGATTATTTTGAACTTTCAAAATCAATTTATCCTATTTCCTCCAAACTGCTGACTGACCAAATGATTAACTCCATGACGTTGTTATCCGTCACCAAACCGCTTGATAGTTCATACTGTTGATGATTAAAGAAGATATTTCAGATGAAGTTTTTATCGACATCCAAGGTATTTAACAGCTCAAGTGACGAAGCTGCGGGATATCAAACATTGAAGCTGCTGTTGGAGCTAATTAAAGCTAGTTTATGTAGAATTCTACGTGCGCCTAAAAAACCAAAATCAATTCTGTTCTAGCAAAATAATGCCCAGCTTGCCTCCGACAAGGGTACCACAGAATTGCATATTTCATGTTTTATCGTAGTTTTAACTCTCCTATATGCCCGTTATATTGATAACTTCTGACTGCCGATATTCCGATTGACTGTTTGACAACTAACATTAACAACTTCCATGCTTCTCCCACCAGACAACAACTATCGTATTCAAACGTATAGTATGTATTTTCTTTTATTTGTTGAATGTTGATGGTGCTGCATTTTGGCAAGAAAAAACATTTACAAACCAGAGTCTATATCACGGAAGCTTGGTCGTATAAACAATGCGATTGTGAACGTTGTATTTGACCTTTCCCCTGACCTTTACAATACAGCGATCCCCTGACCTTTAACAATACAGCGATCCCCTAAACATGTCTGATGGAAGCCTTATATGAGCCTTAGATTCATAGTCATAGAATATACAGTGATTTACTATCTGAAGGTACATCAATATTCATCCGTATGGTAAAATGTTTTACAACGAGTAGCTCAACTTAACTGATATAACTTATGTATAAAGAAGACCAGTTGCCAGAAATATCAATTCGAAACACACCCAACCTGCGTATTAGGAATATTTAGTGATAATCCAATTCCAGAATATGAATGTTCTGCCCATTTTCTGCCCATTCGCGTACACACTCTCTCATTCACTATTTTTCTTACTCATACATTCACTCTATTACTTATTCATTTACTCACCTACTTACGCACTGATTTATTAACTTGGGCATCCCCTAGCGTATTTATTCACTCACGCATTCGCTTATTCACTCACTCACTATGTCACCTACTCATTAATTTACGGGCTCTATCTCTCGCCAACTAACTCACTCACTCAACTGCTCACACGCCCATTCACTCGTTAGCGCACTCACACACATACAGCTTTAATTACCTCATCCTGATCGTGTTTGCTTAGTATGTTGTTTGCAAGCGCTCCTCTTTAAATTGGCAGAATATAATTATATATCTATTCAGCAGTAACAGCTGTTGCATATTTCCTCGATCGCACATGACAAATCTTGTATAGAGGCTGTATCCATATTATAAATGTGCGCCTAGCTAGAAAGAACGTTTGATTCTGAATCCTTACATATTCTTATGAATTGATTTCAAGCGTTTTAGCTACGCTGAAGGGTGTTGGTGGCATCTGCGGCTTTCGTGCTACTGGACATTATGTGTATCTGTCTCCTGGTTATAGAGGTCTCAGGGTTAATGGGTATGTGTCAGAGAAAGTAATCCGATTCTATTGCAATCAGCTGAATATCATATGCCTACGTTGCGGACGGTATGTTGTCATGCTAAAACACCATGTATCAGGGATCTGCAAGTACCATATATACATCGTAACGCAGAAATCACATATTTCAAAAAATAAAGATACTATCATGACTACAAATTTAAGTGAAAGAATAATAATAAATTAACTCATCATTGACACTAACCTAGCACACTGGAAATAAATAGATTTACAGGTTGAAGTGAGCCTTTCTGCTCCTGCTTCCCATAGTGTGTACATTGCCAGTTGACAAAAAGTCTTTCAGAGATACTCCTGGATACTTCCAGATGAAAATAATTAATTGAAGATAGGAAATTATCATTGTGCGTGGGTTAAGAATTAAGAATGACGTGTAACACATCGTACCTACAAAACAAATGGGATGGCGGTCACCCCACTGACATTGCGTCGCAGTAAAACACACCGAATCGTGATATTTGGCAAAATGTGTGCTCGCCTCATTAATACACAAATCACTAATCAATAACAATGAATATACCACTGCAAATGATACAAACGTTATTACATTGATAAATCAGTCAACAATGCTGTCCCAGCCGTTTCATTGATGATGAGCTATACACCTGGAGGGTTTTAAGAGAACAAGGGGAGGCCAAGAAGATGTTTTCAGGAAGGGAAAGCGCCACCTCTATAACGTTAACTCGCAACGGAGTGCTACCTTCTGAAGTCATCATTTAACGCGGTCAGTATGGGCTTTTGGTACAGCCAATAGTCGACTGACGAGGAGGAGTGCAATTCCGTTGTTATATGAAAGTACAGAAAACTACATTAACTTGGCATCCACCTGAGACCCCAAATTAATTAACAAAAGCATATGCTACTTAACCAAACACCTAATGTAAATAACCTCCCCGACTGAAAAAGATACAATAGTAGACCCAGGTCAGAAGCATCGGATAAACTCCGTTGTCTATCATGGCATCCCTAAAATGTGTAACTTCTGGAATAATTAACTCATTGGTTTGTTTTAATCCGAGAGTTCGCGAATATCTAATAACGGTTGTCTGTGTTCAATAATGTTTACTTATTTATTTACTCAGGGTAATCCTTCGGACGTGAAAACCCCGATATATATTTTGCCTCGTACCTATATGATTAATGCAATTTCATGCTTCGCAGATGTTATCTATTTAAGATTTCCTCTATGAACTTTGACTCCTGTGCTCGGCTGATTCCATTGTTTACAAAAAAGAATGGTGCACCAAGCTGAAACCATCCATCGGCGTCGCGCAATAGCGTTATGGCCATGTTGTTGGTTCACAAAAAGTTCTAGCATTCCTTCTAGGTATCTAAGGTCTTTGCCTGGGTGTGGGGTGGTTTTTGAAGTACAATTTATACATGGCATGCAAACACAAGTACATCGAGTACATCATAAGGTTCCTCAAGCAAAGAAGGATCCAATTAATGACTATTTAACCGTAACACAATCTTTGTAATTCAGTAGACGTCTCTATTGTCAGCATGTCCATTATCATATCACGGAGCAAAATAGCACACTGTAGCTATCGCAATATGTTTATTCATCACTTTGTGGCTACAGGATAGAATGAAAACTATATCCAAGCAGAGATAAATAAAATCCGCTTGAATGTACTCATGAAGATTCGAGAAAGAAAGAGACAACCGCTGAGAACGCTGAACATCAACATATACAAAAAATAAGAACCTTCTTCGCCAAGTACTTTAATCACTTTTCATTTAGTGTGCACTGCCAACTGACATAGCGCTTAGCTTACAGTACTAATGACAATAGTTCTGCGGTTTGGGCTATGGTTTAACGGATGTCAGATGCAGGAAGATATTGCAAGACATAAAATAGAGAATTATGCGTTATGCTAAGTTAAAGATGCAATAATAAATACTGTATCATGCAAAATGGCGCATATTTCATCCACAGGTAATGTATCGTAGCACCCAATAAACTCCTAGTACTTCTATGCAATGTTACACGTATACCACTCTGATATAATAGCATGCAGCAAAATATATGTGGAAACATTTTATTTATCCTAGTCGTTATGCCAGGTATGTTCGTGAGAAGAAATGAAGAATGAAATTACCCCAACGTTTGGGACTAATTTGCGTTTCACAGGGAGAACATTTTAATCAAAGGCATTAGAAGCTATTGACAATATTCACGGTGTGATTGGCATATATGTATTTATCCACGCAGTCAGAAATGTCTGCTCTGCAGTGACCACAGAATTTTTCAAGTACAAGTTTGCTACAATATGATAATATAGAATGCGTTGTTGCTAACAAGCAGTCTGGTCACATAGTCCAAACGTAAAACATGACTATAGACTTTTAGATAACTCCATGCAATATCAGATTAGCCCAATAATATTGTGCAAGCGTGGGTTGTTATGGCCACAGGAGAATTGTTTCCAATGGTAATGCTAAAGCAACACTGTATAGGTGTTTTTATGTTATTTTGTCAAATAGAGCTATGTAAGAACCTTGTATTATTGCGCATCACCTTAGTTTGTTCATTTGGCATTGCTGAATTATTGTTGGTATATGTCTAGTTAATAAAGAACACATTGTTTGTCACATATGGCGTGGATACATCATATCAATGTATTGTTGCAGAAACATAATGTTGATAAATATAACGCCCTTTCACACTTTGCGTGTGTAGTGCACTTAAATCACTCAATGATAATGCATTGGCCATGATCCTTTGAACGCACGATGTCCACAGTTTGAATGACATGCTGGTAATGTGTACTTCAAAGCATTCACTTATAATCTTTTGTTGTCATGGGAACGTTATAGATATTGCATGTTGTACTCACGCACCAACTACCAAATGAGTCTCTGTTTTACACAATTATGAAGAGTATCTTCTTCCTGTCTAGTTTGCAGCTACAGAGGATTTTCACTTTGAACGAATATATGTTTTATATCACACTTTCTGACATTGATAAACGTCATTAATCCTATGTTTTACACCGTTATATATAAGCATTTATTGAAAATGTTGATACTTAAAGCTCGCAAAACAGTTGAAACCATTTTCATATGTGAATATCTATCATGTTAATTAATAACAATATATATTATAAGGTAATGATTTCAGTTATAAGTGAAGGAGGTGGTGCTTGCTTATTTAATTTTCATGAGTGCCGTAACGACCGAATGTTTGCATTAACGATGCAGATAATAAAAGTGGTCTGAAATATGGGGATTGAGTAGAGCTTTGCGGTCGTGGTGACATTTTATCGATGGCGACAACACATCTGCGCACTGTAGATGTTTGTCCATAGATTGAAGACCCCTTGCAGGTAGGTATTCAATATTCATGTAAATAGCTAGACACGGTTCTATTAATGGCCCCAAAGGTAAGTAGCAGAATGTTGTGTAGAATGCGCTTGCTATACGAAGCTAATGTAGGGGCTGCACAACGCGTTGGATATTGCCATATATACTCTATTCCTTTCATCAACTGATAAATGACAACCTGACTCGACGGGCTTTTATTTGCAGAGAAAATGGCGGTTTCCTGCTTGAATCATAGCGTATTATTATCCCAGCTTGCATGAAACACACTCTGCAATCTACGAACGAAATAAAAGCACCATGTTCTGTTGTCGTGCGGATACAGAGGCTGCAATGGTCTGTTTATGTACAAAGGGAAGCGATGTCATTTGTATAATTTGACTAATATGCACAGAATACTGCAGTGGTAAAAGGAAAACAGTGGCCAACAGCCGATATAATGTTAACTTAAGTTATTTGTTATGTTCAATATCATTCGCATTGCAAAGATGGGCGAAGTATTGTAATGCTTCTGTCAGCAATTCGCTTTGCTATCCGCAATATTGCTTGGTGCGATGCTAGGTATCTCCTTCACTATTATATATATGTTTATACATTCTGCAAACGTTTAGCGTTATCACATCATAGACAAACAACGGCATATTCTTAGGCTATTATGTATTGTGGCTTCAAAGTGAAGTGCTAATGTATGACGAGGTTCAATGTCATTAGCTGTCACATTGTCTTTAGTCATCAAATATGTAAGTTACAGTCTGATAAGTAATAGCATCTTAGCAAACTGTATCACCGCCTTCGTATAAAAGCACTCTAGATTATTGATGGGATTATTGTGTTTGCAGCTGCTAAAATACCTAATCTACAAGCATAAACTAACCGTCCACATAGCAGCTTAAGAAGAAAGAAACAACCACAGACATTCCCCCTCACATATACTGTTGAGCAACTCCAAAAATATATATTTCCTCCCCAACAGAGAGAATTTAGACAACATATGTCCTTTATGCATAAACGGGGTAAATCTAAGGGATCTAGACACTGACCTCGATTGTGCACTTTAAGCTAATGTTGTATTATGTTTCTGCAAACACGATCCATGTTTTCTGAGGTGAGTTCGCTGCATCAACAGACGTTAGTGAGCTTGACCAATAGAACCAGCTATTCAGCAGCTCTTGTCGATATCAGTGTATATGCAGTTTGCATAGTTGGTTTAACCGCACACCAACTAGGGTGTGTAATATGGTGTCAACTCATATAGTGGGTTCGGTAAGAACTCATGATGAAAGAAACCTTTAGTTCTTTGATTAGGTGAATGACAAATATCATCACAAATCAGTGTCATATGCACTTTGCGCCCAACAGCAAAAGGAACAAAAGGCACCTGATATTTGCTGTCTTTTGGAAAGGAAGTCTTCAAACTTTGTGTGCACTGATAGTGTATACATAATTAAGTGCGATATAGAATTTGTCCATAGAAAACCGGTAGTGATTCAATTGCTTCATAATACCCCTTTAGTGCACTGCTAATGGATGTTAATATTACCTCTCCTTAGATATACGAGGCTCCTTTGCCAGAGCCTTTGCTAAGTATTAAAAACAGTTGGCCAATGGCAATTAACGCATTACAGTCGGCGTTTCTGACGAGGTCAGATTTTACTACCATTAACAGTATGTGCAGATACTTCTAGGGGTGACTCGTATTTTTATGGTCCAATCCCGCGATTACTTGGTGATACATTTTCATTATGATGTTGAAGTGAGTAAGAATACCAGCCACTGTGCTCTTGCATCTGGGGACCCATTCAATCACCCATGCTTAACTGCGATCGCTTTCTGAGTATGTGTATGTGACTGTCACTGAATTGTCAATTTGACTATAACCATTTGCTGTGCGCTTATACTTACAGATGATTCGAACATATAAAAACTGATAATAATTCATTAGATTTCAAACTAAGATTAACACAGATGACCACCCTAGACCATTAGTTGATATGCATCCAGAGCTGCAGGGCCGTGAAGCCCCCGATGTGAACGCAATGAATGTACTATGTTCACCCGACTGTGCGTCTGCCAGAAGGTTGTCAATATTATTATTACATACAGAATTACCTGCTAATACACATCTAAGTGACTTTCTGTAGTCTCCATGGTTATCAACATTCTACAACCATGTGGACGTGGAGACTCTTTGGATGGTTCATATCATTGTTTAGTGCAATGTAAGCCAGTGGATATGACGTGTTAAGGTCATTGAATTGGCTTTGTCGCACATGGCGTCAACAACTACGATTAGCGTCAAAGTGATGGGCCGAAATAATGCATGTATAAGACAATGTAGTTGCAGCTCTGTGCGTAAGCTTATATTCCTACATGGCAGCCTAGCCCATCGCTGTATAGTTCCAATGACGATGAGGTACAAATATTACATAGATTACACGTGACAGGTTAAGTTACCTAGCTCATTAACTTTTGGTGTGTGTTGGGGTGATGGCTTACACTAGTGGCTGTGGCACGATGAGTTATGTCCTTGAGTGTTTCAAGCTGATGTTGAGGTCCCTAAATGCCGCCAAAGTACGATATCAAGTAGTGCTTTGCATTGACCTTAACACTAACGATCAGCAATCACACGATTAACGGGCTTCAGTTTGTATTAAGAATAAAAGCGAATAAGCAAATAGCTCTAGGTAATCTTACTTAACATTGTCCTCTGCATCTACATATACACATACAAACGCATTTAATGGTGAAGGACTAAGAATTCTTCTCCTGCTTGTCAATTAATTTGCCTAGTATTAGAGGCACGAAACAATCGCCCCTGGCTATGTCATCAACGTTTGAATAATGATGACTACAAAGACACGCACCCCGGCCTGATAGACAACATACCTCGAAGCAATCCACTACATAATTGAAAGACGAGTCGTACTGGAGATATGAAAAGCAAAATAGAATTGTTGAAAAGCCCGCAGGAGACAGTACGGAACCTGTCAGGAGGCAATAACCACAGTGGATGCCGGAAGTACGGTAAAGGCATCTTAGGAATTACAGTTACCTTGAACGCGGGTGTAATGTGAGCAATTACCCTGTCCGCTTTATGCGTCGCGGTTTTGCAGATGCATATTCCCATGTATGTGTGTTTCGTTCCCATTAAATAACTTAGCATCATTGAGTTTTAATAACCATGTGACCATAATAATGGTCACCTGCTTTGCGGCAGCCAAATCATCTGTAAATGACGAAAAGTAGGATTCATTAGCGGCTTAACGGTCAACAATACGCCAGCTGTAGCACTACATGCAAATATGAATTTGGCTTTCTGAGAACTCGGAACAATTTGTTGTGAATCCACACACACATACAGAGATGCACAGAGACACACAGATACGCACACACAGCGCGACACACACACACTCATACACACAAACAAACACTAACACACACATATGAATATATAATACTTATATATTTTATATATTGTACATATATATATATACATATATATACATATATAAATATATATATATACATATATATATATATACATATATATATATACATATATATATATGTACATATACATATATATATATATATATATATATATATATATATATATATATATATATAAATTACTATTATCATTAAGTAATGTCTTTATCAAGGAATTCATCTGCAGTGTTTGTGTTACCTAAAAATATGGAATACTTTTTGTATGAATTATAGACGAATTATATGGGCGGTAATTTCAGGCGGAAGACAAATGAGACCTCCTCATGCAGCAATAAAATGTAGGTTGTGTCATTGCAAGCCATTGCAAGCCCTTCAAAGTATCAGATGCTCAGTTGAGTTGTACACCATTATCTATCAAGAAGATTGAAGACACCAGACAGGAGACGTCTGCTGTACACAGTTTGGGCTATCTTCACGTTTATGAATGGCGCGAGACAGACATTGCAGAAAGCAAACATGATTGGTTGCCGTACTCTAGGCGCCCTAACGTTAATTGTCGCCTTTGTGCCAAAATACAGGTTATTTGAATACCACCATCGTGATTTGAATCAAACCACAGTAAAATATTTAACAATCCTTTGGAGATGCATTATATGGGTTTTCGAGTTGAGCACAAATAATGGCATTTTAAATGAATAATGCATGAAAGTGTATCAATCTGGTGTTCTGTTAATGTAGGTTCATTGACCAATAAGTGAAGGGTAAGTGCAATTAGAGGCCTAATAACAGCTGTCCATGTCCTCAACTAGCTGCGATCCATACAGTCAACCAGCTGTGAACCATAACCTCTACCACTATTCCTGATGATGGGTTAATCTGTTATACAGCAAGCGTTACCTTTACTGCTATCATAATCTCCGAATTTCTGCTACAGGAAGCAAAACACGGTGTAGAGCAGCAAACATACAATATAAACGTACAATAACCGTTTAGGTGATCTTCGTTTTAGTTTAAGGTCACCAGGCAAGAACCAATGTGTACAAGGACACTCTATTTTGTCACCTGGTCAAATTGCCGCAGCAATTATGCAATTATCACAGTTGTCGATATAAGCAAGAGGGATAATGAAGAGATTTCAATATGGCAAGTCAACTAATTGACATGCGTGCTCATCCACGGCATGTTACTGATAGATACGTTGAATAAAAAGTCCGAATAAGACTAACGCTTAGGAACTTGAATAATGCATGACTTCTACAACCACAAAATTAATATTGTTAAAAATCAATATTCATTTGTTCCAGTCGGTGCGCTATTAACTACCGGGAAAAAGCTATCATCTATAGGGAACAAACAGCAGACTTAGATATAACCTGGATATATAGCCAAATAATTACACCCTAATGCGTTTTTTCATTTAAATTGAAAACGTGATACAATGGACTGATTGATGCATCAACACAGAAAGGACTTATGAGCAAATAAAAAAACAATACAATATACTGACATGGACATAGAAATCGTTTCTGCCCCACTGACAATAACATAACTCAAATTTATCCCGTAGCAAAATTGCATTATTAAGCAGAGAGACAACTAGTTGCTACAATATAAGGTTGCTCGTGTAATTTACTCCACATGCTTCCATTATTCCGATACAGTTACCATACGTTGTAATGGTTGTGGTTGTTGGGCACAACAAAGAACGTTTACCAACATCTTTACAAACAAGGAGGGTTTTAAGAGAATAAGGGGAGGCCAAGAAGATATGTTTTGTAACTCAAAGCATACCAGAGTATTTTTTTATTATCCTCAAGATCTGATTGGATCTACTGTCAAATATGTTCACTCTAAAATTATCTACTGAGTTAATGCAACAGAACATAAATCACCTGGACACAGTCTGATGTGTTATTGTGTTATGCGATAATAGCAGCAAGCAATGTAATGCATATCAACAGAAACTACGGTTGTAAACCAATGTTTTGCAAACAGCAGCATTAAATTTGTCTCAAGTCTATGACAAGAACATAACAAACCGATACATAAGTTTTCAAATCTGCGAGGCTTTTCTGCGCTGGTAGCAGGACTTAGGTATGTAGCGTTCATTATGCGACTACTGTCGCGTATTTGAATTCCAAGAAGAGAAAGTGTCACCTCTATAACGCTCACTCGCAACAGAGTGCTGCCTCCTGGTGGCATCAGTTAACGCGGTCAGTCTGGGCTTTTGGTACAGCCAAATGTCGACTGATGAGGAGGAGTACAATTTCGTCGTTATATGAAAGTAAAGGAAACTGCATTAAACTGGCATTAACATAAGACCCCAAATTAATTAACAAAACCATTTAATGTTAATTACCTCCTCGACTGAAAAGGATACAATGGTTGACCCAGGTCACAAGCATCGGATTACCTCCGTTGTCTATCACGGCATCCATAAAATGTGTAATTTCTAGGATAATAAACTCATTGGTTTGTTTTAATCCGAGAGTTAGCGAATATCTAATAACGGTCGTCTGCGGCCAAAAATGTTTACTTATTTATTTACTGGGGTTATCCTTCGGACGTGAAAACCCCGATGCATATTTTGCCTCGTCCCTATATGATTAATGCAATTTCATGCTTTGCAGATGTTATCTATTTAAGATTTCCTCTATGAACTTTGACTCCTGTGCTCGGCTGATTCCATTGTTTACAAAAAAGAATTGTGCGCCAAGCCAAAACCATCCATTGGCGTCGCATGATGGCGTTATGGCCATGTTGTTGGTTCACAAAAAGTTCTTGACTTCCTTCTAGGTATCTAAATTCTTTGCCTGGGTGTGGGGTGGTTTTTGAAGTACAATGTATACATGGCATGCAAACACAAGTACATCGAGTACATCATAAGGTTCCTCAAGCAAAGAAGGATCCAATTAATGACTATTTAACCGTAACACAATCTTTGTAATTCAGTAGACGGCTCTATTGTCAGCATGTTCATTATCATATCACGGAGCAAAATAGCACACTGTAGCTATCGCAATATGTTTATTCATCACTTTGTGGCTACAGGGTAGAATGAAAACTATATCAAAGCAGAGATAAGCTTAGTGAAATAAAATCAACTTATATATAATGACGCCATTGCAGCTCCAGTCAGTTTTTATAGAACTAGATTAAACGAAGAGCATATAACACAGTTGGAGCTAGAATAAGAGTGATACAAATGTCACTGAGGATCAGTCAATCCAAGACTACGTATTTTCTATGCAGAACATATGCAACCAAATACTCGTTAGAGGAATACTCATGTCTGACTGCAGTGAATGATTTGTCAATGGCAATACAAAACTCGCTTGCTCTCCCATTCTCACTCTCACACATTCACTTTTGCTTACAAATTGCCCTAAGGGGCATTAGTTACATTTGAGGGTGTCAGCGGTGTAGAGCCCATTTGTTTCGTGCTTCGTGCGTCACCGTGATAGGGAAGGAGCCCATGCAGTCAATATTCTGATTCAAATTTATCAGGTTTAACAAATGCATATGTGGTGTAAGGAAATTGGTCATATTTTTGCCTTAACACAACGAATTCTTCTTTGTTGTATCTTGTGTAATAGTTGTGGTTTTGTTATTACCCTGTTAAGGTTATTGTTTATTATTATATTGATTAAATCTATTACATCATAAGGTATGTATGTCATCAAGTTTCCCTTCAAATTAAGTATTGTGACATTTTGCTAGTGCTTGTATAATCATGTGTTGCAATTTGTCTGGTTCACTTTGGATGTTGATAACGAAATTGTCTTTTTTGCACTGCCTTGCACTCAGCTTTGAATATACTCATAGAGACTCGATAAAGAAAGAAACAACCGCTGAGTACGCTGAACATCAACAAATACAAAATATAAGAGCCTTCTTCACTTTAATCACTCTTCATTTCGTGTGCGCTGCCAACTGACATAGCGCTTAGCTAAAACTACTAATGATAATAGTTCTGCGGTTTGGGCTATGGTTGAACGGATGTCAGATGCAGGAAAATATTGCAAGACATGAATTAGAGAATTATGCGTGATGCTGAGTTACTGTAAAAGATGCAATAATAAATACTGTATCATGCAAAATGGAGCATATTTCATCCACAGGTCATGTATCGTAGCACCCAATAAACTCCTAATCCTTCTATGTCATGTTACACGTATTCTACTCGATTATAAAAGCATGCAGCAAAATATATGTGGAAACATTTACCCTAGTCGTTATGCCAGGTATGTTCGTGAGAAGAAATGCAGAATGAAATTACCCGAACGTTTGGGATTAATTTGCGTTTCACAGGGAGAACATTTTAATCAAAGGCATTAGAAACTATTGACAATATTCACGGTGTGATTGGCATATATGTATTTATCCATGCAGTCAGAAATGTCTGCTCTGCAGTGACCACAGAATATTTTAAGTACAAGTTTACTGGCTACAATATGATAATATGGAATGTGTTGCTGCTGACAAGCAGTCTGGTCACATACTCCCAATGTAAAAAAACATGACTATAGACGTATTCGATAACTCAATGCAATATCAGATTAGCCCGATAATATTGAGCAAGCGTGGGTTGCTATGGCCACAGGAGAATTATTTGCCCATGGTAATGCAAAAACAACACATATATGACTCAGAGAAGGAATAGGTTTCTTTGCTTTCTTGTTTAATGTGTTTTGTTCATCACACTAATACAGACCAACAAACCCTTCTGGCTTAGGTGTTTTTATATTATTTTGGAAAATAGAGCTATGTAAGAACCTTGTATTATTGCGCATCACCTTAGTTTGTTCATTTGGCATTGCTGAATTATAAATATTCATCGGAAGTACACCCTGTTGGTATATGTCTATTATATAATGCACACATTGTTTGTCACATATGGCGTGGATACATCATATCAATGTTATGTTGCAGAGATATAATGTTGAAAAATGTAACGCCCTTTCACACTTTGCGTGTGTAGTGCACTTAGTTCACTCAATAATGATGCACTGGCCATGATCCCATGAACGCACGATGTCCATAGTTTGGATGACATGCTGGTAATGTGTGCTACATAGCATTCACCTATAATCTTTTGTTGTCATGGGAACGTTATAGATATTGCGTGTTGTACTCCCGCACCAACTAACAATGCGTCTCTGTTTGACACAATTATGAAGAGTATCTTCTTCCTGTCTAGTCTGCAACTACAGAGGATTTTCACTTTGAACGAATATATATTTTACATCACACTTTCTGACGTTGCTAAATGTCATTAATCCTATGTTTTACATCGGTATTTATAAGCATTTACTGAAACTGATGATTCTTTAAGCTCGCAAAACAGTTGCAAACCATTTTCATATTTGAATATCTATCATGTTAATTAATAACAATATATATTATAAGGTAATGATTTCAGTTATAATTAAACAACTGTGGAGGTGGTGCTTGCATATTTAATTTTCATGAGTGCCGTAACGTCCGAAAGTTTGCATTAACGATGCAGATAATAAAAGTGGTCTGTAATATGGGGATTGAGTAGAGCTTTGCGGTCGTGGTGACATTTTATCGATGGCGACAACACATCTGCGCACTGTAGATGTTTGTCCATAGATTGAAGACCCCTTGCAGGTAGGTATTCAATATTCATGTTAAAAGCTAGACCCGGTTCTATTAATAGCCCCGAAGGTAAGTAGCAGAATGTTGTGTAGAATGCGCTTGCTATACGAAGCTAATGTAGGGGCTGCACAACGCGTTGGATATTGCCATATATACTCTATTCCTTTCATCAACTGATAAATGACAACCTGACTCGACGGGCTTTTATTTGCAGAGAAATGGCGGTTTCCTGCTTGAATCATAGGGTATTATTATCCCAGCTTGCATGAAACACACTTATGGCGTTCTCTGCAATATACAACGAAATAAAAGCACCATGTTCTGTTGTCGTGCGGATACAGAGGCTGCAAAGGGAAGCGATGTCATCTGTATAACTTGACTAATATGCACAGAATACTGCAGTGGTAAAAGGAAATCAGTGGCCAACAGCCGATATAATGTTAACTTAAAGTTATTTGTTATCTTCAATATCATTCGCATTGCAAAGATGGGCGAAGTATTGTAATGCTTCTGTCAGCAATTCGCTTTACTATTCGCAATATTGCTTGGTGCGATGCTAGGTATCTCCGTCACTATTATATATATGTTTACACATTATGCAAAGGTTTAGCGTTGTCACATCATAGGCAAACAACGGCACAGTCCTAGGCTATTAAGTATTGTGGCTTCACAGTGTAGTTCTAATGTATGACGAGTTTCAATGTCAGTGGCTGTCACATTGTCTTTGGTCATCAAATATGCAAGTTACAGTCTGATAAGTAATAGCATCTTAGCAAGCTGTATCACCGCCTTCAAATAAAAGCACTCTAGATTATTGATGGGACTTACATCAACACGGCATTGGCTTTGATGGTGCATTAGAATAGTTTACATAACATCGGCCGGTGAATATAAAGAGCCACAGTCATGATTCCTCACAATAGAAGGAGGATGATCCTTTTATGTATTAGGTGATCCATTCAGCATGTTACTCTTGCCTGTACTACGTGTGCAGACTTACAAAGTGGAATGATCATTCTACCCTGGTTAGCCGGTTATTGTGTTTGCAGCTGCTAAAATACTTAATCTACAAGCATAAACTAACCGTCCACAATACTTCGGTAACACAGTAAGGAGCATGACCTTATGCAAATTCTATTCACTCATATGCTTGACCTAGACTCACATCTATGATGTATCACTTTGGGCAACCTTTAAGAATATTGTGTGATCGTACGAAACACATGAACGAAATAGTCTGTATGTTGCATATATGTAAGGTAAGGTATATGGTATAACGGCACACCAATATTGGCGTGTATATTGCGCCTACAACGGAGAGGGAAGATTACAATAAATGAAGGAGTAATACGAAGACTAAAAACTATCACTCAATGTTTGTAATTGTATCAAACAGAAATGACGAATCTCCGACGACATTTTTTGCAAACGGTTTTCAGCGCTTTTGATGGAGTTCATAGCAAACTAAGAAGAAAGAAACACTCACATTTATTCTCCCTCACATATACTGTTGAGCCATTCGGAAAATATGTATCTCCACCCCAACAGAGAGAATTTAGACAACATATGTCCTTTATGCATAAACGGGGTAAATCTAAGGGATCTACACACTGACCTCGATTGTGCACTTTAAGCTTATGTTGTATTATGTTTCTCCAAAGACGATTCAGATGCGTTCGCTGCATCAACATACGTTAGTGAGCTTGACCAATAGAACCAGCTATTTAACAGCTCTTGTCGATATCGGTGTATATGCAGTTTACATAGTTGGTTTACCCGAACACCAACTAGGGTGTGTAATATGGTGTCAACACATAAAGTGGGTTCGGTAAGAACTCATGATGAAAGAAACCTTTAGTTCTTTGATTTGGTGAACGACAAATATCATCACAAATCAGTGTCATATGCACTTTGCGCCCAACAGCATAATGAATAAAAGGCACCTGATATTCGCTGTCGTTTGAAAGGGACGCCTTCAAGCTGTGTGTGCACTGATAGTGTTTACATAATTAAGTGCTATATAGAATTTGTCAATAGAAAACCGGTAGTGATTCAATTGTTTCATAATACCCCTTTAGTGCACTGCTAATGGATGTTACTATTACTTTGCCCTTGATATACGAGGCTCCTTTGCCAGAGCCTTTGCGAAGTATTAAAAACAGTCTGCCAATGGCAATAAACGCATTACAGTCGGCGTTTCTGACGAAGTCAGATTTTACTACCAGATACTTCTAGGGGGTGACTCTTATTTTTATGGTCCAATCCCGCGATTACTTGGTAATACATTTTCATTATAATGACGTAGCGAGTACGAATACCAGCCACTGTGTTGTTGCATTTGGGGACCCATTCAATCACCCATGCTTAACTGCGATCGCTTTCTGAATATGTGTATGTGACTGTCACTGAATTGTCAATTTGACTGTAACCATTTGCTGTGCGTTTATCCTTACAGATCATTCGAACATATAAAAACTGACTATAATTCATTAGATTTCAAACTAAGATTAACACAGATGGCCACCCTAGACCGTTTGTTGATATGCATCCAGAGCTGCAGGGCCGTGAAGCCCCCGATGTGAACGCAATGAATAAAAGCGAATAATCAAACAGCTCTAGGTAATCTTAATTTACATTGTCCTCCGAATCTACATATACAAATATAAACGCATTCAATGGCATTGTGAAGGACTAAGAATTCTCCTCACCCTCATCAATTAATTTGCCTAGTATTGGAGACACGAAACAATCGCCCCTGGCTATGTCATCAACGTTTGAATAATGATGACTACAAAGACACGCACCCCGGCCTGATAGACAACATACCTCGAAGCAATCCACTACATAATTTAAAGACGAGTCGTTCTGGAGATATGAAAAGCAAAATAGAATTGTTGAAAAGCCCGCAGAAGAGTGTACGGAACCTGCCAGGGGGCAATAACCACAGTGGATGCCGGAAGTATGGTAAAGGCAACTTAGGAATTACAGTTACCTTGAACGCGGGTGTAATGTGTGCAATTACCCTGACCGCACTATGCGTCGCGGTTTAGCAGATGAATATTCCCATATATGGGTGTTTCGTTCCCATTAAATGACTTAGCATCATAATGATGGTCATCTGCTTTGGGGCAGGTAAATCATCTGTCAATTACGAAAGGTAGGATTCAATAGCGGCTTAACGGTCAACAATACGCCAGCTGTAGCATTACATGCAAATATGAATTAGCTTTCTGAGAAATCGGAACAATTTTGTCTGAACCCACAAACGCATACAGAGACGCACAGAGACACACAGCGATGCACACACAGAGAGACACATACACAGTCATACACACACACACAAATACTAACACACACATATGTTTATTATATATATACATATATATTATATATATATATATATATATATATATATATATATATATTAATTTATATCATTAAGTTATCAAGGAATTAATCTACAGTGTGTGTGTGTTACTTAAAAGTTTGGAATACTTGTTTGTATATTTAGAAGTCGAAATAAATGGGCGATAATTCAACGCGGAAGACAAGTAAGACCTCCGCATGCAAGGGAGTCGTGTCATTGCAAGCCCTTCTAAGTATCAGATTCTCAAA
Organism: Urechis unicinctus; assembly: GCA_034190875.2. Lineage (NCBI taxonomy): Eukaryota > Metazoa > Annelida > Polychaeta > Xenopneusta > Urechidae > Urechis > Urechis unicinctus. Next base: position 21,579,098 of record CM067353.1, on the reverse strand, counting down.
TGAATTGTAGGACATTCTCCATCAAGCAGATTGCAGACACCAGACATGAGACGTCTGCTGTACACATTTTGTGCTATCATCACGTTTATAAACGGCGCAAGACAGACATTCCAGAAAGCAAACATGATTGGTTGCCATACTTTGTGCCAAAATTTGGATACCAGCATCGTGATTTGAATCAAACCACAATAAAATATACAACAATCCTTTAGAGAAGCAGTACTTGGGTTTTCTAGCTGACCCCAAATAATAGCATCTTAAATGAGTAATGCATGAAAGTGTTTTAATCCGGTGTTCTGTAAATGTAGGTTCAATGACCAATAAGTAAAAAAAGGTGCAATTATAGGCCTATTAACAGCTGTCCATACCCTCAACCAGCTGTGATCCATGCCCTCAACCAGCTGTGAACCATACCCTCAACCACTATTGCTGATGAATGGATATTCTGTTATACAGCAAGCGTTACCTTTACTGCTATCATTCATGTGCGAAGGACAGTTATGTCACAGCATAAGCTTTTATTAGATATATCCATAGAGAACGTGTGACCTTCTTCCATATTCTCTCACGATTAATGGCCCTGATCATTACACGACAAAGTTTTGGGCGTCTATCAACAATTCTATTACTCAATGTACGCATCTTCACGGCTGTAGGGATGATCTAGTTTTGTAAACTAATTAAAATATGCGGTGTTACTTAATAAGTTCCACTATGTCAATGACATGACTAACTTAATAGCATGCATAATAAAAATGCATAGTTATTGGAACTCGTGAATCAACAGGGAATGTTAATTTGTTACCTGGCCATCATTATGTAATATTATTGTACGCACATTACAGCAGCGGTCATTCCCTTATTACATATAACATAAACGCATAGCACACATAACCTTTGCAAAGTCACAGAAATAGTGTAGAAATAACCAGAAAGTAGCAATCTTTCCCATATTACAGTTAGGTTCGTGTTTGGAGATGGCGACGCTATTCAACACAGCACAACATTTTACAAGAACACATATCGTGTAAAGACCAGATGACAATATAGAGTGTGTACACAGTGTGTACACACTGACAATAACATAACTCAAATTTATCCCGTAGCAAAACTGCATTATCAAGCAGTGAGACAACTAGACATGTGGCCTGTCTGTCAACCCGGACAGACTCTTATCGGGCTGCTATATACCCTTATAGCTATTCCAAGAACAGCTTATTTAACCACTGGAATATATAGTAGGCTGCAAAAGCAATTTAGTTTTATCGATTTCATTTTTGGGGGGGTCGATAGGTATTACCCTGAATTTATTAAGGATACAGCTCCAGTGAGGGTCTTTCCCATTCCGCCATATTCGTTCGCCATTAGGTTTGTGTAATTTACGACGTAAATAGGTTCGCATGCTTCCATTATTGCGATTCAGTTACCATAAGTTCTAATGGTTGTGATTGTTGGGCACAATAAAGGACGTTTACCAACATCTTTACAAACACAATGCAACAACAGTACCGATAAATCATTCAACATGGCGCATAAATACCACATGATGGACATAACAACATACCACACTCTCTCTCTTCAGCTTATATCTGACAACACAGACAATTTATATTATCCCATTCAACTCACCATAGATATCCACATGGGGTCGGAGAACCATGAAGACAGAAAATATTATTACGCCACTCCATTCAAAGAACAATAAGCCAGTGCCCGAAATGCGAAGGGATGGAAATGGACTATTTGTTGATGCTTCAATCTTTTGTAAAATAAAGATGCTAGTACCTTTGTTTTTCAAATAAATGATCTATTGGAGCTTATGCAAGATTTGTAACAACTGTATGTGAGATGTTTCCAATTTCTTACAGGCATGCCTTTTATCTATAGGCGAACAGTATCGGCATCTCAAGGCAACCAAAATGAATGGCTGACGTTTATTGACTTCATGACCAAAACATTTAATATAGATTAGGTTTATTCTCCATCTGTGTCATAATCTTCATTGCGACTGTACCACCACGGTAACAGTACATGCAATGTTATGGCAACTGCAACTATACCTCAACTTACATGGCAACTATACCCCATCATGATTGCAACTGTCTTAAAAACAGATATTTGTATTGTTACGTTGAATGACATGTCACGGTAGTCCACTTCTATGGATGTTCTCATACGATTGAACAGAACGTGGTCAAATATGTGTGCATAATCAAATGAATGATGAAATTGTTTAACATTACGATCCAAAAACGTATGAATTGCGTTTTCCATCAGCATATATTCGAAGCGTGCTCACCGAATGCATTCTCAAATTAGCCATAATGTTGTGACGCCACGCCTTTACATTGACATTGCCTCTCAGTAAAACCAGTTTGATATCACTAGTGTGCGATAATAAGACCCCAGTACAACAATTTATTGGGTTTTATACGATGGGAAACCCCACCGGAACGTCCGCTATCCGCGATCAAGCTGCCATTTGCAATGTAGGCAGGCGAATGTGGTGACCGTGTTGAAGAGGAATTTATTTATCATTGGATTGAAAGTAGAGACTGTTATATGAATATATAATACGTCGAATGGAAACCCTGGGCCAAATGTGCGCATACATGGTATGCATTTTAAGCGTGATGTGTCAAGCCAAATCAAAGAGTATACTGCTCTGGTACTAATTAAAAAACTTACCATAGTAGATGGCTTGAAAAAATGGAATTATTGAGACAGTAATGGCTCGGTGAAATAGGAGCAATCAGCCGACTTTAACTGATGTACGCACGTAAAAAGAAAATGGTTGGAAAGGAAAGAGGCCATTTTGATACGACTTTATATGACATGAACAAATATGGCACTTGTTGATCAATGTGATTTATAAAGCATCCATTCTAGGCATCCATGTCGGTCCATTGGCAACATAAATAAACATAACTCGTCTTCAATACTTTCCTTCGTTTCAGTTTGTTAAATACGCAGTATATATATTGTTTGACTTCCTGAGGAAAAATTAGACCTTAGCTTGAAACAATGGCTCTACAGTTCAGGTGCAGTACATTTGATCACAGGTGCTTGTATAGTAACATGCACTTGTGATCAAATATACCCTCTAGTTCTTTTTTGGTACGAAATAATTTAATAAACCGTTGTTTGGACACTTTGGAGAAAAGAACGTGTGGTTTAGTGAGATACGCTCGGGCGTTTATCATACACCAGATAAGGAGATTATTAAACATAACTTCTTCATGGACCTAATGGAAGCTTGTTGGAAGATGTCAAATGCTTGAATTATCAATTTTAGTTGATTATTCTATTGGAATAGTTTTATCTGGTAGTGAAGCTTATAAGACACACACCGTAGCATGGATCATTACAATTTGGACAAACTCTCACCCAAAAATATTGCAAGCAGTGGAATATTGCAAAGACAGCTCGAATATTCCAAAAACAATATAATTCGCAGTGCAAATTGCTGGGTTATATGGATTAGGCAAAGAAATTGACACTTTTTGTCATTTTCTCGCTCAGCAAACATCTCTTCTGCAGATCAACTCATTCTGAGAGTATGTTAAGTGAATTTATAGGTATGAGTGATCACTACCCACAAAGGCCGCCTGGTGCTTGATAACGCCACTCAATGAGGCCTCATTACAAAAAGTATAGCGCAATAGGCCCTCGGTATTCACTGACTGCTACGATACGGAGTCGGATCTGGTGCGCCATTGGAATATCGACGAATTCTTACTGCAATTGCTATTCAGGCTGGGTCTGATTTGCGAATGATTTAACTAAAACAAAACATCACTGAATGGTGAGATAATTGCTGTCCTCTGCATACAAATAATGGCTGACGAGACCGACTATTAATAGAAAGTGCTTTATCTCACGCATTCAAAGCGTGTCTGTATTTTATTGTTCCTACGAAGACATATTGGCAATTTCTCAACCTCAGCAATCATTAATTTTGAGTCATTTTATACCCACTATGAGCGAACTTATAATATATATAAGCTGATGAGATCATTCAACAATATCGTTTCTCATAGAATTATCCATGTGCACTTCAGTAATTTGCTTTGCCCCGTCCGACGATGCTCATAGGATCATTACACATGTAGTGTCCGTTACCAAGGTCACAAACCAACCAGCTACAGTTACCATACTGCTAGTCTATACAGCGGACTGTTGGTGTTTTTCTCACATTCAACTTCCGGCCAGACATACCCATTTCATTTTGCATATCTCTAACGCTATTATGCTTTTAATTGATATGCCGTATTGCTCCGAGGCATAGTTCTGGGCGTCGATTAGCACGTTTCCTTGTTAACTATAATTACTACACTATACTTACATAGCCTGGGGCTAACTATTTCATTGCTCTACAAGTATGCAATTTAAATAATTGAGCACAAGACGCATTATTCATCGACCAGCATGCGCTGTGTTCATTAAGGCATATGCAGCCGCGGCAGACAATGGTAGGTTGAATTAACAGACGATATTTGATGAAGTTATTCTCAATAGCAACTTTGTTTATTGTATTTTGCGTCAACAGATGACCAAGCGCGGGACACGTAACGTGGTGGTAGCGCTGGGTTTGGTTGTGAGCTTCATAGTCTATCTACTCCTCCACCTGACTTCCTTCTATACCTACCCTACGCCAAATCATGCTGAACTTGATACGTATACTTATAGATATATGCGACGATTACAACCATCATATGTTCAGCCATTTGTCACGGATGAATACAGGCACAAATTACAATCAAGTCACTTATCATCGGGACACATGACTGCGTTCTCAAACCAAGCAAAATCACCATCAGGAAATGCATTGCGAGATAGCCATCATCACACAGAGAACAGTCGATCACCTGGTCCACGTCCGGTGTCTTCGGCGTTGACATACATTCAGCGGCACCTGAGACGACAGCAACGCTTTTCACGGGTCAATCGGCTCCAACCAATAATGCGCCCCATGCAACCTCCGGGTGTTCTTGAGCAGAATTTAGGGAAACTACAATCCACAGGAATACATTCAGAGGACAAAGCCCATCTGGCTGCATTAGGATTTACTATTGAAGGCAACATCTCCAAAAATACCAACGCGATTAGAACATCCATTGAATACACGCGGTTTCCTATATCCACTCGCAAGACATCCGTTCAGTCCGTGCTACACAAGGCGCCCCAAGCGGGTAACATTGATCGGATATCGTATAGCTCCCAAGGCAATAGGATGGCAGTTGTTTCCAGAAAAGATAAAGTGTCCTACCACCTACCGGGATTAGTTGGGGACATGATCCCGAAACCCTCTGTCCCAAATGGTCCGTCTCATAATGAGCCGTATTCTACTAAAGAGATGACACCTCCTGTCCCGAGTATCATAAAATACTGCGGGATTAATTCTAGTTACACTGACCTTCCAGGGATATATGAAACCATGGAAAACGTTCAAGGTCTTCGCTACCACCAGCCAAGAAAGCCGACACGGTTTAGGGAATATTGGCAGCTTGTAGAGGCTCCGTATGATATATATCTTTTCTCTGCCTTCCTGGACGACCGAGACTCCCTGGCACATCACGTGATCCGGATTATCTCAGTCGCTGACGTGCGAGTCTCCAACATGCACTGTCTGCATTGGTATTCCAATCAGAAAAACCCGGATGTATCCTTAGCAATGGTGGATGAAATAGGCACCCGTATAAAGCCAACTGGTGAAAATTCTTCTTTTGATCAACTCATCTTATCTTGCCAATTTATAGTATCCAAAGGGATTCCAAAATACGTGTCTGTAGTCACGCCAGAGAGTAAGCATACATCCTCTTTATTGATACCCCACCAACCAAAACGCCCCCAAACTAAGTTCCAATTTGGTCAGTGTATGTCGGTGGTATATTGGAATCACAATCCGTACAGAGTGGTGGAATGGCTGGAGTTACAGCGCCTCTTTGGTGTCGCAGAAGTCAACATATACCACCATCAACTTGATCCATTGACTCACCACATCTTAGCTTACTATGCCAAGTATGACTTCGTTAATTTGCGATCAGCCCCTAGTATTAAACACCCAGGTGACGAGCTAGGCATTCTACTCAACATGTCACCAGTTATCAACGACTGTCTCTATCGTAATTTACATCGTTACGAGTATATTCTGTGTAACGATTTCGATGAGATTATCGTTCCTCATCGTCATGGTAACTACTCGGCTATGATTGAAGCTGTTAAAGAACACTATACGCTTGCACATAGAGACAAAACTGTGCTGTCGTTTCATGTTCAAAAATGTCTATTATTTTGATAACTTCGGTCCATCACGCCGAGACCCATGGTATTTGTGGACTCAGCGTTATCTGCGCCATGTGCGACCAAGCCCACATGGTGACTCTGTCAAGTCAATAACCAATACACACGCTTGCATTGGACTTCAAAATCATATGTGCTGGGTGAAGAGTCCATTCTACACGAATGGATCTAAGTTTGATTGGAATATAGATATCCGCGAAGAGCATGGCACAAACCATCACTACAAGGCATGTCACTTGGATGAATACAAAGAGCAGAATGGCATCTGTTTTAAAACCATGCAGCTTTCAAAGGAAGACGGCTCAATGTTGACGTTTAGGGACACATTGAAGGAGCTGGTCGTCCATAAATTGACTAAATTAGACCTTGTGGAAAAAGGCAAATAAAAAGGACATAATGTGAAGGACTGCCAAGTGCTACATAAAGGGATATTTATCATAAAATATGCTCAGACTGTTTTTTCTGTTGATTTGAATGTAAGAAACTAGCAAATGCATATAACATATTCATGATGTTCGCTATGTGTATGATGGTAAAGTATTGCTAAGGAACCGTCATGATTACAAGATGACGCAAGTAAAACTGCATACAATGTCTCATTAAACATTTTATTCTGAGTCATTATCCCTATATACAGAAACATTACGTTACACTGTTTTGATGATGTAAGAAGTAATTCCAATCGTACTTGATGAAACACACGTAATATTCTAATAATATACATTCTAATAATTGTCATACGGCCGATATTAGCCAAACAATTTTAACTAGATGCCATAACTGACCAAAGCTTGCCATTTGCTGATTTTCGACTGGTCCCATTGGATTCATAAGCAACGCCTGATGGTTATGGAAATCCGCATACAGCAATCTATCAATGACGCAAGACAAACCAAATGTAGAAGTGAACCCCATTCCTACTAACCATGTTATACTGCTAGTATGTTTAGTTTATCTGTCCATAGACCATGGGCCCAGCTACAGCCGTAATAATCTGCAGAGCATCTACACATTTAGTCAATGTGACTTGTAGAGATACACGTCGCTCCGCTGAGACAATTTAGCTTCCAACATGGATCTGCACACTCACTCACACTAGGCACAATATAACGCGCAAGTGCCGGCGTGCCGCTAAACCCATTACTTGCCTCACAAACATACACACACACCCAAATGACAACAGGCCCCCAGATTTTGTATAATACAGATTGTATATTTTAAGACAAGCAGATTTGAATATACCTGACTTTGTGCTGCGGACCATAGCCTCGGTCAGAATATCCCAATGCTCGTTTTTAAGATACTTTCTTGAATTTGTGCGTTGTATTCGTCAACTTATTTTTCATCTCCGTTTTCATCCTCATCCTCCATTTATAACCATCCTTGTATCCCTTGCTTTCACACTATTCCTCTCCCTCGTCTTTCTTTTTCTTGCTTTTCTCGTCATCATCCTCTTCTACCTCCTCATTGCTTCCCTATTCGTCATCTTCGTCTTCCTCCTCACTATCGCCGTCTTCCTCCTCACTTTCTTCGTCTTCCTCTACATTTTCGTCCTCTTCCTTATCACTTTCGTCGTCGTCTTCGTCTTCTTCCTCGCTTTCTGCATCTTCCTCATCACTTTCGTCCTTATATTCGTCTTCCTCCTCAATTTCTTCGTCTTCCTCGTCACCTTCTTGTGTGTCACTTACTTCGTCCTCCGCATTACTTTCTTTGTCATCCTCATCTTTCTTTGTCTTCCACATCACTTTCGTCGTCGTCTTCTTCCTCCCTTTCTTCGTCTCCCTCTTCACTTTTTTCGTCTTCCTAATCACTTTCGTCGTAATCGTAGTCTTCTTCACTTTCTTCGTCTTCTTTCTCACTTTCTTCGTCTTGTAACATGGAGCGTACATGAAATGATGACAGCATGTCATAACTGCAGATACATTGACTGTTGTTTATTTTTCATCGTCCATGGATATTGAGGCACTGTCAGCAATGACGAACGTCAAAAGATATGAAAATCTTGATGCTAAATTTTATCTATCAACCAATGACAGAGAATAAGGTCGAAAATTAACTAATGTTGTTAACCCATTTCCTCAATTAACGTCCTCAAAACCTCACTTTGATATCTTGGACCATCGAAACACCAGCAACTGTGACTTATGATGTTACACATTCTTTTGTTGTTTTTCAACACGGATCGTTTTGGTTTTAGAATAAATATTGCAAAAGTAAACGTGATCATTTGTAACTATTGGCGTAAAGTTATTTGCATAACTGCTTTATCATATTGCTGCTGTCATTGATCAGTATTCTGCTTGATGAAAGATCTTTTTCTGCAGTTGTCTGACCATGCATTTCAGGTACTTTGGCTGCGCAACCATAAGGCAATGTAGCTAAAGTGATATGCTATACACAAGGTCAGGGCACGAGATGTTTTTATAACCCCTTATCTAACTAGTTTATGCATGCGGATTCCTGGTATTGGGCAGTATAACAGTACCAAACTTTTGGTTGTTTACTATTAGAAGTATTCAATTAGAAAAATGTAGGGTATTTATAGCTTCCGGGGGAATTTGATATGCATTGAGTAAAAATGCACATAACCATTTCCGATGGTGCCACTCACATCGTGTATTGAGCAATATGGAGGAGGACCAGGCGTTGAAGAAGGACCTGTCTGATATTCATGGAACCAGAAGCCAGCGCTGAGCCCGGATTCATTTCATCATGAACATCTATCATGTTGCTTGTTTCTCACCTTACACATTGCGTGGAGATTTCCATCAGTAAAACAATCCCCTCATGAAGACTCAGTCAAGGCTGCTGGACAATCGTCATGCGTAAACGCAGTAAAAGATGAATCGTTCAGCGACGGCACCGCCCACTTACTGCAACATAATATGTATACAACGCAAAAGGAGGGAACGGCTGGCTTTTAGTAGTATAGTTGTTGTAGCATCTGTAGAACACGTGACTGACAAGTCAGGATAACAGTCCAAACTTCAGTTATTTAGTTACGAATGCGGTTATGGAATATCGTCATGCATTGTGAACAAACGTGTGATCATCAATACACTTAACTGTTTTGAGCTTATTGAAGGTCTTTTCAAATCAAGACAACTCGTTAGGCATTTTTTGGCGCAGCCTTTTATTTCTGATTGTATCACAGCAAATTAGTTAAATGCGCATGGGAACTTTTATTTTTACATTTTATTTATATATCCGCTATACATTTATGTATCCAATTGAAAGAAGTTGGTAAGTGGATATTACTTGATTGAATCATGTTTTGCTTTGAAAGGCTGAAATTATTCGATAATAATTCGGTTCTCGTGCCGGTCATTGATATTCGTTGTTATTGCCACAAATATAGAGATAGTGCAATTTTGTTGTCATCGGTCATAGCCAGTCATTTTCGAACTGTCACGCCGCTATATGGTTACGGTGATATTATTTTATCCTTTCAAATCACCACTCATTTTACATATGGTATGTACATGTGATGAAAGATTGTAATCCAGCTAGAATATCGATCATTATCATTAACCAAACAAATGCTTGCAAAGTTGCATATAAAAATGTAAGACTTTCGGAAAAAGAGAAAGTTTTAGAAATCGCAATTGGCTGGTTTCATCGAAATTGTAATGTACACAAAAGAGCGTACGAGAAAGCAAAATCTTAACTCAGATAGACACATTACGGTATGTGTTTGTTGATGTTCAACTGAGCGAAATAGTGTTACGCTTTGCCTCTTAAGGTCAATGATACCTTTATCTTGCTTTCATGAGATATTGTAGTTTAACATAACGTGCACTGAAGTTTTATTGAATACGTCCTGGTAGAGCTAGAACAAAGTTTGATTGGTCACCCAGATGTACATCTGCCAACCAACAAGCTGTATTCATAACCACCATAAATACTGCATAGTTATTCATTGGGCTAGTTCTGCTGGGCTAGTTCCGATGGGCTAGTACTTCTGAGCTTGTTCTGCTACTCAGACATGTATACTTAATCTTCCATCTAAGTGCATTTGTCGTACCCACCGGTTTGGAATAATGATGAAATATTCATCCTGATCCGCTGCAAAGGGATATCAAGGAAATTGAAGCATCAAAACAGAAACATCTTTTGAACTTGTAAAAACCCATTACAGTCCAGTCATGTGTTTTTCCTCCTCCGCAATGAGTCTTACCATATTGTGCAGCCATGGTACCCCTTTCTCAACTAATCACATATAGCCATGTAAATTGGAAAATTCACGAAATGAATAATATGATTTTGTTTAATTCTAATTACAAATGCACCTCATGCAGCGACAGTGAATACGCACAGACAAACGATTTTTATTACAAGCAATAGAAATTATATATATATATATATATATGCTTCTATTGAACTATCACGTCGCTCTTACTCTCTGAAAAGGTATGTATACGAAATTCTTACATTATATCTAATTATTTTTACATACTTACAATATCGTTACGTCTAAAGCACAGTAAACTAATGCTCCGAGATTACAGCAAGATTGTACAACACAACTTTTATCACAGTTAGTGATGCACGATATCCACACCACATCGTTTGTGATACATTAACGTGGCCACGTCTGTGATATCTAGTTATGATAACTACAGGCAATACGTCTGTCGGCTAGTGTGCCGTCAGGTGATGCTATCGTTAAAACAGAGGCATACAGGGCTGTTGGTCCAGCGTCTCGGGGATCTGCCCCTTGAGTCTTCCGGTTCGCGACGCATTCTAAACACAAATGTTGTGAGTAGATTAATTTGACCTTGAGTCACGTAGCTTCATGAAGATGAACACCAAAATCATTTAATAATGTTGTAAGAGTAGTGGCTAGTAGAGCGCTGACGTCGCCTATATGTAATATCCTGATATCGTGTCAGATTTTGTGTCCGAGAGAGGGGCACAATAAATTTCTCATATAAAATAGGCTATATGCTCATTCTTGAAATGCTTCATAGTGAAAACCACCATTGTAGATTTCATATGTGCATCAGCGTGATCACAAGCCCAAATATTTGCATATGGTTAATGATTCCACTTAATCTGTTACTATTGGCTGATGTTGACTGCGGTCTTGGATGTACTGTCCCATTAATTGCACCGTTTCGGTCTTTACCACCAAATGGCACTTCGCAACATAAAGTATCCACCAATTAAAGGTTTGGTAAGATTACACAGGCAAAGGCATGCTAGTATGTCGTATATGCTGTGATATAATTGCATGGTTGTGTAAACTGTCAGCGCAACTTGGTTCACAGGACACTAACAAGTTCATTCGTCACAGTCAAAGCACTAAAAGGCGATGAACATTATGCGACCTTGCCAGCCCAAGCTATATCATTTGTTTGTCACTCAATTTGCTTATTTTTGTTCAATTAACTTTATTTGCTTTATTTCATTCTAATTATTATACATTATATTATATGTGATAGGCTTGCAGAGGCACCTTGCAAGTGCAATAATAATATAGATTGTATTTGCACTGTTCTTTCTTTCTTTTTCTCTCTCTCTCTCACTATCTCGCTCTCTCGCTCGCTCGCTCTCTCTCTCTCTCTCTCTCTCTCTCTCTCTCTCTCTCTCTCTCTCTCTCTCTCTCTCTCTCTCTCTCTCTCTCTCTCTCTCTCTCTCTCTCTCTCTCTCTCTCTCTCTCTCTATATATATATATCTCTATATATATATATATATATATATATATATATATATATATATATATATATATATATATATATATATATATATATATATATATATATATATATATATATATATATATATATCTTTGTATTTATTGCTTGCCTGACTGTTTTTGCTGTTTTGATACATCCCATTGTATTTGAATTTGTCTTTAATTGTTGCATGAATGATAATCTAGGACATTATAATGCTGTAGCGGAATGAAATATGACCCTATTCAGAACATGATCATTTTGAATCTATTGGACCATAAAGAGAATGATTTTGACACCCTAATGGATTTATTTAGAGGGAAGAGAAGGTCAGTTTTTTTCTTACTGCTGATGAATCTGAACTGTAGGCAGGTTAATCAATGCAGAGGTTGGGCAACAGCGCATACCCAAAGATGAGAAAATACCCAATTAGGACATTAAAAGGCATGTGTGCCTGGCAAAGACTATATCTCTAAATGAAACTTGTGTAGCAGCACATGAGGCCTCTGATATAACCAAGCTCGACTCCCATGGGAGAATATCTAAAAAAAAAAGCCAGACGTTCCTTTTGCCTGACCATAAGCCTGAATATAATAATTTTGAATTCGTAAAGCTTACAGTCAAGTTAAGCACATGACTGATATGGTTAGCCAATTGTCTGAAAAGGTCACCAATATGGGCCAAGACAGTTCAAATGGTTTCCATTAACCCAAAGCAATTAAACATGCGGACAATATTCAGAGCAGAAGCATTATTAAATTTATCAACAGATACACACCGTGATCACAAGTATACAGAATGTCAAATAAATCAAAATTATGCGTAGACGGGTACCATAAGCCTGTTCATGGTGCTTTGTTATAGCACTGGAACAATGTTGGACACAAATACTATTGTTCTGCGTGTAATGTCAAAACATTCTCTATGGTGTGTTCGTTATCACCGTGGTATATGTATACATATACGTACACACACACACGCACACACATACACACACACACACACATATATATATATGTATATATATATATATATATATATATATATATATATATATATATATATATATATATATATATATATATATATATATATATATATATATATATATATATATATATATAATGTGGGCTACCTTGAATAAGCGCCGTGCATAATTACTACCCCCTGTGGGTCCGGGAGAGAATAAGCCCACTGTATCCTCCTGCATGTCGTAAGAGGCGACTAATAGGGGGCAACCTGTTGGCCGTGGGTTGCGACTTGTGTCGGTGGACAATGGGTTCCTCCTGTTGGTTGAGCGGAGTGGTCCTTGCAAGGGCCATATCAGTAATTACACGGCCATCTCCAATGTCAGTAATAATTTTGCTAATAATTGATTATTTAGTAGTAGATAAGCATTGCCCATGCAACAGTAGTCTCCAGCTAGCATTCCTACTAATTTATTTTCAGCTTAATTTACTACAACGTTCTCACTTATATAAGCCATGATGTATGGCACTGTTCCCGATGCAACATTCTTTCAAAGATCGCAGCTTATTTCTTATTTTCCATATAAACTGCTAGTCTATTATAACAGCCATTGGCACCAAAATTTATTCATGTATTCTAGGCATGGCTGTTGTCATCTGTTAACATTGATCCGGAAATTAAATTATCACACAAATTATGCTTCAATATATGTTATTCAGTTGGACACGGCAGATGTCCCATATGACGTTAGATCGGCAACATTAGCTTCAAGCCAGAATAACTATTTCCTTACTATTTCATTTCAGACCACAATGACTTTCTCCTTTATGTCACTTAGTAACATGTATCAAGGAAATGTATCATATATCTCGATCTTACCAGAGTCCATAGAGAGGAGTATGAATATCCTCATTTTGAACTCGCTGAGCTGGCAACTATCAGAGAAATGAATGTCAGGGCAGATGTGTGTCCGGCGTGTGAAGGTACATGTGTTTCGCTATCAGAAGAAATGCGTTTGTCAGGATAAGATATGAAAAACTGGATACCAAAGTTTATGCTGCCTTGTAACCAGAATAAGTGTGTCAATGACTAAGGATGTACCAGGACGACTTGACATACAGCGTTTCTTAAGAGCGTCATGAATATTCTATAAAAACAACATCAATAACTGCCGATGTGCTTGTTGCCAGGCAAAATTCTATCCACATCAAGGTCTTTCGGATATAAACTATCAAACGCTGATAATGTGCTGTCTTTTTTGTGGGTATCAACGACCAAATGGCCTTAGAAATTAAATACACGTCTTGTAATGGTCTGCCTTTCCGGTGTCACAGTATGGCAATTGCCACCGTGACTATTAAACCAGTGGTAAATATTCGTTTTAAGCACCAATACACGCCTCATCTTTCCTTTACTTGTACGATCAGTTCAAATAAGCACTTATCCTCGTTTCATTATTTACCCCTCACATGGACCTCGCCGCTCAACCAGCAGGATCCCATTGTCCAACGTCATGCAGGAGGATATAGTTGGTCTGTTTGTTCGTTACTTTGGGTTACTTCGCTTTCTTATCATTCTTAGCAATGTACAATCTAAGAGTAAATACATGTCAGCTTACATCACTTATGTGGCGTGGTACAAATGTCGTTCATTGATGTTATAGTAAAAATTCCTAGGCAAATGATGTATTTCTATTATCTGGTCTGGACATCTTTTTTATCCGTCAACCTGTAAGATATATTCTGCTTTCATACAGCTAACCACATGTGTCTCATTATTCCTAGCATTGACATAACTCTGTCATCACTTATTGCTTATCCTGTCCTGGCTCTACGATGGCCATCTCCAATGTCAGTTTGGGCCAGCGGTGTTAGTACCGGTTTACACTGTGTGGGCAGCGGTATTTCATTCCAAAGAACACCATTACAACCTATGTGCTCTACCTACCAAATCTACCAAGCAAGGTGCAGCACAGTGTGGACCAAAGGCCCGCCATGGATGCCACCAACTCTGCAGCCATGGGGGCACTGCTGGGTCGTGGTCAACTATTAGGGCCGTTGGGGTGCTAAAGGGAATGTAGACGTCCAAGTAGAACCGGCATATATCATAATTTCCCCCCTTGTCCTCCTCCGAAGACATACACAATTTTCAGTAAGGGGCGACAGAACCGCTATCATATCATAATATTGCCCCTCCCGATGCCCTCTTCCATAAATATACACACATTTTCAGCCAGGTGCTCCAGAACCCCCCTGCTACATTACTAAAAACTTTCCCTGACCTTTTTGGAGAACCTTATCCTTTGCAATCGCTTACTCATGATAACGATACACGTGTGCTTTCCCACATCAGACACAATATAAAGGACTACTGCTTTTCGCTCGATATCCATCGCTCAGAAAGCTGCCAACACAGCAAATTTACAATGAGGGCATTCATCTTTCTTTCCCTATTGGCCTGTGGTAAGTTCTATTATATCTTTGCGTGTAAACATATACACGTGACACTGTAATACAAGACAAGTTCACCATAATTTTCATCAGTAGATACATTATTGGATACATTAAAACGACAACAGGCTTGAATAACATTGATGAAAATACGATGAGCTGTGTGAATACAAAGGACGATTCTTCACTCAGAAGAACCCGTCGGCTTGTCAATACAACATTTGTTGTTGTTTTGTAGTTTGGGCCAGCAACGTGGAACAGCAGATTGTCGGTGGAAGCAATGCAGCCACCAACCAGTTCCCATGGCAATTGTCTCTCAGGGCCCCGACGAGCCACAACTGCGGAGCCATCATTGTTGCCATGAATAAGGGTGTTACCGCTGCTCACTGTGTCACCGGCTCAAGGTCAGTTATCATCGGCTCTCGGGACAAACAACACTTGTCCAATTTAATATGGAGTTTTCACCAGGCTTTGACTTGTTCCTTATTAAATCATTTGGACCTCATTGAATTGCCCTTGTTCTGACAGCTACACCATCCGCGCTGGAACGAACAGTCGCACTGCTGCTTGCAGCGGTAACTGTCAGGAGCGTACTGTAACCAGTCTCACAAGGGTGGGTACAATCGTGGTTAACATATAAGATCTATTTGTCGAATCACGTTGGAAAATTGCTATCTAAAGGCTTTTGATTTCCTGCTAAAACACATGAAAGCAACACGGTTATTTTGGCGGATTGCTCGTTACAGCATCCCAGCTACGGAAGTGGCGCTGGATCCTTCCCCAATGATGTTGCCACTCTTCGCTTCAGTGCATTGAGCGCCAATGCTGGAACAGCAGCTGTTGCGTTGGCAAGCACTGCTCAAGATAGTGGTGCTTCAAGGACTGGTTGTCACATCTCTGGATGGGGCAGGACCTGCGGTTTGTACATTTTGATTACTCCATGTATTTAACTCGAGGGAATGGGTGGATGCAGATCGTTCAGTTGTGATTTGCATGCGTGCTATTTCTCTAAGACTCCATTGATCTGATCGCAGGAAGGCAAACATAGTCGATTATTATTCAGTCATATTTACCATGTTGATATGATAGTAATTTGTATATTGACTGCAGGCTCATGTTCCCTCCCTGAATCCTTGGTGTTTGCCACCACCAACATCATCACTAGCGCCGAGTGTGCCAATCACTGGGGCGCCAGTAGTCTCAACTCCGGCCACGTCTGTGTTTTCACTGGCAACAACGGTGCCTGTAATGTAAGACACGCCACTCCATTATGCTATGTATCTATTTGTGCCTTTTTAAAAATCTAATGCTTCACCACCGTGTTATTAGCATATGCAATGGTTGTTGGTTTCTCATTCGTGTGCTATGCGTGTGTGGGCAGGGTGACAGTGGCGGACCCCTCACCTGTAGCGTCAGTGGAACTACCTACGTGTTTGGAGCCACGTCCTGGGGAGGCAGTGGATGCCCAGTAAGCAGGCCATCTGTCTACACCAGAATTTCATTCTTCAACAGCTGGATCAACAGCAACTAGGCCTTTAAGAAGAAATTTGAGAAATAAATGATGTTGACTATTAACTGCACTCTATCATTTCGATTATTAACTCACGCACCTTTCAATATTTAGGCTGATTATTGCAGTGTATTTGGATAATTTGCTGTGTCCGTGTTGGTATGTGCGTGAGTATATGATTATCTATATGGAATTGGGCTCCATTGTCTTTTCCACTTCTTTCTCTGCACTAGGTTGACTGTGTTCTGTCATATCTTTTATCCACAATACGAATTGGTTTGAGGCCACATTTTCGTGTCAGCCCTTGTTGACTGCCTGTCTAATTCATCTAAACAGTCGCCACTTGCACAATATTATTCATGGAAACACAAGTGAACGAGTAAGTCAGCTAGTTACCTGAAGCATGCAACAGAAGGTACATGTTGGAGTGGCTGACCACAGGGTAACAGGGGATGGTTCTCTTGGAGCGTAAGGTCACAATATACAATGGTATAGGGACCTCCCTTGACCCATAAAGGTTCCATGCAACACAATAGGTGGAAGAAAGTAGTTCTCTAGGTATGTGGAAGGTCATGATATACAACGATGAAGGGAACTCCACAGACTTATTGTGGTTCCAAAGAGCACAATTGGTGGAATGAGATTGGTGTAAGGTCGTAATACACAATGATACAAGGATATTCTGTGACTCGCGGTTCCATTGAGCATAATCGGAGTTAGAAGGTAGTTCTCTGGGTGTTTACGGGTGAAAATATTCAATAAAACAGGGACCTCCCCTTGACTCACAGCGGTTCCATAGAGCACAGATCCAGCAAGATCCCATTGCTCACCGTCACGAGTAGTTCCCTGTTAGTCGCCTCTTACGACATGCAGGAGGGTATAATTGGCCTATTTGTTCGTTACTTTGGGTTATTTCGCTTTCTTCTCATTCTTAGCAATGTACAATCTAAGAGTAAATACATGTCAGCTTACATCGCTTATGTGGCGTGGTACAAACGTCGTATATTGATGTTATTGTAATAATTCTTGAGCAAATTTTTTTATTCTTTTATCTACATCATTTTTATCCTCAAGCTGTAAAATATATTCTGCTTACATAGAGTTAACCACATGTGCCTCATTCTTCCTAGCATAGACATAACTCTGTCACCAGTAATTGCTTATCCTGTCCTGGCTCTGCGACGGCTGTTAAACTTTAAATTTCTAGCTTTTCTTATTTTGATGCTCCTTCGTTTTAGTAAGGTTACTCTCTGCTTGTGGTTGCTGGAGTGGGGATTCACCAGAGGAATAACGCGAGTCCAGAAGTAGAGTTGCTTATTGGGTTTATTTAAGTTTCAATAATGAAGCTCCCTGGGATCTCGGTCTGAATATCCTCTCTAATTAGATGATCTCCCTTAATTCATATGCGTGGACTGGTTATATAGTCCCCCGGGAGTTGGATTCCCCAGAGGACTTTGACCAACCCACGCTATTGGACCACGGCCTCTCGCCTAACGAGCCGCCATAATGCAGTGGACTCGTTAGCCATTAACCAGTGAGATAAGCACGGGTCATATCGTGCTGATAATGAATGGGGGAGGCAGGGGTAACTTTAGCTAGATAAAGTATTCCCAGACAGCACAACGCTGATGGGCCACCGGTGACCAGCTGATAGCCGTCAGCCCACTGGCGGCGAGCCGCTCATAGTGGCAAGCCCACGGGCCGACGGTGGCCCACCGATAATCAATTATTTCAAACTCAATTATTTTTAAATGCCAGGCATTTTTCTGAAATCAAGTAGACATGAAGATTTTTATTAACAATAATTATATTCATATACAATTTTCTCACTGAAAGATTATAATTAAATTACTAATCACATAGGAAAATAGCAGTATGTGGCTGGTGAATGATTTGGATGCCTTGGCCAGGATATGGATTATATTAATTCATAAATTAATTAAATTAATTGACATGTGGGGAATTCTTTTCTAAAACAGAATATAATATCACTTGCCAGCTTTCTGTTGGGCCCGCATCTTTCGCCCGCCATCACTATCACCCGCATTTTTCAGCCATAGCTGAATACCAGCCTCCATCTGGGATTCTGTGAGGCGGTTAAGTTTGCCAGCTTCTGTAAATCAAGTGGCTAAAGAATACCGAATGCAAAGACTATGTACATCAACACTGATGAAATGAAATTATCTAATTAATTTAACTTGTAATGCAAATAATGCTGAAGATGGGGAAAAAAACTGGTATAAATTTTCTACCTAGAATGACAGTAGCTAAAGACAGATTGGCCAGGCCCTGCCTGGGGGCCTTACCGGACCAGTTGTACTGTGGCCAGGTTGGTGATGAATAGGCAACCCATGATTCTGTTGATCACCTCTTTGGTGGAAAATCCACCAAGGGTTGAGAGATGACTAACCTACAAATGCAAAAAAAAAATAAGTTAATATTTGCATATCGATGATAATCTATGATAAAGTTAGGTCTGATTACATATATTTATATTATAAATATATGTAATATATATATGAGCTTATGCTCATCAAATAGTGGATAACTGCACTCTGTAATTTCGATTATTAACTCACGCACCTTTCAATATTTAGGCTGATTATTGCAGTGTATTTGGATAATTCGTTGTGTCCGTGTTGGTATGTGTGTGAGTATATGATTATCTATATGGAATTGGTCTTTTCCACATCTTTCTCCGCACTTGATTGACCGTGTTCTGTCATATCTTATATCCACCATACGAATTGGTTTGAGGCCACATTTTCGTGTCAGCCCTTGTTGACTGCCTGTCTAATTTATATAAACAGTCGCCACTTGCACAATATTATTCATGGATTCTCAAATGAACGAGTAAGTCAGTCAGTTACCTGAAGCAGGCACCAGAAGGTTCATGTTGGAGTGGCTGATCACAGGGTGACAGGGGATGGTTCTCTTGGAGTGTAAGGTCACAATATACAATGGTATAGGGACCTTCCGAAGATTCCATGCAACACAATAGGTGGAAGAAAGTAGTTCTCTAGGTATGTGGAATGCCATGATATACAACGATGCAGGGACCTCCATAGACTTATTGTGGTCCCAAAGAGCACAATGGATGGAATGAGTGTGTAAGGTCGTATTATACAATGATACAGGGAGTTTCCGTGACTCGCGGTTACGTAGAGCATAATCGGAGTGAGAAGGTAGTTTCTGGGTGTTTACGGTGAAAATATTCAATAACAGGGGGACCTCCCTTGACTCACAGAGGTTCCACAGAGCACAGTTGGTGGAAGGAGGTGGTTCTCTAGGTATGTGTTAAGTCACATAATTCACAACGATACTCGCAGTCAATTATAGGGGAACGTTCTTTATCTATCTGCCAGGTAGGGCCGGGCTATTGACTTGATTGTGTTTTTGGGGACACCTCTGGTGGGGATGGTCATTTTGTTTCTAATTAAGGGGTGTCCAAATTGTTTTGACTTTTTGTGTAAATTTGGGAAACCCAGCCCTATCCTGCTATATCAAGAACGTTCCCTAAGAACACTGTTAGAGGAATCTTTCGTAAATGAATAGTCACCCACAATCTCAGATACTTCCCATCCTTTCCTCTTTTAAATGAGTTAATATGTGACACCCCTACCCCTGTAAAGCTAGCTTTCTTGCTTATGCACGCTCTTCGTTATAGTAAAGTTACTCACTGCCTGTAGTTGCTGGAGTGGTGACTAGCCAGAGGAAAATAACGCGAGTACTGGAGTAGAGTTGCTTATATGGTTTATTCAATTTCAACAATGAAGCTCCCTGGAATCTCGCGGTCCGAATCGTTTCTCTGACTAGATGATCTCCTTGTACCTGTTCGTTGTCTCTAGCTTTGAGCCGCTTGTGGCAACAGAGGCCATTCGTTCGGCTATTCAAAATTTAACGCTGTTCCCCCCCCCACCTGTACCTGTTGTTGTTGTTGTTGTTGTTGATTCAATGTACAGCGAAAGGCGGTCAAATGATTCTGGTTAACACAGGACAAATAAGATAGTTGAACATATTGAAGGGTTATTTTTATGATGTAAGAGCAGAAAAGTTTGGAGCTTTAAATGGGCCTCTTGGTTTTTCATTAATTTAAATGATAGGAAGAGAAAACAATGAATGAAGTGCACATTACAAGGGTATAAGAAAGTGCATCTAAGAAGATTTCACACACTGGGGGCTACTCCAGTGCATTAAAGTAAGAAATAAAAGGAGCCCTAAAGATCCCATGTTGGATGTGCATAGGGGTACCTAAATAGGAAAAACTCAGGAGGGACAGAAGAAAACTAAGTGCAGAGATGATTGGAAGAGGATGAAAGATACCAATTTGATGGATCAACAATTAATGTGGGTTGGAAGTAGCGATAAGTTAATTGTTGATAACAAAACGTTTGGTAGTGAGAATATAAGAAATGGTAGTTTTGATAATATTGGAGCACAAAAGATTTTTAATGTTTAGGGAGTATTTAGCTTGTTTAAGTTTGCTTATGAGAGGAATGCGCTGGGAATGATATTTCGGGCATACAAACATGTAATGATAAATGTTTTCGGGGGAATGGCAGTAGTTACAATTGGGATTTTGGTTGTTATTATATTTTGCTTTATAGAAATTGAGAGGGGGGTTATTCAAAGCTATTGAAGTTAGGATTCGATCGGAAAGAGTATTTGGATGAAATATTTGGGGTTTAAAATCTATTGTAGGTTTGATTAGTTTATATGAAGAGTTTGATGAGTCCCAATCTTGTTGCCAGGTTTGGGTGACAAGATTCTTAATGAGTAGATAGTGAGTATTTAAGTCGAGAGAAATGGGTTGAATAAAGGGATCATTATGTGATTGATTAGCTGCCGAATCTGCAATTTCATTACCAATGATTCCACAATGTGCTGGAATCCATATTATTGAAGCAGTTGAATTTTGGTAAGAAAGTAAGGAGGAAAGATATTGGATTTCTTTAATGAAGGGATTAAGGATTTTACCTTTAAAAGCTGTAATGACTGATAGGGAATCTGTGAGAATTATGGGGTTGATGAAATGTAATTGAAGAGCTAATATTAAGGCATTGATAATAGCCAGTGCTTCAGCTGTAAAGATAGAAAAGAAGGGCTGAATTCGGGTAGATTTGGTGTATTGAATGGACGGAATAGTTAGAGCAAAGGAAGTACTGATATTATTTTTGGAACCATCTGTATAAATGTGGGTGGAATTGGCTGGTAGGTTGTCAATGAAATCAAGCGCTAGAGATTTGTTAAATGATGGATTGTCATGAGATATTTTTTCTGATAATTCGGTATTGATAGTAGGATTAGAAAGATGCCAAGGAGGAATATGACAGGGAGACTCAGAGGATATTATAGGAAGATGTCGTGAGAAAGGGATGGTGAAATGACTGATAGTTTTACGCTGTCTAGAAGTGTGAGAATACCAGGTTTCTTTAAAAATGAATTTGGTGGGGAGATTGTATGTGACAGCTCTAGCTTGATATCTAAGGGTGGCTCTGAGTATTTGGAGGGGAATGGGTGGAAATCCAGTGGATACCTGAAGGGAATTTATAGATGTAGATCGATGTGTTCTTGTAATGGCTCGGAGCGTGGCTGATTGTGCTTTCTCTAATTTGAGGAGGGTTGTCTTAGATGCAGTAACTATGGCTGGAGCCCCATAAAGGATATGTTGCAAAGAATGGGTTGCGTGTATTTTACAGGATGTCTCCTTGTTTGCGCCCCAGGAGGTGCCGCTTATGAATCTGAGGAGGTTGGTAACCTTCTGACATTTTGTAACTGTGAGCTGCACGTGTTCCCTCCAGGTAAGACCTTTATCAAGAATGATACCTAAAAATTTAACGGAATCATGTTCTGGGATGGGTTTATTATCAATGAAGAAAGTGGGAGTGTTGTGAGCTTTATTTGCACCAAAATGTACAACTTTGGATTTTGAGGGAGAAAATGTGACTCCCCATTTAGAGGCCCATTTGTCAATGCTATTTAGACGTGTTTGTAGGGATTTGGTTAATTTAGAGGATAATTTGCCAGTAGCCCAGATGGTAATATCATCAGCATATACAGAAGCAGAAGAAGGAATGGGAATATCATTTATAAAGATGTTGAATAAAGTAGGGGACAAAACACTTCCTTGAGGTACTCCATTTTCTGTACTGTGAGGATTGGATAAAGTATTATTAGCTTTAACTTCTTTAAATTTCTGTTTGATAAAAAGTTGTGGATCCAATTAAGTGCTAAACCTGATATACCTAACTGTTGGGCTTTGATTTCTATAGAGGCTCGGTTTGCCATATCAAATGCTTTGGAGATGTCAAGAAATATGGCATGTGTTTTTTTGTTAGATATCAAACCTTTGTTAATGGAGTCTGAGATGAGAAGGATGTTATCAATAGTACTGCGGTGAGGACGATAAGCAGATTGCTTGGGATTAAAAAGGTTATTATGATGCAAGTGCCAAGAGATTCTGTTATTAAGGATGGATTCAAAAATTTTAGAAGCAACACTAGTAAGACTTATGGGACGGTATGAAGAAGAAAGGTGGGGATTTTGGCCAGATTTAAGAATGGGAATAATGATAGAGGTGTTCCAAATAGGAGGAGTTTTTGATGAGATCCACAACTGATTAAATATTTGAAGGAGTACCTCAAGGGAATCGGGGGGAAGGTGGTAGAAAAATGGGTAGATTAAAAGATCTTTACCAGGGGCGGAGTTTTTAGTTTTGTTTACAGCTGATAAGATTTCTTTAAGGGTTAAAGGTTCATTGAGGGGGGAGTTAATGTTAGAAGGATTAGATTGAGTATATGAAATAGATTCTGGATTGAAATCTGAAGGAAGATTTGTATCAGAGCTAATTTGTGCATGATATTCAGCTAAAAGATTGGCAATTTGTTGGTTGTTCCCAGTGAAAAAGTTTTCATTTTGAAGTTTAAGAGGAGGGATGCGAGATTGAAAATATTTACCTTTGAGCCTGTTTACTGTTTTCCAGAGCTCTTTAAGATTTGGAGAGTTAAGAGATGAGCATTTATTGTGCCAGAAGAAGGATTTGCTTGTTTTAGAGTGAGTTTAACAATGGCTGATTCTCTTTTATATTGAATATAATTTTGAGGGGTTTTGTGATGATAATATTTATTTCTTGCTTTGTTTCTGGATTTAATGGCAGAAGAACAGGAGTCAGTCCACCATGGGTGAGCCTTAGGTTGATTTTGGTTGCGTGATGTAAAGGGAATAGATTCATGAGCAATGTTAATGATTTCCTTGTAAAAATTATCATACGAAGTGAAAGGATCGGATGAAATGATGGCAGCAGTTAATTTTTTTAAGCATAGTTGTTTGAAAAGAGGCCAGTTGGCTTTTTTGATATTCCATCTTGGTTGAGGAGAAGGAATATTAGATTGAAAAGGGATGTTATTAGATATTGAGATAATAGAATGATCACTTCCCATTGTGTTGAGGTAATTAAGAAAAGAAAAATTGTGGGAAATATCATTAGACGAGAGAAATAAATCTAAAATATTTGTACCATATTTATGAAAGTGAGTGGGAGTGTTATCATTATGGAGGGTAAGGTTGCTATCCTGAATGATTTTGAAAAGAGAGTTACCTTTGCAATTAGAGGAAGAGTGGTGCCAGAAGGAATGATGGGCATTGAAGTCTCCCATTATTATAGAATGAGGGAGGTCAAAAATAGGATGGTATTGGTTGGGATCAATAGTTGGATTGTTGTCATAAATATTGGATATGTGATATGTTTGATTAGCAATGTTGATTTTAATGGTTTGATGTTCAATGACTGATGGTAGATTAATAATGGAAAAGGGGATATCTTTATGGATTAGCATAGCTAGACCTCCATGATGAGAAGAGAGACGATCATTTCTAATGGTTAAATAATTGGGAAGGCTAAAGTAAGAATTAGGCTTAAGAAATGTTTCTTGTAGACAAATAACATTAGGTTTGGGATTTGTTTTAATAAGAAAATTAGAGAATTCGTTTAATTGCGAGCGGATACCTCTGCAATTCCATGACCATATGGTTAAGTGATGATTGATAACTGGGTCTGAAATAAGGGACGGTTGGGTTGATTGTGAAATATTGGGGGAAATGACCATGAAGGCTATAATTAGGGTTGTTAGAATAGTAATGTTAGCGGTGAATGGGAAAAGATTCAGATTGAAGTGTATTCGATCTACTGAGAAGAGGAATGTCCGATGATTTGGTGTAATTGACTGGTGACTTGAACGTGATGATTTATGGCATAAGCAATTGTGTGAGAGGCAATGTTGACTTTAAGGAGTTCAAAAGCAATAATGGCAAGAGTTTTAGATTTAGTTTCAGCAGATAGGGGAGATGATAAGATGGCTGTTGACAAGTAGACAAAATCTGAGAGTTGAGATAGTTGTTGTGTCGGAGCAATGTTAGCTGAAGGGGGAGATGAAGAGGGGGTAGAGTGATGAGGAGGGGATGTAATTGGAGAAACTTGTTTGGGAAGATCAGAGGTTGAGATGGATGATGAGGTAAGCGGAGTGACTGGAGGATGGGGTTGATCAAGAGGTTGAGATTGGGCCTTGGGGGCAGGCTTAGTAGGAAGAGATGTATGGGCAGGGGGTTGGAGAGGAGGGGAAGGTGGGACGAGAGAAACAGCTTGTGCATATGTTATTTGCTTTGTTGTTTTGATATCAGTGATAGTTTTTGCCTTGACGTATGCTTTGCAGCCTTTGAAGGCAGCACTATGGGATTCACCACAATTTGAGCACTTTTTGATTAATGTTGAACATTCTGAAAATTGATGATGTTTTTCCACAAGTTGGGCAAGAGGTTGTGTTAGGGCAATAGGTTACTGTGTGGCCAAACTGATTGCACTTAAAGCATCTAATTGGTGGGGGGATGTAAATTTTGACATTATGGAATGAATATCCTATTTGAACTTTGGAGGGCATTTGAGATGTGGAGAAGGAGAGTTCAATTGACTCAGTAGGATTTACTTTGCCAAGTCTGCGGATAGCTGTTACATTGTACTGTTTGAGGACATCAAGTAATTGGCTGTCTGAAATGTCTCTTGATACACCATGAATGATTCCTTTAGTTTCTTTAGCTTTGGACGAGATGACTTTTGTGTTGATAGAAAGATTGCAGAGCTTTTGGATAGACTTGATGAGGGGAGCTTGAGCTTTTGAAACGTAGAGTGTAATTGACGAACCAGTTTTTGCTATTTTGAAGGATGGACAATGAGGGAGGAGATTTCACTGTGGATTGCAATTGGGTTGAACTTAGCAATGTTGACTCGAGGACAAAAGATGTTTATTTTTACAACTTCAGGGATGATGGTTTGATTTGGGGATACAGAAGGTGACCGACGTCTTTTTTTGACTGGGGTTTCATGATAAGAACAGTCAGATGAAAGTGATGAGGAATCTTCTAATAAGTCAGGAGAGGAATGACACGAGGAGAATGATCTGGCCGGAGAAAGGGCCATGGGGTGCAAGTCAGTATGAGATTGAAGATTTGCTATGGAGAGTGGTTCCTCCATACCGAAAACATTTGAAATAATGAAAATGAAATGAAATAGATATGGATGACAACTGAGGATAAAGTAACTGAAGATATATGAAGAAAACAAAACCAGATATGCGCCAGAAAAATGTGCGATAATATGACAGTGAACAAATAATAAAAGATTAAAGACTCAAGTATAATGAAGTGGTAGTGGTGGATTTCACGGGTAGCTGGCAGCGGTATTCACGAACCCTCGAACCGTGTGTCGCCTTCTGAGTCTCGCAACCTCCGATAATTTTCCCCCTGTACCTGGCCCATCTGTGCTCCTTATAAAGGGTCCACACAATAGGCCAGGTTAAAACAATCCGGGTGGACTCGCCCTGCTGTAAGGATTGCTACAATCAGGATTACACCCCTCCCAAAGAGTGGTGTGGTGTAACCCGGGCTCTCGTGCTGATAATTAAAGGGGGAGGCTTTTTAAGAACGTATGAGCCAGAATAGTATTATAACACCTCTTCTCGTTTGACCAGGATATCTAGTGGGACCCACTCTCTCTTCTTCGAACAAGGATACCTAGTGGGACCCACCCTCTCTTCTTTGAACCAGGATATCTAGTGAGACCTACACTCTCCTCTTTGAAACAGGATATCTAGTGCGATCCACCGTCTCTCATTTTAACCAGGATACCTAGTGGGACCCACCCTCTCTTCTTTGTGGGACCCACTCGCTATTGCTTTAACGATGATACCGGGGATGATACCTAGTGGCTGCCCCTCTCTTCTTTAAAAAAGAACACCTCTGGGTTGAGACTAGGTGTCCCTTAATAAACAGGGTCTTAGCCAGAGACCCGGCCATTGTACGGGTGAGTCGTAAATTTGGACGGCCTGGAATTTCCCCCTATAGCCCGTCCACCCGTCCACCCACAAGCCCGTCCACGCGCCTCGCAGGCCGGATACAAGGAATTAGCCAAGCCAGTTTAAACAGCTCATTTAAAGACAAACAGCGACGCAGCACGCTGGCCGCTCATCTACGATCAAAATAAATACTGTGTATAGATATACGTCATGATATGGGACGTTATGACATATGTGTATATTCTATGTTGTTGTGACTTGAATGGGGTGAGGAACCAGTTTAGTTCGTTTTAATAAATACACGGCATGCTCCTGAGTCCACTGATTGTCTGATTATACATGGCACAGTCGGCAGAATCCGCAATCCAAGAATCTTCAACATCAAGGAGAAAACCCTCCGATATGACTTCAATATCAAGCATGTCCCAGGCGTCAATCACAGGGCACCAGATGCCTTCTCTCGTCAGGGACGAAAGTCTGCATCTGCACTCCTTCTCTTGGCAGAAGATCAAGCCATCGAGGGTTGCTCTAATACCCTATCACTTGCTTGTGCACTAGCCACGGCCTCCTCAATAGCTGCAGTTGACCTCCTCTACACCGATAGCAACTGTACAAGAGCCATCACCATCAACCGCATCAAAGATGCTGCCTGCCATGACACACATTACTCAGAATTACTGGACTTGTGTACCCATGGATTTCCCTAGCTCAGCAGTCCAAATACCCTTACACTTACGGCCATACATGAAGCTGCGTGATGACCTATACGTCACTGATGGCCTGGTCATGTATGGCGAGCGGATTGTGGTACCAAGCAGGCTCAGAAGGGAAGTGTTGGAGTGCCTGCACTCTGCACACCAGGGGACCGTCGGCATGCGATCAAGAGCCTCCACATGTGTATTTTGGCCCGGCATCTCAGCTGACATAGCCAGCAGACGTGCACACTGTCACACGTGCAATACCATCGCCCCATCCCAGGCACGCATGCCGATACAACAATCACCATGCCCCATCTACCCCTTTGAGCAAGTGGCCTCTAACTACTTCACCCTCCAGGGCCGTGACTATCTAGTGTATGCGGACCGCTACACACTGTACACAGGTTGGGTATCTATTGCCCAATCGCCAGCCACAGGTTCCACGTCATCTGCCCTCATTAAGGATCTCCGCACCCTCTTCACAACTTATGGTGCACCCATGGAACTTGCAAGCGACGGCGGCCCACAATTCGCTGCCCGCACCACACAGTTTCCTCGCTACCTGGGGTGTAGCCTGGAGAGTATCATCCTCTCACTACCCACAGAGCAATGGCAGGGCCGAACTAGCGGTCAAAACGGCCAAGCGCATACTGAGGGAAAACATCACTCCCAGTGGCAGCCTCGACACTGACAAGGTAGCCCGTGCCATGCTGCAATACCGCAACACACCCCTCCAAGATGTAGGATCATCCCCAGCCCAGCTCCTGTATGGCCGAAACCTGCGTGACCACCTACCCGCGTTCTCCAGCCATCTACAAATACGTCCTGAATGGCTCCAACTGGCAGAGGACAGAGAGCGTGCCTTGACACGCCGCCATCTGAGCTCACAAGAGACGTATAATGAACACACCCGCCCTTTAGCAGACCTCAAGGTTGGTGACCATGTCCTGGTCCAAAACCAATCGGGACCACACTCCACCAGATGGGACAAAACGGCCATAATCACAGAGGTTGGACATCATGACCAATACGTCATCCGTATGGACGGCTCGGGCCGCTGCTCCACCCGCAATCGACGGTTCCTACGGAAGTGCACCCCATTTATGGCGGACTCACCCATCCCAAGACACACCACACAGTCCCTGACATCACCCCTGAAGGAGCACCCAACGCCGGTACCTATGGATCGTACCATCACTGGCTCCGGACATGCAGAACCCAAGCTGGCATCAGATGTGCTCCCACATGTTTTACCATGATCTAATAAACTTTTGGTCGACACTGTTGCCCCCCCCCCCCCCCCTAGCTTTCGGGCGAAGGCCAACAAACTACGTTATGATAAGGGGTGGGGGATGGACGGGCAGTTTTCAAATCCCGGCTAAGACCCTGCTTAAAAAGGGATCCTAGCGTCACCCACCCCTCTCCTCTTTTAACGCGGATTTCTTATGGAACTCTTCCATCTCCTCTTTTAAAAAGGATACCTAGTGACACCCATCCTCTCCCTCTTGTTCAACCTATATATACCTAGTGAAACTTATCGCTGTCCTCTTTGAAAGATGGTAACTATTGGGTGAGTGAGTGAGAATTGGGTTTAACGGCACACCAACACGTATGTGTTATATGGCGCCTAGAAAGGTTAATAGATAAGTTTGACCTGATTAAGCAGCCGCCTTCTAAGATAAATGGGGAAAAGGGGGGCATACAAGTGGATGATGTTGAAAAAGATAAAAATGCAAATAGTATCCTAGGGCAAGTCACCATCAGCCGATTGACTGGACCATGCCATTCCAGCTTCTCGTCTAGGCGAAGTTCGGGCCAGAGTAGTGTGTTGCAGATACGGCCCTCAAAAGGACCGCTCCACTCAACCACTTTGATCCCATTGTTCACCGAAAGGAGTCGCAACACACGGCCAACAGGTTGCCCCCTATTAGTCGCCTCTTACGACATGCAGAGGGATACAGTGGGCCTATTCTACCCCCGGACCCACAGGGGGGGGGGTACTATTGGGACCAACCCTCTCCTCCTATACATAGAATACCTAGTGGGACTCCTAATTGAACACACCCTCTCCTTTTTAAAGAGGATAACTAGAGGGACCATACCCCTTCTTTGTCAAAGGATATCTAGTGTGACCCGGGGGGGGGGGGACTTAAGTGTATAGACGGGGTATGTTTTTCCGGCCTCTCGACTTGTACGACGGGTTTGATTGGGCCTCATACTTGTACGACAGGGTATGTTTTTCTGCTTCAATCTTTACGACGGGTTTTTGGGGGGCTTCGTATTGTACGACGTGGTATGTTTTTCTCTTCCCAACTGTATAACGGGTTGAATATACATATTTCCTATCGATCGTTGACAATACAAATGCATACCTTGTACGACGGGGTATGCTTTTGGCTATTTTGACCTTGTACGATGGGTACGGGTTTTCGAGGTCCCGCGGCACACCCCTATCCAGAATAAGGCCAAGTGCCCCCCCCACAGGAGTGTGACCCACCCCTCACATCTTTCAAAGAGAATGCCTATCCTCTTTAAAGAAGATACCACTCTTCCCATCCCTCTCCTCTCTGGGGAGGATTCTCAGTGGGACCCACCCTTTCTTTATTAATGAGGGTCTACATTTTATTGACAGGTGCTACCCAACTGATTTCCTGTCATATTAATAAGTTGCAGTAGCTGGGATTTTTCAAAATAATGGCTGTATGATTAAGTTCACACTTCAAATGGTCATTTGCATTTATTTTTTCATCATGAAATATTTTCATCATAGACATTTTTACCTTCTGCAATTTGCCAAACAAAAATGATATTGATTAATTATAAAATAAAAAGTTCCTATCAAGCTGCAAATATACCCCATTTAAAGAGTAATTTATGTCTAAATTACACATTTAAGACAAATCAAGAAAATAAAGCACATTTAAATACATATGTAAAAAAACATGCTACATAACATGGCACAAAATCATTAAAACTATCACTTGACAAAGTCCAATCAAAATGAGAAACAGCACTGTCAACTTAGTAATGACCATCAAATTTTGAAGATAAATCATCACATTCGACTTTTTGGCTCTTGCAAAAATTGACAAGCCAGATGGGCAGCATGTTTAGAACATCCCCAGCCTAGTGCGATTCCGTTTCCACCATGACCATAGTTATGTACAACCTGTCACACATAGCATTACATTAACAGCTAGTGTGATCCTCATTTGATCAAACCATGAGCTATTTCACATTCATACAATTAGTTCGTTTTCACAAAATAATACACAGCTGAACCTGGTGGGAAACATTCCACATATTCATACCGTGAAGCGAGTGAGAAGATGGTTTAGATCAATATCAATATCCAAAGGAATAACAAAGAAGTTACACGAATGCAGGCATGGCTGAAGACCACATCAGCTGAGAAATCTTCACTACGGTTAGTCCTCACCTTCAGAGTTTTATTTCTATATTGTCTCTTTTCGCTGTCCACTCTCACAGGATTCCTAGAAGGTCTTAAGCCCACCCAGTGCCACATTATTTCTGCATTCTAAGATAATAAAAAAAGTCAAACATGTTATAAAAAGCCACTAGTATGATATACCAGTAGAAAATACATAAATTTACCTAGAAAACCATTTACAGTCACAATTTTGCCGTAAATTTAGTGAATATCCACAAATCAGACGGGGCAATCTGCTTTAAAGTTGTGTCAGTGGGGCAAGGTAGATGTTAATATACTCAACCTCTGGTAAATTTTTATATATCAACACAAACTCAATGAATATGTTCTATTGCATTTCCAGTCAACATTGCCATACATTACCTTAAGACTAGGCATGAACTTGAAGGCTCGCTCCAGTATGGCATCTGTGTCTTCCTGTCTCACTTTACTGTCACCATCTCCAGCCTGCCGGGTACCCCCCACAGTCACAGACTCCATGCTAAATACAAATACACAGTGTACATTGTTATGTCAACACAAGAAGTTCCAGTGACCTCATAGTTATTGACAATATTTTCAAGTGGATGAGCTATTCCTCAAATCATTCTTGGGCCTAAGGGTGCTACATAGGATAAGACAATCAAATAAAACAGTACATTGTAAAAAATATATGCTACTACTCTTATATTTCACACACAGAACTTCTGAATTTACAATTAACAAAAAGACAACATTCTGTTTTACACTGGCAAATTTTGGGCTGAAACCTTCAACTACTTGTGTTAAATTGTTCTCAAAATCAACAAAGTCATTACCCAGGAATGATCCAGCAATTGTGATCCACGTACAGGAAGTGTTTCACCCATGGAGCCTTCATCTACATCACACACACGGTATACAGCTGGCCACACTTGTTTAACAGAATGGTCTATAGCAAATAAGTGGAAAGATAACAATATTGATCTATCAGGGAACAGTTAGTATTGACGTAGTAGTAGTAGGAATGACCTTGACCTACCCGTATCATCTGGCCCCTGTTTGGTTTCACGAGGTCATCACCGACCAGCTGGGCAGCTCCAAGACCCGAGCAATTGACCAGCACATCACATCGACTAACAAACTCCTCCAAGCTGTCAATCCGTCTCTTCTCAATCTTCCCACCATTTGCTTTGAACCTGTACCAATTGAATTGATTCAAACAAACAAACTCTGATATGACCAAGAATATACAGGATAAGGACTCAACATTTCCATTTCTATTAAAAACCACCTCATTGGCTGGCGGTGAGAACTGCATATTAGAGAAATACCAAAGAAGAATATCATTTTAAGTCACATGATATATAATGACCTCTTCATGAGGAATGGGAGATACCAGCGACACTCGATCATGACTGTGGTCATTCTGAAACCCTCCCTGTGAGGCAGAAAACAATACTCAATTGAAGCACTTGGTTGAAAAGCTGCCTAATAAAGTCAAACACTAATCAGAAATAAAATATGACGCCCAATGGTAATAGTAATGGGGTTTTACGTCACCTTCAACAACGAGGTGATATCTTAATGGCTTGATGCCCAATGACATCAGTACAAGTTGCAGCTCTATCACTTGGGAAATGCAGTGATGTGGAAACGCTGAAGACTCACCGACAGTTTTCAGTGGCAGGAAGCATAGTGCACTCCACCTGGGAACATGGCCGGCTGTCGTAGACTATATCTCTATATATCCGATCCTGGATCAAATCAAGATCCAAAAAAATCATCATAATCCAATCAATAGTGCAAACTGCAATATATCATAAGATACAAAGAGAACTTTGTATTTACTCTACACCAGCAAAATAATATACCACAACAATACAACCTATGTTTCACTTTTTCATGATTCAAATCGACAACCATGGGGTGGTTGCAGGAGGACAAGTCAGAAGGAGTCTAGTTGGCGAAAACACCCCAGGCAAACAAAAGCCACTTGAAATAAGCCAGGCAGCTTTGACAATATAGTCTAATCGTAGTAGTTATTTGGCAGATGACCACATTTTATAGTTTTGTAGAATAACAACAGAAACTACACATACAAGACTTGAATGTTACAAAAACGATCCCAAGTTTATTCTATGGCTTCCTTTAATTCCTGAGTAAATAAATTGCATGACCTGTAGTGTGACACAGAAATGATGAGCCTCAACCTCACATCCAATTGAAACTCCACAGCCCTATTTTGCCCCTGCCCCAATGACTTATAACCACTCATCATCCAGCTGACATCTGTTCAGAATGCATTTAGAAAACGTACAAGGAAATAAACTAACTGAGACTAGCCGATGATTGAATATTAGGTAGGTGCTCTGTGATGACTGGCTAGCTGGAAACAAATGCAAAGCTGGCAAACTAACACCTGGGTAGTGGGACGGGGGATGTATTAAATCTTCCTTGATCAGACTCATGTGACACCACCGCTACTGTGAACATTGTCAGACGGATAAGATAAATTACAATACAACCTGCAACAACAAGTTTACATCATATATATTGAAGTAATTTCAAGTATGAAACTTGGTGAGAGGCATTACCTTTTCTGCGCGCTCATTAATCATCAAGTGGTAACCGGATATCATAGAAGCACCAGCCTCCTTGGCATCAGCTGAGTGCACAAGCTTGTCATAGAATTCAAACGAATCCTTGGCCCATTGACTACACAGACAGAGAGGCAACACAGGTGATTTATATAATTAAGGAAGGTAGAATGTTTTACGACATGGTTTGTCAATCTAATTGATCTGAGTATCACTCATATTCCATACTTACACAAGCAAGTGTCTGGGCACACCAGGAATATGATCCATTGTTGGGCGGAATACTCCAGCCGCCCCATCACTGGTTGTCATATCATTAAATGATTCAGCCACTATGGTGACAGTGACATTTGACAAGGATTCCTGAATTTGAATTGCGGTACTCAGGCCCATTATACCGGCACCAATAACAACCACAATGTTCTCCCCCATGTCATGCGCGATGATGTATCTTAATTCCAAGGAAAACAATCTTCAACTGTCCTAGGTAGTAATGGTAATGGTTTTCAAACAGCGACCCTTAAACCCAGTTCAGCACATTTGATCTGTTTCTGAGTTGATTCTAGCTGTAGATTTCGATAATGAAGATCAAGAAAATGGAAGTAGAAGCCATCGACGGGTCGTTGATCAGCTGATCAGAGGCGATCATCAGGTGATCATCATAAGTACAAGGTTCACTTGGACAGGTGTGTTGTTACCGCGGACCGTCTATATACACGAGATCTTCGGGACTATGTACACTAGCAAAATGCTTTATGATCGACTCATTATGATCTGTAAAGCGGAGTTAGGGTCAACTCGTACCCAAACCAACTCGTACCCAAGTTTTAAGATTAATACCGGACTTGCATGTGATTCACTTATGTACAATAACGTTGAGTATATACATCATCAATATAAATTTTCCTTATTTTGACAAGCAATGCTGTCGCCCTAAACAGCTAAACTACTCTCATTGCCGACGCACCATGGCTAAAATAGCCCTAGCTCGCCCGTCACAAGCGACCAGAATAAACGCTGTGATCCGATCAGCTGCCTGATAAACTCAGTGATTCCATCAGCGGCCTGATAAACTCAGTGATTCCATCAACATCCTAATAAACTCAGTGATCCCATCAGCGGCATGATAAACTCAGTGATTCCATCAGCGGCCTGATAAACTCAGTGATTCCATCAGCGGCCTGATAAACTCAGTGATTCCATCAGCGGCATGATAAACTCAGTGATCCCATCAACATCCTAATAAAACTCAGTGATCCATCAGCGGCATGATAAACTCAGTGATTCCATCAACGGCCTGATAAAACTCAGTGATTCCATCAGCGGCCTGATAAACTCAGTGATTCCATCAGCGGCCTGATAAACTCAGTGATTCCATCAGCGGCCTGATAAACTCAGTGATTCCATCAGCGGCCTGATAAACTCAATTCTCAGTGATTCCATCAGCATACTGATAAACTCAGTGATCCCATCCATGATAAACTCAGTGATCCATCAGCAGCATAAAAACTCAGTGATCCCATCAACATCCTGATAAAACTCAGTGATTCCATCAGCGGCCTAAAAAACTCAGTGATCCGATCAGCGGCCTGATAAACTCAGTGATTCCATCAGCATCCTGATAAAACTCAGTGATTCGATCAGCGGCCTGATAAACTCAGTGATTCCATCAGTGGCCTGATAAACTCAGTGATTCCATAAACATCCTAATAAACTCAGTGATCCCATCAACATACTAATAAAGCTCAGTGATCCGATCAGCGGCATGATAAACTCAGTGATTCCATCAGCGGCCTGATAAACTCAGTGATTCCATCAACATCATAATAAAACTCAGTGATCCGATCAGCGGCCTGATAAACTCAGTGATTCCATCAGTGGCCTAATAAACTCAGTGATTCCATCAACATACTAATAAAACTCAGTGATCCGATCAGCGGCATGATAAACTCAGTGATCCGATCAGCAGCATGATAAACTCAGTGATTCCATCAACATCCTAATAAAACTCAGTGATCCGATCAGCGGCCTGATAAACTCAGTGATTCCATCAGTGGCCTGATAAACTCAGTGATTCCATAAACATCCTAATAAAACTCAGTGATACGATCAGCGGCCTGATAAACTCAGTGATCTGATCAGTGGCCTGATAAACTCAGTGATCTGCATCAGATGATAAACTCAGTGATTTCATCAACATCCTAATAAACTCAGTGATCCCATCAGTGATTCCATCATCCTAATAAAGCTCAGTGATTCCCAGCATCCTCAGTGATCCGATCAGCGGCATGATAAACTCAGTGATCTGATCAGCGGCATGATAAACTCAGTGATCCCATCAACATCCTAATAAAACTCAGTGATCCGATCAGCGGCCTGATAAACTCAGTGATTGCATCAGCAGCATGATAAACTCAGTGATCCCCTCAACATCCTAATAAACTCAGTGATTCCATCAGCGGCATGATAAACTCAGTGATTCCATCAGCAGCCTGATAAACTCAGTGATTCCATCAGCGGCATGATAAACTCAGTGATTCCATCAGCGGCCTGATAAACTCAGTGATTCCATCAGCGGCCTGATAAACTCAGTGATTCCATCAGCGGCATGATAATCTCAGTGATCCCCTCAACATCCTAATAAAACTCAGTGATCCGATCAGCGGCATGATAAACTCAGTGATTCCATCAGCGACCTGATAAACTCAGTGATCCCATCAACATCCTAATAAAGCTCAGTGATCCGATCAGCGGCATGATAAACTCAGCGATTCCATCAGCGGCCTGATAAACTCAGTGATTCCATCAGCGACATGATAAACTCAGTGATTCCATCAACATCCTAATAAAACTCAGTGATCCGATCAGCGGCCTGATAAACTCAGTGATCCCATCAACATCCTAATAAAACTCAGTGATCCGATCAGCGGCATGATAAACTCAGTGATTCCATCAGCGGCCTGATAAACTCAGTGATTCCATCAACATCCTAATAAAACTCAGTGATCCGATCAGCGGCATGATAAACTCAGTGATCCGATCAGCGGCATGATAAACTCAGTGATCCGATCAGTGGTCTTATAAACTCAGTGATTCCATCAGTGGCCTGATAAACTCAGCGATTCCATCAACATCCTAATAAAACTCAGTGATCCGATCAGCGGCCTGATAAACTCAGTGATCAGATCAGTGGCCTAATAAACTCAGTGATTCCA
This sequence comes from Urechis unicinctus, assembly GCA_034190875.2. Taxonomy (NCBI): domain Eukaryota; kingdom Metazoa; phylum Annelida; class Polychaeta; order Xenopneusta; family Urechidae; genus Urechis; species Urechis unicinctus. The sequence continues at coordinate 21,541,923 of CM067353.1, read as the reverse complement.
TCAACATCTTAATATAACTGATTGTTTGCGCTGTGGTTCTGAACATACCTAAAGCCTGATAAGCCCCACGTTATTTGCATGGTGGTTCACCCTCAGCTATGTTGTGGTGAGCAGGGGACGGAGCTTATCATGTCAACATGATACAGACATCACGCATTGGTGTGGGCATCAGTGGGCAAGAAGGTATGCAGGCAATCATGGCCTTCGACTTTCGTTTCTTAAAAAACTTCGTCTTGGTCATGGCCACTGGTCCTGCGATTAACTGGCAAGGATGACGCTCTACTTGTGGTACAAGAATGCCTTAAGTATTGCAGGTTATACAAGTAATGACTGAACTGATTGACTTTGCCTTATATGTGTTCTTTCAATATCATATTTTATCTCAATGTCATGTGATGTCTTTAAGACAATATCAGTTCACCCAAAAACCCGTACTGGGTGTGTGTGAGAGCCTACAGCTCTCCTCTTCACTGGCCATCTGTTTGGCTGGTCATTATACTAGCTCTTCTACCCAGGTCAATTGTACATATCCTGGTTTGGTTGTTCAAAACTATATTGCATGTAAGGCTCAACAACTAATGCGCTCTAACCTCTTCATGTATTGCTGTTGAACTTCAGGTTTGTTGTACAGAGTTAACAAGGCAGTTGACACCCAAACCCAGTCACATCAAGTTATCACTTATCAGAGGCAAATCAATCTGCTCCAGTGATCAATGCTGACAACTCTGACAGAGCTCAATGCTGCAAGCCCTTCAGTGCAAGAAATTTCAATGAACCCTATCTCGGCCTAATGTAGAAATAGCAACCTGAATCTTACATAGAATGTGTCATCCAGGTAGGGTTCGGTCACCAAATGGGCCTATAATGATCTAATGACATAAACAGCTTGTATATACTCCCCTAACTCAACCATGTAGCCTCAGGGACCTTATCCAGGCCTGTTGGTGTTATGAAAAACCTTTATTACTGTTGCTTGTTAGTCTGCGTCCCAGACTCCAGGGGTTCCGCTACGCTTCTCGCCCTAGAGTCTACGATAAGATAAGGTCTTAAACTGGCGCGTCCAAATATTCATTAGACATGTTCGTTTATCTTCGTGACCAATCAACGCAAAGGTTGTGACCCGGATTGACCTTAATTGCGCGTGTCTGGCTTGTGATACGCACCCTCGGTTCTATGTGACGTCATGGACATTGTAGTGGTCTGTGTCCAATGAGAACACATTGAATGTCTTCTGCAATTATGGGGCGTCTCAAAAGTTCAAACTGGCAACACAACAAGCGCTTTAATCGCTTAGCTGCACGATAGTATGTTTACGTAATATTCAGTTAAAAAGAACCAGTTGTGTGTCTGCTTCTCTCGCCGACTGTGTGATTAACAATGCCACTCAACAAATCGGAGTGTCGTAGAATGTGTGCCTGGCTCATAAAAAACACTCGTCCGGTTGGACAAGTTCTTCAGAACTTGTAGAACTAACCAATGAGAGAAAACAACTCAAAAGTACCCGAGAGTGACCGAGAGACACGGCTTGTGATTGGAGCATCCCAAATCTGGGATGCCTGTCCAGTTCAAGACATTAAGCTCGCCTAGACCTGAAGGCGAGACTATTGAATATCAGTAACATGTAAACGGCGCCCGCAGCCATCAGGCTAGGGGACCTTGACTAGTTGCTTGTGTTATTTATAAAATCAAATTCATAAGTTTTGTTATTCACAGCGCTCTTTGACACAATAAAGTTGCATAATATTTAAACTGTTTGAATATTGATTCTTCACAAGGAAAATGACAACTAAATAATAAGGAGAATATGGCTTAGTTGTACATGTTGACAGCAACATAAACAAATAGTGTCACATTGGTCTTGTTTTGTGTCAAGCACTTATATGTCTGCTCATGCCCTTGTAGCATTCTGATTGGAGAAGCCATATGGGAAAAATGTGTCACCGTAATGTATCTCTATGCACACCTGGGCAAGGTTCTAGGTTATATGAAAAGAATTTTCAGGTGTAAAAAACTATAGTGCGCTAACATATAGCAAAAATGACCTCTTTATTTACCTTCACATTTAAAGAGTTGCAGCAGACAAGGTAAGAAGCAAACATGGAGAATAAAGAATTAGATGGAAGGTCACATCAGGTATCAACTATACTTGTAGGAACAGGTTGTCATAATTACAGAAGCAAACAGTGAAGCAGTGATCTCTTTCACAGGTCAAATATAGTAGATGACAATCTCCAGCATCACTCTATCAGTAACTGTGTAGGGATCTGTGATTATCCAATTCCTGTAATCCTAACAAAACAACTTTGCATGCTTAGTGAGTAACCTTATCTTCTGTGCCCTCTTCTGAATGGAGCATCGTTGGAATGTTGTCAACACGCGGCAGATTCTGAGAGCTCACTCTCTCAGAGCACATGGGGCAGGTGTGCTCAGTCTTTAACAACCTGCCACACAACACGTCATCCCAAGGGGTACAGATCAAAGCCTCGCCGGGGACAGTTACACACAGGCTACAACACTGAACCTATCAGGGGACTGTTTGTTATCACACTCCAAACACTGTTAAAACAAAACTCATTTGACTAATTCAGAGAGTACTGTAAGGAATTCACAGCTGGGACAGCAGGTGAGGTCCTCTTGTATAATGTGCTTCCCCTACGCACACACAGACATGTTTCATCTTTTCTTCACTACCAATCATTATAATCATGAAAGCAATTCTCATCTGATTATATATGTTTTTCTTACACTGATGACACAGTAAGGGATGCTATTCATGCAGTTAGGACAAAGCAGTTCTCTCTGAGCCACTTGGAAATTGCAGTTGGGACAGGCTGTCCTCATTTCCTCTTCCTGTGTCTCCTCTGGTTTCCTGCCACAGTCAATCGCAATGAAAGTTACAAACATAGGCAAAAATTTCTTTTGACACAGAGGCAATACCACAGGGTCATGGATGATGTTGTCTGTTGTACACCAGATGACGGAAGATGTGGATATATATTACCTATCCAAGCTTAAACTGTCACAGACTGACAGGAGCTAGAAAACCCTAGGTTGAAGATGAATTTTTCAGCGTTTAGGGGCAATTCTGATGATGTTCCAAATATTATCATTTTTCAAAAAGTAGAGAATATTAAATTTTTATATAAAAATGCATCCGATGTTGTTTGCCACCCCTATCAGCATGCGAGCACCCTTAACATGGATCTGGGAACGAACATGGCACACTGGATAGATATATCCAACTATTTAGCTGCATGTTGTGGAGAGTTGATGATATGGTGGCATATCTTGACAAGGTTTTGGGAGTGGAGGATGAGCAACTTGCTGACCATCTCTGAGGGGATCTTGATTTTAGTCTTTTTCAGTTCCTGGTAGATGCTGTACAAAACATTGTGTGCATTGCAGTAGTTTCTTTGATTAACACAATGTCATAGAGTCATCTACAAGTTAAGTCACCCAAAATAGCAGCCTGTTGAGTAAGGAAGTGGAAAACTAGGTCTATTGTCGCATCAGGGTTCCATGGCAATGGTGGTTGACGAGAGTCAGGGTATAAGGGCAACAAGTTAGAGGCAGGCCACTAACCAGCACTGTTTCTCTCAGGTGATGATGATGATGGCCGTATGAGCCGCTTCCCGGTACCGCTTGAGGGCCACGTAGAGTCGGAACAGATACTTGGCATCCTGGCAGGGCAAACACACAACTTGTCACTGTGCAAGAAACATCTTCTTTTTGCATAATGAATGCACTTACAATAAACATTACATTAAAACAATGGGTTTAAATAATGAAAAGATGTGAACCTTTGGTTCCCTGTTGACATCGTCCAGGAGGCAGTCAATGTGTCTCTTAGCGAGTGCCTCATCCTTCGCCTCTCCCACCTTCTCTGTGGCCATATAGACGGCATTACCCTCCTCCGCGAGGGAGCATCGCAGGAAATGGGTCAACGTCTACATACACACATCATCCATCAAATTACAACATGTCATCATACACAAAACAGGCACACCCAGCAAAGAAAACAATAAAACAAACCAATTTTGAAATTATACAGATATTTAATTAACTAAACGAGCATATCATCGTCAGGTTATATGGAAGTCAGAGACATTGAATCAGACTTCCCTGTAACTCACCTTAGTATATTGCTGACATCGCAGGAGAAATTTGCCAGACAGTGATTTTTTCATTTTCAAAGTAAAGTGCAATGTTCTGGTAATTTTCATTGTTGGTATCAAAGCCTCACACAGGGATGTTGTATTCATGTTTTCAAAGAACACAGAACTCTTCGTTTAAAAGACTGTGTGGGAATTTAGAAAGCTGCTTTTTTTTTACTTGAAAAAAGATAACTTGAGAAACAGATGAAGCCGGAAGACTCCCTGTAGCCCAGAGGGATTAGCTCTGGAGTGTGTATATATAATAATATCACCATCCGACCATATCAACATCACTGAGTATCTGATATGGGAGCACGCCGCTTATTTGTCCAACTTGAATGAGCCAATATCTGGCTCACTAGGCTTCAACAAACTATCAGGCTCATCTTTCAGACTCATTTCCAGTATGTCTCTGCCTCATTGATGTCCTACAATCACTACATGAAGCCTACGCGATCTCACCAACTTGGACAAGATAGCGTTAAGTGAAGATTCCGTTGCCGCTAACTTGTCCAAATTGACTGAGCCTATATCTGGCTCACTTAGCTTCAACAAACCATCGGGCTCATCTTTCAGACTCATTTCTAAACGATGCTAAAATATTCAATAAGAAACGAAATCAGCCAAGAGAGAGGCCCACCTTTGTTTTCGCATCAGGTAAATGTCCACTAATCTATCAGATAGGGACGAGAAATCCTAAGACAATAAGAATGGTTTTAATGCAAGGTAATATAAATAATGCAAGGTAATATAAATAACAATAGAATCCAGAGAGCTGATTTGCAGTCTTATGTAAACTCCAAAAGGTTATTGATTAGCAACTCTTTTGAAAAGAACACCATCGAATTAACCTCCATAGTCCTTGGATAGTCATGCAGGAATTGCAGGCACCTCGATACGATTTTAGCAATGCAACAACAAATTATCCATTCTAACACATGCTAATCGCAAAAGGTGGAATATTTATTCATAAGACGATGTTGTACCACATGCTTGACAGGTCATTGCAATTATAATGTTAAATATTCCAAAGTACATGTTTACTATTCTACAATCATCGGCAGTTTAATGTCAAACCAGAGTGTTTCCCGTTCTCCGTTATACTGCTGGGTGCCATAATTCCCTTGAGTAGTTGATCTTAAACAGGACATTACAGTGAATGCAAATGAGGCATTTTCGTTATCAGAAAAGTCTGAAGTTTAAACAGTCAGTGTGAGTAACACAACGATTTCATTTGAGGTCTTGTTGTTATCATGCAATGCACCCTGACTAAGGTGATGGTGGACCAAACACAATCAACATATAAGGAAAGCAACTAGGTGCTGACCATGAGCCGTCCAGTAATATTGTACACGAGTATCCATTTTCATGATTTCAGAATGGGCCGCAGCCATATCCCAGCCTTATATTATTTGATGAAACATATTTAGTGTAGTAACACAAAACACATTTAAATTTGGGAACATTATAAAAACAGACAGAGCGATCCCCAAATTAACGTGGGAGATATCCAACTTGCTAGGACTGGTGTATGCGTTTAAAGAGCTGCTAGAGAGATCGATATGTTGCCGTGTGCTCACTGATAGATAAAAACAATATTGTGATTCTCACTCAAAGCATTCTATCCAGTGACCTGTAGTAATTCGGAATACGTACTGAATTCGAAAATCATTACAGGATTCTGCTTTACAGATTGAGGCCTGTTCTAGATCCTCAGCTCAGAACTTCGCAGAATGGCTTTCGGCAGAAGCGCACAACTGTCCAGCAGATAATTGCGCTCAGGAGAATACTGGAAGGAGTGACGGAGGGAAGGCTACCAACAGTGCTCACCTTCATCAATTTCCGCAAGGCCTTTGACACCGTGCACAGAGAAAAATTAATATCTATTCTTCGTGCCTATGGCATCCCAGAGAAGGTGGTCCAGGCAATTGCAGCGGGTTACAGGGGAACTCGGGCAAAGATGCTCTCACCAGATGATGAGACCCCGTATTTCGATACACAAACAGGAGTACTCCAGGTCGACACACTGGCCCCCTTTCTATTTGTTCTAGCCTTTGACTATGCATTGAGGCAGGCAATTGACGGCAAGGAGGAACAACTGGGTTTCACACTCTCCCCAGGAAATGCCGGCGAATCGGACCAGTCATGGTGAACGACCTTGACTATGCTGACAATATTGGCCTCATATCTGACACAACAGGAAAAGCACAGGTGCTGTTGCTAGCAGTGGAAGAAGATCGGCCTTCATCTCAATGCCAAAAATAGTAAAGTGCTTGCCTTCAACGTCGAGGACACGACTGTCGTCACTGGCGATGGAGCAGTGCTAGAGGTTGTGGAGGACTTTAATTGCCTCAGGGCCTACATCGCCTTGACAGAGAAAAAGCTGTGCGACACACTCAATGAAGAAGGTGTGGAAGGCCAAGCTCAGCGACGACCTCAAGAGGCGACTCTTTGTGGCAACAGTTGAGTCAGTACTGTTCTACGGCGCTGAAACATGGACCTTAACTGTACAGCAAGAGAAATCCCTTGACGGTGTCTATACCAGGATGCTGCGCATGGTGCTTAACGTTACCCGGAAAGACCATGTACACGACAATGACCTGTATGGTGACCTTCTGCGTATCTCATTAAAGATCAAGGAGAGGAGGATGGGTCTCGCAGGCCACTGCATTCGACACCCGAAGCTGGCAGTTCATCACACAATCTTGTGGGAGCCAAATCAGGGAACTAGCAGAAGGGGACGGCGACGAGCCTCACTCATCGACACTTTGCGGCGGGATGTTGGCCTCAGTGACAAAGGGAATATGAGGACCCTAATGCTGGACAGGGAAGAGTTGAGAGCTGCGACCAAGTCCAGAGTTGGTTTAAGCATGTAGTTCACGGATAAAAGGGGACTGTTTGGTACCTGAACACCTACACAATATGGTTGAAGCCTCTAAATTACACCTTGTTGGTGGATTACAAGGATGCGTTTGCCAGCGACGATTATGACATTGGGAATACCAGGCCAATCATGCGAAGGATGAAAAGAACTCCAGAATATTTCATTAGTGAAGAAGAGGTCCACGTAGGGGACATACTAGAGGCCGGGGTCATTCAAGAGTTTACCTCAGAATGCACCTGTTCTCATGTGGCGGAGGGGTAGATCCGTGCGCTGCTGCGTGGATTACGTGGTACTGAATGATGTCACCAACAAGGATGAGTTTCCCCTTCCACTATTAGATGAGTGCCTGGACACCTTAGCAGGTAAAATCTGCTTCACCAGACTGGATGCTAATTCCGCATATTGGCCTGTAAAAATAGAGCCAGAAGACAGGAGGAAAACTGCATTTGCCACCACATATGGCCTATTTGAACATGCTCAAGTAGGGTTTGGGTTGTGTAATGCACCCAGAGAAAGGGACCTAATATTACGGGGTTAAATAAGAACACCGGTCTAGCGTTCCTTGGTGATATCCTTGTCCTAGGGTCTTGTTGTGATGATCACATGCAAAACATAAGAGAGACCTTGGTCCGTTCAGGAAGTAGGGTTTGAAATTAAAACCAATAAAGTGTGTTTTACCGGATAGAGAAAATGTCACAACATGACACCCAAGTGGTCAGGGAATGGCCGGAACCCAAAGGACCTAAGGATGTGAAAAGGCTCTTGGGTTCAGCCAATAAGCAAAGAGCCTTCATCAAGGAATTCGCCTATCTACCACTGTACCGGGTGATAGGTATGAAGGATTAACAATTCATAGCACTGAAAGATACACTAACCACATCGCCCTTCCTCACATTACCAAATAGAAGGTTGACTTCATACTGGTCACAGATGCATCTAATGTGGCTATCATAGCTGAGCTGTGCCAGTTGCAGAACGAGGAAGTGAGGGTTGTAGCTTATATATATGGGAACCACGCTCTAACCAAAGAGCAATGCAGGCATTGTACCACGAGGTTGAAGGTACTGGTTGTGGTGAGGTTCACATGGCAGTTTAGACGCTACCTGCAAGGCCGACCATTCACCAAACGCACAGATCATGCAAGTTTAATTTGGCTATTGAAGTTTAAAGAGCCACAGGGGAAGCTGGCAAGGTGGATGGAGGAACTGTCACAGTACAACATGATCCTCAAACACTGGGCTGGCGTGAAACATGGCAATGCGGATGCTTTATCTAGGAGGCCCCCGAGAACAATAAGGTTGCTATGAATATGCGGCTGGAGCCAAATTGTGTGATCTGCCCTGCTCTGCGTCCTGTGACGAGTGGAATCCCACAGGGATCGGTCCTCGGGCCGGTCCTATTCGTCATCTTCATTAACGACCTCCCAGACTGCACCGTCAACTTCTGCCGCCTCTTTGCCGATGATTCAAAGATAAGCCGCCCCATTGCATCCTAAGCCGACCAGGATAGCATCCAAGACGACATCGACTGACTCGATAGCTGGTCCGCCACATGGCAGCTGCCATTCAACCGCCTCAAATGCAAGATGCTGCATATTGGTCCGAACAACCCAGGCTACAGTTACCACATCGGCATTTTGGCGATCGAGCCCGTACAACTGTGATGATATTAATCTAGCTTTTTTGACTTTTGAAACGCTCCCCCTCTTTTCCATTGTCAGCACGACATGTTTCACTAGCCCGGGTCAACCTCTGCCCTTAAGACGGGGGTGTGACCCTGATAAGTAGACTTGGCTGGTACCTTTTCCCATTGGTCAATGACCCTTCGAGCCCATGCCCCATGTGAGCTGTTGGGGTTGACCTTTGTGAAGGGGGACCGGCTATACCTGGACCAATGGGAGGCCAGCTGTGGGTGTGGTTCCGAGCGTAATCCAATGCCGGAACCCCGATAAAATAGCTGGCCTCGCCGAAATTCAGAGAGATCTACCTAGCGAAGAGACGAAGTATTTGAACAAGATTTCTGACCCGAGATTCCAGAGAAAGCTAATAAACCAATCTCGAATAAACCAACAACAACTCAACTCCTGGACTCGTGTGTTTTCTCTGGCTAGTGTCCCCACTCAAGCAACTACAAGCAGCTACAATATTCCTATATACGAAGGAGTGCGCAGAAATACGAATAACCAAGAAATATAAGTATAACAAGAGTATAGCTATAAGAAGAAATATAGTTATAAGACAACATGAACGCGACCTCTGGGTAATCGTTGATGTGGATCTCAAGTTTCGCCAGCAGACTGCCACAGCGGCGAAGAAGGCCAGCAGCATCCTCGCTGTCATCAAGAGATCGTTTGGATGAAGTCTCGCTGCCCCTGCTCCACAAGGCATACGTCCGCCCTCATTTAGAATACTGCAACACGGTGTGGGGGCCCCTACTCAAGACGGACAAAGAATTGATAGAAAGGATGCAGAGACTGATAAGGGATTTAAGCTACCCAGATAGGCTACGCCACCTAAAATAAACCACCGGAGACTATTCAGACCTATAATCATGCATAAATCGATCGATTGCATTATCTGACTTTTTCGAGCGAGCACCAGTACAACCCGCGGTCATGCCTTCAAGATTTTCAAGCAACAGTGTTGATTAAAGTGGTAGCTGGAACTATAAGCCCCCTCCGTTCTTTCAAAGCATAATCCGATATCTGCCTTCCAGAGAAACGGTTTGATAGTTGAAACGGATAAACGTTCATTGTCAGACCCCGGCTCTTGGGGCGTTTTATCTGTGTTCAGAAAGTTAGCCTGATATAAAAAGCATATGAGCTGGGGGCGGCCCATGGCATTTTGCCAGGATGTCGTCTCCCACGATGTTGGTCTATGGAGTCAAATGCAGCAACAGTATCTTCTTCTTGATATTTTATGTAAGTATATAGGAAACAGTTTTGATCAATATCTGCTGAAATGAAATAAAATAAAAGCATAACACGCCTGTTGCTTTTCAGAAAAACCGTACATCGGACCTAAGTCCCAGGTCAGAGTGCTCTCGAGACGTTTGTATTTACGGTAGCATTATTATTTAGTATTGACCCAGAAGAAACACGAAAAGATCCGATTAATGCAATCATCAAAATATAGTATGTGTTAAAAAGCATTAAACACGCCAGCATACACTCAATATATAACAATCATAGAAATATAAAAGGCAATCTAGAATGGTCACTTAAGTTATATTTAATATTGGTTCATATTGATAAACACTGCTTTATACAATAGAAAATATCAAGATAAAAATACTGTTGTATTTGACTTCATTGACCAACATCGAGGGAGACCCAATAGAATATATACTCCTGTTTTAGTTGACTTGGCAAGATACCATTCTCCTTCAGAATGAAATGTATCAGGAACATTTCCTCCCGGGGCGTTTGAACCCGGCAAAGAAGTTTTGATCATGGGGCATTTCGGCTTTGGGGCGTTCTAATTCGCATATTATTCAGCAATTAGGTATTCAATTCAAATTCCAAATGTAATGTAATGAGGAAAAACAACAACATTCTCCACAGTGGGGAGTGATATTGAATATCAGAGTCGCATAAATCCATTAGTGTAGAGTTATGGAGTTTGTTACACGTGACAACAGACTGAATATTAACTTCCTAATAATCGTCTTATATGTAGGAATATTGTATTGTTATGAACACACATGTTACAAGCATTGTATAATTTGTGTAAACCAGTTATAATCCTGCAAGTGTTATTGTAGGAGACATTCAATTTCTTCTCAGAACATTTCTTGAAAGAGCACAAGAGATTTGCAGTTTACATATTCGAACAATACGATCGGAATAAGGTAGCCTTAACTTCACTAAAAACATGATAAACTTTCTTACTAAAACATATACTTGTCCATATAATTTCCTACTCATACGCAGCATATCCACATCATCATTCAAATCATGACATAAATAATGACCAAGGTACTTCACATGACTTTTTGTTGCAATAATGGAACCATTAATATGAAATACACTGTAATGTTTAGGCTTGATTAGCATTATGGCACTTTCCTAGCATTGTATCTTTTGTCATGTTCACTGGTAGTTGTCTGAATCGATTTCAAATATTTTAACGTTGCGTCGTTTTCAGTCAGAGTAAGACGTCTATTCAGACGTCTTGCAGGGCTACCAGCCTTGTCGCATATGTGCTGCATATTGTAAAGTATGTAATGTATAATGGTTGGAATTGTCAATAATATTTCATATTTTACTAACGTGCATTTCCGTTAACTTTTGAATGGTTACAACCCTTATACCAAGTAGTAGAACTTATCTTAAGTATCAGTAATCTACCCGTATTCGGGCTTTAGATATTTACGGTTATAAGTATTACCATCCTGTAACGAGAGGGTCCCGTTCAAGGGCGTTATCTGTTATCTCTGCAGTATCTTTGATGTGTCTACTATACATCCTTCTCATGTCTTAAAAGTCACGACCATACAAGTATCAACGTCAAGTTATCTTTGTATTATCTATATTATCTATGTATGTAAAATATGCCAGAGTCCAGAGTTGCATGATCCGAGTGGACTTTGTTCTGTGCATTCCTATCGGCCAATGGCACTGGACAGTTCGCTGGGCTGACAGTGACCCCGCCTTCTTAATGATAATAATTGTATATAAGATGGAATATTTTGCGAATAAAGACGGAACTATTCTCAGTCAACGAACGAGTCTGCTTTGACTTCTGCAAAGCCCAGCGGTATGCTAACTTCTAGCCCTGCTGGCCGAACTTGGAAAGCGTAACGACGAGCCCAGAATAGAGGTCTGGCTTTTACAATATGTACAGCATGGTTTTTAGTTAGGAATCAGGAGTCGGTGTTTGACTGACTGCCAAAAGCATGTCCACAGCCGTGCCCCCAGCCCCCACCACTCTTTTGCCGTGCTTTAGAGTTCACGCACTTTACCACGCTCTGCCACGCACTTTAAAACGCTGATATTACGGGTGCTGCGGGAGGGGCCACTAAGGTAGCCCAATGTCGGACATCAGGGAAGTCTGCTTTTCTAGTATAAGGCTATGTTTTCACCTGGCCGACTAGGGATGTGAGCTCTTCCTGGAAAATGTTGCGCTATCTGAAACAGTTCGCAATTTCCAAAGATGCAACGCATCTTTTAGGCCGATTGTTGCCCCTACCAGCGATGCAGTTTTTTTCAGTGAGGTCCACAGCAAACGTATGCTCAGTCTACGTGCTGGCCTGCTCAATCTATTGAGGACGGGCGTCGCGATGAGTGATAGTGTTACTGTGCTTTGCCCAGTAATATTTCATTTATCTTTATACTACTTGTGTCATCATGTAACCAGTTACTTCACAATGTTCAGCCTTGATATAATCATAACGCAAACTTAAAACGTACCTGTAGGCTTCACAGTTCGCGCCTGCGGTGAAAACCAAAGGGTGTTGTTTCGTACATCTTACATTAGTTTGGACTTCTTATGCCTTTTACAGGAGTATCCCCGCCAAAAAGGTATTTATTTAGCATCTTCAATGTGGTAAGACCCGAACTAGTGACATGTGAAATGTTATTCTTTTGTTCAAGACTTCTGTTGGGTTTCTAACCTGTAGTATGTCAACTATATTATCGCCCAGGGCTAAATGTATATGCTAAGTCATTGTTGATGAAGATCTGATTTGTCTACTATGTGTTTTTCAGTTTTACGTACAAGTGTGGAGTCGGAGAATAAAAGAATCATTTAAAGTCAACGTGTCTTCGTCTCTACACAATTCAATGAGTGTCGCTACAGATAATATTTCGTGATATTCTATCAATCTAATCTTTAGGATCACGTCTTATCAAATATCATGGCTAGTAGTGATATTGACTCGACTCGACTATATAACAATAATATTGATGAACTGTGGAAAGGGCTCAAAAGGGAAACCAACAGCGGCACAGTGGAATCAAGCGATCGATATTGTTTGTGATATAATCAAGAACAACTACGTTAGAAGTGGAGGTCCTACCGTTCTGTTAGCGCAAGAAGTTGAAACCTAAATTCGACAGAAGATCATCAATGATAAGTTGTGTGGGGGTGGATATAGGGTTACCCAACGCAACGATACGCTGACTTTCATCTTACAGTATGGAGGGCGAGACCGTGTGGATATGCTCCATTGGTTCACAGCCAGGGAGGAGGTCCTACCATTCTGTTATCGAAACATTCCACTTGAACGATTCCATGGGATGGTGACAGATGAAAAAAATTTGGTGGTTTCTTACCATGGCTTCCACAAGCGAAATAGAACGGAGAAGATTATAGGAGTGGAAAACATAGTGAAGCTGTGTAACAGAGTGAAAAAAAACCACAACTTATCCGCCGTTTTATTAGGTGGAGATTTCAATCTGCCTCTGAAGGAAGCCAAACATGTCAAAGGATTATCAATGGAGGCTGAGTTTCCCGAGAGCCAAGACGACAAGACAATCAGCTATGCACTTGCATGGCCAAAGGTAAATTTCAAATTTTCCAGTTTCGAGGAGTTGCCACGAGAGAACCCAAAGTTGTTTGAGAACCAAATACCAATAATGGACCATAAACAAATAATATATACTGTTAAGTACACTGCAACCAGAGGAGGAAGCGGTGGGGATGTGGCAGACGAGTTGGCCACATTATACTTAGGAGAAGAAGAAGAAGAAGTGGTAGAAGATGAAGAAGAAGAAGGAGAAGATGTATCTATATTTTTTTCTGGATATGACCTCTGATATTGAAAGTGATGTTAAACAACAATATTAAACATATTTATTTTCAAATCATCGGGCATGTGTATGACTTAAAGTCTTAATTTCAATGTTAAATGCATCTAAGGTAAGCTAAGTTGTGGTGAAACTCCAAAACTGCTATATGCTTCCTCTTTGTGGTTTGCTGAGAACTAATCTTGTAAATATATATGTTAGACTGGTGTATATATTTTGCCATTTCCATTATCACAGACTTTTTTGGTAGTTGTGAGCAGAATTGGATAAGCATTTCTTGTATAATGGACCCCCAAAATTCAATCATGATGATTGCTGTGCAAAAAATATTGAATGACTGTTAACATACTGTTATTTGAGTGATACAACATCTTTTGTAGGAGATACAGGATGCAGGAACAAGATGCATATGTTCTGCAGGTATGTCATGATTTTGGAATTGATGCTTCCTATCATTTTATGCATATGGTATAATAAATTAGGTGGACAGCACTTGAATTTTGTTGCTGGTTGTTGAGCAAAGCTTAATGTAAATAACAGAATAAGACACATTATGCTTTTTTGTCCCTTTATTATTTCAATGCTGGCAGTTTATGTAAACGGTTTAAAAATCAAAGCCTAGAGCATGGAGGTATCAAACATTGAACTTGTGTCATTTTTTGAAAAGTTTGATGCTTTTGCAACCGGAAATGACGTCATTAACAACCATAAAAATTTACGACGCAACTAACCATGTTAGTATAAGCATAGACTCATAACGCAGAGGAGATAAAGTTGTTCGTGACAACACACACATTGGCACATAGACACCGCGGTCGCTTATATTGATCGACTGCCAATCACAAGAACGCGTTCCCTATGAGCAAAGAAAGTGTTCGTGCCAGGGTATTTATTGTAGAGCGTATCCACTTGATAAAAGACCTTCGGCACAAGAGTAACTCCTCGCCATAAACTACCACCACTCGGTTTTGTTTGTTTGTCAGCATATATTTGCTACAGTTCTTTACTTGTAAAATCCCCACGTTGCCTTTATGCAGAACAATCCAGCCCTAGGTCGACCACTAGTGCATTTTATTGTTAACGGAGCTCTGGCAAACAACTTTCATTGCTGTTAAGACGAGACAACCGCATGATGAAGTCTCATTCAATTTTTATAGCTTGATACAACACACAACGGCTGCTCGTTATTAGAAACACAAGTAATGAAGAGCGAGATTCGGAATAAGTTAAAAATGGTAGCATGTACAGATTGAAGAGAGCCTTTGAGTTTATATACGGTTATATATATATATATATATATATATATATATATATATATATATATATATATATATATATATATATATATATATATATATATATATATATATATATATATATATATATATATATATATATATATATATATATATATATATATATATATATATATATATATATAAACACATGTTATATATGTAATATTTAGAAACAGAGAGCACCGAATCATAGACGAGCGCGCGCCTCAGGGCAACTTGACGACAGTCAGTTATCACCACAGACATCCCTACTTTCAAGTGACAGTTTAAATCAGGGGCTTTCCCTTTAACTGATTGTGTTATGTGTAATAGAATCCCTCTTTTTGATAAGCGTATGTGATTTTGACTGGCTGCGAACGTATAAATTTGCTTTCCCTGCGATTATCGCCTCGTCTAATAAAGACGGTTTTCATTCATTGAAAATACCATTAAGTCGATGGTTCGTCGAGAGTTTCGTCGGAAGCAATAAAAAACATACTCCACAATAAATGGTTTAGTCATTGCAGTTGATATAAAACTTCTTTAGTTAGAATTGCTCATTAATGTGTTTACATCAAAGCGGCACGTTTCAAGCATAGCGATAACTATGTAAAATAATTCAACTATGCAAAATAATTCAAAGGACAAAATGTACATTCCATGGCGTTACTAATGGCGTCATCTATTTACCTAACTCAAAAACTATCTGCTTAAAATTCAATCCACGTTGGCTAAGCATTACACTGAAATTCAAAAGAGACTTTTCTCCTCAACACTCAATGGACCATAACAAGGGGCTCGATCCCACCACTTACGAGAGCTGATATTAGCCAATCATTTTGAGTTGGTGGTCAAGTATAATTGGATGGGAACTATTTGCCGAGGCCCTAGCTAGTACACTACGTGACAAACACTCGGCACAAATGTGACAGGGAGGTGGTACGCGATGAGACGTCCTAGCCAAGTTAATCTCACGTTAGTAGTCAACCATGGTTCTAACGACCAGTGATTGATTACAAAATGTGTCTGGAAAGTTAAAATCATATTTGACTGCATTAAGATGCCACAATGTAACTGCCACGTGCTTCGTGGTTTCATACTCATTTAATCAACGAAGCGGTTACAAATGCATTTGAAATGGGGTAATCGAGAGATGATTAACCTGATGACGCTCTGAATCAAATCCACATAAATTGATCACGGCCACTAAAAGGTTATGCTATCACCATGTGGACATTTTTCAATCTTTCACGACAAAAAATCGCTAAAAACACAGATATGGAAATATGATGAATTCATTTTTTGATAGACACATGGGCTACATAGTATGCGTCCCAGACTCCAGGGGTTCCGCTACGCTTCTCGCCCTAGAGTCTACGATAAGATAGGGTCCGAATATTCATTAGACACGTTCGCTTATCTTCGTGACCAATCAACGCAAGGGTTGTGACCCGGATTGACCTTAATTGCGCGTGTCTGGTTTGTGATACGCACCCTCGGTTCTATGTGACGTCATGGACATTGTAGTGGTCTGCGTCCAATGAGAACACAGTGAATGTCTTCTGCAATTATGGGGCGTCTCAAAAGTTCAAATTGGCAACACAACAAGCGCTTTAATCGCTAAGCTACACGATAGTATGTTTACGTAATAGTCAGTTAAAAAGAAACAGTTGTGTGTCTGCTTCTCTCGCCGACTGTGATTAACGGTGCCACTCAGCGTGAAACAACAAATCGGAGTGTTGTAGAATGTGTGCCCGGCTCATAAAAATCACTCGTCCGTTTGGACAAGTTCTTCAGAACTTGTAGAACTAACCAATGAGAGACAACGGCTCAAAAGTACCCAAGAGTGACCGAGAGACACGCCTTGTGATTGGAGCATCCCAAATCTGGGATGCCTGTCCAGTTCAAGACATTAAGCTCGCCTAGACCTGAAGGCGAGACTATTGAATATCAGTAACATGTAAACGGCGCCCGCAGCCATCAGGCTAGAGGACCTTGACTAGTTGCTTGCGTTATTTATAAAAACAAATTCATAAATTTTGTTTTTATTCACAGCGCTATTTGACACAATAAAGTTGCATAATATTTAAACTGTTTGAATATTGATTCTTCACAAGGAAAATGACAACTAAATAATAAGGAGAATATGACTAGGTTGTACATGTTGACAGCAACATAAACAAATAGTGTCACATTGGTCTTGTTTTGTGTCAAGCACTTATGTGTCTGCTCATGCCCTTGTAGCATTCTGATTGGAGAAGCCATATGGAAAAAATGTGTCACCGTAATGTATCTCTATGCACACCTGGGCAAGGTACCAGGTTATATGAAAAGAATTTTCAGGTGTAAAAAACTATAGTGCGCTAACATATAGCAAAAATGACCTCTTTATTTACCTTCACATTTAAAGAGTTGCAGCAGGCAAGGTAAGAAGCAAGCATGGAGAATAAAGAATTAGATGGAAGGTCACATCAGGTCTCAACTACACTAGTAGGAACCGGTTGTCATAATTACAGAAGCAAACAGTGAAGCAGTGATCTCATTCACAGGTCAAACATAGTAGATGACAATATCCAGCATCACTCTATCAGTAACTGTGTAGGGATCTGTGATTATCCAATTCCTGTAATCCTAACAAAACAGCTTTGCATGCTTAGTGAGTAACCTCATCTTCTGTGCCCTCTTCTGAATGGAGCATCGTTGGAATGTTGTCAACACGCGGCAGATTCTGAGAGCTCACTCTCTCAGAGCACATGGGGCAGGTGTGCTCAGTCTTTAACAACCTGCCACACAACACGTCCTCCCAAGGGGTACAGATCAAAGCCTCGTCGAGGACAGTTACACACAGGCTACAACACTGAACCTATCAGGGGACTGTTTGTTATCACACTCCAAACACTGTTAAAAAAAACAAAAACTCACTTGACTAATTCAGAGAGTACTGTAAGGAATTCACAGCTGGGACAGCAGGTGAGGTCCTCTTGTATAATGTGCTTCCCCTACGCACACACAGACATGTGTCATCTCTTCTTCACTACCAATTATTATAATCATGAAAGCAATTCTCATCTGATTATATATGTTTTTCTTACACTGATGAAACAGTAAGGGATGCTATTCATGCAGTCAGGACAAAGCACTTCTGTCTCAGCCACTTGGAGGCTGCAGTTGGGACAGGCTGTCCTCATTTCCTCTTCCTGTGTCTCCTCTGGTTTCCTGCCACAGTCAATCGCAATGAAAGTTACAAACATAGGCAAAGATTTCTTTTGACACAGAGGCAATACCACAGGGTCATGGATGATGTTGTCTGTTGTACACCAGATGACGGAAGATGTGGATATATATTGCCTATCCAAGCTTAAACTGTCACAGACTGACAGGAGCTAGAAAACCCTAGGTTGAAGATGAATTTTTCAGCGTTTAGGGGCAATTCTGATGATGTTCCAAATATTATCATTTTTCAAAAAGTAGAGAATATTAAATTTTTATATAAAAATGCATCCGATGTTGTTTGCCACTCCTATCAGCATGCGAGCACCCTTTACATGGATCTGGGAACGAACATGGCACACTGGATAGATATATCCAACTATTTAGCTGCATGTTGTGGAGAGTTGATGACATGGTGGCATACCTTGATAAGGTTGTGGGAGTGGAGGATGAGCAACTTGCTGACCATCTCTGAAGGGATCTTGATTTTAGTCTTTTTCAGTTCCTGGTAGATGCTGTACAAAACATTGTGTGCATTGCAGTAGTTTCTTTGATTAACACATTGTCATAGAGTCATCTACAAGTTAAGTCACCCAAAATAGCAGCCTGTTGAGTAAGGAAGTAGAAAACTAGGTCTATTGTCGCTTCAGGGTTCCATGGCAATGGTGGTTGACGAGAGTCAGGGTATAAGGGCAGCATGTTAGAGGCAGGCCACTAACCAGCATTCTGTTTCTCTCAGGTGATGATGATGGCCGTATGAGCCGCTTCCCAGTACCGCTTGAGGGCCACGTAGAGTCGGAACAGATACTTGGCATCCTGGCAGGGCAAACACACAACTTGTCACTGTGCAAGAAACATCTTCTTTTTGCATAATGAATGCACTTACAATAAACATTACATTAAAACAATGGGTTTAAATGTTGAAACGATGTGAACTTTTGGTTCCCTGTTGACATCGTCCATGAGGCAGTCAATGTGTCTCTTAGCGAGTGCCTCATCCTTCGCCTCTCCCACCTTCTCTATGGCCATATAGATGGCATTACCCTCCTCCGCGATGGAGCATCACAGGAAATGGGTCAACGTCTACATACACACATCACCCATCAAAATACAACATGTCATCATACACAAAACAGGCACACCCAGCAAAGAAAACAATAAAACAAACCAATTTTGAAATTATACAGATATTTAATTAACTAAACGAGCATATCATTGTCAGGTTATATGGAAGTAAGAGACATTGAATCAGACTTCCCTGTAACTCACCTTAGTATATTGCTGACATCGCAGGAGAAATATGCCAGACAGTGATTTTTTCATTTTCAAAGTAAAGTGCAATGTTCTGGTAATTTTCATTGTTGGTATCAGAGCCTACACACAGGGATGTTGTATTCATGTTTTCAAAGAACACAGAACTCTTCATTTAAAAGACTGTGTGGGAATTTAGAAAGCTGCTTTTTTTTACTTGAAAAACGATAACTTGAGAAACAGATGAAGCCGGAAGACTCCCTGTAGCCCAGAGGGATTAGCTCTGGAGTGTGTATATATAATAATATCACCATCCGACCGCGGATGAGTAAACCCCTGTAGAATTAGACAGTCAGTGTCCATCTGTTTGTTGCGTTTCCTAACGATGGTAATGGCTACAATGTCGAAATGATGTCGAAAGTAAACAGATTCGCCAGTCGACAACCGAACCGCTGTCACCGACCACAATGACATTATCGCATACAAACATCACGATATACTACGATGAATCAAAATCCGATTTGAATGAGCGATAATTAAATATTGGCTCACGACAAAGTTATCCTAAATGACAAAATTCTTGCTATCACCGGCGAAGAAGTGTTAAAAAATTGAAGTATTGGTGCGATGGAATTCTTAAAAATACCGAAATAAGACGTCTTCCGTCCCAATGGTTTCGCATTGGTACGTCCTCAGCAGTGAACGTCTTTGAAATAGAACCACTATTGGCGGCTACCAAAGAGATCCATACACAGGGCTTGTGCTAAAAGTCGGCACATTTATGACAAAATCGGACGAATCCCTGGGTTTTGTTCGATGAACATTTGACTTAAATCATTTCGCTTACCGTTTATTGTATATTTTGTAGCTCTGTTACACAATTGTAATCATAATAGCATCAAATAAGCTGAATTGACGCAAGTCACTCCAATATCGCTCGACGCGTGTTCGACGTGTTTTGCTGGATTCACAGAGATAAAAAGATTACCAAGAATAGAGTTTGCTGTTCAAAGTAATAGATTATCATTTAATGCATTAGTGGAATAATACTTTTTTGGTGTGGACCCTGCATATCGAGTTAAGCGACCGAACTTCGTGTAAACAAGCGACGGGTGGGCAAGAAGATTAACCCTTTAGCAATGTATACCAGCATTTTTTCTCGCATCAGCGACAAGCAAGACGAAGGTAGGGACAAACTTCCTCACAGCCCCCCAGCCTCAGTAGTCGCTGACGACGACGATTGTTGCGAAAAATGCAAGGGGAAGAGTACCCTGCTTGAGTGCGAGCGCTGCTTAAAGTTGCTATGTGCTACATGCCAGAAAGTGCCGAAGCAATGGCAAATGCGCTAGCGAAGTATACGGCACTCCACTGGTACTGTACCGAATGTGAGGCATCAGCAGTCGAGGCGGCAAAGGACAAGGCACCCTGCAGAGAGAACGACCCTCCAAACGGCGCGACCCAGACAGACGCCAGTGTCATCCCTGATCATGCTGATGTCCTCACGAAGACGGTGCAGGAGACAGCCGATAGGTTCTGCGCACAAGTGATAAGCAGTGTCCAAGCACTACTAGCCGAAACCAAACTGCAAGTACGCAAGTCGTACTCCGAGGCAGTAAGGGGCATGTCAGACGTATGTAGCATCGCGACTAAGGCAAGGGCATCGGTACCCAAACCACCCTCTGACACAGAGGCCGACTCGATGGACTCCAGCATTGTTGCAGACACCGAAGAGTTGCTGGAAAGACAGAAACGACGGGAAAATCTCGTTATCCACAACATGCCAGAAACGGGATCCACAGAGGGCGACTCTAGTGCTTTCAGCGCGATCGTCCGTCCGGGAGGACCTGCGATTGTACAACATGAACGCGACCTCGGGGTAATCGTTGATGAAGTCTCGCTGCCCCTGCTCCACAAGACATACGTCCGCCCTCATTTAGAATACTGCAACACGGTGTGGGGGCCCCTACTCATGACGGACAAAGAATTGATAGAAAGGGTGCAGAGACGAGCCACTAAGCTAGTACCCGGGATAAGGGATTTAAGCTACCCAGATAGGCTACGCCATCTAAAACTCCCAAGCCTCCACAACCGACGCCGCCGAGGAGACATGATTCAGACCTATAAAATCATGCATGAAATCGATCGATTGCAAATATCTGACTTTTTCGAGCGAGCACCAGTACCAGGCACCCGCGGTCATGCCTTCAAGATTTTCAAGCAACACAGCACCCGCCTATGCAGGACGAACTTCTTCTCTCAGAGAGTGGTATCCGACTGGAACTCTCTCCCCGATGGTGTGGCCACAGCCCCCTCCGTCAACTCTTTCAAGGCACGCCTTGACAGCCTCTGGACCGCCCACCAATATGACCTTCCGTCCGACCCCCCCTGATCCTTCCCCCGGGCATGCCTCCAGCAGTGGTTTATAGTCTAAACGCCCAGATTGGACCTACAGGCTCTAGCCTTATTCCCAACATATTACTAATACTATTACTATTACTATTTGATATTGAAACTAGCCGCTGCTGCGGTATCCCGGTATCTGGTCAGAACGCCCCAAGACTGAAACGCCCCATGACCAAAACGCCCTAGCCGGGTAAAGACGCCCCGGGAGGAAACGCTTCTGATGCTTTATATAAAGGAGACTATTGAATAATTGCATACGCTCGATTTTATTCATCCAATGAACAGTGTTGATTAAAGTTAGCTGATATAATTTTCAAGCATAATATATCTGCCTTCCAGAGAAACGGTTCATCGGATAAACGTTCATTGTCAGACAGCTCTTGGGGCGTTTTGACCTGGAGGCAATGGCGTTTTGCCAGGACGTCGTCCCCCAGGATGTTGGTCAATTAAGTCAAATGCAGCAGCAGTTTTTTCTTCTTGATATTTTATGTAACAATATAGGAAACAGTTTTGATCAATATCTGCTGAAATGAAATAAAATAAAAGCACAACAGAGAAACCGTACATCGTTCATCGGACCTAAAGTGAATACTATACATTTTCCAGGCAGGCAGGTATTAGTAAACACTATTCGTTAGACAAAAAACAATAGAGGATATACTTATATTTTAGTTGACTTGGCAAGATACATTCTCCTTCAAAATTAAACGTATCAGGAGCTTTCCCCCCAGGGCGTTTGAACCCGGCAACAGCGTTTGGGAATTTGTGTAAACCAGTTATAATTCTGCAAGTGTTTTTGTAGGAGACATTCAATTTCTTCTCAGTAGATTTCTTGAAAGAGCACAAGAGATTTGCAGTATTCCATAATCGAACATTATGACTGGAATAGGGTAGCACATGCTAAACGTTCTTACTAAAACATTTCTTTGTCCAATAGTTTCCTATTCTGATGCAAGGCGTGGATTTGTAAGGTCATTGGCCAATGGGAATGGTACCAGCCAAGACTACTTATCAGGGTCACACCCCCACCATATGGGCGGAGGGTGACCCGGGCTAGTGTAGACGTGTCGTACTGATAATTAGGGTAATGCTACAGTTCACTGCCACGGCACCCAGCGACCGTCGCGTAACTGTGCGACCTTTGGCGGGAACCAACTTTGACGCGCTGCGCGTATTTTCGCGCCCGATGAGCCCGTGTCTGCGCTGCAACTAGTTGACTTCTAAGTAATTTGTGCCAAATAGCGACGAATTATTTCCGTTGGGTCTAGACCAAAGTCACACCTCATGTACGACACAATCCAAACTGTTCAAATATAAATGACCTAAGGTTCAGGAACAAAATCTACTTCCACTTGGT
Source organism: Urechis unicinctus (assembly GCA_034190875.2). Taxonomy (NCBI): domain Eukaryota; kingdom Metazoa; phylum Annelida; class Polychaeta; order Xenopneusta; family Urechidae; genus Urechis; species Urechis unicinctus. Next base: position 21,518,639 of record CM067353.1, on the reverse strand, counting down.
CTCTGGCCGGTGATACGCAAGTTCCAAATTATTTCACCATATTGATCAAGATGACTTCTGTTCATAGTACATATATCCCTGCACCAGAAGACCAATTTGACTTCAAAAGTCAGTGGTCAATTTAGTATCAAGGAGGTTTGAATATTGTAATAGCCCACACTCATGGAATACATTGTGGCTTCCCATAGACTTCAATGACCTATCTTTTTATTAATTTCTGTTCATAGTACATATATCTATGCACCAGAAGACCGAGTTTACTTCAAAAGTCAGTGGTCAATTTTTTTAATGGAGATTTGAATATTGTAATAGACCACACTAACGGAATACAACAACAAATCCATTGTAGCTTCCCATAGACTTTGATGACCTATCCTTTTTCTAATTTCTGTTCATAGTACATATATCACTGCACCTTATTACCAAATTTACTTCAAAAGTCAGTGGTGATTTTTTTTGTATGAAGGTTTGAATATTGTAATAGACAACACTCACGAAAAACAAAAATACCTATTGCGGCCTCCCATAGACTTCGATGACCTAACGTTTTTTTAATATCTGTTCATAGCACATAAATAACTGCACTAGAATACCAAGTTTACTTCAAAAGTCAGTGGTCAGTGGTTTTTTTATCGAGGTTTAAAACCAGTCTGGAGAAAAATATAACAATAAATTCATAAATGGCTTGCCGCAGAGTGCGGCGAGACATAATTTTTTTTGTAAAATTGTAACTAATGTAAAGCAGATATTGTTCCGTCTGTTTTTCAAATATAATGTAATTCGTTGAACAACTTTTCTATAGAACCCAAAAATTATCAAAAATGATAATTCCCATTGGCTTATCATGTAGATCTTAAATTCGTCATACTCAGAAATTTACACCGGTGACGTATATTTTTTATTTTATATTTCTTTAGCTTTATATACGAGCTTACTCAGTGCAAAAAGTCGTGAAAATCTATGTACGAAATTAGAACTGTCGCAATTGTCTTTAAAACGAGGGGAAGGCTTTAAAAATCAGATGAGCTAGATTAATATCATAACACCTGTTCTGTAGTGCCACTCCTAACTGAACATAATTTCTTGACTTTTTGACTCAGTACGAGGCTACAATATCCTGGGCTACCTCAAGTGGCCGAGCCAGTGACTGATTCAGCTCGGTTATTTAGGCTTGGCAGATCACACGGCGGCAAAGACAGCTCGAGAATGAAATTGACAAGCGATGTTCTCTATACAACAAATATCGCTGCCGGGTTAGTAATACACACGTACAGTGAGTTTGACAACTTCGTCCCCTGCAATGTCATATCGAGGGGCACTATCCATGAGACAACTCTGCGCTAGATAAGGAAAGAGGATGTGCGTGCCAAATATGAGTTCAAATTTTGCTGAGGTCACCACTTAGTGGTGCCATCTAGCGAGTATGAGTACTCATAACACTTGGCGTTATGCTGTGGGGACATTAAAAACAGGCAGCATTGTCGCATATGTGCTGCATATGTACAGCATGGTTTTTAGTTAGGAATCAGGAGTCGGTGTTTGACTGAGTGCCAAAAGCATGTCCACAGCCTTGCCCCCCGCCCACACCACACTTTTGCCGTGCTTTAGAGCACGCGCGCTCTACCACGCTTTACGGGGACGCTGGTATTGAATACGGGTGCTGCGGGAGGGGGCAGTAAAGTACCCCAATGTCGGACATCAGGGAAGACTGCTTTTCCAGTATTAGGCTATGTTTTCCCCTGACCGACTGGGGTTTTGGGCTCTTCCTGGGAAATGTTGCGCAATCTGAATCAGTTTGCAATTTGCAAAGATGCAACGCATCTTTTTAGGCCGATTGTTGCCGCTACCAGCGGTTTCAGTGAGGTCCACGGCAACCGTAGGCTCAGTCAACGTGCTGCCAGGGGCGTAACCAGGCTTGAAGTTCCAGACAGTTCCAGACACTTCAGTCTAACCCCACTTAGCTTTCCGTGACATACTATCAATCTAATCTTCAGGATCACGTCTTATCAAATATCATGGCTTCTAGTGATAGTGACTCGATATATATGACCATAATATTGATGAACCAGGGCAAGGGCTCAAAAGTGAATTCATAAGCAAAAGCGCGCAATCAAGCGGTCGAAATTGTTTGTGATATAATCAAGAACAATAACGTTAGTGATGGACATCATACAGTTCTGTTAACGCAAGAAGTTGAAACCCAAATTCGACACCTTCAGTGGGTTGCAGATATGGCCCTCTCAAGGACTGCTCCACTCAACCACCTGGATCCCATTGTCCACCGACATGAGTCGTAACCCACGACCAACAGGTTGCCCCCTATTAGTCGAGAGCAGTCTGATGTTGTGCGAGGAGCCAAATCCCTAATCAATAGGTCAAGATTAAACCCCAAGGGCAAGGCTGATACTGTAGAGCTATACAGTAGGTGGTCAATGAAAAAATTAAAAAGCGTTGTATTGCATATTCTTACTGTGAGCATCCCAAAACTGCTTTCTTTGTTTCGAATTGGACATCAAGCTACAAAGTTATTGCACATTTTCTAGTAAAAAATTGCCTTTCCAGTATGAGGTACATTTAATGTGTGACAATGTCAATATCAAACAATAACATACTATGTTTTCACTGGGTTATTTGTAGCCTCCTTGAAGAAATTGTGTACATAGAAATCCACATTTAAAGTGATTGTTTGAGATGCATATGGCCATAATGTTGATTTTGTGCTAGTGTGCGAGCTGTTTATGGCCTTTTGTGAAACTCGGAACAACTGGTTCTGCTCCGCAAACAGTGGCCAAATCATCTTGGACCAAGAATCCCCTGTCGGTCAGTATTTGGTCACCAGACTGGTGCAGATCGGTACTTATAAAACCAGACTCCCATACAATAACTCCATCAGAAGCTCTCCCTCCCCAGACAGGAGACACAAGGGAGTACATGCCACAAACACTTTTGCTGTTGAATGTTTCTTGTAGTTGCTATAGGTCTTTGCCCTAGCACTTAAGTCCTTTGGCTGTTCCATGAAGATTTCGAAGTAATCAACTATTGATGTAAGACGCAGATATTTAGCTTTGAATGCAAGGGGGATGGTTGCATAAATGGCATCTCTGTCAGGCCACTTAATAATGAACTGCAGTTTTTCATGCATGGGATCAATCCATCTCTAGAAGATGTCAATTACAGTGGTAAGTCCAATTCTGCACTGGTAGGCAAGCGTCCATTCCTAAATTAACTAGAGTCACAACAAATTGGTCTAGTGCAGGCAGGCTGGCGGAGGAATGTCGTGGTGTGAATGGCTTTAGAGCAGCAAAAATTGGCTTGAAACTGTTCCCATTTCAAACAGGTATAAAAGTGGCATTTATCATTGTCTACCACTGTGTCAGCAGATACCTTCAATTTTTCTTCAAGTGAGACAACTTTTTCTTTGGCAAGGGCTAGTTCTTGTTGTAGCTGTCCCACAGAGGGTGAAGGAGGTGTGTGGGAGAACTTTCATCACTGGTTGGGACTCTCATCTTTTTCTGGGGTGGAGAATGAAGGATGCTGACAGGGTTGATCCAAGCTGTTTGATCACAATTGGTTGGTAGGACCATTTTCACCACCTCTGACATCTAACACATTCAGACAAATACTGTTCAAAAACCTGACCTGTCAAACATTGCATCCACCCACTCACATTTTCTCTTAATATCAAGTGAATTCAAATAGAAATATTTTGAATGGTTGGCAAACTGAACAACGAATATAACAGAAATCCAACCTCTATTTTCTCAGGCACCTCATCCTCACTCGTCCGTCTTGACCTTTTCCTAGAGTTTTCTCCTTAGCCTTTGTCCTGACTGTGTACCCAGTAAGTGAGAAAATATTGATGGCACCCAGTCTGGATGCAGCTCATCGTTACTAGGTTTACCTCTGATCAGAACCAAAAAATTACATAATGTAGGAAGCTAGTCAGCATTCACTCTGAGGATGAAACACAAAAACAAACGAAAGTGCTATCGGTTCCTGGCCCACATCGCCCCTTTCGTTCACGATTGATTGCTATTTAAGTTTCGGTAAACTAATCGGATATATTTTATTAATGTTGTAGCAGTAAACAAAACGCACCAGTGATGAAATGTTTCCCACAAAGTACCAAGTAAGATGTTGGCCGCCACAGTGATCTATCATCGTTTTTTCGGTTCACTGCCAAAATCAACTTTTCTAACCGTTCGTGGTGCTAAGGGAAAGTGTGGAACAAAGGCTTGTCCCTCATGAGGTTGTGATTCGTGCAATTAACGGCACAACAACTTTTAGGCATGTTTAAGTAGAGATAGACGTCCGTTCATCTTGAAAACGAAACACGAAATGACCTCCGGCTGGGATAAACACTGTTTATAGCAACTGTTTTCACCGTTGCTATGCGCGTCGTGCGCGCAATGCATTTTGGGAGTCCCGAAATGCTCGGATGACCGATAAGCTCCATAGATGGATATGGAATAATCACTGTTTATATTGTTGATCATTTCTGTATCTGTCATTTACATGAGACTACCAAACAGTTCACAATATAGTGAGATATTGACAATTACTTCAAGAGCCAAAGAATATCATTCTCAGTACCCAGTTGCGTTTCACATAGGGATTCAAAAACAGAGAATGAACAAATTCCAGAGCGCGGGAACTGTATTATCGCTCGTCCAGGATCTTCACATTTATCTTATGTTATTCTATGGATGACATTTTCAACATCAACTGTTCGACAGCTTTAAGCGCAAAAATATAATGGGAATTGAAAAATAGTCTTGACCAAGAGAAGGTTTTCGGTTCGAGTCGACACCTTTTCCGGTTGCCTTCATCCGATTTTCGTAAACTTCGAGTTATTTAATATATCCGAACATTTCAAATTCGAGCTGTTACTTTAAATATCATAATGTATACACAGAACGCTCGAGTGAGCTCTCTCAGCAAAGCTATAAACTCTTTGGTGTAGCTGTGTGCAGTGATCCAGCTAGAGATAACTTGCTTTGGCGTAGTACGGATTTATTTGAGCAACACGTTCAATAGTCAAACTCAATAAACCGTCAACTGAAGCAACAAAATGACGGTACAATGGATCTTGACATATTAATCTTTCATTTCACAACTCGTTCGACAGATTATCGCACTTCGGTAATCATAATGCTATTCGAACAAATCATTGATTGCAAAATACTACTAACCGACTTTGGGCCAGTTAACTAGCCAGAGCTGCACAAATTCGTTCGTTTTACATTACATCAATATCAAAAGGTCTCAAAATATTTAGTCGTAAATCAACAAACAAGAAGCGGCGTTCTGGTGTTTTCGCTCAAACCGCGTGCAGAAAAGTAGCACAAAATATCACTACGCAACCGAAGAACACAACACTTTCCAGGACATTATGATAGATGTAACTAACATTATGATGATTCTGCTGCTGCCGCTGCTGGAGCAACATTTGGTATTGCTTCTTGAGGCTGATCTCAATCAGACGAGTACCCTGGATCTCATCAGTTGAGTGGGGGTGGGGACAGGTCAGGATATCACGGTGTCGTCGGAACGGTTGGTTGTTGTTTCGTACTGAGGCTACAGGTCTACAAGTCAAGTTCAATTAGGAGTGATACTGACTACGGAACAGGTCGCCGCTCTGATCATGTTCAATGCATTATTTTTTCGAAAAATTAGACCAATAAGAGCTCGCGATTTGAGTGCCCCTAACGATAGGGGGTGATCGCTCAACTTCTCAGAACAGCAAAGCTGCAACTTGGCTGAAGTAGCGTTTGAACTCGAATAAAGTACACTTTTGGGTGGCAAATGTCTGAGCAGGTGGCTTGATGAGGCAGAATGACATTTTCAAAGGATATGGGGCGCGACAAGTTCGTAAAGTTTAGACGAAATTTTGGTGAGCTGGTAGTGACGCGTCGTACCCCTTGGGGTGTTTTTTATGTATGGGGCCAGACCACCGGGGGGGGGGGGGGGGGGGGGGGCACTTGGCCTTATTCTGGATAGGGGTGTGCCGCGGGACCTCGAAAACCCGTCGTACAAGGTCAAAATGGCCAAAAGCATACCCCGTCGTACAAGGTATTATGCGAATGTATAACCCGTTGCACAGATTGAAGCTGAAAAAATATACCCCGTCGTACAAGTATGAGGCACAAAAACCCGTCGTACAAGTCGAGAGGCCGAAAAAACATACCCCGTCGCGCGGCACATATATACTACCTCTATACACTTAATTAAGTGCCCCCCCCCCCCCCCCCCCACACCCCGGGGGGCCAGGCCAATGCTAACTACCATGAATTGAGGCACCATCAGTTGCTTCGTCTCGAAGAATTCAAGCGGGTGTGTTTGTACGACCAGACAAAAGTTCTGATTACCAGCAGTCGGTTGGATGACCAGGGGGTTGTGCTCATATTCTGCAGCCATCAAATCTATCAGTAAGGTAACCTCATGAATATCTTTTCTTAGATCATGTTGCAGGTGTCTCAGTGTAAACTTTATTAATTAGTAGAATTGATCATTGCATTGTGTATTTTGATTTTGTACTTTTGTATATTGGAGATGAATAACTAGTGTTAGAGATGGTGGTCATAAGGATCCCGCTTACATGCACTTCTCTTCTGGTCCAAGGCCCCTCACATGTCATTACCTTCCTTGTAGCAAGGTCAAAGGATGCTTATCTGCTTAGTGCTGCTACACGAGTTCGCATACCGACCATGCTCATAGCTAAGGCAGCTACAGAAGTTAGTCGGTTAACTGACTTGGGCAGCCTGCTTCATTCGCGAAGGTAGGACTTACCTCCAGCGTGTCTTTGACACCCTTTCTTTGACACCCTGTCTTTGACACCTTGTCTTTGACACCCTGATTCTCCTCTCTTCATCCACAGGGATTTGGGTTGGCCGGTCGGCCGCTATTTTCTGCCGTCCATTTAGAGGGAGGTAAATAACTCGACACACGGAAGCTCGTGGCTTCCTGTATGCATGGACAGTCAATCACCCAACCTTGATCTTAATTGCATCCGATAGGCCGGTCCCTCATTGCATCGGCGACGGCCCATCCCGGTACTCTGCGGTTGATCTCCAGTTTAGTCCGACCAACTTCCGGTCATTCTTATAAAACCTGACTCAGCAGCCCACGTGCACCATTTTGCTTCTTGTTGCCGCATAAATTGTCCCCCACCCCACCCGACCCTCATTCTAATCCTGGTTCTTGTAGTTTGCTGTAGATAAATAGTAGGAGTTTATTACGACAGTGTGATGATGATTTGGTTTCTGTTAGCGCGGAAGGCAAACAAGAAAGAGCGACCCGTCCGCCAGTAAAGAGGGGGGAGGGGTGGTAATTAGGTACGCAAGGTAAGGTAAGGTAAGTATAGGGCTTAACGGCACACCAGCACTCATGTGGTGCCAAAAAAGGTTAATAGATAAGATTGACCTGATTAAACAGCCGCCTTCTAGGATATATGAAAATGGATATGGAAAAGATAAAAATGCAAACGATTATCCAAAGGCAAGACACCACCAGCCGGTTGACTGGACCAGGCAATTCCAGCCTCTCGTTTAGGTGAAATCCGGACCATAGTGGTGTGTTATAAGATAACACAACACTAGCGGCCCGCTGGTGGCTACCGTCGGCAATTCCCAGCTGACGGTCCACCGGCGGCCCAACGGTGGCTGGTCTTCGGCTGGATGTCTGTCGTCGCGCCATCTAGGTGTAACTTTGCACATTACAAACGTCATTGCATTTTGGCGGTTATTTGGAAATTTGGTGAAATCGATCAGTATTCATCACTTATACTGTGTTAGGTGAGTTACCGTACTTTTATCCATTTAAATACGTATTAATAGAACACATGGAATATGAGAACGTCTTGTATTCATCGCATTTCTTTGTATTTGGTTGTTTTTTCATTAGTATTCATATCTGCATGCGTAAATCATGATCGCTCTAATCTCACTGTTGCAGGCCATATTTGATGAATTATCACCATCTGTGTCACCGTTATCATTTAAATATGGACGTTTTAACCTAAGAAATTGACGGGGATGATACAATAATATCGGACAGAACCATTCGCCGACGTGCAGCAGTAGAGGCTGAACTTATGGTTTCCAGAATAGATCAGTTCTATAATCAATCAACTAATGCTGATATTGAGAGTGAAGGGGATGATAGTCATGATATTGTGCCACTTGTGGGGTCAAACAGTCCCCCATTACCGGATTTTGGAATGAATGAATCACCCTTATGTGTCAATTCCGCCATCGGGAATTCAGACTCAGATCTCCTAACTGATAGTGACGTGCAATCTAGTTGTTCTGAACCTGAGGAAATTGATGATAAAAATGATCCCTGCATTGAAGAGCAGCTTAGAGAGTGGGCACTTGGCAGTGGTACTCCGCTTGTACATCTGAATAGCTTACTTGCAATATTGAGACAACATTTCCCTTTTTTGCCCAAGGATGGACGTACACTTTTGCAAAAAAGTACATGACATAGCTGGTGGCCAATACCATCATTTTGGGATTGAGAATGGTATCAAAACCAAATAAGACAAAGATCCATATCTCAAAGGCCTCGACGAGTTCTACATTCAAGTGAACTTTGATGGCGTACCATTGTTCAAAAGTACTGCGGATTGCGTTTGGCCCTTTTTAGGACTACTTCGACAAGAAATTCAACCAGAACCGTTTGTGATTGGCTTGTGGGTAGGCAGATCAAAACCTAAAGATGTGAATGCTTATCTTAAAATGTTTTTTCAATGACATGAAAGGAACTATGGTTGAAGGAATTTCATATGAGAATAGAAACTACAAGGTGTTTATTGAGAATTTTGTCTTCGACGCCCCAGCTAGATCATTTATCAAACGCACCAAGGGACACACTGAATACCACGGTTGTGATTTCTGCCAGCAGGAAGGGATACGTTACAATTACAGAATGACTTTTCCTGAACGGAATGCAGTGCTTCGCACAAATGTCAGTTTTGACGAAACGGTAGACGAAGAACATCATCATGGAGAATCAATTCTGAGAGAACTAAATGTTGGAATGGTCACAATGTTTCCATTGAATTATATGCATCTCATTTGCCTTGGAATAGTGAAAAAACTGATTGGAATTCGGTTGAGTGGACCTCACAGTGTAGGCACTAAAATCATCCAATTGATGTCAGATGGTATTGTTAGGCTCAGTGGCTATCTACCGCGAGAGTTTTCTCGAAAAGGTCGCAAGCTTCTGGAATTAGAGCAATGGAAAGCAACAGAGTTCAGGACATTCCTTCTTTACACTGGACCTGTTGTTCTTAAAGGAAAATTGTCTGATGTGATGTATGATAATTTTCTGATGCTTTATGCTGGTGTATCAATACTATGTAATGAACATCTATGTGCACGATATTGTGATTATGTTGAGCAGCTCTTTAAATCTTTTGTTGAACATTTTGGAGAGCTGTATGGCCGGGAGATGGTTATCTCCAATGTGCATTCTTTAGTTCATTTGCCTGAACAATGTAAAAGATTTGGACCTGTCCATAGTTTTTTCTGAAAATGACCTGCAAATTATAAAACACCTTATCAGAAAACCAAAATTCCCATTGCAACAGGTGGTTCGAAGATTGCATGAGAAAATTTTGTCAACTCCTCCACCCAAGACTCAATATGAACAAGTACATATGCCAAGTTTCATCTTATCCATTAAAAAACCTGACAATGTTGTTCTCATTAATGAACAGACATACATTATTAATAATATACTTTGTGGTAAATGAATACAGTGTGCTTGTTGGAAATTCTGTAAAAGAGTGTCTTATTTTACATACCCTTTTGATTCACTCGAGATAAATGTATCTCTTGTTGGAAATCTCTCCGGACACTTGAAGTTATTCAACATATCTGATATAACATCAAAAGTTGTCCTGTTACCATTTGACGAGAAACACTTTTTTTCTATACCAATGCTGTGATCTGTATTTTGTGAAATGTTCAGGGGAATTTTCGTTTTGTTATGTTAATATGCCTAGTACAACTTTACAAGGGTGCAACTAACTGTTTGTCAAAGGGTTCCATGTATTAATACATTCATGTTTGTGTGGGTTACCTCAATTCTTAACCTCACCAATGTGCAGACAAAAAATAAACTTTACTCTTTAAAGCATCTTCTCATAATTTGTCTTTCAAATACTAGTTTTGTGTAGCATTAGACTTTTTTTGTAAAGAAAGACGATGGAATAATTAAACTCATGTGTATATACAGCATGGATTGAATATATGATAATTGATATATCCTATTTCTTACATTTTCAGATATGTATTTGATAGTGCTTTTCAACAGCGAAGAAGTTGAAGTTGTGCCAAAGTCTTGGGTCAATGGCAAAAAATGAAGGGGACCAGCCTAACAAAGGCCATTGAAAATCAACTGCCACCCGACAGTGATTGGCAGGTTTGCCAAAATACTGAAATTGTCAGAGAAGTGTTATAATTATCGAAAATAGTGCCTGGAAGTTGACGTCCTCAGTGAGGGGAAAGAAAGACAGATCACCAAGATCCACATCTGGTCGCTCATACGTTTGTCTTTGTTCCTTAATGGCTTGACTAACTTTGTGCAAACTTAAACCATTTTGTATGTCGATTTTCCTGAGGTCCGAAAAATTGGCTATCAGTGATTGCAATTTTGGGAGATCTAGAGTGATGTTCTGCGTTAACAGTTGGTGACTGGGAAGTTGTCTGGGCTTATAGCCAAAATGAAGAAAGAGTGGGTAATTTATCACGTGCATTACTGTCAAATTAGTTACGGATACATCACAATTTGAAGAGGATGGAGTCACCGATATTTTGTCTACGTGGAGGGTGCAGTCGCATGGTACATTTACCTTGCACATGGAACATGACGGTAGTGTTTTAATGGCGCGGTCAGAGCAGACGATTTGAAATGCGGGTGAGACAAACAAAGTGTCAATGCCATGGGTTAATGGCAGGTAAATGTTGTCTGATTGGAATAATAGACGATGTATATATATATATGTATGGTGTGTGAAATAACGGTACAAAAAGGAACATACTTACAATACGAATGTAGACGTCCTGTTTTGGGGTAAATCGTACATAGGTAATACAAATAATATCATGATATAAATGGGAATAATTTCTGAAAAGGAAAAAAATGAATAGTTAAACATAAATTGGAAGATGAATAATCTGAAAATGAATAAATGATGATAGTTAAATATTAATCGGTAGATGGTGTATATATTGGTAAATGGTGTCACAAATCGGTAAATGTTGTCATAAATTGGTAATGTTGTCATAAATCGGTAATGTGCTCTTTCGCGCCAGAGACTTGGTGGCGCTGTTGATTTTGTCCTCAAAAATCCACTCAGATTGTCCGCTGGCAAACATGATGTTATACTTTACTTTATTTGAAAATCGAGGAACCTTTGATCCAATCAATTTTACTACATCATGTGTCTTCCCATCCTTACGTACGGCTTGTGGCTTGTGGGTAGTTTTGGTTAAGGCGGTTGTTGGTGGGATATTTTGTTGGGAGGGAGCATCTGCACGTGTTGTTTCGAATGATTGCTTGCATGTACGCCGTCGGGGCAGAAGGCTTGGTCTATTAGCCATGGAGGGTGTTGAAGGGGCCATGTGGACAACGCTGGGGGTATCGCATGATTGACTCGAGGGCGTAACCCTTCTCTGCGGGGCGCATCGTCAGGCACGTCCGAGTCTGAGTCGTCATTATCTGTTGCAGCTTGGTTAATGCTGTCGCTGGGAAGGTCCTCTTCCGATAGATCTCCGAGATCCTCAACATTCAACGGATCCCATTTGTTGGTCTTTGCCCTTATGTGTCCCTTCTTCAAACGCATAACATTGACTGTCTTGTCCAAGTGCTTCCCGTCTGATAGGCGTTTTAATTTTACCGTGGCGTGTAAAAGTCGGAATTGCGCGTCGGTGGCCGATCCCTGGGCGTTTGATGTTATAATATTACACAAAAGTTACATACTCACTCACACTTACACGCACACATTGAACATTTATAATTAAGACACACTGATCGCTGCCGTAAGTTCACTTGTTCCCAGGTATATTTACGCCTTACAAGAGGGAGATAGCGCCTTCACCTGACGCGCCAACACCTTGTAGCCAAAGCTTACGTCTCCCTGACCAAGGATACAGTGGAGACACAACGGCTCAACCAGGCGTCGGAAAACGCACACCCCTCCCCTCAAGCGACACCTGGCAAACCCAATGCGGCAGCCCTCCAGATATTTCATCTTCAAGAAACATACAAAGAAATCCACAAATTTCAATAGCTTCCATGGCATTAGACCATTGTATTTGTATAATAAGTTTTCATGACATTAGTTAAATACTTTCAAAATTAATAATTGAATTAGCTACAATAGGTTATTTTACTATTTTCACGATTGTCAAGTATAGGCTCATCGCTTTTTCCCATGTGGTTTTAGTGCGGAGTAATGCTGTGAAAATGTAATTAATGTCATAACGGCTAGATTATTCCATATTTTAATTCTTTCCATTTTATTGTAATATATTTATTTTAATACCATTTAGGCTAGCAAAATTAGATCATTTGAAAAATTATTGTAACCTAATATAATTACCTATTATTGTTATGGACATGTGCCAATGTAAAACAGTATTGGCGTATGTCCAAGCTACCCTGGGATCACTCAAAATTCAAAATCTAATAATATTGGGCTCGTGTCGTGCTGTCCCTTTACTTTATAACTCTTATTCCAAATTCTATTTCATCAACCTTCAATTAGTTTAACAAAGTCTAAATTTATTGAACAGTGGAAGTTCAACTTTATTATGGTTGGGGAGGATGTTATAATACTGTTTTAGTTAAGAGTACCCTCTCCCTCACACCTTAATTATAGAGTACCCCCTCCCTCCCATCTTAATTATCAGCGCAGTACGACACGCCAATACCGAGGGAAATCGTATGGGCACGTTATAAGTGTTTTTCCGTTGCAGTCCGACAACGTTGTAGCCGAAAGTTCAATGATTTTCGATTTGCTGTGGTCCATAGCTAAATAATCAGGTAAATCATTAATTTTGGTGTATCCAATCTTAGATGGATCATTCGGATAGAGTGGCATGGGGAAACTATTCACCTTGTAAATATCAAATACGGCTGAGTTAGTAGTGTATGGGATTTTGAGGTGAATGATCAAATGTGTTTCAGTGTAAGTGAACATAGCCAAATGATGGGTGTAGTAGAACTGAATGTCTTCATGAAGGATGAAGTAGCCTGGATGGTTTTGTATTAAGTCTAATTTGAGTGATTGTAATGTGTTTTTGAGGGTGAATGGGGTGACTAACTGCGGTGGCAATTTACCGTCAATTAGGGCGTTTATACCTGTGATAAATTGTCTAAGGGAGTTTATGGCAGTTTGAATTGAAGTGAAAATAAATATTTTCCTTTCTACGAACTGAGTTACGTATTGTTGTAGAGTTATCAGGCCATTGCGGAGGTCCGATCTATCCCTAGAGGAGATTTCCTGAACCCCTCGTAGGATGTACGCTATACGCTCGATTGCCGCTTGATGGAGAGCCGTTTCTTTCTTTAGGTTAGCGAGAGAGGATGCCGTAATATTTACCGTGGCGTGTAAAAGTCGGAATTGCGCATCGGTGGCCGATCCCTGGGCGTTTAACGCATTAACTACTCGATTAACAAGAATTGTTACCTTTCGAACGTCGTCCACCGTGCCCGTACCAAAGAGTCCTCTGGACAGTTTTCCTATGAATCCCAGTAGAGCCCTCCTGAGCCTGGTTTGGTCGCTTGTGGGAAGGGGGGCGTCCAGGAGAGCATTTATGGTGTTGTCCTCGGAGTGCAGCTGCGTCAACATGGTGTCCAGGACATTTAGGTCGTCCAGGGTAAGCACCCTACACCAGGACGAGTTTGCAGGGCGGACACGGCAGGAGCCCGACATGTAGTCGGCGTAGGATGGTGGACGCTCGACGGTGAACACTACGTCGTATTCGCTGTGCCCCGCAAGCAACATCCTAGGTTGTCGGGTGAAGACAACTCCGTGATGGAGGCGCGTTTCTATTTCTGTGTGCAGGTTGAAGGGAATTCCGTTACAGAAGGTAACTGCCCAGGCCAGTATCAGGAAGGCTAATTCATTGGGAGCCGTTGTGTCTCCACTGTATCCTTGGTCAGGGAGACGTAAGCTTTGGCTACAAGGTGTTGGCGCGTCAGGTGAAGGCGCTATCTCCCTCTTGTATGGCGTAAATATACCTGGGAACAAGTGAACTTACGGCAGCGATCAGTGTATCTTGATTATGAATGTTCAATGTGTGCGTGTAAGTGTGGGTGAGTATGTAACTTTTGTGTAATATTATAACATCAAAATGAATGTTAGTGTATTATGCAAAGAAAAGTGTGAGGTGTGTTTGAATGATTGTATATTGCTTTGCATAAGGTGATTGGAGCGCGTGGTAAATGAGTGACGGTTATTGCCCAAAATAGTATTTAAGAAAGCTATGCTGCTGAGAGCCTTTTTTTGAATAATTATGCCTGAAAGAATATATATGTTGCACATGACCACTATCTAACATGTAAGTCCGGATACACAACGATGTGACACTTTAATTGTATGTGTTGTACGTGCGGGAGAAGATCAATATAAACGACTCATCTATATTTGTATTGAGAATTAAATGTTTACGATACTTCTCCATTAATTATTTGATAAATACGCACGTCTTCCCTAAGCTGCAGATTCCTTCATGAGATTATACCCCGCATATACTTGAATAACATAAGATTAGCGTTATGGGTAATGTGTAACATAAAGGGTCGCCAATTTTACGCGTGTCCGCATGATATGCCAGACGGTGCGATAATAGCGCAGTTGACTTCACTTATTATAAGATTTTGTCTTATTATCTGCAGACATAGAGGTAAAATAATTGTGAATATAATTGATGATATCATTGTGTCAAGTTGGCGCTGCGTGGAAGAAGACAAGTTTTAAAAGTCTTCTTATAATTTAACCTGGACTCACAGTTTACTGGATTTCGTGTGGCGACAAAGGATGCGTGAAATTTAGCGTCATATGTTTATGTCACTTTGGAGACTGCCTTTTGAGACTTAAATTGAAGTGCAATTAAAGAGTGGCAGCTTGGGCCCTCTGAAACACAGCGTTTGTATGAATTACAATGGAGTCTGTAATCCTTGATAATTGGAGGACGCACAAATGAGGGTCTCTTATCTGCGTGAATGGCTGAGTGCAGGATGTTTAATCATTCGCTATACCGGACGACTGTTAAAGCCTTAAATTGGACTGATAAACATTTGAATTTCACAGCTTTGTTATCTTTGACACTTAAGTTGGTTCCTGAGTTCGCCTTGATAATTTGAATTTGTCTAACCGTCAGGTTAATGCGTTTGAATGCGTTTGACAGGTGGTTGAGATGGTATCGTTGGTAATATGTTGTATGGTTGGAATAGTTAAAGAAATGTGTGTATGAAGATTGTGTGAAATAAATTGCATGTAAAATGGTTATGCAAATAAAATGAATATCGGCGTCCTGTTCTGAGAACATAATATATGGCTAAAAATAACATGACATAGGTGGGAAAAATTTCTGAAAAGGGAAATATGTACGAAGAATACTATGAAAAATGAATCAATAAGGCTAGGTAGACATAATTCGTTATTGGTTTCAAAATCGTTAATGCTCATCTTCCGCGCCACATCCTTGCGTCCTCGAAGACCCACTCATATTGTTCGCCAACAAAAATAATATTTAATACTTAATTTGAATATGGAGGATATTTGACCTGGAGTAGAGATGCTTATTTGGTTTATTAAATTTCAACAATGAAGCTCCCTGGAATCTCGCGGTCCGAATCGTTTCTCTGACTAGATGAATCTCCCCGTATTGATATGCGAGGCTTGGTTATATAGCCCTTCGGGACTCGCGTTAATTTCCTCTGATTAGTCCCCACTCCACCAACTACAGGCAGTGAGTAACAGTACTATAACGAAGAGCGTGCATAAGCAAGAAAAGCTTAGAAATCTAGCTTTACAGAAGTAGGCTGTAAGTCAATTTCTTTTGCATTCACAATGTCAGGCTTGATCAGTAAATGACAACAAGGTTATGGAATTAGAATAACAGTGTTTATTTCCGGCAACCTAAAAACGAGCTAATAAATATAGAGCATATGCATAGTTTCAATGACATCCCCAGTCCGAAAAAAAAGGTGGTTAACAACCTGACCTGGCAGGCACAATGCTGAACAGGCAGCAAAATGAGCTGGACAAAGCAGCGGAGCTAGAGATACAAAGCTGGGCAGAGCAGCGAGGTGAGCTGGGCAGAGCAGCAAGAAGAGATGAGTGCTCGCTGGCTGGCAACGAGTCTTGCTTAACCCATGTAAACATCCCTATTTATATCCTCCCCAGATGAACACGTGACACATTAAATAAATAATAAGATCATGGGATTATGTAAATCTCTAACTAGCATGAGTAAATACAACAAACCTTGGCAAAAACCACAAATGTTCCAGAGATGACTGTTGCAATCTAGCGCGATTCAAAAACAACCGGAAGATGCTATTTACTAATAATAATTTTATCTATATTTCCCATGATGCAACACGAGAGAATGACTTTAACTAAAAGAACCCCTAAATATTGTCCAAACCCTTCTTAAATATTGTTTAGCACCCAAAATATACTCATACACACATACATCAAATCAATACAATAACCATCAAAAAGGATAATAATAAATGAGTCAAAACTGAAACCGAAACCCGGGTGCGGTCAGGTACAAGAGTGCAACCTTTAAAACAAATGATGGAAACATGGCAATTACATGAAAAGTGCTGTCGCTACACTGCCCCCACCAAAAATAACTAGTTTGACCCAAACTATTAAACAAACAAGTAAAATCATAATACATCTCAAAAACTGTTATACAAGCAAGAAAAGTCAAAATACATCTCACAAACTATCATACAAGCAAGTAATCAGAATGCATAATCAGAATGCAAAAAACAAAACATCGCTTGCGAGAGTCCACCTTAAAACAGTCTAGTTCATATGGGCTTCATCAGTTTGTGTTGCCACCGCTTTTCGTTTAACAACCTTAGGTGGTGGGACCCACGTGGATTCCAGTTCGTAAATATTCCCACTTGGGAGAATTGCACGTTCACGCCTAATAATGGCACAAGTTCCATCCTGCGTAAAAGCAAGTTGTGGGCTATGCTGGCGTGCCTCTCTCCTGAAACCGCGCAGAAGTTGGGCTGTAGGTGAGTTTTCGATTAATGATGGGGCCCCTAGAAAGAATGTCCTAGGGTCAAGGGGCATGTCTGCGTTGTCAGACAGTTGTCTTGAGACCGGAATGAGCCGGTAACCGGTTGGAGGGTTGATGACTGCAGTTGGCCGCGATTCTGGTGGCTGCGTGGAGGGTTCCTGCCCAATTAGTCCGTTGCGTTGTATATCATCGTCTCGCGGGCCATCGGGAAAATCCAGTTCATACTCTGGGCGAGACAGGGTGGAGGAGGAGGAGCAGGATGTTGAATCTGAGTTACACCTCTTTCTTTTGAACACAATCACCGTCTCTGGGGTAGTTGGTCGTGTGGTGGGAGGCAGCAGCTGCGGCGCTTTATATTCCGGTGTCGGATTTGGATCTGGGGTAAGTGGTCGTGTGGTGGGTGGTTTGGCAGGTGAAGACTGTTGTGGCGCTGGATGTTTCTTTTGCACATGGCGTGCCATCTGGTACCGTTCGCCCTCAGGTAATCTGAAGCGACAGTACAAACAAAAGAGCCACTGGTCATGCATATTGGCCATATGCATCCGAAGGGCCCTTTTACTTGATAGCGTTTCCTGGCACATCCTGCACTTGGTTTGTGGAGGATGCATTTCACTAAAAAAAAACAAATAAATGATAATTGCCAGTTCCTTTAGATAAGGAATTAAAAAATGGCAATACATGTGCATTTATAAAGTTGACATCTAATCCCACCCAAATCTCTGAGGGGGTCTATGCCTTCGTTTTGATTTGACAGTGTTATTTGGTTGTTTATTTAAAGGACCAGGGGACACATCAGTGTCCGAGTGCGAATCAGATTCGTTACTGGCTGAGGAATTAGCCTGGCTTGCATGGGGTATATCTGGTGGTAAATCTGCCGACACCTCAGGCTGGCCTCTCTGTCCCCGGTTATTTGGACCATCAATATTGGGAACAACCCGGTTGTTGTCAGCCCAAGGGACTGGTGCATCGTGCCCATGGTACACCTTTATATCATTGACATGTACAGTAATTGGTTTGACCCCTGGCCTTTCCTGCAGAGTGTACGTGACCGCATTGGGCTGGCCAATGACCAGATATGGTCCTCTGTATGGGGATGCTAGTTTATTGCCAACCAGGGCAGCAGGGTAATACCTCAGAACCCAATCTCCTATTTTTACTTCCCTATTCTTTGCCCTTTTGTCATAGCCCAGCTTTTGTCTCCTGGCCGCTTTGCCGAGATGGATTCTAGCCCTTTCAAAGTTTATTTGATGGGCCTTTCGTACCCATTCAACATATTCAACAGGACACAATGGCCTTTCAGCCTCATCAGGGGGTTTGAACATTAAGTCAATTGGCATTGACACTTCCCTTCCGAACATTAACAAATTTGGACTGCAGTTTGTGCTTTCATGTACCGTAGCCCTGTAAGCACTGAGGACATAGGGCAAATGATCGTCCCAAGTTTCAGGGTCCTCTTCACACAGTTTGGCCAGCATAGCCAATAGAGTCCTGTTGAAACGTTCCACTTGACCGTCAGACTGTGGATGATAAGGTGTGGTACGGGTCTGTGTGATATTAAGTAGTTTGCATATTTCCCGGGTAAGTATTGACTGGAATTCAGGTCCCTGGTCAGAGTGGATAAGATGAGGGCAACCAAACCTACAGAAGACCTGAGTCACAAGCACATCAGCAACAGTAAGGGCCTGGTGGTCTGCAAGAGCATATGCCTCAGTCCACTTTGAGAAGTAATCAGTGACAACCAGAACACAAGTGTTGCCGTTGTCCGTTTCTGCCGGCATACTCAAGATATCTACAGCAATCCTTTCCCACGGAGCACCGGAGGGACTCTGCACTAATGGTGCACAACGCCTGCCTTGCCTAGATTTACGCTTCTGACACGGTAAGCATTCTTGACACCATCTTGCCACATCACTACGAATGCCGGGCCACCAGAACCTTGTTTCAAATTTGGACTGTGTCTTTCTTATACCCCATGTGCCCGCCAGTTCGGTGGCTGTGTAATAAAGCAAATGCCTCCTTTCTCAGTCGTGCTGGTGTAACAAGCTTCAACTGTGATTTGCCATCGATAGTACAACGCCAATACAGTATCCCTCCAAGCGATTCCAGTTCATCAAACAAAAAACCCACAACTGCTTTAGATGTGAGCTTTTCCCTTGGACATTGTCCCACGGGGGACGCCTTTCATCTTCCTTCCATTCTACAACATGACCTATGTCTTGGTCTTCCCTTTGCCATTGTCCTATCTCCTGTAGAGACCATGGCTCAAACCAATTCCCTTGGACTGATGGGTTATTTGCCTGTTGCTGATGGTGGGCCATGCCAACAGTATCGACTGTGGCTTGTACGGCAGCATCAACACATGCTTTCTGGGAGCTTTCCTTCCTCTCACAATGCTTGCAGTCCAAACAGGGTCTTCGGGACAAACCGTCTGCATTGTTGTGGACCTTTCCTGCCCTATGTATTATTTCAAAGTCATAAGTCCCCAAAATCTCAAGCCAGCGTGCCATTTGGCCTTCTGGGCTACGAAAATTCATCAGCCATCTCAATGCCCCATGGTCCGAACGAACTAAAGTATGTCGGCCATAAACATAGTGGTGGAAGTTCTTGAGAGCAGCCACGACCGCCAGCAATTCTCTGCGGGTTACACAGTATCGCCTTTCCTCCTTTGTGAAGCAACGACTGTAATAGGCGATAACTCGTTCAACACCATCTTGCCTCTGAGACAATACTGCACCCATAGCATTGTTACTAGCGTCAGTGTCAAGTATCAACTGACCCTGGGAGGATGGATAGCCCAACACAGGAGAATCACACAATTTGGCCTTCAGCCTCTCAAATGAATCATTACACTCAGTGGTCCAAACGAATGGTCTGCCAATTTCTGTCAACTTATGAAGTGGTCTGGCAATGTCTGCAAAACCTTTGACGAATTTGCGATAGTACGAACAAAGACCAACAAAGCTTCTGACATCTGTCACATTTTGAGGTTGAGGCCATTTGGTGATTGCCTCGACTTTTCTGGAATCGGTCCCGATACCTCGGTTAGACACAATATGGCCTAGGTACTCAACTTCTGGCTGGAAGAGTTGACATTTCGTTGGGGCAATCTTTAGTCCAGCCTGCTGTATTCGGCTCAGAACCTGACCCATGTGTCCTAGATGGTTTTCAAAGGTATCAGAGAAGATGATAATGTCGTCAAGATAAACAAGACACGTTTTCCAGTGGAGCCCTGCGAGAACCTGCTCCATCAGCCTCTCAAAGTTGGCCGGTGCAGAAAC
Organism: Urechis unicinctus; assembly: GCA_034190875.2. Lineage (NCBI taxonomy): Eukaryota > Metazoa > Annelida > Polychaeta > Xenopneusta > Urechidae > Urechis > Urechis unicinctus. Next base: position 21,498,079 of record CM067353.1, on the reverse strand, counting down.
TAGGCCAAATGGCATTACTTTGAACTGCCATAAGCCACCCTGAGTGCAAAAAGCAGTTTTCTCTTTGTCTCTCGGATCAATTTCAACCTGCCAATAGCCTGATGCTAGATCAAGTGTGGAGAACCATTTGGCACCACCCAACAAATCTAAGGAATCGTCGATTCTTGGTATGGGATAACTATCCTTGGTAGTGACCGAGTTGAGCTTACGGTAATCCACACAGAACCTTAGAGTGTTGTCTTTCTTCCTTACTAGGACAACAGGAGAAGCCCAAGGACTACAGGATGGTTCAATTACACCCTGATCCAACATCCTTTGTATCTCTTTCTCGGCTTCTGGTCGCAGAGAAATGGGTATCCGACGTGGATGTTGTTTGACTGGAGGAGCCCCGCCAGTATCAATGGTGTGTTTAACCAGTTTAGTTCGACCAAAATCATCTTTAGACCTTGCAAACACACCTTCAAACCTACACAAATGTTCTCTGAACAGCTTTTGCTGCTCTATCGACAACCGAGGTTTAGTTTCCTCCCAAATCTGTTTCAAATGCTCCGGGACCACCCCATCCTCTGCATTACCATCAGCAAAAGAAGCATTGCAAACCGCATCCTGGGGAAAAGAGCTTTCCCCCGAAAAATCAATCACTTCTTTCAATGGTTCACAAGTCCCCACTAAAGTCTCCTTATACACTACCTGGGATTCATTTTTTGGATTCATAACCCTTATAGGAATTTCAGACCTGCTGGGATCAACCACCATCCGTGCCACTAACAAGTTCCTTTGTAAGAACTGTTTAGAGGGTTCTAATACAGCATCTGTCAGACCAGGGCATTCAACTAGTCCTGAGACTACCCATCTCACTCTGGGGTGGAATAACAACTGTGTCTCTTGCGACAACACGATAAATGCGAGGTTCCTCAACCTCTGTAAAACATTGGTGTCTATAAGGCCCAAAGGCCAATATGCCCTGTTTGGCATCCAAAATACCACCATGTTTTCTCATAATGTCCATCCCCAAAATACCCTCTGCTTCTACATCAGCAACAACAACTTCATGGTCTATGACATGCTTTCCAAATGATAATGTCACCACAACCACCCCATACGAGACAAGAGGCTCCCCATTGGCCAACCTAATATGACCCTGCTTGGATTCCAAAGGAGGACGATCCTTGGCTGGTATTTGCCAATACTTATCTGGATGGATCACTGTCAAAGTAGAACCTGAATCCACGAGAAAACCAACACTGACGCCAAAAACTTTAGACGAGAGGAACCAACTATCTCTACCTCTGGAACCCAATTCACCAACAATACTCGGGGGCCTCAAACAAAGTTTATCTGCTGGGACATGGCCCTCAGTCTCAGCAACACTTAGTTTTCCGACTGTAATTTCTGGTTAGAGGATCTGCCAGAATCTAAGCTGGAGGACTCAGATTTTGTCTTTTGAGCCTCTTCTTTCTGACGAGCAAAGCACTTGGCTATAAAGTGACCTTCTTTACCACAGTAGTGACATTTTCTACCCCTGGTTGTGTTTTGAGATCGCTTGTTTTGACCTTGACTGGATTTCTGCAAAGGTAACTCTTGCTGCGCACCGACTTCATCACCACTGACAAATGGGTACCCCCCAGTCTGAGCCCTGACATGATTTGATTTCCCAAGACGTCGAGATCGACTTGTAGCAAAAGCCTCGTACTCTAAGGCTGCTTTGAGAGCATCGTCAAGGTTGTGTGGCTTGGCCTGGAATATGAAAACCTCAAGGTTGTGGTCGACCAATGCATCAACAAAACAATCTTTAGCCAGAGTTTCTCTAACCTGGTTGTTTGCCTGAGGGTAGGCTTTCCGGGTAAGGCGTTCGGATGTCCTGAGCCAACTTGCTCAGTTCTTCCCCGTGTCGCCTGACCCTGCCCTTCATTTGGGACCTGAACAACTCACATTGATTGTCTGGTTCGAATGTGTCCTTCAGTGCTCCCACTAACACAGAAAAATCTTCTCTATCTGCAGGATCTAGATCACTGAACACACTCAATGCTTGACCCCTAAGGTTGGTTGCCAGCTCTAGAGCTTTAATGTCGTCAGACCATTGATTCCGCCTCGAAACCAATTCAAAATGAGTCAGGTAGTCACCAAAACTAGTCTTCCCATCGTAAGTAGCTGGCTGTTTAGGTTTGTCAAACTTGCCATGCAGCCTGGTTGCAGGTGGAATCAATGCCCCATTTAAGTTACTGGTTTCATTTAACCTTCCTCTCTCTGGCACAGCAGGTTCAGATAGAGAACCTGTACCAATCTCATTCTGGAGGGTTGGTTGACCCATTTCATTAACCCTAGTGACGCCATTCTCTGAAGCACCTCCTTGTCTTGAAATCCCATTAATTGCACCTGGTGCATATCCCATCCACATAGGAGGTGGTGGGTAACCGTGTGGGGATGGGGATCCAGGGTAACCCCAATGATATGCACCCCACGGTGGCATCATTTGTGGATAAGTTGGTGGACAAGAAAAGTTGGCGGAGCCATATGCAAGGCCTTGAGGCATCCCCCATGGATGGGCTGGCTGTGAGTAACCTTGAGCCATATGGCCAGCTGAACCTGATGGATTTACCAGTGTTGGTAGTACATTGCTTCCGCCGTTTGGAACAGACATGGGAACAGCAAAGCCTTGAGCACCGACAGCAGGTATTGGTGCAGAAACTGATGGAGTTACAATACCTGGTCCATAGAAAGAAGACTGGACTGGATACACCCCTGATGAACTGGCAGCAAATGGAGCAGGACTAATGCCATTCAATGAGACAGGAGTCTGTGGGTTGGGGGACCGCATCGGAGAACCATCAGGTGGACAAGGAGAACTGACACCAGACACAGCATTGTCTTCCCTATGAGGAACGGGACTGCTGGATACATCCCTAAATAGATCTCTTCTCCTAAATACCACCTCTCCATCATTAGAACACGATGACCTAGTGTGTTCATGAGCCCCGTTGTCAGATGAATAATCAAGGTTAGTGTCACTATCAGAATTCCTTTCATGGAACAAATCACCAACAACAGGACTACTCATTTTGATTTTTGAACAAACACTCAACTGCTAAACTAACAGGCTGTTTACCTGATGTTTATGGGGAACTGCCACTTGTCAAATTAACTGCTTGCCGCTTGCTTGATGTTATTTTTAATTATTGTCATTTACTTAAAAAAAAAACAACCTTAGCTCATTTACTGAAGCCTGTAGTTCGTATCAGGGATCCTTTTTCTATATATAATTAAAGGATCCCACCGCTGCCACCAAATAATGTAGCGTGTAACATCAGCGGTAATGTCAGGCTTGATCAGTAAATGACAACAAGGTTATGGAATTAGAATAACAGTGTTTATTTCCGGCAACCTAAAAACGAGCTAATAAAATATAGAGCATATGCATAGTTTCAATGACATCCCCAGTCCGAAAAAAAAAGGTGGTTAACAACCTGACCTGGCAGGCACAATGCTGAACAGGCAGCAAAATGAGCTGGACAAAGCAGCGGAGCTAGAGATACAAAGCTGGGCAGAGCAGCGAGGTGAGCTGGGCAGAGCAGCAAGAAGAGATGAGTGCTCGCTGGCTGGCAACGAGTCTTGCTTAACCCATGTAAACATCCCTATTTATATCCTCCCCAGATGAACACGTGACACATTAAATAAATAATAAGATCATGGGATTATGTAAATCTCTAACTAGCATGAGTAAATACAACAAACCTTGGCAAAAACCACAAATGTTCCAGAGATGACTGTTGCAATCTAGCGCGATTCAAAACAACCGGAAGATGCTATTTACTAATAATAATTTTATCTATATTTCCCATGATGCAACACGAGAGAATGACTTTAACTAAAAGAACCCCTAAATATTGTCCAAACCCTTCTTAAATATTGTTTAGCACCCAAAATATACTCATACACACATACATCAAATCAATACAATAACCATCAAAAAGGATAATAATAAATGAGTCAAAACTGAAACCGAAACCCGGGTGCGGTCAGGTACAAGAGTGCAACCTTTAAAACAAATGATGGAAACATGGCAATTACATGAAAAGTGCTGTCGCTACAGTGAGAATAGAGTCAGAAAAAGGTGAGTTTCATAAATTTCAGGCAATTCCTTCCCTCGGCCCATTTTTGGTCACAAAAATATTACACAGGGTAAATACTGATAAAATTACATAACGGCACACATATTCAAAACTTATTGCCTCTGACATTCCATATCAGAAGATTTACATATGTTATCTGAGAATTAGAAGACTTATGCTATTAAAAGTGAAATATTACCACAATACAGATTGCGTCCTTCAAAGTATAGATCTGATGAAGAGAAAGAAGCAGAGCCAGCCCAGGATCATCAGTCTGACATGTAGGTACCTCACCTGTACCACAATTTTTTGTGTTCAACATGTTAAGGACTTGTTGTAATCAAACCCACATGCAGTAAATAGTACTTTAAATGACATTTTCAACAGTGCTTTGGAGCCCTACTGAAAAAGAAGGTGTCGGCTCAACCAAAAGTCCCTAAGTTACCTCCTATTCGACGGTAACATCAAATATGCATTTACTTTGTCCTACAATGTACCTTACTTTGAAAAGGGAAATCAAGTGACTAAAAACAGAAGATTAATATGACTGCTGACTTTTTTTAGCACAGATATATATTGTGGACCATCCACAATTCCCCTTCCCAGGCAGTCTGGAAAAAAATATACCTCTTTTACTCGGTAACTGACAGATATCATTGAATTATATTTGCTATTAAAACATTTATATTGCTGTGTTGAATTGTTGATTAGACATTCTGTGCAGACTCATTAGAAAGGTAAATTTGTATTATCCATATGTTTGCACAAAACAAGAAGAAGTTGAGTGGTGAATCAACCATAAGAAAATCCGGTTGCAACTTATCAAGCTTGGCATTTTACATTTAAAAATTATTTTCATTTCAGGGATCGCATGATTTTTTTTCCATGCTATAGCAAATTAAGGCAATGGTAAGAAACAATGCTGTTGCTATCAAAAAGCTTAGTGAACAGAAGGACAGCAGCCTGTCGATTGAGTCTGCAGGTGTGGACGAGTTCGATCTTCCCATGAAAACCGAACAAGATGTGGAGAAAGTGAATGCGATGGTACGAGACACTAAACATCGCAAAAAACTGGTAATTACCGGGTTTTATGCATTCAGAATAAAGACACATTTCTTTGCGTAGTATACTTCATAAAAAAATCGTTTGCTCATGGTGAATCAGTTGCAATTATCGAATCACAGAACCGAAATGTTATCCACTATTTGATGAGCATAAGCTCTGCCGGCTTTTGCACATAATATAAATATATGTAATCAGACCTAACTTTATCATAGATTATCATCGATATGCAAATATTAACTTATTTTTTTTTTGCATTTGTAGGTTAGTCATCTCTCAACCCTTGGTGGATTTTCCACCAAAGAGGTGATCAACAGAATCATGGGTTGCCTATTCATCACCAACCTGGCCACAGTACAACTGGTCCGGTAAGGCCCCCAGGTAGGGCCTGGCCAATCTGTCTTTAGCTACTGTCATTCTAGGTAGAAAATTTATACCAGTTTTTTTCCCCATCTTCAGCATTATTTGCATTACAAGTTAAATTAATTAGATAATTTCATTTCATCAGTGTTGATGTACATAGTCTTTGCATTCGGTATTCTTTAGCCACTTGATTTACAGAAGCTGGCAAACTTAACCGCCTCACAGAATCCCAGATGGAGGCTGGTATTCAGCTATGGCTGAAAAATGCGGGTGATAGTGATGGCGGGCGAAAGATGCGGGCCCAACAGAAAAGCTGGCAAGTGATATTATATTCTGTTTTAGAAAAGAATTCCCCACATGTCAATTAATTTAATTAATTTATGAATTAATATAATCCATATCCTGGCCAAGGCATCCAAATCATTCACCAGCCACATACTGCTATTTTCCTATGTGATTAGTAATTTAATTATAATCTTTCAGTGAGAAAATTGTATATGAATATAATTATTGTTAATAAAAATCTTCATGTCTACTTGATTTCAGAAAAATGCCTGGCATTTAAAAATAATTGAGTTTGAAATAATTGATTATCGGTGGGCCACCGTCGGCCCGTGGGCTTGCCACTATGAGCGGCTCGCCGCCAGTGGGCTGACGGCTATCAGCTGGTCACCGGTGGCCCATCAGCGTTGTGCTGTCTGGGAATACTTTATCTAGCTAAAGTTACCCCTGCCTCCCCCATTCATTATCAGCACGATATGACCCGTGCTTATCTCACTGGTTAATGGCTAACAAGTCCACTGCATTATGGCGGCTCGTTAGGCTAGAGGCCGTGGTCCAATAGCGTGGGTTGGTCAAAGTCTTCTGGGGAATCCAACTCCAGGGGGACTATATAACCAGTCCACGCATATGAATTAAGGGAGATCATCTAATTAGAAAAGATATTCAGACCGAGATCCCAGGGAGCTTCATTATTGAAACTTAAATAAACCCAATAAGCAACTCTACTTCTGGACTCGCGTTATTCCTCTGTCTAGTCCCCACTCCAGCAGCCACAAGCAGAGTGTAACCTTACTAAAACGAAGGAGCATCAAAATAAGAAAAGCTAGAAATTTAAAGTTTAATAGCCGTCGCAGAGCCAGGACAGGATAAGCGATAATTGGTGAGTTATGTCTATGCTAGGAAGAATGAGGCACATGTGGTTAACTCTATGTAAGCAGAATATATTTTACAGCTTGAGGATAAAAATGACGTAGATAAAAGAATAAAAAAATTTGCTCAAGAATTATTACAATAACATCAATATACGACGTTTGTACCACGCCACATAAGCGATGTAAGCTGACATGTATTTACTCTTAGATTGTACATTGCTAAGAATAATAAGAAAGCGAAATAACCCAAAGTAACGAACAAATAGGCCAATTATACCCTCCTGCATGTCGTAAGAGGCGACTAACAGGGAACTACTCGTGACGGTGAGCAATGGGATCTTGCTGGATCTGTGCTCTATGGAACCGCTGTGAGTCAAGGGAGGTCCCTGTTTTATTGAATATTTTCACCGTAAACACCCAGAGAACTACCTTCTAACTCCGATTATGCTCAATGGAACCGCGAGTCACAGAATATCCTTGTATCATTGTGTATTACGACCTTACACCAATCTCATTCCACCAATTGTGCTCTTTGGAACCACAATAAGTCTGTGGAGTTCCCTTCATCGTTGTATATCATGACCTTCCACATACCTAGAGAACTACTTTCTTCCACCTATTGTGTTGCATGGAACCTTTATGGGTCAAGGGAGGTCCCTATACCATTGTATATTGTGACCTTACACTCCAAGAGAACCATCCCCTGTTACCCTGTGGTCAGCCACTCCAACATGTACCTTCTGTTGCATGCTTCAGGTAACTAGCTGACTTACTCGTTCACTTGTGTTTCCATGAATAATATTGTGCAAGTGGCGACTGTTTAGATGAATTAGACAGGCAGTCAACAAGGGCTGACACGAAAATGTGGCCTCAAACCAATTCGTATTGTGGATAAAAGATATGACAGAACACAGTCAACCTAGTGCAGAGAAAGAAGTGGAAAAGACAATGGAGCCCAATTCCATATAGATAATCATATACTCACGCACATACCAACACGGACACAGCAAATTATCCAAATACACTGCAATAATCAGCCTAAATATTGAAAGGTGCGTGAGTTAATAATCGAAATGATAGAGTGCAGTTAATGGTCAACATCATTTATTTCTCAAATTTCTTCTTAAAGGCCTAGTTGCTGTTGATCCAGCTGTTGAAGAATGAAATTCTGGTGTAGACAGATGGCCTGCTTACTGGGCATCCACTGCCTCCCCAGGATGTGGCTCCAAACACGTAGGTAGTTCCACTGACGCTACAGGTGAGGGGTCCGCCACTGTCACCCTGCCCACACACGCATAGCACACGAATGAGAAACCATCAACCATTGTATATGCTAATAACACGGTGGTGAAGCATTAGATTTATAAAAAGACACAAATAGATACATAGCATAATGGAGTGGCGTGTCTTACATTACAGGCACCGTTGTTGCCAGTGAAAACACAGACGTGGCCGGAGTTGAGACTACTGGCGCCCCAGTGATTGGCACACTCGGCGCTAGTGATGATGTTGGTGGTGGCAAACACCAAGGATTCAGGGAGGGAACATGAGCCTGCAGTCAATATACAAATTACTATCATATCAACATGGTAAATATGACTGAATAATAATCGACTATGTTTGCCTTCCTGCGATCAGATCAATGGAGTCTTAGAAAAATAACACGCATGCAAATCACAACTGAGCGATCTGTATCCACCCATTCCCTCGAGTTAAATACATGGAGTAATCAAAATGTACAAACCGCAGGTCCTGCCCCATCCAGAGATGTGACAACCAGTCCTTGAAGCACCACTATCTTGAGCAGTGCTTGCCAACGCAACAGCTGCTGTTCCAGCATTGGCGCTCAATGCACTGAAGCGAAGAGTGGCAACATCATTGGGGAAGGATCCAGCGCCACTTCCGTAGCTGGGATGCTGTAACGAGCAATCCGCCAAAATAACCGTGTTGCTTTCATGTGTTTTAGCAGGAAATCAAAAGCCTTTAGATAGCAATTTTCCAACGTGATTCGACAAATAGATCTTATATGTTAACCACGATTGTACCCACCCTTGTGAGACTGGTTTACAGTACGCTCCTGACAGTTACCGCTGCAAGCAGCAGTGCGACTGTTCGTTCCAGCGCGGATGGTGTAGCTGTCAGAACAAGGGCAATTCAATGAGCTCCAAATGATTTAATAAGGAACGAGTCAAAGCCTGGTGAAAACTCCATATTAAATTGGACAAGTGTTGTTTGTCCCGAGAGCCGATGATAACTGACCTTGAGCCGGTGACACAGTGAGCAGCGGTAACACCCTTATTCATGGCAACAATGATGGCTCCGCAGTTGTGGCTCGTCGGGGCCCTGAGAGACAATTGCCATGGGAACTGGTTGGTGGCTGCATTGCTTCCACCGACAATCTGCTGTTCCACGTTGCTGGCCCAAACTACAAAACAACAACAAATGTTGTATTGACAAGCCGACGGGTTCTTCTGAGTGAAGAATCGTCCTTTGTATTCACACAGCTCATCGTATTTTCATCAATGTTATTCAAGCCTGTTGTCGTTTTAATGTATCCAATAATGTATCTACTGATGAAAATTATGGTGAACTTGTCTTGCATTACAGTGTCACGTGTATATGTTTACACGCAAAGATATAATAGAACTTACCACAGGCCAATAGGGAAAGAAGGATGAATGCCCTCATTGTGAATTTGCTGTGTTGGCAGCTTTCTGAGCGATGGATATCGAGCGAAAAGCAGTAGTCTTTTATATTGTGTCTGATGTGGGAAAGCACACGTGTATCGTTATCAAGAGTAAGCGATTGCAAAGGATAAGGTTCTCCAAAAAGGTCAGGGAAAGTTTTTAGTAATGTAGCAGGGGGGTTCTGGAGCACCTTGCTGAAAATGTGTGTATATTTATGGAAGAGGGCATCGGGAGGGGCAATATTATGATATGATAGCGGTTCTGTCGCCATTTGCTGAAAATTGTGTATGTCTTCGGAGGAGGACAAGTGGGGGGGGGGGAATTATGATATATGCCGGTTCTCCTGGGACGTCTACATTCCCTTTAGCACCCCAACGGCCCTAATAGTTGACCACGACCCAGCAGTGCCCCCATGGCTGCAGAGTTGGTGGCACCCATGGCGGGCCTTTGGTCCACACTGTGCTGCACCTTGCTTGGTAGATTTGATAGGTAGAGCACATAGGTTGTAATGGTGTTCTTTGGAATGAAATACCGCTGCCCACACAGTGTAAGCCGGTACTAACACCGCTGGCCCAAACTGACATTGGAGATAAGCAATTAGTGATGACAGAGTTATGTCTATGCTAGGAATAATGAGACACATGTGGTGAGCTCTATGAAAGCAGAATATATCTTACAGGTTGACGGATAAAAAAGATGTCCAGACCAGATAATAGAAATACATCATTTGCTTAGGAATTTTTACAATAACATCAATGAACGACATTTGTAACACGCCACATAAGTGATGTAAGCTGACATGTATTTACTCTTAGATTGTACATTGCTAAGAATGATAAGAAAGCGAAGTAACCCAAAGTAACGAACAAACAGACCAACTATATCCTCCTGCATGTCGTAAGAGGCGACTAACAGGGGACGACTCATGACGTTGGACAATGGGATCCTGCTGGTTGAGCGGCGAGGTCCATGTGAGGGGTAAATAATGAAACGAGGATAAGTGCTTATTTGAACTGACCGTACAAGTAAAGGAAAGATGAGGCGTGTATTGGTGCTTAAAACGAATATTTACCACTGGTTTAATAGTCACGGTGGCAATTGCCACACTGTGACACCGGAAAGGCAGACCATTACAAGACGTGTATTTAATTTCTAAGGCCATTTGGTCGTTGATACCCACAACAAAGACAGCACATTATCAGCGTTTGATAGTTTATATCCGAAAGACCTTGGTGTGGATAGAATTTTGCCTGGCAACAAGCACATCGGCAGTTATTGATGTTGTTTTTATAGAATATTCATGACGCTCTTAAGAAACGCTGTATTTCAAGTCGTCCTGGTACATCCTAAGTCATTGACACACTTATTCTGGTTACAAGGCAGCATAAACTAATTTGGTATCCAGTTTTTCATATCTTATCCTGACAAACGCATTTCTTCTGATAGCGAAACATATGTACCTTCACACGCCGGACACACATCTGCCCTGACATTCATTTATCTGATAATTGCCTGCTCAGCGAGTTCAAAATGAGGATATCCATACTCCTCTCTATGGACTATGGATTGAGATATATGATACATTTCCTTGATACATGCTACTAAGTGACATAAAGGAGAAAGTCATTGTGGACTGAAATGAGAGGGCAGTAGGCATGCCATGTCAGAAAAATTATATATTGTGTAATGGTCTGTGATATCACATTGACAGCGAGTAACACGTGAGGAAATAGTTATTCTGGCTTGAAGCTAATGTTGCCGATCTAACGTCATATGGGGCATCTGCCGTGTCCAACTGAATAACGTATATTGAAGCATTATTTGTGTGGTATTTTAATAACCGGACCAATGTTAACAGATGACAACAGCCATGCCTAGAATGCATAAATAACTTTTAGCGCCAATGGCTGTTATAATAGACTAGCAGTTTATATGGAAAATAAGAAATAAGCTGCGATCTTTGAAAGAATGTTGCATCGGGAACAGTGCCATACATCATGGCTAATATAAGAGAGAACGTTGTAGTAAGCTAAACTGAAAAAAGATTAGTAGGAATGATAGCTGGAGGCTACTGTTGCCAAGTTGATGGAGCATGGGCAATGCTTATCTACTACTAAATAATCAATTATTAGCACAATCAGTTGTGCCATTGCATATGATAACAGCCGTGCCATGACTCAATGCAAAATCATTAGCACAATTAGTTGTGCCATTGGAGGTGACAACTGCCATGACAAGACTGTATGTGCAATTATTAGTGCAATTTGTTGTCGTTTGAGATGGCAACAGCTTTGTCAAGACTGAATATGTGAGGATTAGCACAATTGTTATTGACATTGGAGATGGCCGTGTTATAATACTATATCTAGCTTAAGTTCCCCCTGCCTCCCCCATTCATTATCAGCACGATATGACCCGTGCTTATCTCACTGGTTAATGGCTAACGAGTCCACTGCATTATGGCGGCTCGTTAGGCGAGAGGCCGTACTTCTGGATCGCGTTATTCCTCTGGTGAATCCCCACTCCAGCAACCACAAGCAGAGAGTAACCTTACTAAAACGAAGGATAAAAATGAAATTTAAAGTAGATAAAATTACTGGTGACAGAGTAAAATAATTTGCTCAAGAATTATTACAATAACATCAATATACGACGTTTGTACCACGCCACACAAGTGATGTAAGCTGACATGTATTTACTCTTAAATTGCACATTGCTAAGAATGAGAAGAATGCGAAATAACCCAAAGTAACGAACAAATAGGCCATCTATATCCTGCATGTCGTAAGAGGCAACTAACAGGGAACGACTCGTGACGGTGAGCAATGGGATCCTGCTGGGTCTGTGCTCTATGGAACCGCTGCGAGTCACTGTTTTATTGAATATTTTCACCGTAAACACCCAGAGTACTACCTTCTAACTCCGATTATGCTCTATGGAACCGCGAGTCACAGAAGATCCCTGTATCATTGTGTATTACGACCTTACACATGTGGAGAACTATCTCATAGCATCCATTGTGCTCTTTGGAACCACAGTAAGTCTATGGAGTTCCCTTCATCGTTATATATCATGACCTTCCACATACCTCGAGAACTACTTTCTTCCACCTTCTGTGGTGCATGAAACCTTTATGAGTCAAGAGAGGTCCCTATACCATTGTATATTGTGACCTTACGCTCCAAGAGAACCATCCCCTGTCACCCTGTGGTCAGCCACTCCAACATAAACCTTCTGTTGCATGCTTCAGGTAACTAGCTGACTTACTCGTTCATTTGAGTTTCCATGAATAATATTGTGCAAGTGGCGACTGTTTAGATAAATTAGACAGGCAGTCAACAAGGGCTGACACGAAAATGTGGCCTCAAACCAATTCGTATGGTGGATAAAAGATATGCCAGAACACAGTCAACCTAGTGCAGAGAAAGAAGTGGAAAAGACCAATTCCATATAGATAATCATATACCCACACACATACCAACACGGACACAACAAATTATCCAAATACACTGCAATAATCAGCCTAAATATTGAAAGGTGCGTGAGTTAATAATCGAAATGATAGAGTGCAGTTAATAGTCAACATCATTTATTTCTCAAATTTCTTCTTAAATGTCTAGTTGCTGTTGATCCAGCTGTTGAAGAATGAAATTCTGGTGTAGACAGATGGCCTGCTTACTGGGCATCCACTGCCTCCCCAGGATGTGGCTCCAAACACGTAGATAGTTCCACTGACACTACAGGTGAGGGGTCCGCCACTGTCACCCTGCCCACACACGCATAGCACACGAATGAGAAACAATCAACCAATGTATATGCTAATAACACGTTGGTGAAGCCTTAGATTTTTAAAAAGGCACAAATAGATACACAGCATAATGGAGAGGCGTGTCTTACATTACAGGCACCGTTGTTGCCAGTGAAAACACCTACGTGGCCGGAGTTGAGACTACTGGCGCCCCAGTGATTGGCACACTCGGCGTTAGTGATGATGTTGGTGGTGGCAAACACCAAGGATGCAGGGAGAGCACATGAGCCTGCAGTCAATATACAAATTACAATCATATCAACATGGTAAATATGACTGAATAATAATCGACTATGTTTGCCTTCCTGCGATCAGATCAATGGAGTCTTAGAGAAATAACAAGCATGCAAATCACAACTGAACGAGCTGCATCCACCCATTCCCTCGAGTTAAATACATGGAGTAATCAAAATGTACGAACCGCAGGTCCTGCCCCATCCAGAGATGTGACAACCAGTCCTTGAAGCACCACTATCTTGAGCAGTGCTTGCCAACGCAACAGCTGCTGCTCCAGCATTGGCGCTCAATGCACTGAAGCGAAGAGTGGCAACATCATTGGGGTAGGAACCAGCGCCACTTCCGTAGCTGGGATGCTGTAACGAGCAATCCGCCAAAATAACCATGTTGCTTTCATGTGTTTTAGCAGGAAATCAAAAGCCTTTAGATATCAATTTTCCAACGTGATTTTACAAATAGATCTTATATGTTAACCACGATTGTACCCACCCTTGTGAGACTGGTTACAGTACGCTCCTGACAGTTACCGCTGCAAGCAGCAGTGCGACTGTTCGTTCCAGCGCGGATGGTGTAGCTGTCAGAACAAGGGCAATTCAATGAGCTCTGATTGATTTAATAAGGAACGAGTCAAAGCCTGGTGAAAACTTCATATTAAATTGGACAAGTCTTGTTTGTCCCGTGAGCCGATGATAAATGACCTTGAGCCGGTGACACAGTGAGCAGCGGTAACACCCTTATTCATGGCAACAATGATGGCTCCGCAGTTGTGGCTCGTCGGGGCCCTGAGAGACAATTGCCATGGGAACTGGTTGGTGGCTGCATTGCTTCCACCGACAATCTGCTGTTCCACGTTGCTGGCCCAAACTACAGAACAACAACAAATGTTGTATTGACAAGCCGACGGGTTCTTCTGAGTGAAGAATCGTCCTTTGTATTCACACAGCTCATCGTATTTTCATCAATGTTATTCAAGCCTGCTTTCGTTTTAATGTATCCAATAATGTATCTACTGATGAAAATTATGGTGAACTTGTCTTGCATTACAGTGTCACATGTATATGTTTACACGCAGATATATAATAGTACTTACCACAGGCCAATAGGGAAAGAAGGATGAATGCCCTCATTGTAAACTTGCTATGTTGGCAGCTTTCTGAGCGATGGATATCGAGCGAAAAGCAGGGGGGGGGGATATTATGATATATGCCGGTTCTACTGGGACGTCCACAGCCCTTTTAGCACCCCAACGGCCCTAAAAAGTTGACCACGACCCCGCAGTGCCCCCATGGCTGCAGAGGTCGTGGCACCAATGGCGGACCCTTGGTCCACACTGTGCCGCACCTTGCTTAACTGGGGCATTGTTGTTGTCTTGCTAGAGTGAGCATGCCTGCTCTGCACAGTACAGTAGATGCTGACATAAATATGCCTGTGGACCCCTTCAAAAGGTAAATTTGTATAATATATATGTTTACACAGACTAGAAGAAGTTTCTGTTTGCAACTATTCTAGCTTAGCATTTCACATTTAAACATAATTTCCATTACATACAACATTACATAAACAGAATATGTAGCATATATGGTATGTTGATATTGATTTACGTCATATATTTACTTATGAATTTTCACATTAGTAAGTTAGTAATCTCTCAACCCTGTGTGGATATTCCACCAAAGAGGTGATCCACAGAATGATGGGTTCTCTATTCATAGCAAACCTGGCCAGGCGGTTTAACTGGTCCGGTAGGCCCCCAAGCTGGTTCTGGGCAAGCTGGCACTCACTGCTGTTATTCTAGGTAGTAAATTTAATACCACATATTACATTTTTGGTGTTTTTTCATGTTTAATTAATTAGATAATTTCATTTAGTGAATGTTGATGTACATGCTCTTTGTATTCAGTATTCTTTAGCAACTTTCTATACTTGTAGGGATTTATTTTTACAGAAGCTGGGAAAATGAACCTCCTCACGGAACCCCAGATAGAGGCTGGTATTTGGATGAAGCTTAAGGATGCAGGTGACAGGGATGGCGGGCAAAAGATGCTGTTCCAACATAAAGAGGGCAAGTGATATCATGTTGTTTAAGAAAAGAATTCCTCACATGTCAATTAATTTCTTTTATAAAGTAATATAATTAATATCTTGGCTTAGTCATCCAAATCATTCGCCAGCCTCATGCTGCTATTTTCCTGTGTGATTGGTGATTTAATTCTAATCTTTCAGTGAAAAAATTGTTTATAAATATAATTAGAGTTAATTAAAATCTTCATGGCTTATTGATTTTATAAAAAGAACTGAATGAAGAGCTACAGATGACAAGACTTGCCGCACTTGTTGATTATAACGATTTGTCTTCTGAGGAATACTTATTTAAGATGCATATAATTAAATTGGTCTTATGGTGGTGATCATGTGTTATTTAAGCGATTGATATGCAGGCTTCTTATTTCCGTAGTTTAGCAGTGTCTGTAATCATAGCGTTTGTTTATGTCATAGTGTTTGGCGGTCTCTCGGCCTTATCTTGTACACGCGATATGTTGCTTATCGGCTTGCCGCCCTGCTAGGATGTCACATGACTTCTAATTACTGCAGTTGCCGATAGGGGCGATAATCACTTCCTTTCTCCTTGTGACTGTCGCCATCTTAGCTCGCACGATTTTGTATTCCCTAGCCCACCCCCCGGCCCACCCAATGTAATACCTTTTTCTTGTAGTGGTGGTTGTCTTCTCCCCCACCTTTGCTGTGCGCGATGTATGTTGTTCACCTTATTATATATATATGCACCTGGCTTATAATAAATAAGCCCATTTGTCAACTATATATGTCTTATCTCCCACAGCTAACTAGCTGCAAGGTTTTTGATTACTCTCTCAAACTTATTCATTTTATTTTAGCTTGACGACGGCGGGCCGACGGCTATCAGCTAGTCACGCCAACGGTGGGCCATCGGTGGCTGCCACCGGCGGGCCGACGGCGCAGTTATTGATTGATGTTTTTATAGAAAAATCATGACGCTCTTAAGAAACGCTGTATGTCAAGTCGTCCTGGTACATCCTAAGTCATTGACACACTTATTCTGGTTACAAGGCAGCATAAACTAATTTGGTATCCAGTTTTTAATATCTTATCCTGACAAACGCATTTCTTCTGATAGCGAAACACATGTACCTTCACACGCCAGACACACATCTGCCCTGACATTCATTTATCTGATAATTGCCTGCTCAGCGAGTTCAAAATGGAGATATCCATACTCCTCTCTATGGACTATGGATTGAGATATATGATACATTTCCTTGATACATGCTACTAAGTGACATAAAGGAGAAAGTCATTGTGGACTGAAATGAGAGGGCAGTAGGCATGCCATGTCAGAAAAATTATATATTGTGTAATGGTCTGTGATATCACATTGACAGCGAGTAACATGTGAGGAAATAGTTATTCTGGCTTGAAGCTAATGTTGCCGATCTAACATCATATGGGGCATCTGCGGTGTCCAACTGAATAACGTATATTGAAGCATTATTTGTGTGGTATTTTAATAACCGGACCAATGTTAACAGATGACAACAGCCATGCCTAGAATGCATAAATAACTTTTAGCGCCAATGGCTGTTATAATAGACTAGCAGTTTATATGGAAAATAAGAAATAAGCTGCGATCTTTGAAAGAATGTTGCATCGGGAACAGTGCCATACATCATGGCTAATATAAGAGAGCACGTTGTAGTAAGCTAAACTGAAAATAAATTAGTAGGAATGCTAGCTGGAGGCTACTGTTGCCAAGTTGATGGAGCACGGGCAATGCTTATCTTCTACTAAATAATCAATTATTAGCACAATCAGTTGTGCCATTGCAAATGATAACAGCCGTCCATGACAATTGGTTGTGCCATTGGAGGTGACAACTGTCATGACAAGACTGTATTTGCAATTATTAGTGCAATTTATTGTCGTTTGAGATGGCAACAGCTTTGACAAGACTGAATATGTGAGGATTAGAACAATTGTTACTGAGATGGCTGTGTTATCATACTATATCTAGCAAAAGTTCCCCCTGCTTCCCCCATTAATTATCAGCACGATATGGCCCGCGCTAAATTCCACTGGTTAATGGCTAACGAGTCCACTGCCCCATGCGGGCTCGGGCTCGTCAGTGGCCGTGCCGCCGTGGTCCAATAGCGTGGTTTTGTCAAAGTCCTCTGGGAATCTAACTCCCGGAGCACGATATAACCAGTCCACGCATATAATTTAAGGGAGATTCTTCTAGATAGAGACGAGATTCATACCGAGATTCCAGGAAAGCTTCATTGTTGAAACCTCAATAAACCAAATAACTCCTGGACTGGTGTATTCCTCTGGCTAGTCCCCACTCAAGCAACAACAAGCAGTGATTAACATTGCAGCAACGAAGCAACATCAAAACAAGGAAAACCGAGAAATTAAAGTATAAGACCACCCAGACAATAAAGCATAACCGGTAACCGATGACACAGCCGTGGTCAGGGACAAGATAGTTTCAATGTGTATGCTTTTTTTGTTGTGCTATTCTGTTTACCATGTAATGCTACAGTAGGACCCAGCATTTGAATGTGTTCATGGTGAAATTGAATTACTGATATATGTTAAAGTGCACTCGGCGTAGCAGATTATTGAATACTCTATTTATAATTAACCTGTAACCTTAACACTTAATAATATGTCAAGACCACATGAAAGAATGTTAGCAGCTTTAAAATAAATTTTCAGAATCAAACAAATCTTTCAGTATAATCGGAAAAAAGAGCTGACGAGGCATATTAATGATGATTCTTGAGGAGATCTACAACAACAAATGTTCTTTTGTGGCGCTACATTCAACCAAGAATTCATAATACTTTAATGTGTCTGTCTGGAAAACCCTTATCTTGTCAATTTGTATAACCTCAACAATCAATTGATCAGACAAGTAGTCCAAACAAAATGCATTTACCATCTTTTCTCGCAACAAGCTCAATGCCACGGCATTGGTTCTGTCTTTGTGGAATTTCTATGATGCTGATTTGTAAAGTTGTATTTTATGTTGAGGAATTGTCGGGTTGATCCTCGGTCGTTGAATTCACCTCAAATACTGATTATTGGTATGAGCAACCGGCTCAAGGTCAGTTACCATAGGCTTTCTGGACATAGCAACCTACACACTGAATTAACATGGAGTATGTTTGTTCTCAATGGAATTTATAGTTCTCAATATACAAAATAAATATCCACTCCCGCGTTTTTATGGATTCTATTTGCAAAAAGAGGCTGTTTTCAGTTTGCAGAAGAGCAACTTGCACAGAAGTTAACAAAGTCCCACTTTGCTCTGCAATAAATTACAAGGATAACAATTGGGGTTAAGTCACCGCATAAGCTGTTGATGCCACAATCAGGCCAATCACATTATATGACAGTGAAATATTGGGACTTGGCGATTGGAAAGTAAATCCGAATGACCCTTTAACACCAATATAAATATATGAAAACACCCCACATGAAAAAAAATCATATAAAAGTATCCAAACAAATTTTGAGTATCCAAAATATTACTACAGTTATGCATACAAGATAGAACTTGATAGAAATGCTCTTAACTTTACAATTATTACAAATATTTTGAAACAATTTGATCAATTCGCCTCGATTTTCCTTTGTAGTTAAAGTTTATCAACATCATCTTGTCCTTGAATATCAATGAATAACCTCATATGTCACATTTATGAAAAGAATAAACATACACACATACACACATAAATACATACATGCATGCATACATAGATACATACACACATATAAACACACAGACACATACACAATCACTCATACATATATACATGCAGAAATAGCTTATACAAGATTTTTGCTCACCCTAAGGGCGCCTCGGACACGACCCCTAAACGGGGCCGAGGTGCTAGTTCGTAGGTTATAAGAGCGTACAAAACTTTGGGGCTACCCATAGTTGGCACTACTTCCAGGGATCGTGGTTTGGTCTCTTTCTTTTTCAGCCCAGCGCCTTTCGCACCCCCTGGATCGATTCTTAGTAGCACGCCATCGAGCCTCCCCAACGTCTGTCCAATAGCCTACAAAGCCTAGTCTTCCATTGGGATTGCTAGCAATCCCACATTGGAATGGAGCTATAGCCTAAATAGCCTCTCCCAATGGTTTCTTTGGACTACCCTAAGCGTCTTTATGTCTCTACAAAGCCTCTCCCGGTGGTTTCTTTGGTCTTCCATTCCAATATTGGAATTGAACCCCAAGCAATCCATTTGTCTCTACAAAGCCTCTCCCAATGGTCTTCCATTCCAATATTGGAATGGAACCCAAGCAATCTATTTTCCTGCTCTGTCTCCTATTCCATGTGGAAAGGATCCCGAATTGGGGTAGGCTTGGGGCCAGTTCTTGTTTTGGTAGGAAATTCGATGCGGCTTCCATGTAGTTCTTTGTAATATTCCAGACCTTCCATGCAAGAAATGCGGCAAATCCTGCATATCCCGCCATTTGCAATTTGTCGAAAACGACGCCAGGTCCACAATCGCTCCTACATTGGTTCCAACCTCTTCTATATCGTCTTCCAGAACCGACAAATTGTCGTCTATTTTCTCCTCTGCGGATTCTGCAATATCGTCCACCTTTTTCTCTATATTGTCCACATTTTTCTCTATATTTCGCATTGTATAGTAGAAATCGTATAGAGAGGGTCCATATCGTGACGGGAATGATAGTTGGGTGGGGCTACTTTCGAAATCCATCGTAGTAGACTTTGGTGGGGGGGGGGGTACCCCATTGGGATTGTTACTAGTAGACTCTTGGGGGGTTTTGGTTGGATTGCTACTCTTGGAGTCCTCCATAGAGCTTGCTGGCCTCTGTGGCCCATATTTTGGATAGCCTAGTGGACCCGATGCCATACTTTTTTTTCGCGGCAGAAAAGGAGATTCTTCCCTTGTCTGCACGTAGGTTTTGCACTGCTTCGTCGGAGAGGTATTCTGCGGATGGCATTGTATTGGTACCCAACACTATAGGTCCAAATGGTCTTCCCACCCACACCCACCCACGCCCACCCAGTCTTCAAGACCCACCCCACCCAAGCCCACCCACACACCCACCCTCGCCCACTCACACAACCCAGTCTTCCCAACCCAGCCCACCTGGTACAGTGCTATACTAGGCTTTCCTTACAACATTGGAATGGAGAACAATACTTGGCAATACCATACTATTCCGCACTCCTACCGATCCATACCACACTCCTTCCACTCTATACCACACTCCTACCACACTCTTCCATTGGGACAAGGAGTTATATAACCTAAGAAGGAGTCGCAACGCCCTTTGAAGTCGCCGCCGAGGCGCTCGCGTGCGTGCCTCGGCAGCGAGTGTTTTCACAAGGTCGCGCTTGGCGGCGCTAGGTGTACTTGATATTGCGACATCAAGCGAGCCAGCGAGGAAACCAGAGGCCTTGACCCGAAGTCAAGTTCGCGGGGACATAGGCGAAATGGCATGGATGCATTTTCAAGTGTCAATAGACAAGTTAACAACAGCAGGCGGTGTACTCGATTACACAATGTCATTAACTATGTTCTGTACGTGCCTTGCCATCACATTGTCCGAGTCTGAGGTAAAATATCAGTACTTGCGCGAGAATTGGCTGACACAACTTCCAAAGAAACACGTTGCCATGACAGGAGTTTCGGTGACGCGCGACGCAAATCTGACGCGCGACTTCAGTTCATTTTGGTTTACTCGGAGCACATCTGGTCTGCTAGACAGTGGATATAAGGACGAATCGTTTTAATTTGTGGAGACATTTTCACTGATGCATCTGCCAAGCCAGCCTGATTGTGATAGAATGGATCGTAGGCCACGCTATTCATTATAACTCCTTGATTAAAAATATGTTCTCAATACACAGTTACCAACACAAAATATTTATCCATTAATCATTAAACCAAATTGAATTCATGATACACATGAGTCTGCAAGAGCACTAGACACAAAGTACAAATTTGCTGGGACAAGACTCATATTCCAAGTTATAGTTAGTTATATATAAGTATTCTGACATTGCATTAGTATGCCACCGGTAAGTAATAACACCAAATTATCGCCCACTGTCAGCCAT